>JAECWI010000531.1:0-663768 GCA_018150345.1 Drosophila equinoxialis | reverse complement strand
GTGGGATAGACACCTGGTAGCTCACGCTGATCGCCGCTTTCATTCGATGCTTTAATCAGCAATTAGGTCTGTAAAGGTACTCCGAAAGTTCTCCTTAATTTCGATTTCAGTTTCTAATTACGGATGAGTATGCAACTGAAGATATTTCGGGACTTCTTCTTAGCCCCGATTCGAATGTTTCAGTAGATTGGATGACGCACATTTATATCTTTGCATTATCAATTCCTTTCGCCCGACCTTCAGAATTTAGATGCATTCGCGAAAAGTAAAATTTTACTGCAGTTTAACCAGAGCAGGGTTGGAGGTGCCGATGTGAAAGTGTGGTAAGAGTCAGGAGGGCAAAACTCCATTTCTAATGATGACCAACAAGAATGAACCTCATTACTAAACGATGTGAATATAAATAAACGAAAAATTAAAAAGTGAATTTCAGTCTGATTGATTGCAAACATAAATAGTGATCCCTCTCTATTCCTCATTCCCGAAGCAATCGACTCCGATCCTATCCACCGACTCTGCGCGACTACTCGACCCACAGACAACAACTACACGGCAATCAGCAGCAAATGCCAAAGAGAACGACAGAGAATGTGTGAAATCGAAGAAATTTGCATGTCACTCAGTGATAAAATAAATCAAGAACAGGGCGACACAAATACAAGTGGAGACTGTGCACTCTCGCTCGTTTACTCTGCAAACAACCCAAGACCTCCGCAGTTCGTCTACGGTAGTCGCTGTTGACAGCATCAGTTTGCGGGTTTTAGAGATGCAAACAAATATTTGAATATTGAAATGACACACATATGATACGATGGCCTATTAAAACCGCTCACTAACTTCCTCCTAACGGCGAGGCACTTGAGATATCGCCATCCGCCATGTTCTCCGATACTGATAAGCGAGGCAACAAACTCCCCACTTAACCCCAAGTGAACTATAGCTTTATTCAACAACTTTGGCAAGCATTTGCCCAGAAAATGAAATAATTTCTGGGAATTGGAGTTGGACAATATTTTTGGCAGTGATCAAACCGAGTGATAACAAGTGGGGCTCAGAGGTCTGTCTAGCTCAATTGCTCAATGAGCATAGAGCGAGTAATGTGGGCAGAGGACAGGTGGGCTGAGGGGCTAAGGGGATGACTGGGATTCTATGGCTTAATCAATTGCTGGCCATCAGGAACGTAAGTGAATTGAAAGACTTCTCATTCACACGCCAAAGCGGATGGCGCTTACCCAGACTTCCTACTGTCCAGCCTTAATTTGAAGCTTTTCCAAGATCAAAAATTTATATAATTTCTTTATCAGATTCACTACCCGTACCATTGCTCATTGTTGGAAAAGGATGTATAATCCACTCAGAGTCGGAAGTCAGGAGTCGTTGATTGAACGCGCCGAGGCGTCAATTATGAACACAAAGCGACAAAAGCCTCCTTGTCGAGTTTATCGCCGAGCAATCGGAATATGAATTCGATTCCGTTCGGTAAGTCGAAAGGGATGAATGCGAAGTGAAAAGATGCAAGTGCGACTGAAATGCATGAAGGTGCTCGTGAATGGGGAAAAGTGGGGCGCAAAGTGCAGTTCGATGCGCTTTCGGTGATTGCCCAGCTCAATATTTGTACTCATGGGTAATTGTATTGTGTGACAGACAAATTTGATGACCTTTGTAATAATAATTTTGTCATGTGACGTAAGGGAGTTGCGTAAATGGTGGCGAGTTACTATGTTCCGGTTATTCTCCGTCCCGACCCCTCAGTTCCCTAATCAGTGACCTTATTTGCAGGCTTCTTCGATTGTTGATCTCAGATTAATTAGCCGTGCGTTGAGGTATTGCTCTGCTCATACGGTTAGAAGTACCCAGATTGTAGTTGTACCTGTTTCTCTTTTACCATTTTGGTCATTAGAAAGCTGCATAGTTCTTTCACAAAACGAACTAGAAGATCAGGGGAAGAGTCTTGGATGGGCCTCTTTTGGTGATCTCTCTTTGGTTGAATCAATGCACCTGGTGGTCAGCAATTTTTTAATTTGCCCGGCAAGCGCATTAGAATATCATTTGCCTCGACTCTCTGTGCTGAGTAATTGCATTTTATTACTTCCGACAGGCGGGCAGGATTGCAGAAGAACAACAGACAACTTAAAATGCTTCGAACCACTGTGATTGCCACAAAATAATGTGGCAAGAAAAACTCTGCTACTGAAGAAAGTTCAAGAGAAAAAGTATGAACAGAGAGAGCTGGCAAGAGTAACACCTTGACCGTTGGCTTTGTGGCTTTTGCCGGTTGGACCACGGCCAAGAGAAGAAACAGTTAGTTAGTAAGTTGCTTCTGCCAGCGCTATCGTCAACATGGGCATCGGCATCGGCAACGTCTGCCGTCTTCTTGTGGTAACTGAAAACATTTCCGCGGCCTTCGCAACATTCAGTGTCGCAAGGTGCTCGAACTGGCAGTCGCGGCCACCGCTAGAGCAATCATAGAAGCTAACGAACTTTGAGAGAAAATTTAATTTCCAAACCAATTCCGTTTGAGCCGCGTTAAGAGTTTATAGAACCTATAGCCGTAACATATGCAAGAGCAGTTAGGCGCTCTACTTTCGACAGTGCAGACGAGCGTTTAAGCGGTTCGAATTTTCGGGATATATTTCAGTTCGCCCTGAAAAATCAAAAAAAAAAAAAAAAAAAGAAAAAGGCAAATAACAATAAAAAATTATATTAAATATTGTACTTTCTAATCTGTGCGTATCCTGCGAGTTTCCGTGTACCGTAAATTTATTTATTAATTTCAACAGTTATTAGAGTGAAATAATAACTTAGACAAAGGTAAAATAAATGAATGCTTTTAAAAGGAGCCTCTTAACTAAAGATGCATTTCAAAGTTACCAGCCGGAATTTGTTCGACGTCTTCTCACAAAGTGTCAGTTGTTAGCCGAACAGGATGCCCACATGTTCATCAATTAAACGAAAATAGACAATTAAGTATTTAGAGAAAGCTTTGGGTGAATGCAGAGACAATCGACCGACTAGTCGATCGATCAGCCACTCGATTGTAAAAAAAAAAAAAAAAAAAAACGAAGAACAGGTCCCGGAAACAACTTTTACTCAACTCCCAAATGTGCGAACAAATTCTAAAAGCAATTAATAGCGTTTTTATTTCCCCTAAACAAGAAAGTGGCCAATAATTTGGGTCAGAGAACGGATGAGCAACCATTGCCAGCAATTAAAAATGATCACATGAGCTGAGGAATCTTTTCTCAATGTGTATCTCCTGTAAAACTCAATTTTTCAACGCAAAAACAATATAACAATTTATTTGGGTTGTCAAACTGCATTCTACATTTTCCTAACTGTGCCAGAATCTACGAGTGTTCAGACAACGTATGGATTATTACCCATCTCTCCCTATTAACCTTCTATTGGAGTATCAGATCTGTTAACTAAGTGTTCAGTTGAATTCGGTTGCCTAACACTCATATTACGATCCATTATGGCACTAAGACTTTTTTGTTTGAATGCCTTGCCGTCTTAACCAATTCTCATTAGTATGCCATGAAAGTTCAGACTCGTGGATTTGGAGCTGCTTTGTGCAGTGATCTTTTTCGATTTTCATTATCCGAAATGCGTTCACAGTTAGATCTCTACATCGGTGGCAGAAAATGGACAAGAAGCGGTGAGCTGAAAAATCATGTTTTCTTTTTGTATTTCGTTTATGTTTTGGACTGGTGTTGGGGTGAATAGATTACATTTTTAAAAAGGCATTCAAATGAGTGCTATGGGATTGCCGTTAGACTTGGTTTTCTTTCCATTGGAATAAAGTCAAAAGTTTTCATTAGGATTTTCCTTTTATTTATTTATGTTGTAATTTGAAAACTCCGATAATATAATATAAGATGAAATTTTTTGGTAAACTTATAAATACTCAAAACAAGTTTGTCGCTTAAGTCTTTTGATATTCTTGGATTGCAGAGCATTTCAGAAATTTCTCCGCCCATTAATTGAAGATTTGTCGCATGGTATGGGCTT
Organism: Drosophila equinoxialis; assembly: GCA_018150345.1. Lineage (NCBI taxonomy): Eukaryota > Metazoa > Arthropoda > Insecta > Diptera > Drosophilidae > Drosophila > Drosophila equinoxialis. The sequence continues at coordinate 659,757 of JAECWI010000531.1, read as the reverse complement.
GAGAAATTTGCCGCAAATTGCCAAACAAGAATAGGAAGAAAATTTCTATAGAAATAACTTTGTGCTTTGGCCAGAATGTGGGTCAGCCAGCGTGAACTCCTTTTGCCAATGGCCAGCGGGTGCACTCTGAATTGCCAGCCAGTCAGCTACAGCTTTAGCCAACTAGCCAGCCAGCCAACCAACCAGTGAATTAAAAGAAATAAAGATAGTTGCCTTTACAACTTGGCTACCATCTGATGGTGCTTCCATTGCTTACAGTTATGAGTGACTTGTGCTTCAATTGAATAAGCCTGCGCTTGGCAGTTATGTCATTCTTCTGGCCACTGTCCAGGTAGATGGTCTTTGATTAGTTGCCATTTTAATTAAAATCGTTAAGAAACATACTGATCCACATCCACCATCCGAGTCGGTGTCAAAAGAGGGTTCTCCGCCATTGACAAATGCTGTGGGATTAACCCGAATATTGAGCGACCAGCGGTCGTCATTGTAACTATGTTTGTCTATGCAAATGAGCTGTCAATAAATGGCTCGAGTGGTAAAGCACTAAAGCTTATACACTGAATAGCCTATGACGATTCGATATGCTTTAATTGGGACAAAATGAAACTCGGAAATGTAAACTACTTCATAAACAACAGCTAAACAAAGTCTTTAAAATCTTTAAATTGTCACCTTAAAAAATAACTCTTAAAAATAAACATCAAATACAGAAACGGGTTAGTTGTTAGTAAGTCTGGATGACTAGTAAATGAACACTCATCCAAATATATACATTGCATAAATAAATCTCCATTCAATTCGAATAGAAATGCCTGCAGGCCACAGCAGGAGCCACTGAAATGCCAAATGGAAATTTATGTGCAGAAGCAACCGATAGCCATGTTCATGTAGCAGTAAGACCACAGCCAGATTCAGATTTGTTTATTGGCCACACTAAACGCAGCTGACCCATGACATTAAATTGTAATTTGAGTGGGACATACATTTCATTCAGGTCGCTTGGGTTGTTCTCTGGCTGTAAATCGACCAGATTTAGAGTAATTAAATTGTTTGGCTTTCTGTTCCCATTTGTAGTAACAATTCCCTCAAAAAAGTGTTAAAATGAAACAATCTTCCCCATCTACTGTGTCCATGTATTGTAACGATGACCAGAACATGATTTCAATCAGTTTTCCCCTTTTACATCCCTGTGCGTGTTCTCGGCGCCGTGAAAATCATTTTTCGTTTCTGGAAATATGCCTTCATGTGCGTGAGCCGGTTATGTTGGCAGCTTTGGTCCATGGCATCATCCAGAGTAAATTGATTTTGCATTAGAGGCGATTACTTTGTAATTCTTTTGCAATTAATCAAGTCCAAGTTCATTGAAGCTTGCTCAGATCACTACCTTAAACCCATTATTAAGGTTTAACTGTAACTGCAACTGCAATTAATAACGAGATAAGCATGAAAGGCAACTGAAATGCTAATTAAAAACGAAGCTACCAAATCATTTCTTCATTTTGCAGATGCAACCTACCAAGCGGTCAATGACAAACAGTCGGCGAGTCAGCATGACTACAGCAAAGACTATGGCTGTTCTACTGGCTCTAGTGTTGCTGCTTGTGGTTGGCGGATGGTGCGGAGGCATTCACGCAAGCTACTGCTCAACGGCCGGTAAAACCGTTCAAGACATTTCCGCGCAACAATGCAACACCTATACCGGCAATACCAGCTGTAGCATCATCGGCAGCAGCAGCAGCGGGAACCCCGGTAACGACGCCCCCGGCCAACGGAAGCGAGCTACCAAAACCGTTGACGCTGCAATCGAACGAACCAGCGGAAGCTGCAGCACCTGCAGTGCTGAGACCAAAGCCGATGATCTGTCCATGACTTTGGCTCCAACGGCAACGCCATTGGGCGCCCTGATGGATGAGACTGCGAGCCGGATCTGATTATCTTTGAGCTTATAACAGGGAGGAGTGTCACCGTCACCTCGTCGATCCTCATAAATCTTAATTGTAAAGTGCAATTAGGTATGGGGGGTAGCAGGGAGAATATGTGCCAACAACTGGTACATAGAATAATGCGGCATCGTCTGTTCGCACATCGTAAAACGGAGCCTTTTTTGCGAGGGTAGCTATAGAGCTACATTTGCCGAAACTCCTGCTAAGAATACTTTTAGAATTTGTTGTCGAATATAGAATAGGAGTGGGACGCGCAAGTGTCTGAGCCACCTACGGATAGAGCAAAGAGCACAAACCTGTTGCAATGGACATATAGAAGGAAATTTATGTGCGTTACTTTATCTAATCCACAATGCCATACAGGTACGTGCTGTCTGCACCATCAGAAACAATGGAAACGCTGCCTGGCACTCTGATGCTGACCGACTGCTTAGAGGCTTGCCAGGGCAATGAATCTTGCAGCGCTGTTAATTATGAGACGGGTCTTTGTGGTCATGTTCCGCAGCACAGCCGATCAGCTGCCAGGTGAGTGGGCCACGATCACGATCTGTCTTTGCCTCTAGATGCCTGAGAATTCGCTCTTACCCCTCATCTCATTTGATGCCAATGCACAGGTTCACTTTCGCGGTCGCAGTACCCCAGTTTTCACCGTTTACGCACAGAAATCATGCTTGGAGTACGTCCCTGTTCGAAAGCTTGGTGCGCGGTGATCGCGTGCAGGGGCTACCGTCTGCCTGAGCGCGCCAAGGCCAGCCAAAGCGTGGCCACTAGACGCGACTGCACATCGAGTTGTGCTTGGGCGGAGCGGAGTTCACCCTGTCGGTAAGTGCTGATCCCGTTACAACAATCCGCAAAGGCGCCCAGATCCTACTAGTCCATCCACTATCTTGCATCTATTCCACTCTTTTTTTTTTATTTCTTTTCTTCTCTCTGTCTCTCTGGGGTTCTTGATAAAGATCGGCCAACTACTATGCACATTCTGGCCTGTGCGAGTTGTCTGATATGGATCGCATTACGCTGTCAGATGAGGCAAACATCGGGGCGTACGATGGCGCCGACTATTTGGAAAACAACTGCGCCGAGGAACCCAGCAAGCTGTGCAAGTTCAAGCGTATATCAGGTCGCATATTAAAGACCGTGGACTCGGTTCATCAGAATGTACAAAGCATTGACGACTGCCGTGACATTTGCCTGACGGCCCCTTCCGCTGCCACTCCTATGACTATAGTGAGACAGGTGAGAACATGTTTGCCGCCTTTCGCATCATAGCCGCAACACTGACTGATTTATCGGAACCATATCTGAGTATTGAGGAGGCAGCTACCTGGAACAGTCGGCTTGTTATAATGTTTCGATCGATTGCCGATCTGGAGAACGGGGGACACCAAGATTCGTACATCCAAGCTCTTTGATGGCAAGGAGTCTGCCAAGGGCCCCAAAATCTTGTGCCGTCAATGTGAACAACTCGCTAGAGTTTGATGTGCGCATGCGTTACAATGATTTGGAGTGCAACGTCCGTCAGAGCGCCTATGGCCGGCACATGAATGACATTGTGATCCAACATCACGATATGATTGTGACCTCCTCCACGATTTGGGACTGGCGGTTTCCTGTCAATATGATTTGACCAACAAAACTGTGGTAAACAATGTGGACCTGGGTGTTACTAGGAAATCGAATCCACTCTCAGCGAGGAAATCATTGTCGACTCTCCAAATGTTATCATGAAGATTACCGCCCGCGACGGGAGCGATAAGGAAACGCATTGCAGAGGTCGGAGACCCAGTGGCACTGCGCTTTGAGATCGTTGATGCTAACAGTCCATACGAGATCTTTGTCCGCGAACTGGTGGCCATGGATGGTACTGACAGTGCAGAGATCCACGCTCATCGATGCCAACGGCTGTCCCACGGATCAGTACATTGCGAGTGCCATGCAAAAAGATGGCCAGCAATCGCAAGGTGCTGCTCTCACAGTTCGACGCCTGCAAGTTCCCCTCCTCGGAGCTGGTGCAATTTCGCGCCTTGGTCACGCCCTGCATACCGCGTTGCGAACCGGTTATCTGCGACAGTGATGAGAACGGTGAAGTGAAGTCCCTGCTGTCTTATGGACGTCGCAAGCGTTCGGTGTTGAATGGCACCGATGGCGGTAAGTGTACGGTTATTTCTGGCCAGGGCTGGAGAAGATGGATAGTGTCAGGCTAAGCATCTGGACGTATCTAAATGTGGAACTGGAAATGTTGAATATAGATCCTTTCGCTTCGATTCTAATCGATCAATGATCACTATTCTCTTGAGATCTCTCTAATCTCTGTTTCCATCCCTGGCTCATTGAGAATGGCTCCCACAGAACATATTTCATTTCTTGTTATTTCTTCTACCTGCTACCTCTTCACAGTTGAGCTGGCCATTAATTCGGAACGCCAAAAACGCGATGTGAGTCATCAGGCGGCGACCGATGAGAACATTTGCTAGTGCAATCGATACAAATCACCGATAAGTTTGCCTTCAATGGCGCCGATGCCGGCAAGAGCGGTGAGCCCACCGATGGCCTCGGCAAATTGCAACTGGAACTGGGCACCAAAACGGACACTTGTATAAACGGCTATGGTAAGTTAGTTTGCGAATGCAGGTTGCATTTGAATGGATGGGCATGGGAATGGGCATGGGCATGGTATGCAGCCACCGTGGAGCACAGTGGCAATCCAGGTTTGAGTTTGGGTCTGAGCATGGGTCTGGGTTTTTGGTGTCGCAAGCATGGCGAATTGATTTGCACTAATCGCGTGCCTGTCGAGACTGAACTAACCGACTGAGTGCCCAGCTAATTAAATTAGCTCGCTATTTTTCTTGGGCAAGCATTTTACAACTTTTATTCCAACAGCCCTCTTCCCTTCCCTTTCTGCTGTCAGCTGACGGTCATTGCTGTTTGGGACAATATACAAAACGCGCGGTTACACAAGCGATAAACAATGCGGACGGCAAGCTAAAAGCTAGAGAAATGGAAGATGATGGAACAGAGAACGGGGATGGAAATGAAATTGCAGATTGATAAGAAAAAAATGTGGAAGAGAAGGAGGAACAATAAGCAACTAGCATGAAATTCTTATTAGCTCTTAAAAACTTAGCACCGCTCATAATCTAGTTAGTAGCTGTACAAGGAAAAGCTCTCCCTTTTAAGATGATTGCACTTGAAAGTCATTGCGAACAGAGCTGCCAACGTCAACCCACACGAACCAAGTCAATGACTGATGGGGAAGAGCCCTCCCAACAACTGTAGCTTAATATCTATATATGCTCATATACCATCTAGGTGTCCCTCTATAAGACTTACTACTAAGACTACTCTAAATATGTCTACATACTATCAACTTAAGACTTAAAACAAAAAGAAAAAAAATCTATAAAAATACAAGCTCCTTAGTCGTAGTGCGAAACCATTCAAACCTCTTAAGCGAGCTGTGAGACTGACTGACAGACACTGACACTGGCCAAAATGCTCGTTTAAGAGGTTTGACTGTCTACATAAATTTAAAACTAATACTATACCTATGCTAGGCGTAATGCAATTAATAACAACAACTATATGAATAATATGTAACAAGAGACAAACTTCAGATGCTATAAAAAGTAAATAAACGTACTAGGAAATATCCGTATCCATTTTCTTTCTTTTACTCTCTCGTCTTGGTGGGGCAAATTTACCTGTCGATGTCAATTGGTTGGGCAACGGCCTGATTAGACCAAACAAAGCCAATGCGCCAACCTCAAGTAGGCCTTCAAGCTGTATACTTGTGGAATTGTTGTTGATTTTGGTCTAATCAACGTTGATGCAAATCAATCAAGAGCAGCGTTTACATCCAACTCAAAATGCACATACGAAAGGTGGCTGAAAATTGGCCAAGTGAAACCGAATCGACTATAAGTAAAAGCCAAAACAACGAGTCAGTAAAAGTGACAAACTAATTGGGCGAGAAAAAGAAGGTAACGAATTGCAAGTAAACAACTTCATTAACTTGATTTCACCTAGATAAGCAAATGAAGCAGTCACAAAGGGAACTCCAATCGGGGCCAGTTTAACCACTTACCTGTGTCTAAAAACGAACCAAATGAGCCAAAAGAAAAGAAAAGTAAATCATTTGTTTTGTTTTACGTTACACAGTTTAACAACTGGACTGAAATCGAAACAAGGATTATAGAGTTGCTACGGTATGTATGTGGATAGTTTTGCTAAATTTTGGATCAATCAAAGTTATGTTGATTATATCAAAATGTTAGTTTTATGCGTTTGTTGGTAATTACTGTATTATTATTATGCTCGGCGTTGGTCACTTAATCGCGTAGTTGCTATATTCTTGAATGTTGGCTGTGACGAAGTTTATATTTATTCAGTTGCATTCCTTGGTCATAATATTTTTACATGTTTCTCGTTTTTCACTTTTCTTTTTCTGTACAGAAAGAATTTTCCAAATATCATTTCCATTTCTTGTTCTTCTTCTTGCCCATCCCCTTTTACATTCATGCCGCGATTGGCAAGCAACACTCAAAGTTTACGTAGCGTTGCGTCTGTGTTTGTTTGCGTGTGCTCTGATGATTCGAGTTGGCTGCTGGCAGCGCTGCCGGTCGTCCTTTGGCGAAAATTAGACTTTTTCGACTCAGATGCCTGTGGTAAGGGAAGAGTAACAAAAATGTCGCAAGGGTATACAAAACCCTGTCCCCCTGACCAGCCCTATATAAATACAAATCTAGTACTCTCATACTAGGCACCAAGTAAAATAATTTACTTAGTTCATTCATTCATAATTTAGGAAACTATAAATTATTTTCTTGAAAGTTTGGCGACTTTAAAGAACTCTACCAGTGCAGGGTATGAAAAGATCATAACATATTTTATAGTTATAATGGTTTCTAATTGTAATTATCTATTGGCCATCATTTAGAGAAAAGCAATTTGAAAGCAAATGTTATCGCAAATCTGATGCTTTGAACTTGGCGCAACTTGTGGCCGCTTGGCTAGGCAACGTGATCATAGTTTGCCAAGGCAAAAACGTTGTCACCGACATGGCCATCCAAATTTAGACAACAGCCTCATAGCTGGAGTCCAAAAGAGCCAGGCACAGCGAAAGTCATAGGACACTTTCAGTGACTGCTTTTTTTTTTGGTTTCGTTTGGTTTCTTGTCATTCGTTTTTACCACTATGTCCGAGTTGCATCCTCTAGCGGTGAGCTGCAACTGCGGCACGCATTACATAAATTCTGCAATGCGTATTTCAAAATTACCAGCGCCCGACGACAAGAAGACAGCGGCTTCTCCTTCTTCTTCTTGTTTCAATTGCAGTTGCAGTTGCAGTTGTTCGTCTGTTCGGCGGCGTGTCGCGCAATCTTATAAGGAACTAAAGAGATACCGTGGCCATTCAGTTGTCCGCTGGGCAAATGTTTATGTCAAACGCGCAGCAAATAAAGTGCTCGGCTTGACAATGTCCGCGGCAATGTCAACGCTGCATCTGAGCGGCTGCCGTTTGACGACGCTGCATCTGAGCGGCTGCCCTTTGGGACCAATCTGGGTGGCTATTTTTTCATAATTTCTATGAATTGTTGCAACATTCGATTTCTTCTACCACAAAAAAGTGGCAGCCCAAAAACTCGAGCCCCGATCCCATCATTAAAGGGTACACATGCGTTCGCTAATCATTGTCGAAGCATAATAGATAAGAATTAAAAAATAACGTCATTCGTTTAAGGCACGCACGAAAGAGCAATCGCTGAAAAGCGGCTAACCATTCAAAAGAGATGAGAAATCTAAAAACTGATTGGAGCCATGATCATCAACACAATGTGATCGATACGAAGGCAATAGTTGGACGTCTGATCAGTTGGTCGGTCGGTCGGTAGTTGGATAGTTAGTGGCTTTTGCGGTTCTTTTTCTTCTGCGGCATGGAAAATGCATTATGTGTAATATGCGTTAAATCACAGAGATCTCCTTCTCTCCATCTCTAGCGCTGTCTCTATTTCTAGAGCTTTCCCCATGTGCAGCAGATTGATTTCCGCACTAATCGAATTGGAATTGGACAGTTGGGTCCCTGCTCGGGTGCCAATTTGGTCAGCTGAGTATGCGCTCATATTCAACGATTATGCAATTGCCCGCCAGCAAATCGATTTCTATGCATTGCCATAGCAATGGTCAATGACATGGCCTCATCGCAACAGTCGGAGCCACAGATGCATGCAACCCGAAAAGAAAAGCGTGCCTCAGCTATCTGGCAATACCGTTTTTTGCTTTCTTTTTTTTTGCTAATGTTAATATGCCGCACTGGGGCGCGAAAAGTCAGTCCTAATTACTCCAATGTTCGAATGTTCCTTAAGTCCGCTATCTGGTAGACACTTACAAAGAAATTGAACAAGATTTTCGACTTCAGAAATGTTTGCTCCACTCAAAATACAATTTAATGTTGTGGGTCAGTTGCTTTAGTGGGCCAATAAACTAACTCCCCATCGAAGTAGCTAAAACAGAAATAGCCAAGTTTTAGCCGCGCAGCCACATACATACATAAATTGGCGGGAGCAGAGAAAATGTTCAATGTTCATTTGATTTTCAATTGCTGCGGCTTAAGCTTTTGGGGGCTTTCAATAGAAAATTCGAATTCAAATTCAAGTTCGATGCAATGGCAATGCCAATGCCAATGGAGATGGAGAAGGCGATTTATTTAGGCAAATAAACAAATGGTATGTGCAGAGTGTTAATTTATCAAGTCGTCGGCTGGGCCATTGAGAATAAGTGCGAGAAAATCACTTTGAAACGGCGCATTTTGTGGTTGTCTGCCAGAATATTTATGGGCTGGTTGCTCTTTTTGTCAGCCCCAAAGAGTTCGCCATATATCAGGCAGACATATCTCATTACTTTGTATGATGTTGCCAATGTATTTTGTGTCTGACCCTGTAGACATCTACAACCTATCGGAGAGTCGGATTATCCCAAGTCCTTTATAGACATTTCTGATATATATGGAACTGTGAATGATCCACCAATGTCAACCTATTTAGCCATATATACATAGTTTCCTGAAAGTCATAAACTTAAAGAATAATTCACTCCAACACCTTTTGAACAATGAAATGCAATAAGCATTTCACCTTTTATTGCTGCTTCAAAAAAATAAATGAAAGGTGGAAAATAAATATTAAAGCAATGTAGATGGCTCAAGTCGATCTTTTGTGGAAATGTCAAAAAGGAGGCTCTATGTAAATTTCAATGGCAACCTTAGGGCGCGAGAAAATGGCAATGAATATGGCCTTTGTTTATTTTTGCGAAGGCGAATGCCACGAGCCGCCTTATGGCACATCAATTGTTCAATCTTTATTGGCTGTTCCTCAATTTGAAGGCATTTTTATGAGCCACCGCCGACTGCAGCAAAGGCATCTTAGCGAAAGTTTTCCCCCTGTTCCAGCCGCCTGCTGGGTGGCATAAATTACAAAATCAGTTAGACAAATTGTGATAATGCTGGCGACAACGACTATGACTATGACTACGACTACAACTAAGACAATGATGATGGCATTTTTGTTGGCGACAACGACTACAGCGTCTTGTTGATAATCTGCACAACTTGGATTTAATTGTTTGCAATTGTTTCATAACCGTTGCCTGACCCAACCAAGACAAACCAACCCAAGTGACCCAAATCTCTGACCAGCTAAGTTAAATGCTTGGGCATCCCAATTCCAACTTCCATCTCCAATGCTGAAACTCGGACTTTGTCTATGAACACCATAGATGTAGTCGTCGTCGTTGTCATTCCCTGCAATGTAAGTTTGATTTTTGTTTGAAGATGAAAAATATTTCGTCATTCTGCCGGCTGCAGTGCTCTGCGTGTGCGGCCTAGGCAAAAGTTAATTGCCTTAGAATTTTGCGCATTTGGGAAATGTGTCTGCGAGATGACAAAAGTTTTCCGGGAGTGAGAAATTTTTAGCTGGCTATCAAGAATTTTTGTCGCACGAATTGGCCAACGGTTCATGAGCCATGGCCGTTGTCGAACTGAAAGATGACATGCGCATTGTCTGTCCGCACTTGGTGGAGACATTCACCCATCGCCATTCCAGTCCAAAATGGAAGACGAGGCTAAGACTACAGCGGCTTTCTCTAGATCTGAGGCGGTCACAGAGCTACAGAGCGAGGGATGAGGAGAGCGGCAGAGCGATAGAGATGGACATGAGGATCCAGGCAGCATTGACTAAGCTGCTGATCTTCTACGAATCTTGTCAGATCCTACTCATCTGCTAGTTGGGGCACGTATGCTTCATGTCAGTCTAATTTGTTGACATGATTATGATTTTGTGGCCAAACCAGCACAGAGGAGATCCGATCAACAACCAAGTGAATGGATATTCCTATTCCAAGGGAAGTTCCATAAGTTCACCGACCATTTGAATGTAGAATATACAAGAGATGGAAGTTTTCAATACCCCCTCGGGGCTGCTAGTTGTGCTAGCCTGGTCTTCTGTGGCCTCCTGCTGTTTTGTTTGTATGACATTGCGCGGATTGTTGTCGGCCCATGTTGCCACTGCTGCTGTTGTCTGAAAACATTTGAACCATTTTCGGGATCAAAATTGTATTTCCAACGAGTCAAGCGGAAGTCACTGACACTGAGCCGCTGTCTTGGGCATGACATAGTTGCATTTATTAATGCAAATATTCCGTTTAGTTTCGCATTCTTCGGATATGAAAATGTGTAACCGTTCTTGGCCTGAAGTCATTGTCGTTAAAAAACAGAAAGAGAAACCGTAGAGAACGGAAACAACATCATTAGACTCTTAACTTACGACTGACTCTGCAGACTCTTTCTCTACAAAGCTTGGATTCTCTTAGCCGAACTTTCTTGAGTGGCAGAAGCTTTTCTTGCCACATTATTTAGTGGCAATCACAGTGGTTCGAAGCTTTAGGTTCTGTGTTCTGTTGTTCTTCTGCAACTTCTGCCCGCCTGTCGGAAGTAATAAAATGCAATTACTCATACGAGAGTCGAGGCAAATGATATTCTAATGCGCTTGCCGGGCAAATCGCCAAATTGCCGACAACCAGGTGCATTGATTCAACCAAAGAGAGATCATCAAAAGAGGCCCATCCAAGACTCTTCTCCCTGATCTTTCAGTTCGTTTTAGAAAGAACTATGCAGCTTTCTAATGACCAAAGTGGTAAAAGAGAAACAGGTACAACTACAATTCAAGTACTTCTAACCGTATGAGCAGAGCATTACCTCAACGCACGCCTAATTAAATCCGAGATAACAATCGAAGAAGCCTGCAAATAGGGTCACTGATTATGGAACTGAGGGGTCGGGACGGAGAATACCGAAATATAGTAACTCACACCATTTATGCAACTCCCTTACGTCACATGATAAAATTATTATTACAAAGGTCATCAAATTTGTTCGTCACACAATACAATTACCCATGAGTACAAATATTGGAGGGCAATCATCGAAAGCGCATCGAACTGCACTCGTCTCACTTTTCCCATTCACGAGCACTTTCATGCATTTCAGTCGCACTTGCATCTTTTCACCTGCATTCATCAATTTCGACACCGAATCCGAATCGAATTCCCATTCCGATTGCCTGGCGATAAATCGACAAGGAGGCTTTTGTCGCTTTGTGTTCATAATTGACGCCTCGGCGCGTTCAATCAACGACTCTGACTGACTCTGAGTGGATTATACAATTTTTCCAACAATGAGCAATGGCAATGGGTAGTGAATCTGATAAAGAAATTATATAAATTTTTTGATCTTGGAAAAGCTTCAAATTAAGGCTGGACAGTAGGAAGTCTGCAATCGCCATCCGCTTTGGCGTGTGAATGAGAAGTCTTTCAATTCACTTACGTTCCCGATGGCCAGCAATTGATTAAGCCATAGAATCCCAGTCATCCCCTTAGCCCCTCAGCCCACCTGTCCCTGCCCACATTACTCGCTATGCTCATTGAGTAATTGGAGCTAGACAGAATTTTGCTCTAATTGTTATCACTCGGTTTGATCACTGCCAAAAAATATTGTTGTCCAACTCCAATTCCCAGAAATTATTTCATTTTCTGGGCAAATGCCAAAAGTTGTTGAATAAAGTTTACAGTTCACTTGGGGTTAAGTGGGGAGTTTGTTGCTCTCGCTTATCAGTATCGGAGAACATGGCGGATGGCGATATCTCAAGTGCCTCGCCGTTAGGAGGAAGTTAGTGAGCGGTTTTAATAGGCCATCGTACGGCATGTGTGTCATTTCAATATTCAAATATTTGTTTGCATTCTAAAACCTCGCAAACTATGTCAAGCCAACAGCGACTAATGCAGAGACGACTGCGGAGGTCTCTGGGTTCGTTTGCAGAGCAAACGAGCGAAGCACAGTCTCCAATTTGTATTTGTGTCGCCCTGTTCTTGATGATTTTTTGTCAATTGAGTGACATGCAAATTTCCTTTCGATTTTTCACACATTCTCTGTCGTTCTCTTTGGCATTTGCTGCTGATTGCCGTGTGGGCTGTTGTCTGTGGGTCGAGGTCGCGCAGAGTCGGTGGATAGGTGGATCGGCGTCGATTGCTTCGGGAATGAGGAATAGGAGAGTGATCACTATTTATGTTTCCGGCAATCAATCGACTGAAATTCACTTTTGCACTTTTTCTGTTTATTTATATTCACATCGTTTGCAATGAGGTTCATTCTTGTTGGTCATTAGAAATGGAGCTTTGCCCCTCCCGACTCCTACCACTTTCACATCGGCACCTAACCCTCTGCTCTGGTTAAACTGCAGTAAAATTTTACTTTCTCGCGAATGCATCTTAAATTCTGAAGGTTCGGGCGAAAGGAATTGATGGCACGCAAAGATATAAATGTGCGTCATCAATCTACTGAAACATTCGAATCGGGGCTAAGAAGAAGTCCCGAAATATCTTCAGTTGCACATTCATCTGCAATTAGGAACTGAAATCGAAATTAAGGAGAACTTTCTTAGCACCTTTACAGACCTAATTGCTGATTAGCATCGAATGAAAGTGGCGATCATGCGAGCCACCAGGTGTCTATCCCACATGAAAGCGGCGGCCAGTATTGACCCAAATCTGAATGAAACGAAAGACTGAAGCAACGAACTTTATGAGTGGCTAAAGAGCGGTGGAGGCCCTTTGGTCAAAGCCATCGTTTTTGATTTATTTCGTTTTTATTTACGCCTTCTAGACCACTCTTTCTTATTCTTTTTTTTTTAACCTTTTATAATTGCAGTTGTAATACCCTCTGTATACAGCTTTCCATGCAAAAACCTAAAAAAATGTCCATTCTTGAGGAATTTTCACTCTTAATAAGTTTCTTGTTTGGTTTGTGCCACTGACTGACTGTCGACGCCTTCAACATTAACTACAACGTGGTCTGGTCTCTGGCATAAAACTGTCAACGAGCGTTTAACCCAGTTAACGCCCTTAAGCAGCGTTGGACTTCCACTTGCTCTATGACAACAACTCCCAGCTCTAACCCCAACCCAACTTTCGATCCATTCGACACGACGCCCAGGAAAAACGAGCAAGGTGTAAAAAAAACCACGACTTGTGCAAGAGGTGATGGAGTACGAGTATGGAGACAGTAGAATTGAATATGAATTTTCCTGTTTGTTGCCGATGGTCGTTGGCCAATGGTCTCTACTCGTCTCATCATCAATTATGGCCTCGCAATGCGTGGTGGAAGGAAAAGGAGGGGAGTACACCTGAGCTGCAGCTCAATAGGCGACCAACATTCAAAAGCCATCGGCAACGTATGCTTCTAATTGCAGCACTTTTTTCATTTTTTGCTCCTGCTTTCCTTGGCTCTGTCAGCGTTGAGTTTATCACCTTGTTCAGATGGAACCAAGAGCACTAGTAGTACCAAGAACCTTTTGAGGCACCACAAAAATATGGATATAAGAAAGAGGTACGACTCGAAAACCAATTTTTTTTGTTTGGCATCGAGTAAAAACTTCTATTCTTAACAGTAAACTAGGCAAATTGTCACTTTCATAGCCGCATCGATAATTGTACCCTTCCCTGATGCCGGACGCACTCGCAAATTAATCGCTTCTCAATATCAACAGCATCTCCTAGCCATTGAATTTCCCAATCTTAATTTATTTTGTATAGTCTGCGATTATGAACGACGCGTCGTTGCTACGATTTATGCTTCGACATGCACAGGACAGAGGAATATTCTCCATGAAGCTAAATTGACCAATATTTGCTCTGGGCGGGGATCAAAAAGTCGCCAACTCGACGTTTCCTTTCCCAGAGTCTACATAGCAGTTATCTTCATTGGTTATTCGGTCTTCTCGGGTTTTATAAATGAAGGGGGTGTGCCTGTAGCTTTTCCAGCTTCACTCGAGAAACTGCCACGAGACGTGCGACATGCAACACAAACCAATCAAGGCTACTGTCAATGGTGGTAACACCTTTTTCTATGCCGCATCTTTACCCAGCCTCGGCAAGTGTGACCTTGGATCGGCATATTGATGCAGTGAAGCTGTACTTAGCCAGTTTATAAACTAGCTTAGTGAGATTTAAATCTTGCGGGTGTGTGAACCGGTTAATCTGAGCATTTTTCAGCAATTTGTTGAACGTTACACTTGACAAAGCAAACTGAATTTTTTACCTCTTTTTGAGTGGTAAGATAAATAACAAACGATAACTTGAATGGCCAAATTGTCCGCCATCATAAAATAATTTCAGTGGAATATCGTTCTCTGCTTTACAATATAAAAACACTATCAATTAATTTTCGCTTTTAATCATAAATTACATTTGCGAAAATCCACAGCCAAATATCAAAAAACTATGGCTTATGGAACTGTTCTAAGGTACTTAACAGTGTATAGCGACTTGGATCGAGCTTGGTTCGATTAGTTGGTTCCGTTGTTTGATCAATTTGCACCAATTTCTACAGCCCAGAAGTGCCTCTCCCATCTCTCATTTGCAGTAACATGAAATGGGCATCGCTGTGTAAATTTACGACTGCCTTGACTGGTGCATGCAACAGAACACTGAGTGCAGTGGGCAAGATATGGCGAAACTGTTACACTAGGCTAATTGATTTATGGGAATGAGTTTTGGAAAACTTTGGAAAACAAACGCGGTCGAAATAAAATTCTAATAACTGAAACCAGAATCAGCCTTCGGTTCTGAATTGGGAGAGGTGGGTGCAGCCATCGCTACGAGTAGTCATAAAATAGTCAAAGAACATGACGGGGAACATGTCGGAGACAAAGACAAAAACAGAGTTCGAGAACGAAAAGAAGAAGTAGCTTTAACTTGGAATGAAACAAGTTCTCGACTGTTTCCCACAGGAAGTGTTCTCTGCCGAACGCATGCCAAAAATGGTCCCCGAGGACAAGACAACCTTGGACAGGCGACCAAAGCCAGTTTAGCCCGAAAACGATCACGATTATGATGATCATTGCGGCGATTATGGTACTAAAACAGAGGAGCGGCATAAGAAGAACCTACCATACAGAAGAAGCCGACCAGGCGACGATTGTCCCCACTCTGGGCACTCGAAACTAGGCATTCGCAGTCGCTATGTATTGTTTTTTGCAATGTAAGTGTCACCTTGTGACAGTTGCCAGTGCTGGAAAAAAATAATAGAAATTATATTAAATGGGCATTTTGGGAGTGCACTCTCCGACTTCCGGGTTGGCTGTCTGTGGACAATGGGCCATTTATGATGCAATGGTAAAATGGTGGGAGTGATACGAGAAGGCATGCTGGCATCTACTCTTGCTTGGCTGCGGCAAACCTAATTTGGGTAGTTATTACAACGTAAAAATTCTTGGCACATTAACACCTCCCTTCTTTACAGACGACTCCTTTCAGGAGATGAAAGGGAGCTGTCACTGGCAATGATAGTCACGTGCCAGTTAAATTCCTCAATAGTAAACATCTTTTATGCATGGGCTATGATGGATCACCAAAGATGACACGACACTTGGCATTGTTGCTGTTTGCTGTTGTAGCTATTGCTCTGACTCTGCCATCCGTTCGTGCCCAGCAATTTAAGCGTTGAGTATTTAATGCTTCTACGTCTTGTGGCAACTTGAGACCAGCGACTGATTTATGACAGTGCGAAAGAGTCAGGTGAAGAAGGGAGATGGTAACATGAGAGAGGTGGTGATAGACGCCCCATGCATTCGAGGGCAATTTGGAGGCGGGCGTGGCGCCCATTCCGATATGGAAGCTGTGGCCTCAGCCTTGTTTGAGGCCTATTACGTGATGATGTAATAATTCTTCAAGTCGTTGGCATTTTTATTGCGGAAAATGTTGCATAAATCAAGGCAATAAAACGGATCCCTGTGGATAGCCACAATCGCTGATCGAAGATCGAAACAGGATGCCGGGAATCTTGTACAGCGGCAGTAATTTGCACCCAGCAAACAGTAAACACTTTGATTTTGACTTTGGCATTCGATGGCATTTTCTAAGGTTTTTCAATTTGGCATCTTTTCTATCACATTTTGGCGTCGTCATTCGGGATAATTGAAATTGCCGAACTACCTCTCATAATTTAGAGTAATTATCTATACAGATAAAGTGATTTCCGCAACTTTTTAATCATTCCAATCTTGGTAATGCCTGGTCCTGGGCCTGGGCCTAGGGTAGGCCTGGTGTGATAATCAGCAACTGCCACTTGTTGCTGCAACTTTGTTGCTGCTGCAACTCGCAGCTGGCAGCCCACGCGATCTTCCAGTTTTGGTTAGCCGATTGGCAACAAAAGCTTTAACTAGATGCCAGCTCTCAGCGGCAGATCTCTTGATGACGGTATAAAAGATGATTCGGTTGGAGAGACGTGTTTGTCGTGGCAATTAGAAGTAAGACCCACGTAAAGAAACGCAGATCAAAGGAAGACGTCTTCTAAAAGTATAAACAATGCAGGAAGTCATTTGCATACACACGCTTTAGATCAATTGTTAATGGTTAGAGCGCAGATTGATTAAATGCCATATCCATGTTCCACGATCTTGTATTCGTATAACCCATGATAAACGGATATTGCTTGGCAACAAAATTTATAAGAATGGTCTTTTGTCAGTCTTTTAGTTCTATTTTCTTAGTCATGCTTCATATTCTCCCCCTCCACCCACATCTCACAAAAACTTCTGAGGTGTAAGTAGGCCGACTGTGGCTGACGTGTTTAAAATGTCAAATTGGCCCTGAGAGCAGTGTGTTACAGTGGATAACTTACTTTGTTTATTATACCCAATATAATTAATTTAATTTCAGCTCACAATGTAGCGGGGGGCGTGGCACTCGCCCACTCCAATAGCGAATCAAAGCATGAGGTATATAAGATCTTTTAGAACATTTGCCCATTGCCATTTGCATTCGGACTTCCTCTATAACAGACATTGCGTGATTTGGCAACGGATTCTTAGCATTTCAAACACCTTTTTGGGTGTACAGCGGAAGGGGCACCCGAATCAATGCAGGGAATAGGGAGGAAAAGGGTCATAGTCTAGTACGAACCGAAGTACAAACAAAGCCACACACGAGTCAGAGAGCAAATTATTAGGCAGACAGGCCAGGCGGAGCAGATGGGGGAAACTGCTTTTTGATGTTCGGTAATTGGCGGTTTGGCAGCACGCGAGGCGAAACAGTCGGCGACCACTGGGCTGGGGATGAGGCTGGAGTTGAGAATGGAAGTGGGAATGCTACTAAGACTAAGACTGCGAAGCTGCTCTTCGGACTGCCGGCGCTCTAGTACCAATCCCGGTCCAAACTCCAAATGGTAACGAGCCATCGGATTTCAGCGTGACGCGCTTTTCGTTTTCGGTTCCAGCGGATTTCCTCCTTCTCACTCGCCTCATCCACATCTGCGAGTATTCCCCGAATTCCCAGTGGCTAACTAGAGTCTAGTTCCAGTAGTATTTTGAATGTCTCCATGGTCTTTGTTCTTTCTTTCGCAGTGTATTGCTGTCTTCTCATTTCATAATAATTGGCAGTTTACAAATGTTCTTTTGGTTTTGATTTTGTTTCTGAGACGATTCGCGGTTTTTCCGGAGTGGAGAGCGAAAGACATTGGGCTAGCGGTAGTCTGTTCCGTTGAACTTACGATCCCCGTTTCCGACATTCTTGTGGCTAATCTCGTGGTGAATCTGGGGCAGACCTACCTATCCGCAAATAAAGTTTGCAATTTATAGGCGTGAAAGCTAATTAGACAGCCATAGTCAGATGGAGTTGGAATTGGACAGGAGTCGACGGGTTCTTTAGATTGCGCAATAAATTAAACACTGGCGAAGTGAAGAGGGTTTGGTAAATGCAGTTTTACGTTCAGGAGATGTAAGTTCTTTTTATGGAACGACTAATGAGCAAATGCGAGTCCCGGGCCTAACCGCAAGTGTGACTCTGCTGTAAGCCCTCGACCTTTAAATTTCCAATTCCACCTTTCTGTCCCTACTCACCCCGCATATCTAGCTTCGCACTTATTGTTGTGTTGGTGTGGGGGCGCGGCTGTTTGCGCATGCGCCATGGCATTGTCCGCCAACCGCCAACAGATGCCAGATTAGCATTTAAATTGTAGTTACATTTTCCCCAAACGCAGAAGTAAAAACCAAACTCTAACTCTAGATTATTTTTCTTTCTTGTTTCCCACTGCACCCCTCTGTTAGCAATTCTGGGCAAACGTTTACCAAATGGAATTGTTGTCTTTTGTTTCTACTTCTTGTTGTTGTGGGATCGTGAAACTGTGGCCCCCTCTCCACTCCATGGCTTCCCACACCAACTCCAACTGATGTTATCAAATCATGGCCTCTGGCAAAAGTTGAAGTTTTCCACTGTGTTCGGTGTGTTTGGTGTGCCAAGGTAGCAATTTCAATATCAAAATTCTCCTGGCCTTTGGTCAGCAATAAAGACTTCTCGCAGGGAGGAACCACAGGAACGGACTTATCAACAGTTGCCATAACACCAGCCTTAGCCAAAGCAACTCAAGTGAGTCTAGTGTATAACCAACGGTACATCACTAACGCCAACTCCTTCTCGAGGCTTTCAGTTTTATACCAAGTCCAGCTCCGTTTCCGTTGCTCTGACATCTGACAGTGATTCCTGGACCCCTTCTCTAACATTTTAATTCAAATTGATTAAAAATTTTGCTTATCGGCCACAGCCCGTTGGCTACTCGATCAGACTGACCTAGTTCTCGCTAAACCATTGACATCTTTCTACCTGATGTTCCAATTTGACGAGCAGAATATAATAACATTTACGAAAAGACTTCAGAAGTGTGGCAGCCCCAAGGCGGGGCTTCCAATTGGCCCATTCCCGAAAGCTTCTTCTCTCCATCTGGTCATTATTCCGAAACGCTGCACAGAGCGATTAATTTTCAGGCAAAGAAGTACCGTAAGCGTAGGTGGTTTGATGAGCTCCGCTGCCAACGGCTCAGCTGCTGTTTTCGCAGTGACTTGGCCTCGCTTCAGCAGCCCTAAGAGCCCCTTGGCCATTGCCGCTAATTAATTGTGTACTCTGACTTTGACTTGGACTTGGACATGCTCGAAGTCCACGGTGGAGGCAGGTCATTGTCGTGATCACAGACGTCGCACTGATTGACAGGAAATTATTATGACAGCGCCCGAGCGACTTGTAACTGTTTGCTCTGTTTTATTGCTATTTTTAGGTATTTAGATCTATCGTTTGCGAATTAGGTTGTGTTGGTTGATTGGGTTCATTGGCATCCTGCAGACAGTTTCCCGTTTAGTATGTTGTTGACCCGAAATTTTGTCTGAACTAACTAGAGTGCAATCGAAAGTTTTCCTGTCTCGATCTAGATGGAAGGCTGAGTCACTCCACCAGGTTTTCCCGTCCACGCCAATCTTTTCTGCTCTTTGATCTGACACTCGAGACTCGCAGCTCTAGACACTCGAGAGTGCGAACTGCATGGAAAAGCAAATCAACATAAAAGAAGAGTTGGACTGCAGATGCCAGCGATAGCTCTGGTGCCCATTTCGACTAATTGCGGTTATGATATTAAAGTCGACATAACGCCTCAACAAACCTCCTCATTCTTCCTGACCAGTCCTCTCTAGTGGAGGCCATTAGCAACCTCAGCACGAAATGAAAATATGAGCAACATGCAAGCGGACCATGGTCAAGTGCCTCTTGTGAGGTGTCGGATCGAAACTGTAGTTACAGACGAATACATCCATGGCGATTGAGATGGCGATGCAGATGGAGCCGAGTGTCAGGATAATTTGTTGGACCGGGGACAGCCCCTAGGCCGCCGACGCCACGCAAATGAAAATGATCTGCGGACATAATGAACTTTCTCGCTTTTGGGGAGAATTTGCAGTGGTTAGTCGGATATGTTTGGGAAAATAGCAACTGGAGGAGATGAAGATTGAGATGGAAAAGGAGAAGCGTAACAATTACGCAGAATTTGGGTCACCTCTCGATCTTGGCGGGGGAAATTCGCTCGATGATGAGATTTCTTACAAAGACGAAGAAGAGCTCATAACAAATAATTGCAAATTTAATTCTCATTCTGTTTTTAAAAGAAAATCCAAATTCGGTTTCTGTGTCGACTTCTACTGCTGGGATATTGGCATTAAATCACTTCATTTTAACGGCATTTAAGCAAACTAACAACTAAGATTAAGAAGGGGGTAAGCAGAAGAAGTGAACTCGAAACCAAACTGGGTAACAAGTGATGAACGTGCGCCTCATCACGATCGATGGACTTCGATAGGCAACTGGAGTGCTTGGTCCTCAATCCCAGCGACCAATATGGTACCTGCATGCTCATCACGAACAACCATCGCAGACAGCCGATCACGACGCATGTCGCCTTGTACTCGTCCCTCTACACCAACTATTTAATCTGGCCAACTAATTACCCACCCTTGAGATTATGAAGTTCGGCAACCTTGTGAATTCATGTTTTGCTCAACGGTTCTATTTAGAAGGAGCCTAACCTAGACTACCAGTGGTTCAGGTTGACCGACAAATCAGGTTCCATCTTGATCTTCCATCCCATCTCTAATCACACAAATTCCCATGGAGCATATTTGTTTCGCCAAAAGGGACCGTTAGACGTTACAACGACGACCATTAGACACACATGTGACAAATGGTCCATCATTCAGCAACCCAGGAGAGGTGATCAAACCAGCGGATTCAGTCCAGAGGTTCATCAGTTTCGACTCACTTAATTGCACGCACATCTGAATGAAATGATTCAGTCAGTTGGTCCTTATGTGTTGGTTGTCTTAAGCATCAGTTGAGGGAGTGACTGGTTCGTGTTGAAGACGCATTTACCAAGATGCAGACGTTGAGCTGGTGGTTGGTGCTGGACCACCCAAGGAGATTACGAGAGAGATTCCACAAGTTGCCATAAATTTGCTTAAACCAAATGGCAAACAAATCGGACCACATTGTCATGCCTTATATGTATGTGGAAAGTCGTAGGCTGGCAACGTCCCAATCCCTGCTGCTCCTCCCTTGGTGCGTGAACCGTGATCGAGAGCCTCCCACTCTCTTACTTGTCTCGTCTTACTTGGTTTGTTTGTTTTGGTTTCTGTTGGCTGCCAATGCCTTGCTCATGTCCGATTGTCTCCCATTGATACCGACAGCGTTCCCCACTTCGTTAGCGACTCACCTACATGTGTCCTAGTATGTAGGTTTTTCCTACTTCGCCTGCCTTTGTGCGTAGCTGGGGTGTCCAATTTCCCAACACTGTCATCGCCTACATTTGCGATGCCGATCTGCAGATCTCTAGCCAACGCCCATTAGAGTCCAAAATAAAGGCAGCAACCCACCTCTGCTCCCCTTGATATTGTCAATATTGCGTTTCAATTACAACTGGCAACGCGTTCCAAATTTCATTGGTTTGATCTTTACAAGTTTCGATATTGGAAGTGCAAACGCGTTTCAAAATATGTTTGAGTGCCAGAGCTCTAGGGAAAGTGTTGCTAGTGGAGCGCTAAGTAATTGTAGTGGCAGTCCCTACTCTCCTCTGGCTGGCCAACATTTTAACGGCTACATAAGAGATTCTTAATTTAAAGACCAATGACAACCACAAAACTTGCTTGCCATGTTTCATTTGACTTTAATTGGATTCTGTTGTGTTCTTTAAGGACATTTTGATGGTGAGGTAGGGGTAAGGGAGACGTGTTTTCCAACACGACACACGATGACAAATGTTGATATTCAAATGGCACCATCGGACAATGGCAGAAATTCTTGGAAAAAACTTGGTGCACTCACCAGTTACAGTTTGCCATCTTTATAGTGAAATCCAATGTTGCGTATGTGCAATTTGATTAGTGACTTAGAACAGTTACGTGTATAGTGGAATTAAGAAATAAATTAACATTTAGATTTCAACCTATACTAATTTAGTCTAATTTTTTCTTCCTCCATGCCATATTTGTTTTCAGTATTCAGTTTGTACTTCTGATTTGTTGGAACTTAATTTTATTGAAGCACAAAATATTTATACCCTTGCAAAAAGGGTATATTAATTTTGGTCAGAAGTGTGCAACGCATAGAACGGATCATCTCAGACCACATAAAGTATAAATATACATATATTCTTGATCAGCACGACGAGACGAGTTCAAATAGCCATGTCCGTCCGTCCGTCCGTCCGTCTGGATCAACGCGAACTCCTCCGAGACCGTAAGAGCTACAGAGCTGAAATTGCACATAGGCTTGTATATACTGCAGGCGTTGTATATCTCGGATTCAGCCGGATCGGACCACTATATCATATAGCTCCCATACAAACGTCAAAGTCACGAACAGTGACTTTTCTGAATAACTTCGCTATTTTCTGAGCTATCGTCATAAAATTTAATATTGGTGAGTTTATTGCACCTATAAACAACTGTGCCAAATTTGAGCAAGATCGGGTGACTATATAATATAGCTCCCATACAAACGGCAAAGTCACGAACAGTGACTTTCTCAATAACTTCATTAATTTTATAGCTATTGTCATAAAAGTTGGCATTTGTCAGTTTTGTGTTCTTATTAATAATTGTGTCAAATTTGATCAAGATCGGGTGACTATATCATATAGCTCCCATACAAACGGCAAAGTCACGAACAGTGACTTTCTCAATAACTTCATTAATTTTATAGCTATTGTCATAAAAGTTGGTATTTGTCAGTTTTATGTTCTTATTAATGATTGTGCCAAATTCGAGCAAGATCGGGTGACTATATCATAGACCTCCCATAGGAACGATCGGTCGCAAACAGTGACTTTTGTGAAAAAGTTCGTTATATCCTATGCTAAGATTGAAGGCCGTTCTTTCGCAAACATTACACTTTTTGGATAAAAGTTTTTACACTTTGATGTCTATGGGTAAGGAAAGAATTACCAAAACAGTTGCAAGGGTATACAAACTTCGACGCGGTCGAAGTTAACCCCGGCCCTCTGGTTTTCTTTCATTCACCAGTAAAAAATCAGCATTTTTGTGAAATTTTTGGCACCAAATCTATAATCAACTACTAATTGTAAATATTAATATAAATGAGTTATCACAATCAATTTAGTAAGCATTTGGCTTCGACACTAATTTTATAGGGTAACGCAACAGCGACTTTAATATGTTTTCTAAGCTAAACCAGTTGTTGAATTTCAAGCGAAGAGGGAGATCCTTAAGTGGCATTCCTATCGCTATGTGGACATGGGATAAGTAAGAAAAGCTACAAATTTTTGAGCCTTTTTTTTTGCTTTATAGAACTAGTATGCAAATGTTTGAAATGTTTGCGCGACTTTGTCATTGCTTCTCGTCCATGTCTTTTCGTTACCTGTTCAATTGAATGCTTTGTGAAATGTCTGCAGCACCTGTCAGCAGATGTTTTTGTGGTCCAGCACCAACATCTGCAGATTCTGGATTGGCAACACCAATTAAAGAAAATCCCAGTGGGTGAAAATTCTTATATAAATTGGGTTACATTTTTTCACTTGGAAAAAATTACCTATGCTTAGCATACATGTCGTCCAATAGGAGGTGGTGGCCATAGAAAGTGTATATTGAAATCCCAAATTTGTTTTGCTCAAAAGTCAACTCACGAGTTAGCCGAATTCCAGATTCCAGCTAAAGGCTCAGGCAGACGCAAAAGCAATGAAATAAGTCAGTCGAATCGCCGACTTCGGTATACCATACACCAGTAAAACAAATATTGCAAATATATAATAACAAATGCATTTAAGTTTTTTTTTTAAATTCTCATCACATGCTTTTTACAAGCATATCTCAGTATCTCGCTCACGCAATCTTACCAGCCAATTTTAAATAAACTTGACCACCGTAGGTAATACACGAGTCTACGTACCAAATTTGGTGACTCTAGCTTTTACAGTCTCTGAGATCTACGTGTTTATACGAACAGACGTACGGACGGACAGACGGAGGGACAGGTCTAGATCGACACCGCTGTTGATCCTGATCACGCATATATACATATACTTTATGGGGTCGGAAAAGCTTCCTTTTGCCTGTTACATACATTTTAACGACTTTAATATACCATTTCACCCTATGGGTGTGTGGTATAAAAATATGTCAATAATTAATCGTATTTAATTAAAAACACCGCCCGGGGCAGCCTAGGCTGAGGATAAGCCACTGAGAGGTGGGGCTTCGATTCTGATCTCAATTCTGACTAACTCCGTCAACGTGTCATGTAATATTCATGGTCAAATCTAGTTACTTGGATGCCACATCGCATCTCCGCCAACTCCATTGTTGTTATTGCTGTTGTACATGCTTTTGGGTAAAAGTGCAGCTAAACATCAATTAGCCCAATTCCCCAGGCAGCTGCCGCTTTTGCCTGGCTTCTTTTTCCACCACTTCTTTCTACTTCCATTTCAATTTCTATTTCTGTTTCTGTTTTTATTTCTCCTGCTGCGGCTTTTATGTTGCATGTGGCTCACGTTGCATTTTGGCAACGCTTCTAGCTGCTAGTTGCCAGTTACCAGTTGCCTATGGAAACCCACACTGCCCTTGCCTGTGATTACATGCCGCTCTTCTTCACACAAGAGTGAAATTTATTGCAATTTTCATTTCATTTCATTTATTTGCGTTGTTTTCACCAAGTACTGGACCCGTTGGCCCAGAGCCTTTCCCATATTATTTCATTGTTGAGCAAAGAATTTTTTCACATTCACGTTCACATCACTACATCCAACATCCCAGTGATTCTCTCATGGTCAGTAATCAGTAGTCAGTGGGCAGTTCTACATGCACTTTGCTTGTCTCACGTGCCATCGAAAGTGCGTTTTGAGCAGGTTTCACTCTGCAGCGACCTGTGAAAGTGATTCTAATCTCAAATGAACGTAATGAAATAATAGCAAAGAGGAGAATGCAGAATCTTCCAGTTAGCTTCGCGAACTAACATTTCACTCATCAAAATGTCAAATGGACAAGGCTTTCAGTTGAACCAAAACTCCTTGATCGACGATCCACTGGCGACGATATGACGATGAATTCAGGCCTGTTCCACCGTCTACATGGCTGACATCCTTTGAATCTTACCAGTCTCGTCACGATGTTGACCATAGAGTGGAGCTGGCAATGGGAGATGAGCTATGAGTCTTGTCAGCATGGGCCATGCATCACTTGAATTCGGATGATTTTGGTCGAATGTTGGTGACATTCGCTTTCGTATTCGCATTCGAAATGAGCATGTTAAATGCGAATTGCAAATGTTCAACATAGGAAAGGAAAGTTCATTAAATCGTCGAAGAATTTGACCAAGTCAAAGAGATTTGCAACCGTAGATTTTGGTAGAAAGTGAAACTCTAATAGCACATAATTGTCTGGCTGTTAGACCCAAATGAAGACAAGAATTGATAAGCGAAAACTCATTAGTCCCCGAAGAATCTTCTTTTATTATCGTCGTCCTCCTTCTTCTTCCCCATGGTCTCCTCCTCAACAGGTTTTCATATTCAATTTTAACTCACGCACAAAGTTGACGCTCTTCACCTGGTAAACCCCCCTTTTTAAAAATAAAAAAAAAAAAAAAAAATTTGACCAAAAAAAAAGGGGGAGGGGAAATTTTTTTAACCCAAAAAGGGGGGAGGGGGGGGGGGGGAAATTTTGCTTTTCTTTTCACACAAATGATTTATGATTGCAGATCGGATAGAAGGGTCAAGACAAGCATGTGGCACAGATATAAATTCGCACTAATCGTTCACCTTTTCACTAATAATTAGGCAAACGAAAGGTAAACTGGAAGATTAATGGATGTGTGTATGTGTGTGCGTTCCAAGAATTTGCTCAATCTGCCAACACGAGTTGTTTTCTAATCGGGAATCTTCTGTAAATAAAAGAAGATTCATACAAGCATCATACAAGTCTCGTAGCGAAATACAGGAGAATGAGGAGGAGAAAACAAGGTGATAGTCACGGGATGGGGAAAATGTCATGAACTTTGAGCCTCCAATGGCATAGCTATCCCGATGCCAGCAAACATTGCCTATCAGCGCTGACATCGTCCAAAGAAAGCAACATGCAACCAACGATGGAGACAAGGTTTGATCCTGCTGCTCCTGTTAAATGTGGTCATGGTTACACTACTGGCACAATTTCCAGCTGTCTTCCCGTTGTTTTTTATTGTTGTTTCTGTTGCAGTTGCTGTTGTTGTCTTCATTGCTAAGCATTTTGTCAGCGGCATGTAAAGATTTAAATAGACATGCAACCCATGCCACGAGAAGCAGCATCGGCAGTGGCCGTGGATGAAGACTCTCATTTCCTCTTCAATTCCTGCCGAACTAACCATTTGCAGCGGGACTAAGATGCACACTTTCGATAAAATTTGTCGAAAACTGAGTCGTTTTTTTCACAGGGAAGGTGAGGGGAGTTCGTTAGGGCAACATCATTTAAAGCGCAGACAAATGTTAATCCCATTTGCAAAGGGTTTCATGGGATGATTTAGCACATTTCTCGATAGAACAACATTTATGCGACTTGCTTTCTTCCTCTTTTGTATATAATTTTGCTAAGCGGCTTTCTGTAATTGCCAAGTTCTGGACAGATCTGAGGCGGGGCTCTTCGCGGGATGGTGGATTGGGATGGTGGTTCGGGCAGCAACAGCGGCACTGGTAGACCACCCGAGTTGTCTAATGACAAAATAAATGCTTGGGCTGGGCCAAAAGGGTCATCTATTAACAGTGAGCCCCACAACATAACGGAGCTCTTAACAAAATGCAAATGGTCCGAACCTGGTTCTGCAATTTATGTCTTGCTGTTGGCTATCTGCCAACTATCGGGTCGAACAATTAAAGCCGCCGACGCAGACAGACGGCTCTTGTTCTGGTCCGTGGAATTGGACCAAATTTTTATGTCGTTGTCGTTGCCATTGCCGCTTCTCTGACCCAGACAGACAGCTACCGAAATGTCCAATTTGTGGTGCTTATCAATACCCAGTTGCTGTTCCGAGTTTAATTGAATTTCCATTCATTGTCTTAGCTTAAGTGGCACTTTAGAAGTAAAAGCCAAACAACCAATTTCGGAAAAATGCTCGCGATACGAGCTTCATTTACCTAACTTCCACTATAAAGAGCAGTCTTAGTTAATGATTTTATTGTGTCGTTTGCATCATATTCAAATTGAACATTGGCACTCAATTGGTCTGGAAGCGAAAGGTGTTCATTTTATTTATTTTAAGTTAGAAACGACACCAGAATTTCACTAAAGCCATATCTTGGCCTTCAAACAATCCACTTTAATGTCTTCACGTTCGAAATAGTATTAAATAAGTGAGGTCAAATTTGCTCACACTAAACTTGAGTTTCGCATAGCTCATAATCGGCTTAAGTACAAAAAAAAAAAAAAAAAAAAAAAAAAAGCTTATGAACAAACATCTGTGAACAAAAAGTTCTAAAACAAGCCGCCCGTCATTGATTTCAATGCGGGTTTCGGAATTAACGCTGGGGTGGTCGCCAATCTTCAAATTAGCAGCACACGAAAACCCAAGCAATTATAATTGTATTTGCCATAGATATTAAAAAAAAAATGTGCGAACACCCTCGAAGAGTTGGAGAACTACCAACCTGATGTAACCATGTATCCAAGAACAAAACTTGGGGCTATTTTTCTATAACTATTATTTTTAATATATGTACATACATAGTGCGATGGAGAGAGAAGGGATTCAAAGGCGCCAGTCAGACTGTGAAGTGTGGCAGTGAATATAACAGTGAACATAACAACATTTACATATATGATGTAAATATGTCACTCAATCAAAGGGTTCAAGACTGCCGTGCAAACTGATGACGTTTATACTGACTTCAGCAAGGCCTTTGACTCTGATAATGCACTTGGTATCCCCGGCCTTTTGCTAGATTGGATTCTTCAATATCTTTCTAAGCGTACACAAAAGGTCCTCTTTAACACTTCATTTTCTAAGACCATCCAAGTGACTTCTGGAGTACCTCAGGGTAATCATTTGGGTCCACTGCTATTCACTCTTTTTATAAATGATCTTCCATTGGTAGTGTCACATTCTCGGGTGCTTATGTACGCGGATGATGTTAAGCTTTACCTCAGTCTTAAGGACATATCGTCTTCTTGCTTACTTCAATCGGATCTCTATGATCTTCTGAATTGGTGTGAAACCAACATACTAAACCTCAACGGCCCTAAATGTAAAGTTATGTCTTTTTATAGATGCACTCCATACTTAGCAACTTATTATCTTAACGACACTGGCTTAGAGCGGTTAGATATTGTCAATGACTTAGGTGTTCTTATGGACCTTGTTCTATCTTAGAGTACGGATCTTCCATATGAGACGCACCAAAGTAAAATTGAATCTGTTCAAAAGCAATTTCTGCTATTTGCTCTTCGCGGTCTAAATTGGGATCGCAATGTCAATTTGCCATCATACTCCAGAAGGCTTCTTTTAATCAATCTTCCTTCATTAATTAATCGTAGAGTAATGCTTGGTGCTATCTTTATTCATAAACTTTTAATAGGTGAAATAGACTCTCCTGAGCTATTGAACCAGTTAAACCTATCTGTACCCCGTAGACCTACTAGAAATTTTATTCCTCTATCCTTAAAACATTGTAGTTCTAACTATTCTTTGCATGAACCTTTTCGAGTCCTATGTTCTGATTATAATCTTCTATATCCCGTAATCAGATCAGAAGCCTATCTCTCATACAGGCTATGTCCTGGTGTCGTATGGGCCACTTGAACGTACTTCGTATTGTACGCGTCAACGTCCAGACAATATATGTATGTTGATTCCTTTTAAACATAGTCGATTATTAACGAATATTTCTTCAGAGTACTTCAGCTGTTGAATGCTTCTTTTATATTTTAAGATAAAAGGTTAGGTTATTGAGAATGTTGTCGTTGGAAAATCGTTCTCAGGATGTTTATTTAGCTTCCATATGGCTGGAGCCTAGGTGGATTCCTTGATAGTAACACAATTGTTTATTGGTCTGCTTTTGAAGGATTACAATTAATAAAATACTACTAAGGGGGGTTAACTTCGGCGACGCAGTTAGCTGCCCATTGATGCTTGTCTTGATCAAATTTTGTAATTACCTGTTTCAAATGTTAGTTTGCGCCATTTTTAGCTGGCGCGTGAAATTCATATTTGGCGTTTTTACTAACTATTGCAACTTTGCCAAACCTCCTTTAGAATCTGAGTATTCACAACATTTAGTAGATTTCAAACTAAATTTTTTTTTCTATTAAACAAGAATTTAACTTAAGGTAATTTTTTAAAGTAATGAATCTGCAAATATTGTACAATACATTTTGGATCTTATCTTATATCTTATAAAGCTTCTTTATAAATAGTAAGGGGAAAAATGATGTAAGATAATTGTAACTAATAAATCAGCTTAAAGGATTTCGGAATATCAGATGCAGAGGAGGATCTGTGTGTCTTATATTGCTACAAGTCCGTTAAGGCCCCTCATGCATGCATAATAGAGTTAATGGAGAATATCAAAGTATTAGAAGACTAACATGGGGAGAAGAACCCAAAAATACGAAGACAATACCGATTAGGTTGTGAAGGGGTTTGACATTGTCGCATATATAAAGGATTTGGACTACCTAAGGAACATATTAATATTTAACATATTAATTTAAGACTCAAATTGAAGGTCTTCTCAGATAAGAGCTACGAGAAAAACTAACAATGGGCTTTTTCAGATTTCTTATCAGTCAAGTCTTTTACTCAGACCCGAACTGGGACTCTAAGGGCCCACCGGGTATACAAGTTGAAGGGCCCCCTATGCTATACTTATGCTTGAAAAATTATTTCCGAGAAAAATGAAAGGTAGACAATTTTAGGTTTTACATCAAGTAACGTTAGAAGTTAATGCAAATAATTTCAAACGCAAACGTTTGAGGACCTACCGGGCATTTGCCCATTTGCCCGGTGGGCCAGTCCAAGCCTGCTTTTCTCAAAACATCTAACCGCGATAATTTCTCAGAGAGCAAGGATTTAAACTCGAAAGTACTTATAGAATTAAAAATACATGTGTTTGCACTTATTTCTTATAAGTATTCTTATATTGCACATATCTCCATCGTTAAAAACACAATCTCCAAACAGAGCGTTTTATCAAAATGCACCTACTTTTACCGAGAATCTCACAGGTGAGATGCAGTGGCGGATCTCTGTTTCAAGGGGGTGAAAATTATCAATTTGGTGAAATGAATCCGTTACTCATATTACGCATACGACAAGAATTTATCATATTAAATGTTAGGACCAAAAAGTGGTTTCTTATGCCTCGGCAAGCATGTGCAACTATTATTTAATTTATAGACATATATTAACTCAATATTAAATTAATATCCCCTCTTTTTTAGTAAATCAGACATTTTCATAACTGAATACAATATGTATAGAAATGCACATTACAAGTTTTAGAAACACATGGTAAAACCAAGTGACAATTTGTTGTATTTGGAAATAACTATCTCCTGACTACTTCCATGTGGTATCTAGACCCATGTCAGAAGCAAGATGTCTATTCAAGCACAGCACACATACTCTTAATATGGCATTTGAGAAGGAATCGTACGTACGGAGCAATAAATGGCAATGGTATGATCTTTACTGACAATCACGGCCATGAAGATGCCGTTGCCGCCAATACAAACGATCTGGAGACCTGTAACTGAGATATGTATTTGATGAGGTTGACAATCGATCAATGGATCTTTAGACTAACGAACATAAAAAAAGTCAGCCTGCACGTGGCCAAGCTATCAATTCGGAAGGTGATCGTTGTCCAATGAGTATCAATAACAATTTGTTCATGACATTGGGTGAAACAGCAATAGTAATAGAAGAAGAAAAAGACCGATACAGAGAGGAGCGATATCGGTCGGTAGACCGATCTGGTTTTAGGGCAACGGAAGTTAAACCCATTAAATACAAATTAGAGACAAACCGTTATGCGATATAGAATGCAAATTTAAACTATTGATCATTTCCATAAAACATTTTCCACATCTACGAAAACAGCGCGTCAAGTTTTTGGTTCAGATACTGGTAGTCAGTCAGGTGCTGACTTTTATGGCCTAACATATGTATCTACATACATCATAAGTATGAAAGTTTTGGCTTTCATTTTCAAGAAAATAAATGAAATATGACATTTTCTGAGTTGGTGTTGTATTCTTGACGATGTTGTTGGCAAAAGTAAAGCAAGTATGTTCACTTTCCAACTTTCGTTTTTAACACGCACATTAGAACCTGTACGCATAAAATGAGAATATTGGAGTAGGTTGGCGACAACAGCAGGAAAACCAGAATTGGATGTCAAAGACCTTTGCTGTCTGCTGCCAGACAAAACTTGCAAAGGAAAAACAAAAACTGAAAGTTTTTATTTAGATTTTCTGAAAGATCTTTAGATTATGCAATGGCAAAGTTAGGTGAGAAAAAATCTATTGTGTTCATTTTTATTTTGTTATATTGATTAAGCAAAACTCTTCTTATATTAGATCGGTGATGGGAAAGTTATTTACGCCAGCTAAAAGTATGGACTGTCAAAACTCTCTAACCAATTGCATTCATATTCAAATCAATACGCATATTTCATAGTTTGCATAGTTCGTTAGTCGGATGCCTTTGTTCCCAAATTGAAACTCTCACTTTTACATATACCTATACCTAACTATATATACCTCTATATGTACATTATTGACGTATAGAGATCGCGATCTCTATGCCTGCATTGAACTGGCATTTAACATGATTAAAGCTGCATGCACATTGGAGAGCAACAATCTGTTAACGGCATCGAGTTATACCCACACACACACACACACACACATACACATACACACTAGATTTAAATTGTTGTTAAATAGAAAATAGCCGGGACTGGGACCTGGACAAAGACTGGGGCTGAAGCCCTCATAGTTTGTGTAAAAGCATGTCAATATTATACTAAACATTTCTATGATTTATGAGTCATCAATAATGGCAAAACAAATTGCCATCGTTTGCTGGCTGATGCATTCATCGAAATTATCAACGAGTTAATTAAAGTACTCACACATGCGACAGGCAGCTGTCAATGGCAGCACTCAAATCTAGTCTTTTGTTGACTTTCGTGGTATTTGGTATTGCCTAACGATGACAAGGATGAAGTGAGGAGTTGGTATCCATAAATGAAATATGCATGCCCTTACATTGGCAATTAGAATTCAGTTGAAGAGAAAATTGAATAACGTAGAATTCCTGACAAAGTATTGAAGCCAAATGGAAAATTCAAGATCGTCTAGACATAAATGTATCCAGCATTAGTTTGGTTAGTAGCAGCTTAGTTAGTTGAACAGGTAGTTCAACTCGTATACGCATAGTTACTATTACACAGCCTTAATTTAGGTGCTTAGCCATGACAATATAAATAAATATACGAAGGAATGTAGTTAATTTTCATTGAATTTTATTTGTTCATATTTATTCAGAATGTCTTAATGTTCAACGTCAAGTAAAAGTTATTATACCCACAATTACCAAATGGCATAACACACAAACACATAATATGCCAAATCATGATGCTGTGCACAGCATCCCAGCCAAAGTGTGAAGATGAGTTGCACTTGGAGAGCCATTCTGGCTGGTTGGGACCTTTGCCTAGCTGGCAGCTACCGTCTGTGATGCTAACGAATCGTGGGCTAAAAAGTTATGCAAATGAATTGTTTATTGAAAGAAGTGTCGCTTGTTGCTGGCTGCATAAACATTGCACAATAATTTTGACTAATTGCATGGCAAATTGGGATAGGAAACATACCAAGCAATGAAAAAATTGCATGAGTTAATCTAGAAGACGACATTCAGATACTCTGCAAGTGTAGATTAAGAATAGCTACATCTATATATCTATTATTTGTTTCTATCCAACATCGATTGAAGCGTAGTTTTACTAGTAATAGTTAATTATAAATATGTGAAGTATATTTTTGAGAGAGCTGGGTATTCAAATGTTTGCCATTTCTCGTGTACACTGCTGGCTTTGGTCCTGGTCAAGCGGACAACCCAGTTTAAAGCATTTTGTGGTTGCATTTCTCACAATGCCTCCAGCCAGTTTCGGTGGGCGTTGGTGGACTACAAAATTTGTTGGCTACTTTTTGGTTTGTTGTATTTGAATTATTGAACGTATCAAACCCCGCGGATAGAGCTAACTGTGCGCTAAGCTCGAAGAGTCTACAAAAATATTATAATCTTTATGCATAAATTCACACACCAACTGAAGGAAATCGCAGAAATCGCAGCGAGCTCCCCAGTTGCTTGAGTCTTTTGTTTGCGTTTTCTTGGCTATAAATAGCCATGGACCATTGAATTTGTGCACTAGAAACCAAATTTTCGTACGGATAATGTTTTTTAACCCATGTAATTAGCCGTAGACACACGATTCTGCATCATTAGCAAAGTTGAATTCAGTTGAATGCCCCCCGCCCCTAGGCCGCTTCATGTGGTGAGTGTGTTTCATATCATGCTGGGAATTTGTTGTACGTTTCATTAAACGGCCACATAATTGTTGAAGACCGAAATAGCTCGCCAAAGCCGAATGCTAAGACTCTTCGATACTGCACACGCAGCTGTGACCCATAAAAGCAAACCGAAATGTTGATGAAATGCAGAAAGCAGCTTTCCACTGCGTTTTTTCCCCATCCACAAGAAATTAACAATTAAAATTAATTTTTTTGGCGACACCATCCATGGCGGACCATCTGACAAACCCCAAAAAATGTATCTCATCATTACATCAGGGCATCAAATATAAGCGACATTAAGGCGAAAGATGAGTTATTAAATTAATCAAACCTGAACTATGAGGAACTTCCCGTATGGAATCGAATCCGATATAGATATTGACGAAAATCAAGGCCACTAATGTGAGTTCAAAATCGACTTTGGCGTCTCGCTGACCCCTTTGAGGAGCCAATCTGTGTGCGGGCCAAAAGCTGAATTTTAATATGACAAAAGTTTGTGAAAACGGTTGGAATCATGAACCATATAAGTGCAATGGAAATAGTATGGAAATTTTTAAGTTTCCCCCATTTCAAATTGAAAGGCCAAAAGCAGAAGACTTCGCCAAGAAGGCAGAAGTCGACACGAATTTTAAATGCCAGACCAAATGTGACTAGGACGGTGATTCAGATTCAGATTAGGAAGGTACTGGGCGGGATGGTAACTGTGCCATCTCACCCAAATACGCGACAGCTCAATCAGTTGGCCATGACTGCATTTGGCCCATGAATTTGATTTATAGCCAATGTCTTCCATGTTGCATTTTCATGTTGGAATTCATGAATAAACATTAAAGCTGCCGAAAATTTTCAAGTTCCAATCCAAGGCCCATGAAGAACAATAGAACAAGGACTTGTGATGCTCCATTGTGTTTTATGGACCCTCGATAGGCACACACGAACGTGAGGTTCAACCGAAGAACGAAGAACGATTTTCTCACAGGGCAGGCAAATAAATGTATCTTTCTATGGTATTCCTCAGGTTGTCACTTGCTCATCGCATTCATTTGGCGAACTAACTACAAGTATCTCATCTTACCAGCAATTCTTTGACTTTCATTTCGACCGCAAATGTTCTTGGCTCTTTCCTCTTTGCCCGTTTCCGAATGCGTGCAACATTTGTGAATTATTTGCTGTGACTCTTTTTTGTGAAAGCTGACAGAAACGAGAGAGACGAAGGGAAATTATTGACTATGTGAGTGCCGCGTGCCTCACTCACTGCCGCTTTGATTAGTTCAGGTGGTCGCATTGACCCAGAGAACTACATTTGTCAGAGGCAGACATCTCTAGAGACTGTGAGACTTTTAATAACACTTTCAGTGTGAGAGCAGCAGCATTTCGGCAGCAATAAATGAGCAATTAAAACGAGTCTATGGAGGGAGAGGGAATGAAATCGGGAGGATAGTGAGTATACCTTCCAGTTGCAGTCTGTCTGCCGTTAGTCAGTCACTCAGTCAGACACGAGTTCGCGAGCCCGAGTTGATTAATGGCCCTTCATCAGTATTCTCTGGAACACTTCCTCGTCTGACTTTGCGACTGCGACTAATCGTCGGGACTTGGCCTAAGCCAAAGTAAGTTGGCTAAATAGTCTCACACCTCGACAGCAACATTGGCTGCTAATATTTTGGCCTGCCAGCAACTCCGCCAACTCAATTAGGATGCTTGGAAATGATTCATTCTAATCTCAAGTCGAGTATCAGCAGTCATGAGCTCCACTCCACTCAGTCTCTGGCTAAGACTATGGTGAAATGTACCGTTGTTCAGTCAGCGGCGGCATTCCCTGAGGCTTTCTTCTTACCATTTATTGTAGCTAGAATTTTGCATGGGCCATTTCATTATTGATTCGCATCTGGCCGGGTCTTTAGTGTCTTAATTTAGTTGTAGTCGATCGAGACATAAGTCTATAGTTGGGTGTCGATGGGTCTTCTCTAGTGGTTATTGGAACCCATGGAAAGTGAGAGTTTGGGTTCATAATGCAGCCCGCACATCTTATTTCAAAGGCATCTGTCGATTTAACGGTTATTTTCTATTTGCTGTGATGGGTTCGATCAGGTGAATGAGTTTAATCGATTAACAACCTGCGTGCCTGCGGTGCCATCATTAGATTTGGGTTCGAACCAAGGGTAACTGCCAATGAAAGGGAAATAAAATCAAATGCACTTTAATTGCATTTACGAAATCTTTTGGAATTCGACTAATGAGGCTCACAGAAATGTATACAAATATATGGTTTTTGTTGGATCGCTAGCTAATTTACTGGTCGATTATAGTTTTGTTCCAGCCCCTTTTGACTGGTCTTTGAATGTAGCTTGTGGGTGTGGCAGATGGTCTGTTAATTGAGTTTTTATTGCGAATTAGTCGAGACCATTCAGATGGCAGATGGAACCTGTTATAGATCACTGCCTGGTAATTAATTTACTCATTAGACCATTTCTGGAAACGCGGCTGACTGTCTTGATGTACATATATAGATGATAGTTCTTGGAATGGCATGGCCCAGAATTCACACAGTTGCTACATGGTCATGAGTGACATGGCAGTCATGGCAGCCAAAACCTATTTATAATTACATAAAGCGATATCACTCAACGATGCTATAATTAGGCAAAAGTTGGATCAACTGTCAATACCAGTAGCTTGACTGGTTACAATGCTATTTATTGACATTGACTGGTCGCTCTCGTTCGAAAATGTAGTTGGACAGCGTCATAATGAAGAAGCCACTCCACACTGAACCAGTTGGGAGTTGCAAGATGTAAGGTGGAGCATTTCGCACTACGTCTCCGATTTGGTTGCGTCCCATCTGTCCCTCGCTCTCTACCTCTCTTTCTGTCGCTCCATCTATGTACGCAATCGAGTGTGTGTGTGACAACATGTGTTAATTATGCTGTTAAATGTCGCACCAATGATGTCAATGATGTTGGACGTGGCAGGTGATAGTGGTCGTGTAGTGCTTTGGCAAAACTCTTTCAAACCGATATAGAATGCAAATAATGTCACCTAACTGAAAGTGTACCATTATCAGAGTCGTCTATTCTAACCTTGAGCCGGAACATCAAATCCCTTTAGGTAGCTAGTTTTTGGCACTCTAGAAAGAGAAACTCCGAACTGGCTAGACGAAACACGTAGAATACGAGTAGAAAGCCAACAGAAAATTAAACACAATTTCATGGATTGGGTTTTGCTTTAGTTCTACGCTACTTTAATTTTTGCATCGTGTATCGAAAATGTGAAAATAATTGTCTATTTATTGAGTGGCTGATTCACACGTGTTTCACTCTCATCTGAATGGAAGGCCAAAGGTAGATACATACCTCCAACCCTGTGATGGTAACTGAAAGCAAAATTGCTGACTCACTCGATTCGAATTCGGATTCGATTTCGGTAGCGACTCAACTCAATGAAATGTTTGTATTTTGTGTTAAACAAATCATTTGCATGTCGCAGAGAGCATCTGAAGCGGCAAGTCTAGATATCAACAATCCAACATCGATCCGAAAGTAAAAGGTCCATTAATTTGAACAAAAAGCCAATTTAATTGCAGACGAGCGAGATTCTAAAAGGTTTTGCCTTTTGTTTAGCTGATTCGCTGATGGACAACCCGATAACTTTCATTCGTTTCATTCACTTTCATTCACACCTTGAGTTATGGGTATTTCAAATTAGCAAAAAAAAAAAAAAAAAAAAAGAAGAAATACATCAACACATTGTTTTCGACGTTAAAGAGGAGATTAACGGGGCCTTGCCCATGTGACAATTGGCCACGTTATTAGCATAGAAACGGGTTCCCCCCGACTTTTTGTATTGTTGCATCGCCATTCGCAATTTGATGCGGTCATGCTGTTGTCTGAGACCCTGGCATGACGAATGCCTTCTGACCTGGCCAAAGAAAATTTCAAATAAAAAACATTTTCATTTACTCAGCTGACACATTTGGGCCTCCGTTTCTGGTTTGTTTCTTCTTGAGGACTGTAGGTACAACTTAATTGTGTTCTCAACATTCCCCATTCAAAACGAATTTCCGGTGCTATCTCTGTTAGCATGTGTTAAATATTTTCACTTTTCTCCTTCCATGGCCAGGCAGAAAGTTGAGAAGGTGTTCTTAACTGCTTCGGGCACAATTCCAAGCATTTAAAATGAAATATTGGATAATGATGCTTCGGAATGATGCACTTGCCCGCATGTAAATGTCAGAGTAAGTAGTGTAGAATGGTGTGAGAGTTCAGCTTTGACAGCTGTCGGTATTGTAAAATAATTTACATATGTTTGTACCAAAAAGTAAATATACAAGTACCCTTTTGGCCCTTTAGTCGTGAGACCGTTTCTCGAAACGATTTTGGCTCCCAATTTCTAAACAAGCATTACAAATACACTGAGTGCCATAATTAACAATCGATTTCCGAATGTTGAAAATGAATTTATTAAATTAACATCAGAAAGTTTCTGAGCAATATGAATTCACATGTTAAGAATAATTATATATAATTTCGATTGCATATTGTTGCACCCATTCTTACGTAAAATGGTGAATTGAATTTCCACAAGAGACTCACATGGTTAACCGATTTTCATAAAATTTTGGTGTTTTAGTTTGTCCTAAATTATTTTTTCCTATTATATGGGATCATTCAGTTCAAGACATACCAAGATTGCTTTGCATGGAATAAATTATTTCAAATCGAATTAACAATTGACATATTGGTAACCCGTATAACCAAGAGACAGATTGGTGTATTAGACAATTTAGTGGAATTAGTTTAAAATAAATAAATATGTACCTATTTATTATCAATCGCGAAGTTTTCAGCAGTCCGTGAACTCATTTGTTTGTTTGTAAATTGGAACAAATTTGAACAAATCGCAAGGACAAGCTATTTATATATTTTAATAAATATTTAAATTAGTTTTAGTGTGGACTATGCACAGTAAAGGAAATATGTATGTGTACATAAACAAAAGTGTTGGAAGAGAAAATCGTTTTTCTCTAATAACGAAGGGGGGAAGTGGTCTAGGTGTACATTGACACGGACAGACGAACATGGCTAGATCGACTTGGTCATTTGGGTATATCGTAATCTTTTTATACCCTTGCAGAGGGTATTATAAAATTGGTCAGATGTTTGTAACGCACAGAAGGAGACGTTTCCGACCCCATAAAGTATATATATTCTTGATCAGCATGAGAAGCAGAGTCGATATAGCCATGTCCGTCTGTCCGTCTGTCCGTCTGTCCGTCTGTCTGTGCGTACGGGTTTTACTCAGCCATCTTAAGAGCTATTGGGATGAAATTTTTTTTGTGGGCTTTTTATTACCCGGGCTAGATAAAGTATGAAATTTGTCAGGATCGGGCCACTATATCATATAGTTCTAGAACAAACATTTTTGCAAAAATTGGAGTATCCCCATGAAATTTACCAATATGATAGTATTTGACATAAATTGACAGATCCCAAATTTGAATCTGATCGGATAAATAGAACAGAAGTTACAGTCAACACAAATCGGTTCAAATGATGACCTAGTAGACAGCAAGCAGCGCTGCCGGCAGCAAACAGCAAGACTGCAAGGGTATATAAACTTCGGCATTGCCGAAGTTAGCTTCTTTGATATTTATAAACGAAACGAAAAACTCAATCCTTGATATTCTCTGGTCTGGTGTACCTTACAAAAAGTGTGCCACAATTTGTGGTGTGTGAGGAATGTGTGAATGTATGTATTTGCCTTCAGCTGATCGCAGGACCTTACAAGCGAAATGAATATTTATACCCCTGCAAAAAGGGTATATTAATTTTGGTCAGAAGTGTGAAACGCATTGAAGGAACCATCTCCGGCCACATAAAGTATGTATAATCTTGATCAGCACGTCTTGGGAGTTCAAATAGTCCGTCTGTCTGTCGTATATAGTGCACAGTTTGTATATCCCGGACTCACCCGGATCGGACCATTCTATCATATAGCTCCCACATAAACGATAACTTCGTTATTTCGGAGCTTTTATCGTGAAATTAAATATTAGTGAGTTTATTACACCTATAAGCGACTGTGCCAAATTTGATCACGATCGGGTGACTATACCGTATAGCTCCCATAGGAACGATCGCTTGAAAACAGTGACTTTGATCAATAACTTTGTTATTTAAGCCATTCTTTTGCAAGTATTAGACTTTTTAGATAAAACGTTTTTCCACTTTGACGGCTATAGGTAGGAAAAGAGTCATAAAAAATTTGCAAGGGTATACAAAATATGACGCCGTCGAAGTTAGCCCCGGCACTTTGCGATCTATCCTAAATATAAATATACATAAATAAGCAAATATTGTCAAAGGTAATCATGAAATGGTTGTGGAATCACCATTCCGTCTCTGATTTAAATGCCAGGGCAAGTGTGTGACTTCTTTTCAAACGTCAAATCAGCTTGCTGTTGTCCAGCAGTTTGAGTGCCAGTGCATTATCTTGGGTTTCTAACCTGGATTTCGCACTTAACTGATGGGTGTTTATCTAAATTTAATAAGTTAATTTTACTAATTTATAAGATTACTAATCATAGGCATCACAAAGCGTGAGCAGGTTGTCTGTATAGCTATTTCAAGAAGCACAAGTATATTGTACTAAATTCAAAAAAGAGGGTTAACAGCATGTGTAAAAACAACATTTGACCTTCCGTTTTTGGTGTTTTGAAGTTAATCAAAACTTGGTTTCATTTTATTATTTTATGTTTTTGCTAGATTCTCGTTATATGTAATCAACATCAACATTTTTAATAACCACACATGACTTGGCGACTCTCAAGCCATTTGTAGGGATTTTTATCTGAACATATTTAACAAAAATTAAATTAAAATTTATTTGCTTGCAAATTAAATGTTTATAAAGCAAAATAAAAAACAAAACACAATTGTTACAATTAAAGTGATTAAAACATTTCCAAAGTTGCACAACGAAGAGAGTTTAGAGCTCTGTGCCTTATGTAACACACAAACACACACACACACACAAACGCCTATAATAAGTATTAAAAGTAATGCCCAGCAATAATTTGCTCTTTGAACATGTTGAACTCAAGCCAAGTTTCATTTAAGTCAAATTCAACGGTTTGTCTTTAATCTTTTATGGTCACAACAGAGAGAAAAAGAGAGAGAATGAGACATATCAAAGGGAAGGGAATGGGCAAGTCGGAAACGTACATTTTGGTTTGTTTTATTTCACAAAGAAAGTTCACGAATTAAGCCAAAAAATGTCAACCAAGTACATACCATCTACTATTACAATCTTACATACATATGATGGACAGATGTATGTATGTATGTATGTATATAATCTAAAGTACTTAACTATGCCATACCAGCAGAGTGTTTAGCATCGAAATGATGTCGCCGCGTGCCATGACGCGCCGACGCTTCATAAATACATTTTATTTAGTTTACTTTCTTTTGTATTTGTTATGGCTTTTTAATAATTTCACATACCCAGCTAGAGGCACAGGCAAACAGCACGTTTCGGCCAGGTTTTTTGCCTGCTGCAACGAGATAGCGTTAAATTTCTTATACAATCAACGTCATCATCATCTCAACTTCATCATTATGGCCGGAGCAGGCAATTTGGCAGGCCTGGCCAAACATCTTTCACAATTTTGATATAGTCTTGATTTGATGCCGATGAAATATATAGATTTCAGTGTGAAAGTTTTATGATAGGCCTAGAAAGAATCTCACCAACCGCACACTTAAAATATTTGCATGGACATGGCTGTGTGGGGGAAGTCCTTGGGGAATGCCTAGCTCAATTAAGTTGTCTTCCTTTAACTTTTCATCAAATCCTCGTTTCTAAAAGGTAGGATCCTAGTTGCGCCCCTGTATCCACATGCATTTATATGCACGATTCCATGGTGAGATTATGATTATTCCGTTTGATGGCTGGCCAAGGCCGTTCTAATCAAGATCCGACTGCAACTTCCACATCTTTTAGCTGGTTATCCATTTTTTACCTATTACTCTTTATGTTCAAAACTCGTATGGAATGTGTGAAAAGACAAATGACAAAAGACAAAACATATGAACAGTTTCAAGAGCAATATATTTGTTGGGTATCTTCAATTCGTTCTGCGGAAACTGTGAAACAGTTGCTTTTTAATTGAAAAATGTTAGCGGCTCTTGACCACTTTGCACATAACTGACAAAACACCGCGGGTCCGATCCGATCTGGTCTGGTCTAGTAGTCTGGGTCTCTATTCCTTATGCTGCTTCTGCTTCATCTCCTGCTGCTGTTCTAATCTTAATCGCTGCTAATCACAAGCGATCAATTTTTCCAAGCAATGCCAAAGAAGACGTGCTGGCAATTTGAAAACTATAGAGAATGCTGAATTGGTAGGTGCTCCACTTGGAGGTGAGAAGAATTCAATACACGGTTGCCTCAAATGTTGTGTTGCATGTTGCACTATGTTGTTCTCTGGCAACGAGTTGCTAACACGTCTGGGGCGAGGCAAGGCACCTTGCAGTTGGAGTTGGAAAAGTTGGGTGCTGTGTTTGGAGTTGATTGCTAGCAGTTGATTTGATACATGCGAGGCATAAACTGACCTTGACTATAACTGGGGGCTGCTTTTGGGGGCGGAAGCAAAAACGAGGGCTTAACCATGCCCACAAGCCACACACGACATGCCAAATTCTGACATTTGCATAACACGCAGCACAAAGAACATAAGTATATATATACACAATATGAAGCCAAATGTATGTAAAGATCTACC
Source organism: Drosophila equinoxialis (assembly GCA_018150345.1). Classification (NCBI taxonomy): domain Eukaryota; kingdom Metazoa; phylum Arthropoda; class Insecta; order Diptera; family Drosophilidae; genus Drosophila; species Drosophila equinoxialis. Next base: position 617,069 of record JAECWI010000531.1, on the reverse strand, counting down.
GCATGGGATTTGATTTATGTGCCACAAGTGTGACTGCCGTTAGCCGGGGCGTTGCACCTCTTTGCCGAATTCGATTCCAAGCCAGAATCAAAAGATAGAGCTTCTGGACTACACTTGGCTGGTCCCAGTCGGTGGACGATTATGCAATATTGATTGCACAATAATTGGCGAAAGGGCGCAATATCCTTACAAGGTGTCGAAACGGACCACTAACGAGCCAGTGCTCCAGTGGCTCAGGCCTTAACTCCTGCTCCTGCTGCCATAAGAACCTCATAACTATGTATGCACTTCCGCCATTGTGGTCAAGTTTGGATATCGGTATCGGTAGTATCGCGGAATAGGACTGCGACTGGCTACGTTGCGACGTTTCTCCATGTTGCTGCAGTGTGCACTTTAATATGATAACAAATTATGGTCAGAATGCTGAAGTCGCAGTGTGCGGCACTTTACATGCAAGTCTTGGCCACATACTCCACGTATATGGCCAACAACATGAGCTGCTTTGGCTTTTATGATTATCATGATATACGAGTACCCATTGTTTTCGGTACCAGAGCAGAAACAGCAGCAGCAGCAGCGGAGCGCTGAGACTCACCAAAAATGGCCAAGTCAAACTGCCAAGTCGGGTTGTGTAAAATTTAAATGAGCCGCACAGTTTTCACAAATTCAAAAAAGAAAACAGAAAAAAGATACAACAACAACAAAACGACAGAAGAGGGAATAACTAAGTTGGCAGCCAACAAACAAATTTGCTAGCTCAAGTACTTGGTTTTTCTACTGCCTTGTCTTCTCTTAACAACATTCCACTTGGCTTGGCTTATCAGAGCACATTAGGTGAGAATTGTGTCACCTAATTAGCGTAAATGAATCAAAAAGCCAGAAGGCTCACAACAATGCCAGTTAGCCAAAGTTCCGCCTAATCCAGGCCCAATCTCTTTCATTGCCAACAAAAACGTGACATAGTCACAAAAGCCACAAAATAAGCATTGAACGCCTTTTGAGCTAATTTCAAACCAAACTACATACACACACTACTGAGAGCACCACTGAAATTTAAATAGAACTTTTTGGTAGCAATCGAAATACCATTTAAATGGAACGTGACAAAATGCTGCAGACTCAAATTTTAATTGCATCAAACGTTAAACAAGAGAATGGGGATTGAAAGGCATTCAACGCCTGCCACAGAGAATCATTAATGCCAAAACTTGAAATAAAGTTATTCACAGAATCGAAATAATCGGTCTGATTATGTTGTCGTTTCTGATTACAAGACGAATTACTCGGTTTCGTAAAGTTTGCCTGCCAATATTTTCTACTTTTCAAATAATTATACCATACCATCAGAGGAGGAAATGGTCAAAATGGCAAAATGTATACAACGGACAGATGAAATATTTATCGACAAATGTTTTTCTCTATGCGAAGTCGCTAAGGTGCTTATAATATATAATAGTACTGGAGAAACCCTATACTTGCTTTGCAGGTGTAAATGAAATTGTTTTAAACCAAAGTCAAATTTTAAAGTTGTCAAAATGATATTTAGTTGCAATTGGTTCGTGGGGTAAATTTGTTCAACCTCCATAAAGGACAGACTTTTCCGGTGGCCCATTTCTAAATGGTAAAATTTACACCTATTCCATTTTTTATTCCGTTGTACATTAATTTTGATCAGAAGTGTGCAACGCATAAAGAGAAACATATCCAACCATATGAAGTAGATATATTCTTGATCAGCACAACAAGATGAGATTATATAACAGTCAAGATCGGGAGACTATATCATATCCTCCCTATATCATATAGCTCCTATAGTAACAATCTGTGGTAAACAGTGACTTTGACCCATAACTTCGTCATTTCCTATGCTAAGATTGTTGGCTGTTCCTTCGCATACATTAGACCTTTTATACCATACACCCATATGGTGAAATGGTATGTAAGAGTCGCCAAAACAGTAACAGGCAGAACGAAGCTTTTCCGACCCCATAAAGTATATATATTCTTGATCAGGATCAACAACCGAGTCGATCTAGACATGTCCGTATGAAGACGTAGATCTCGAAGACTATAAATTTGGAACGTAGACTAGTGTATTACCTACGGTGGTCAAGTTTATTTCAAATTTTTGCCCCGCCCCCCTCCGCCCAGGAAATTTAAACAAATTTGATTTTCGTAAAGACTATGATAGCTGAAGACATAAAATATGGTATGATTAATGCTTTAGTACGCCCCCGCAATTGAAACAAACCCGATTTTCTTAAAGACTACTAGCAAGAGACCAATTTGGTGTGTATATTTGTTTAGTATATGCGCACCTTTTTTATGTATACAGTTTTTGCCACGCCCCTTTACGCCCCCCGTAATTTGAAAAAAACTCGATCATCTCACGTAATTTTCTACCTTACAAATTTGGTACACTTGAATTTGATACTATCCATGAAAATACCAAATTTGATTGAAAGCGGACTAACAAAAGCCAAGTTATGCATATAAGCGTTTTTCCATTAGGCCGGAGTTGGCCGTTCGCTGATGGGGGCGCTAGGGTGCTCGTATGCTTGATCGAGCAAGATACTAAGATATGCTTGATGGAACCAGCCGAAAGCCGTGCAGCCAGGCTTGAGCATGAGCGTTTGCGAGCCCGAAAATCGCGGTCTGCAGAAACACAATTGCTTCGCTCTTAAAGAAGTGAACTGCATAGGGGATGGGTAGCTGAATCCCGCGCACAGATAAGACTAGATCGACATAAGCAATGAGGCAACTGCTGATTATGGCTGCCGCTATGTCGTCATTGGCCAGATGAGTCATGTTTGCACTTACTGTCAGGCTCTGAAGTTCAATACTAAAACGAAAGGAATGTGTTGTGCTGCCGGCGAAATCGAATTACCTCAACTTGAAGCACCACCTGAGCCACTATGAAGCGTGGCAGGGTACAGTTAGTATATATAATATAAATTTGTATATTGTACTTTAATCATTACTAAATTTAACACAAAATTTTGGAAGGCCAACAATTATAGAACCGTTACATTTTTCAATAAGCAACGGAGTTGTAGATCCAATATGCTATTTCAATTCATTCTCCATTTGGAAATTTGTATATGACATAGTCATAAGATCTGAGATCCCAGATAGAGAATGCCTCCGTAATGTACCTACCCATCATATTAAATTGAAAGGTAACTATTAATATGGGTAACTACTTTTTCTTACCTGATTCCATTAGGCATCGAATGTACGTAAAAAATAATATATAAATAATTTTTATTTTTTTTATTTTTTTTTTTTTTTTTTTTTTTTTTTTTTTTTTTTTTTTTTTTTTTTTTTTTTTTTTTTTTTTTTTTTTTTTTTTTTTCCCCCCCCCCCCCCCCCCCACAATTTTTTTAAAAAATTTTTTTTTTTAATTTTTTTTTTTTTTTTTTTTTTTTTTTTTTATTTTTTTTTTTTTTTTTTTTTTTTTTTTTTTTTTTTTTTTTTTATTTTTTTTTTTTTTAAAATTAAATTTTGGGGAATTTTTTTTTTTTTTTTTTTTTGTTTTGGGAAGGGGGGGGGGAAAAATTTTTTATAAAAAATTTTTTTTTTTTTTTTTTTTTAATTTAAATTTAAAAATTTTTTTTTTTTTTTTTTTTTTTTTTTTTTTTATTTTTTTTTTTTTTTTTTTTTGGGGGGGGGGGGGGGGGGGAAAATTAAAAAATTTTTTTATTTTTTTTTTATTTTATTTAATATATTTTTTTATTTTTTTTTTTTTTTTTTTTTAATTTTTTTAGAATTGGGGGTTTTTAAGAGAAAAAGGGAGGGGGGGGGGGGGGGAAAGAGAGAAAAAGGGGGGGGGGGAGAGGGAGAAAGAGAGGGAGAAAGAAAGAAAATGGTTATTTGTTTGTTTGGTTTTTTTTTTTTAAAAAATATTTTTTTTTTTTTGGGGGGGGGGGGTTTTTTTTTCTTTTTTTTTTATATTTTTTTGTTTTTATTATACAATTTCTCCCCATGGGTGTGTGGATAATTCCATTGAAAGCGGAGCGGGTTTTCATTTTGTCAATCGAATAGCGTGTTGACCAAAATTGTTTTCTAACCATTATAGTATTTTCTTTGTGTTTTATAATTGTCATTATGATTTCTATTCTAAGCTGATGATAACGTAGAAACCATTGCTCCGTGGCCATGCCCAAAACGTTAGATGCGAATGGAGAAGTTGGACCGTGTATTGACAGATGGTGGTTCAAAAGTTCTAGCCTATTGAGAAAACTGCTTTCACCAAGCTAAGAATTTGTTTGTGTGCAATGTGACATCTTTTACTCACTTTGCGGAATTCAAGAAATGAGACCCAAAAGAATCAAACCATTTGATAAACGATCTTTAAACTCATTGAAGATCTCTTCCCAAGAGCTACATTCCAAGATGCCGCGGGACAAAAATTAGGGTAAATACTTTAGATTAATGCCACGCTTAATTAGTCAATTAAGAGACCCAACGAATTGCATCATTTATCTGTATGGAATTTGGATTCGAAAGTTTTCTGGGTCACACGGGCTTTTAGCCAAAAATCCAAGGCACACACTTCATCATCCATCAGATTGCTGGTCAGATATGCTGCGTATTCAATTTCATTTTTGACATAAATGTATGTATGTATGAGGGGAAAATATTTGCAGCGCTACCCACGGCAGTTGCTGCAGCATTTCTTCAGAAGGGCCGGCCCCAGTGACCCAACCCCCGAGGAGTTAAACAAATTACGGTAATCAGCTTTAATTAACGCCACATTTTAACTCCCAGACCCTTAAGGGCCTTAGTATGGGATTTTGGGTTTCGGCTTTAGCCTTAGTTACACACTACTGGCCCCTAAGGGGGGCGTTGAACTTATTTGGCAAAAGGCGTAGCCATTCAAATGATCAGATCTCCCAACGAAGCCAATTTATGACTGGGGCCCCAAAATAGATTTTGATCTTCAATCATAAATTCGATAGTGAGTTGTAGCGTTTATTGAGGCCCTTTTTGTATGTGCTAAACGCTTACACATTCATGACTGGGTCCGCACTAATCAGCGCACAACAATCGACCCGACCCATTCAACGAGTGTGAGTGTATCTGTGAAAATTTGGAGTAAAGCAAATAATTCTTGTATGTATGGCAAAACAATTTCATGCTTTAAATATTTCTCAAATAACAATTGTTAATCAAGAAATCATAAGTCGAGCATTGTGTGCTCAAACATTGGACTGAAGCTTTGAACCAAGCCGCCAAAAGAATTCTTTTTTTTTTTTTTAACGTTTTTTCATCTTCCATTTCTTTTTTTTGGCATTGTACGAATTTTGGTTAAACTTGTCTCTTCTTCTAGTCACACAAAAAGAACAAATATTTTAGATTTCTTCTTTGTAAAATTGCAGGAAACAAACAATTTAGATATATCTTTTGTGAGCCAACACATAATAATGAAGACATTTGAAGTCATGTCAAGTTGTCCAGAAATTGGCAGACAATTTCAATCATAAAATATTTACAAGTAAGAACCTACTAATTTGAAAAAAAAATGAAAGCCACTGTATAGAATGCTTGCTATTTGGGTTATACAGAGACTTTTCACCAAACAGCTGCGCCTCACATTTTTATAGCATTTAACAAAAGCTATTAGATTTAATGCCAAATATTAATTATATCATAAAAACAAAATAGCAGCAACAACAAAAGCGAATAAAGCAAGCAAGTCAGAGCGCCAACATATTACACAGAAGCATTTTTATTTAATATTTTTTTATAATGAATGTATATAAAGACTTATGACCTATTAGAATAGATTAGATATTCTCTAAATTGAAAACTGTACATATTCAATTGGCATTAAGCAAATAAATATAAACACCATTGGTGGAATAATAGAATATAAAGTAGGTTATTTTCTATGACCCATCAAGCCCGAAGTGTAGTTTTCAATGGTGTTAACAACAGTTTCATCGTGGGTTAAGTATCTAGATCGCGAGATGCAACTATAAGCCTACTCAGCTCTCACACTCCCACAAGCAAATTGAATTTTTAAGCTAACCCGCCCATTATTCAATATACACCCTCAATTACGGTGATACAGATTCAAAAAGGGGCAAGCTTAAGATAATTTTAAGTTTTTTATTTTTGCCATTTGTATTTGAGTATCATGTTTTACGATTGCTTGCGGATATTCCATTGCCAGCTAACGAATGTTTGTGCATTAATTTAAATATCCATATCTGAAAAGTTTGTTTAAATACTTCGATATTGCCGGCAGGCTTGCCCCATAATCATAATCAATGTTAGGTTATAGCCAGCCGAAGCAGAAATCTGGCTTTCTCAGCTAATATTTCAAGTTGGGAACCAATTCGGCTTTGTGTACTTGCTGGCTTCTTCAAGGCTGGCTCTGGATCTGTTTTTGTTTTGGTTCGTTCTTTTCGGGCTGTGGTCCCTTGTTAACAAACCAACAGTTGAGCAGTTACAATGGAATAACGTTAGCTCTTGTTAATGCCCTGTTCGCTAGTAGAAGTATACTTAATAACATTGGGTTAGGTCAACTATGGTATAAGCTATGAGCCTGCCGAGATGAGACTATCATTAAGGGTAACCAAGAAACGACTTTGGTCTTTCAGTTCATCCTGCTTTTTGACTGTGTTGCGTTTTCTTTCTTTTTTGGCACATTTTCGTCGTTGTCTTGTGGGATGGAGCAGCGAACTAGCAACTTAATCAGCAGATGGGGAAACCAAACTCTGGCGGATGCTGTTAAAATTTGCACAAAGAACCCAACCAAGCACACGATCTGACTGAGTTGTGCAGATCTCAGCTGAGCTGGCAGAGTTGGCGGTTCACATGTCTGGCGACTCGAAAGAATTATTGGTTTTGGCTGCTTAGATTTCCGTTGAATGGTAATCGCGAGACAACAGAAACAAAAAAACATACACTAAGACACACAAACACAGACACACACACAAACACCTGTAAATCAAAATGATAATACTGTAAATTAAAAGTGTTTGCTTTTTGCGGCTTTTAATAATTTTAAAACAAATGACTTAAGCAACAAACTTGACATTTTCGCAGCTGCTTTTTGGAATTGGTCAATTTCGCAGTTTCTACGTTACGTCTAAAATGAAAGTGATCTCAAGATATCAAAAACCAACAAAAAAAAAAAAACGGATACGATTCTCACAAATAATAATAATGCACCTGTTCACCCCGATCGCCATTGTCACTGTTATTGTTGTCGTTGTTTCGAAGCCAAATCATTCTTTGAAATCTCAGCTTGAGCATAAGTCGGGCCAAATCAACCTGAATCATCGGCTTTAAGCAGCTGCCCCATTGTCCACACATAAAGGAAAATAAAAACACCGAATAGAGTGGTTTCAGGGGGATTGTGGTGGGTAAAGAAAAGAGATTGAAATTTCTTGCTGAAATGCAAATTGCCTTTCCCAAAATCAAAAGAGAGCTGAGCTTAGAAAATAGCCAAACATTTTCGGTCATATCTCTCGCATTGAATATTTCCGGTTATTTTGTTGTTGTTGTTGCTGCTGCTGCTGCTACTGATTGCCGGCAGTTACAACAATTTGCACTTCCTTGCGCGACATTTCATTTAGCAATTGTTGTCGCCTTGTCGCTGCTGTTGTTGTTGCTGTGACTCTTGGTTTGATGTTTTCTAGTGTTTTTGGCTTTCTCCCGATCGTGATGGTCGTCAATTTAACTCATCTGTGTAACTCATCAGTATGCACAATCACCGAGTCGTGCTCTCTGTCGCTTCTATGCTTTGATTGAAAGCGAAAGGAAAGGTATCAAATTCGACTACAGCAACAACAACAAATCGCATTAAATTTGAATTCAAATTCATTTGATTTTTGTGCCCTTTTTCAATTCACATTGTTGCCAAGAGAATTTATGAGCCAAACATGCAAATGTCTTAATTGAAATGTTTGAGTTTGATCTCGGAAAATCTGAATTATACGGTCAATATAGTGTAAGCGGGCCCTTAGCTTTCGTTTTCAAGTTGCAAAGATGATTTATTTACCCAATTCATTGGGTTCTGTTTGCCTTTCTCCTCGAGCAACACGTTGACTTCGTTTTGGCTGCCTAATTCATTTAAACTGTTCTTAATTTTGCTTTTCTTTTTTTTCGTTACTTGTTTTGTTTGTTTGGATAGAATTTTGTTAATTTGTGGAGCATAAAACGCACGACACAATGCGCCGACTGACCACAAGAATATCAGGGAAACAAAAAATAAAACACAGACAAAAGAAAAAGAGGGAAAAATTCTCAAATCATAATTTTCATGTACCAATAATTCAGATAAGTGCAATCTCATGGGCAAAATTGATTTTTCTTCTCATACTTTAGTTTTATTTTTTTGCCTTTTTTGCTGCGCTGATTTCAATTTAATTAATGATATTGAACGTCGTCCGCAGCCATCCGCAGTCATCGTCGATGTTGAACTCATTGCAAGTGGATTTTGTAATCAAAGTTATGAATGAATACATCTAAAAGACCACATGCATCTATATGCATGTAAAGAGAGTGGCAAAGAGTAGGATTAACTGAAAAGAGAAGTCTTCGAAGAGACCTGGGCCCACTCCAACTGGGTATTCTCACTCTCAGATTGTGTTTTCTTTTCTTTTTTCCTTTGCAAAGACAATGCGCTGCTTATTTCTTCATTTTCCTCCCCGATTCATTCATCGAGGCAACTCACTCATCCACTGTGGCTCAAATTTTCAACTCGCATCTGGCACTTTGAGCTGTTTGCGTTTGCACTCATTTCTTTGGCTTTCTTTGTTTGTCTTGCTTTGTGGCTTTCTTTCGCGGTTGACTCTTCGCTGGCAGCTCACAACGATTGCCATTGTCAAGGCGATCGCACGCGAAGTCGGAGCCAAAGACAGAATCCAGCTGCTGCAGCAACAGAAGAAGAAAACTCACCAAGAAAAACTTATATAACGTCTGATTAGCCCGACATTTACTTTAGTTACTCGGTCAACACTCGACGGTCAAGTTCGCATTTCAACTCGACTGGATCGTTTAAAGAAAAAGTAATCGCAAACAAAAAATAAAATCAAATAAACAAAAACTGTTCACCTTCAAGGAAGGAATTTAAAAACGAATTGCAAAAGCAACACCAATCAAATCCTAACTAATGTGCAATGTGTGAATCAACAAACAGTGCAAACTCACATAAATAAATAACTTATCATTTGCTCAAGTAAGAAGGCATGACTCAGCATTGACAATTCTGAGAGCAGCAACCAACTATAGAATCACAGCCGGGAAGAAAGGAAAGGATATTTTCGGCCATTCGCGTGACATTGACAAGTTACAGCAATAGCTGAGAATTCTTGCAACATCAAGTGAGTGTTTAAATATTATTAACTTTTACAACAAACACTGAAAAAAAAATAAGAAAATGACGTATTAAACTGACAAGGCTTCAAAAAGAATGACAAGGTGTGAAAGCCAAAACAGTGATCGGCAAGAATCTGACTGCCAATTTTCAGCTGATCATGGTCATATCAGGTTTAAGTTTTAGTTTGATATAAGGACACTTCCTTGGCTCTAGAATCCTTTTATTCTCATTTAAGGAGAAGAAAACTGAAAAAGGAATGCGCAATCACTAAACAAGTCAGTTCATGAGAAAAAAAGCTCTAAAAGTTGTCCAGATAATAAATAAAATCCATGTTAGTATCATCATAAATCAGTCGAATCGAATCCAGCTGCTATGCAACTTGATCCTTTTGAATTTAATCTGGGAGAACGAATAAAAACAACGCGTTTGCGTAAATTGCTATTCACTATCTGCCTGTGTTCCCTATAATTAAAACACAAACAACACAAAGCTGGGCAATTAAAACAATTAAGCCCTAGTCCCTGGTGAAGTAAGTTGATTTTGATGTGGTGTGAAACCCACTGAGGTAACGTGTCAAAATGCGAATCCAGAGCAGGACTGATGACTGGTTTTGTGAATGTACAATCTGCAAATTGCAGTCACTGAGAAGCTAAAACCAAACACTGAGAAGTGCCAAGGTGTGTGGGGAGGGAGGACTAGGGTCTCAGTGCGATTACCGACGACCACCAGCTGAAATGATGCATTGAATGTCAGCGGGAAACAGCTACTTGTCTTGGCCAGGGTTCCATGCTTTCTTTGGCTTAGGTATTTAAATTTGCTCACATAATTGCCCGGCAATGGACTCTGGTCTGGGCTGCCCAGACGGGCAACTCAAACTGCCTGAGAGTTGGCATCATCCTCATGATGACATGACAGTTACAGCACAGTCGGACTGGGCTCGTAATCTTATCTGGTTGGCTTGCCTAGCCTAGCCTAAGCTGGGTTTGGTTTGGTTTGCCTGCCTGGCAGCTATTAATTTACGCAACCTGCCAGTCGCCTTTGATTAGACGAAGCGTGCGCTTTAATTGCCGCCAAATGGGCAAAAAATATCTACTCTAGCAGCACGCTCGGGCTCGAGTCTCTCACCAGTTGATTCTATGGCAATCTGGAGAAGCCTTTGGGTTTTGCAATTTGTCATGGGCATTTAATATTTCGCCCCGCAGTAGCCAGAGGGGGAAAACAATTTGCGTTTTGTTTGTCCAACTTGTTTGTTGCACTTAGCGTTGATTAGTCCGTAGAAACACGGTTGAGACAGGCACAAAACATCTTCAAATGAGGTGCAGCTGGTCTTTGCCACGCCCTTATTTGGGCGGCTCGTGTCAGCAAAGTAATTTCAAATGTCTGCAAAAAAACGAAAACGAAAAGAAAAACCAACGAAATGGACCCCCCAAACGTGTACATAAATATTTTGAACGTTCATTCTGCTGTGAAATTGAAAGATTTTATTCGAGTGGCACTTGGCGCAAGCCATCGACAGACTTTTTGTCCAGCTAACTTGCTTTTCTTAATGTAATTTTGCGGCTTTCAATGACAATCATCATTACTATGATCATTTTTATGATTACCTGACAAGTTGTCATTCGGAAAGAAATCGTTATTGGATTTGTCTGAACAGTTCTAATGGCGTATAAATAAAACCGCTTCCGTTGCAGTTTAATCAAAGTTGAGAATTTATCAAGCCGTTCTCCCTCTCGCTGTGCCCCTCTCCCTCAGATTACAGTTTGCTTTGTGCCAAATTTACATCCATTTTCATTTCGTTTATTTGAGATTGTCAACTTTTGGGTCAGTCTGCGGTGTGAGTTTTCGACTGTTTGGCTTGGCAATTAGCAAAAGATTGTCCCACAATGGGAAGACATATAACTGTTTGGGATTGTGATTAAGACAAGTGGGTTAATGGGCCTTAAATCTGAATTTTTGGTTTTTTTTTTTTTTGGTAGTTATGAACCAAATTGGTTAAATACAAAAAACTTTCTATCGTCTCGATTTGACTCGATTATGCATACGCCCTGTGGCAGTTGGCCATTTTTTGTTTTGTTTTGTTGGGGCGGTAGAGGTCATTGGGGTTCATTGCTGCAGACGCCTCCATTTCATCCTCCCGTTTTGTGAGAAACCCGAGACTCATTTCAACTGTCATTCACCATGCAATGCTGCAGGAGTTTGCAGTCTGCTCGTTTACTCGTTTGCTTTGCCACTTGATTGGCTCTTGGCTGCTTCGCTTTCATTGCCAAATGTCTGGATGATGGGAGCGCAGGAGGCGGGTCCAACTGTGGCCTGACAAGTAGTTTTGCTAATTCATTCAGAAGTGCCTGCCCGAAATAATTTGCGATTGTGTGAAAGTATTTTTGTTTTTGTTTTCGTGTTTCTTGATTTGCTTTAGTAATACATTTTAATTGCCATTTAATTGAAAAATAAAAGTTTTAGCCCCCCAAACAAAATGCATCTGCAACGATGAAAAGCATCAATATGTAAGCCAAGTTCAAGTAAGTTTCACTTTTCACACACACGCTCACAGATTGGAGACTCAAATCAAATATCAATGAACTTTTGCCACCCCAAAAAAAAAAAAAAAACACCACATGGAAACCAGACAATGGCAGGAGTTGGCCATGGACATGAACGCCTCAAGGCGCTCCAGTCAAATGACACAAAATCTTTGTGGGATTCCGACAGAGCTGCCGAAAATTACTAAGAAATAATCGTTGAAGAATTTGACTTTCGCTTGTTTGTCGTCGATGCCAACGACGACGACGGGCCATAAATAAAAATGAATCCCCTAAAAAAGATTTGTGATTGCCGCCGATTATAAGCGCGAGAAACAATGAAAGACCAAACGAAACGAACCGGAAAAATTGGCCACAAAGAAGCTGAAAATGCTTTGGGTGCAACTCTCAACCGTTTGCACGATCAAGGCGTTTTGTATTTGCTTAAACTTTGACATTTGGCAGATGGTTGCAAGCATGTGCACACACTCACACACATACATATGCAGTCAACGTATATGTCAATTGATAATGGCAAAAGAAAAAGCTGCATCTGAGTAAAAGTAAAAGCCAGCTCAAGGATGCCTATCAAATTGCGCAAAAGTCTAAACATAAATTAAATGTTAGCCAAAAGGATAAATCCCCTTCAAATTTAATGAAAACTTGTGACAATGAATCAAAGAGATATCGAGGCAAGAATAATTTACTACACCATATTCAATTTGTATATAACTATGAGTCCCAATCAATTATAGTGAATAGCTTTTTGGAGTACAGGCTACAGACTCAGTTTTGGTTCCATATCTAATGGAAAAAGGCAACAAAATAATGTTTCTTAGAGGTAGAAGAAATCTTTACACTTGATTAACAACTAAATATAGTATAAACCAAACTACTAGGTCTAGGTCGGAAATATTCAGAATAATAGGACAACTGATTTCTGATCAGAGCAAGAGAAAAAGGAAAAAAAAAAAAATCACATTTTCACGTCAAAACATTATCTCTTTAGGTTTTAATATATTTCTATTTCTAGTCTGATATGATTTGCAGTTTGAACCTAGTTAATAGTTTAGCAGTCTCTCAATGGACACTCAATTTCGCTTTCAGCAACCAAACAAAAAAACGTCGCAACGTTTCACGCCGCACAAAATTTAATGACAATAATCCAATAAACGTTAAACGTGCCTGAATCGTGACAAAAATTGGCTGAGACTGCATAAAAGAAAGCGCCATACCCACCGTACCGGGCCCCTGGACCGACCCCTGGCAGACCCCTTGGTCGAAGTCTCACTCTTGGCTCTTAACATTTTGACATTGGCTGCGTTCCATGAAAGCAACGAAAATAGTACACATTAATAGGCTCGATTTTAGTTTAGTTGCTCTAAACATTTGATGTATTTTTGTTGTCGTTTTTTCTCTGTGGTCTCGGTGTATTCTTCTTTCGCCCTTTTGGTCGTTTGGCCACGTTATGCCGGGCTGTCTGTGGTCTGGGCTGGGCGACGTGCCTGGCATTTTTTGGTGAGTGCCTATTGTGCACATGTGTTTAGCACTTGGCCGCATTTTACGAGCCAAAAAGCATTGTGGGTTTGGGTTTTTTCTCTCTACACATTCGACACATACAATGGGACTTTTTATTAGTCGAGCGGCTCTTTACTCCTTACTCTCTACATAGTTCTTCTTACGTTTTGCGTTGACCCCAATTGAAAGTGTTACAGTTCAATGTTTGAGCGTTTCCGTTTGCTATAGACAATGTGAAATCTTGTTTAAGAACATTTTTCATAGTCGTAGAGTTACTGGCACATAAAAGTAAAAGTGAACAATGATTAGAATGCTTCCGGTACTCCAGACTGCCCCAGCCATAGTCTTCTTTTCCTATCATCAATTAAATTTGCATCGAAATGGCAAAAGAAAGTTGCAAAACACAGCACCAAAAAAATAAAAAAAATTGCCAAAAAACCTCAACGAAATGGAAAACCAAAAAGTGCGCGGTGCGCGGCGCGTGTATTGCATAGTTAATTGTATACATTTTGTGTTGTTTAGCTCGTTAAACTCGGGACAAGAATAAACTGTGGGGAGAAAACTAACTAAGCCAAGTTAAATGAAAGAGATCTGATGATCTGGGGCTGCAAATGTGTTAAAATTGGTAGACTTTTTTAAGGCAATGCAACTGCATTGCTTTTGTTGTTGTTGGTTGGCCGATGGTTAGTTGGCTGCTGGCCATATTTAATTTCGCTATTTATAAGCAAATTTAGCCAAGACTGAGTTATGCCCCCGACTAGCAGCAGCAACAGCAGCAGCAACATCAGGAGAGGGGGTCGACCGAAACCAAGATCGTCGACTAGGTCAACTTTCGCTAGCATGGAATGCGAAATGCAACAACAACAACAACAACTGAGCAACTGCAACACAGCGACACTGTCAGCCAATAATAAAGCAAGAAGAAAGAAGTGCTCTGGCTGACTGACATTGGCTCTGACTTCGACTGCAAAACTCCGACTCCAACTGCGACTAAGCTAATAATACGTAAACTCAGGCTCTACTCTTCTTTCTCTCCCCCTCCCCCACTACCACGCCAATCTCTTATTGCCTTACTGCAGCCGGCACGAACTTAAAAGTTGTTTTCTAGTTTTCTTGTTGTTTTTAGTTTTTTGTTTTCAGTTTTTCATCTGCCATTTCTTCTTCGCTTAAATAGTTGCAAATAAATTGTGTGGGTAGCAATGAGAAGAAACTTGCCACAGCAAGTAAATTACTTCAATGTCACCTGCTGACGATTCAAAGTCGAGATAAGCGCTCCAAAAGCAGGAGACGGATACCCATTTGGATACCCATGGCCTCTCTTCGTTTTCTGTATTTATTTAGTTTGTTTTTTCCTTTTTTTTTTTGTAAGTTTTCTCCTATAATGATATTATCGCTGCATCTTATTGTTTGCCGTTGAGATTTTTTTCTTTGGCATGAAGACAGAAAAATTATTTATTTAGTTCTTGTTTTCACGTTAAACGTTGTCACACTAAACTCAATTGCTGCTGCTGCTGCAGAAGCCTCATCTGATAAGAATCACTGGAATTGTGGATGTACATTGTATTTCTAGCGAAGTTCTCCCAAGTGGGTTTCTGGCTCAAATTGAAATGATCTCTCTTCCCCCCATTGTTGTTGCATCTGCTGCATGGTGGCAAATATTTATCTAATTTGCATTTCGTTTGCCTTACAGATCACAGACACACACACACTCGCGCTGAGCATCCATTGTCTCCACTGAGGGAAGGGGTACAAACAGTCAACAGGTAGGTGGATAATCAATTGGAATTTTTAAAATAAACAAAATATAATATTTCATACAAAAGCCAGGTCAATGACTCTTCTTAAAGTTAAATAACAACATCAAAAAATAATTTAATCGAAACATAACATAAGACTTTTCCAACCAATTCAATATTTAGAATTCTTACAAACGTAAGCTCCAACAATTTACTTACATAAAATATTTATATCAAATTTTCTACAGTTTATTTAATTTTTTAATAAATGCCCACTGGTTGAATTTATGTTTATATATAGCACAAATGACTGCAATATGATATGTTTGATGTGTGTGTGTATGTGTGTGAGCGCGGAAAAATGAAAGGATTCGGCAAAGCCATAAACAATATTGAATGTTTTTGTCCGGTTCACTGAAAACGGTGGCCATAATGACCATTAAGCCTACACTACAAATGCTACTCTAACCATAAGGCCAAAGAAATTTTGTGCCATAATTTTTTTTTTCTCCGAAAAGAGCCATGAAAAAACTAAATAATAAAATTGTAAACATTTTTCCACAATTAACCAACACAACTTGGAGTGAGAGCCAGAAAGAAATGGATAAGCAGGAGGAGAGGGTGCAGGAAAAATATATAAAAAAAAGTTGTTTAATCTCCGGTTAGTTCATCTGCAGGCTCTCGATAATGTTTATTAAAATGCAAACAAAGTGAAATTCGCTTGGCAGGAAATCAGCTTAAGCCATTCTGGCTGCCGTTCGACCCAGTTTCCGATCAGCTAACTGGGCCCCAGTGTTGTTTTTGATGTTGGTTGGCTAAATAGCAAATAATTTGGCGTGGGCCGCCATCTGCTAGTATATGAATAGATATCTTTCACCTGACTGACGTGCAGACACTGCATAAATTAGCTAAAAAGGCAAGGCATAATTGTGCAATGAATATTATCAGCCAGCAACAGAAGGAGACAGAGAGACGGAGGGAGCAGGAAAGAATGGGAGAGAGCAGGAGAGAATTTGTCTTGCATGCCGTTCGTTGACTGTTCCACATTTGCCAAGTGATATTCTACTGAATCCACTACACAGATATCCAGCTTCTGGTTGGTAGCTCTTTCATCGTACCTCGTATTTCGCCAAAATAAACGGCACGCAGAGCCAATGACTTTAATATTTATTGCGTTTTAAAGACGCATCCAGAAATGGGCATCAAAAGCATTTGGCCATAAATCTCTGCCCCCAGACATAGTTAGATTCAGACACAGACAGTTGTTGCCTATTGGAATTGCATGGCTCTTTTTTAGTGCAAATTATATAATGAGGCTTGTCTGTACATGGGCCAAAATGGACAATTGGTCTACTGACTCTGTTTTTGGCTGTTATTTATGTATGGCCAAGCCGCAGAATTGTTTGGCCTGTTCCAGTTATTTTTTTAAAGCGGAAAATGTTTGTTTTTCGGCTGCCGGACATTTTCCTCTTCCGTCGACAAACACCTGAGCCGGAAGTACTAAAGAAAATGTTCAACTGATACATATGTATCTGTATCTGTTTATCTATATAAATGGACGCTGGAGTAAAGATGTATTGATTTTGATTGCAGACAGCATATTGAATGTGTGTAATGATGGCTAATAAATCAAACAGAAATTGCCAAGAATCTGCGACTCTACCCAGACATCGTCGTCGGCAGCTTTTGCGCCTGCATTTCCTGCCCAGGCCCCAGACTCTCCTTCTATGTTGGCCAATGCCAACAAATTAGCGCAGAGTCGGCAAAGCAAAATCATAGAGCAGGCGGCATTTCAGACAGTTGTAGAATCTGAAAGCTGCATAGACTCAGTCTATCAATCAGTCAGTTTATCAAGCGAACAACAAACAACAATACCAATCTCAATCCTCAACTCAACGCAAACACAAAACCAATAGCAATATTGGCCATGTGTATGGCCATTTTTATGGAATTTTTAAAATCTCTTTTGGCTTTGGCTAAACAAACTTGTTGTTTGCAGTCGCTGATCGTTCTGACTTGGCCAAAGTTATATCTAAATCCCTGGCCAGTAGCATAGAGTTAGCCAAAACTATATAGGTTAAACTTTGATCTAAATTGCTTCATTTCGTTCTTAATGACAGATAATCCACTGATAAATCAATTCTTCGTACGTTATATTGCTGTGGGCTAGCAGATTGGGAAGCACGTTCAGAGTAATAAAATAAATTCTCTCATATCTTGAGGGCATACAACTTCTGAGGGTCCCTTCAGCATGGCCATAAAAATGGCATATAGTTTAGTGTATAGTGCCTTGCAACTATTTGTGGCAAATGCCAATGGAAAATGGGTTTATGGGACATTCCAATGGTCCCAGTCTCGAGTCAGAACTATCTAGTTAGATCGAGAGAGATAGAAGAAGACCCACCCGATTCCGGTCAGACCATCATTCGGGCATACAAATTTATTAGGCAGCGGTGTAACAATGTGACCGCAAATTGGCTCGACAATTAGCTGCGCAGTTGGTGGTGCTGATGGTGTGTGGTCGGGGTGGTATGTGGGTGTGGGTGGGTGGCTGGTTGGCTGCTTGGCTGTTTGGCTGGTTGGGTTAGGCCTGCTGCCTTTTGCAGTTTACAGTTAGTTTGCACCATGTTGACAGTTACGTGCACCGACAGCTTCCACCTGCCAACCAAAGACTGAGCTTGTCGTTGCATAAATTAGCCAACAAAACTGGAGCGGCATTCACATTGTTGTTACAGCCGCTGCTTCAGTTGCCACCATTCACAGCCTTTTGTACTTGCGTAATGCATTTTCACGCAATTTATAACCGTTTGCCCGAAATAGGTCATGTTGTTGCAGGTGGCAGGCGGCGGCGGCAAAAAAGAAGAAAAATCTGTATCAAAAATGTTCTTAAAACATTTGCATTTGATTGAGTCGTAAATTTGCAATGCACACACGTTCTGTACGTACGTACGGGCTGCTCACTGAAACGCAGGAGGAGGAGGAGGAGTTGAAATAGTTGAAACAGTTAGGCATAAATCTTTTCGGTATACTGTGGGAGGCGGTGGCCCAATTTTCAAAGTCCAGTTTTCCACTACTACTCTCATACTCCTACCCCTTCACCTCCTGCGGATGTTGATGATGATGCGACTTTGGCGTGCGCTTTTCAATTTGTTAGCAGCCATTTCCTTGGTTTTGGTTTTTCCATTTTTCCTTCTTCTCGTTTTTTGTATTTCGTTTTTCGTTTTTGGGGGATTTATGTTTAGCTGTCAGCTTTTCGGGTTTTTCATCTTTATGAATTTTTACTTTTAGGCCAAGAATTTGAAGAGAGAGAGAAACCAGACACGTGCCGCAACAATTTCCAACAATTAAGTGTGTGTCTGAACACACACACACACACACACACAGATAATCTTTTGCACAGCAACAACAATAAGCAAAACAGTTTCCATTTAATTTGCTTGCTTTCTACCACAATAACGCTTCGATTTCTATGCTTGAGCCAGTTTTCTAGAATTTAAACGTTTTTTTATTGACTCAAATTAACACTGAAGTAGAATTTTATGCCATCGGCTGACTCCACACAATACAAAAGAAAGTGTCAACTCATTTTCAAGTACAATACACAGACACACACCGACTAAACTGGGCTAAAAAGCGAAATGTGCGTGGCACTTGACACACGCCCATTAAACTAGAACTGGATCCCTACACCAGGCTCCAAGATACGTCATAAACCATACACACATACACAACTACAACGAAAATGCTACAAAAGTTCTTTGTCACGTAGCTCAAATAAAATGTGTTTTTATGAGGCGATTAGTGCTGGATTTTATATTGTGCCTAAAGCATATCACCACAAGCAATAACAACAACAAATGCAAACAAAGGCCAACGAAAAAGAGAAAAAAGTGAAAAGAATGTCAAGTGTTAATTGCCCAGTCATATGTCCATAGGTAGTCTCTTGTCTGCGATTCCTCTTGCCTGTATGGTTCTTTTCACTTCTTCTCTGTCATGTTCTTTTCTGCTCTACACTTGGGGCCGATGATGAAGATTAAGTTGTAGCTGACGACGTTTTTCTTTTTATGACCATTAAAGTGTTAAGTTTATGGACATCCAAGTACCTTTATAATGGTTATACCGCAGTTTCTATGTCACAATGATTATAAATGGTCATAAATGATTATAAATGACCAAATACAAACAAGAAAGCTGCAGCAATTAGCTCATAGCTTTGCCAATATAATATCCAATAATAATAATGATGATGATGATTATGATGGTGATGATGATGCTGAAGAAGCGGCAATTCACGGCAAATAGGGCCTAAAACTGTAGTTTTTCCATGCAAAAGTAAAAGTCAAACATCGAAACCATTTCTAGAAAATTAATGAACAAATTTAATATTCAAAAACAAAAGACTGAGAACACAAACTTGCAAATGTGTCAGATAAGAGAGTTGCTAGCCTTAAACTATTGACATTTAAAGTGGTTAGTAAAGTCTGCTAATTCGAATGTTTGATGTTACATATAAGTATTTATTATTAGTTACAAGCCAATAGGAAGTCCATCTGGTGGAGTATTTCATAGTAGATTGCTTTTCTTTTTTATGCCAACTGTCGTTCTTCATTCTTATCAAATGCATTTATCGAAATTGACTTTGGCAGCGAACTAGTTCAGTTTCTTTTGGTGTTTTGTTTCATTTTTTCCATGACCATTTCTGAATGACATTATCTATAAACTAAACAACGCAATTTGCATTGCTAAATGGTCAAATCCTCTCTCAACGATCTCCCCGTTTCCCAGCCTTGAATCTGTTTTCTGCATAATCGCTCAACATAACTGAAATTCTTTTGCATGTCATGAGCATTTGTGCGGGACTCCGTTAGTCTAGAATGTTAGATGTTAGTGTAGATGGTTGTTGGATGCAGTTGCTCCGTGTGCTGGCCATGTATTTATGCGCTCTAAACATTGTTAGTTATGCAACCAGTTGAGGCTTAAGTTAGAGCTGAAGTTGCAGTTGGACACGACGTCGACAACGACGAGAACAACGACAACAATCATTGGCGGGCATCGATTGTGGCATCGGGTGCCAGTTAGCCAGGCCCACATTTCAATGTCAGCCAAGTGCCCAGCGCTACCAATCAAGTTGTTAACTGTGCGACAGCATCACAATTGTTATGAACTGAACTTTAAATAACAATCAGCCAAGTGCCGTTAAATGAATGCGACATTGTACACTAGTCTCTCGCTCTCTTTCTCTCTCGCTCTCCCTCTTGGATGTCTGTTCTGTGTGCATATTAATTTGCCAGCCGCATTTAAGGCTAAAATATTTGCATAATAAACGCCAACGCCTTGGCCCAGGTTACTCACTTTGGGGCAGGCTCCAAACTTAAAGCGCAATCTCATTCTCATTCTTATTCTTATTGCTGGCCATAAGTTAGAGCCGGCAACTCCTAACTCGCTCACCTCGTACATTTCCGAAAAAAAGAGAGCAAACTAATGGACTGAGCCAGCAGTGATAATTTATCACTGGCCAACTCTGGCCGGACTTCAACGGTACTTGCAAACAATGAGCCAGCCACCGCTCTCCTTCTGCACTCAATTTGTGGTCTGTTATGCTCCGGGCCGGGGTGCAATCAAATTGATATTTGCTGCTATATTTAGTTTATGATAATGCCGCCATTCCGTTGCTACACTGACTGCAACTCTGCTCCTGCCTTGCCCCTGCTGTTAATACGATGCTTCCTCCTTTTTGCGGGTCGCTGGTCATTTCTCAGCCTCAGTCGCTCTACAAAGACTTATTTATTATGCATGCTCAGGCTCAGCCGAGCTTCATTCTTCTTTCTTTCCTTTTTTTTTTTTTGCAATATTTAAAGACTTGTTTGCCTGTTGGCATTTCCATTGAGAAAGTGTTTTTTTGTTTGGCCATAGGTTTGTGAAAATTTTTATACAACCATGTTCAAAAGTCAATTAGCATTTGGCATTTGGTTTGCTGGTGGCATAAATTCAAATTGAATGACCCGAAATATAGGGAAAACTTTGTGAATAATATCAAACATGTATAAATTGTGGTATTTATTATGGGAAACTTTTACCATGCAAGTGGCAAAAGTGTTCAAATGAATACATGGATCTATTTAAATATGCCGATAAATTCGCGAATTGAAGACTTTAGAGCAAAACTATGTATTCATTTTTATATCATGTTGTTGCTTGGTTTGGTAATAGGAATAACCAAATAATTTGTGAAACAAATATTTAATAATTTTATTATGCACAACTTTTCTTTTTTGTTGACAAATCATGTAGTTTTCCTGGAATTTTTTCGGTTCTGTACAAAATAAAAACATCGAGCATATTTATTTTTAAATAAAGTTACTTGTATGCAAATCACTTACGTTTGATACAAACCCGAGTATCAGTCATTGAAATTCTTGAAGATAAATCAGTTTAAAACAAATTTTTATGGAGCTTAAATTCACACAAGCATTTTAAATTTTATGTTGTTTTGCACCAAATAAACGAATCTTTAGTTAAATATGATCTAGCAGTCGAATGAAGGCACTTTTGAGTTAAATATTCGATTACTGAGATCTGGCGAATGTAAAGGTCATGCGGGCTTTTAGATATAAACTTTTATTACAATTTGAACTGAAGTTCGTTGCCTAAGTCTTTTGTTTTTTTGTGGCAAATCGATTAGAAATCCACGTTTTCAATTAAAAGTCATGTAAGAAACGAGTTCACACATCCAATCGTATTACAGAAACCAATTCGCAAATTGATTCAAGTTCATTGGCCTTTCGGTTTAGATGTGTTTTTCTTCTTATTCTGCTTCCTTTTTGGCTTGAAATGCGGATGTGAAGAAAAGCCATTAGCGAATGTAATCAAGCAGCAGGAGCAACAGCAGCAGTCTAGCATTCCTCCTCCATATGATTAGAGAACTTTTGCTTATGCGCCAAACATTAACAAGGAAACACGAATGCCTTGCATATTTTCGCGCAAGCCAGATGAAAACGCTTTTCCATCTTCTCGCACTCAATAACTGTGAGTTGAAGGGGAGCTCACCCGTCATTGACTGATGATTGATGGGTAGGCGGGACGAACCAATGGCAAGCAACCCAACCCCACAACCCTGGGCTGTAAGTTGCTTGTTAACGTTCAATTAGTGAAATTGATAGACATATCTACGTGTTTTTTTTCTTCTTTTGTTTCTTTTTATTTTGTGTCTGCTCGATAGGCGAGCTACGCAAAACGTTTGCCTAACCACAAATTACATGTTAATTAAAATGTTTTCAGATTTAGATTTTCCTCTTCTTCTTCTATTTTTTGTGTATTATGGGAAAAACCAAATGCAATCGCTGCCAGCGAGGCAAAACCACAAAAATATATATATAAAGATACAGATATGTAACTAACCACATGCCACACACAAGGTACACGCACACGTGTTCCCCTTCTTTTTGTTTTTAGTTTCATATTTTTATTCTTTTGCCTCTTGTCCACTTTGGTCAATGGTTCATTAAATTTGTGGGTTAGCAGGTGAAGCTGAACCGAAAAGAAGCATCAAACAACAAAGCAAAACAAAACCGAAAAAAGTAAAGACTTTTACAAAACTTTTTGGCCCCAAAATGCAACCGACGCCGGGTGAGTTTTGGGCTGCTTATTAAAAGCGCGTCGGTCATCAAGGCCTATAATTAGCATAAATTCATTCATACAAACTAATTGCTAGTGGAAGTGAGCGTACCGTAATGAGTTCTTTTCTCCATCTTCAATTCTCTGCCGTTCAATGGAGCAGAAGAATGGTGCAGCAGCAGCGACTGTGGCAGGGGCAACCCGCATATTGTTTTTAGTGCAAGCATGTTATTAACTTTAACGGTGCTTTCTTTCTTCTTGTTTGGCTTTCATAATTTATGTGCGAGTCTTTTGTGGGGGATGGAGATGGGGCAAAGGCGGAGTTGGGGTCAGTTCACCTCACCTCCTCGATTCACTTGCTTTGCATGACTCACCCCAAACGCCACTCCCACCCCCCGCAACACTTTATACATAGTTGGAGCATGTACACACATATCAGCAATTAATTATGTAACCAACAAGTGCCCTGACATCAAACTTCTTCATGGCTGATATATATTTTCTCACGTTACTGCTTATTAACAGCTCAGCTAAGCTCAGCTTACTATATTGCTACTGGCGTTTTTCTTCTTCTTTTTTCGCAAATAATGAGCAACATTTTAGATTATCTCACAGGTGGGTTTTGTCTCGAATGTAGCTTGGCCCCTCTTCTTCTTTTTATAGCCAGCTAGTGAAATTTTACTCATTCGCATGGTCATAAACTCAATGCTTCGGATTGTAAAAATGCTAAACATGAAAATGAGCTTTGTTTTTATGAATGACTGCCTTGCTGGCTATTACCAAAAATTTACTTTCACACAACTCATTGGCAAAAACAGAAAACGCGAAAAAAAACACAAAGGAAACGAAAACAAAAGAGAATTAACAAGTGCTGTAAATCGTAATCTGGAAACCATAAAGTGTTAATTGTTTAACACCTCAGTAAAACCATTGCATAATTTAACCATTCGATTATTACAGAAGATGTAAAAATTTACGAGTCTTTTTGATATTAACTTTTCTATTTTAATGGTTTCGTAACTGGAAAATTGTTTAAATAAATCAAGCAATAAATTAAAAATGGGCAGCTCTTTCAGCAAAAGGCAATAGTTTTCCGGTTGTTATACGATCCTTTTATATTGAATAATATCCTCGTCTTATAGTTGGCGTTGAAAATTAGTTGCCCTTTATGTCTCTCTCTCTCTTGCTCTCAATGTATTTAGAAAACATTTCGATTTCCCAGGCGTCAGTACTTTTCACACATTATACTTACCTTTAACAATTTTCTTGGCTTTGTTGTTGTGATTCTGTTGTTGTTGCTGCTGCTGCTGCACAAATACAAAGCGGCCCAGCTGTAGCTTTAATTAAACGCCAAAAGACGGTACAAGTCAGGCAATTAAAGCTCGAACACCCAACTGTTGTGTCTAAAGTTGATGCCTCCCAGCCCAAGCAGAAAGTACACCAAGTTCCGTTGTTCGCCCAAGTGCAAAGCCCCCATGTTGAGGCCTTTTCTGCCCGCCTCCATCTCTGTTGGCCCTCTCCTCTTCCCTTTGGTGGCTGCGGTTCTCACAAAAGGCCTCCACAGTAAACTAAATAAAACTGCATTTGCACAACAGGAATTACATAAATTACGCTTTAATTAACATTTTGCCAACTCCTGTTGATTTCCTCTGTTCTTCTGTTCTTCTTGCCAGGTCAACAAAATGTTTCTACGCCGCTGCACAATTCTGCTGCTGCTCTGCTTAATTGCGAGTGACGCGGCCACTGCCGCACGCAAAACAAAACGTCCTGTCAAGCCGGTCAAGCAAACGATTCCACGCACCAATGTGACGCCCCCACCAGCGGCAGGTGCCCAAACGGCCACCACCAGCAGCAGCGGCAGCAGCTCCACAACAGCCGCCAGTGAGCAAGTCAAAGAAGCAGCTCCCCTGAGCAGCAGCAGCCCTGCCGGAAGCAGTGAGCTACCCAAGCCCCTGGTGACACCCAATGAGGCCCAACCCGAAGCCAAGACAGACAAATCTCCCGCCAGTCTGGAGGAAGAGTGCGATCCCGATATGATTGGCTTTGAAATAATTACCGGGTAAGTGTGAATTAATTATTGCCTAACTAAATCTATAAGTCGAAATAAATCAAATGGTAGGGTATTCATTTCCCTCACTAATTTTGAATTAAATCCCACTAAAAATTTCCCACATGATTTTTTGTTTTTTGTGGTCAATTTAAAATAACAAAAGGTCAACAAATTCCCCCCGACATGGCTTACGCAACGATCTGGGTAGAAACTGTTATTACTGTTTTGATAATTTCACTTTTGCTTTCCTTCTGATTTCTTCAAAAAATTTCCGAAATAATACAATGATTCGAAAGCAAAGTTCATAAATTTTTAATGAAATGCAAGAGCTACCAGTAACTAGAGACTGACATTTCTGGCCAAATAAGATTAGCATAAGAAGACCAAAGAAAAAAAACCAAAACAAAGATGATAATGATGATGCCGCCGTAACGGTACTTTTCAGTGGGAACCGGCATGGCAACGCCGTGTATATGCAAATGGCTTGTATATTGGAGGCGTGGCAGTGGTTTTCTTTCTTCTGCATCTTTTTTTTTTTTGGCGGCGAAGACGTAAACGTGACCAATCTTATGACTTGTTTTGATGTCATCGACAACAACAGCAATAGCAACAGAAACAACAACAAGAAGAGCAATAAGAGCTAGATTTGATAAACGGGTTCGTTGTCTAAGCCTTTTGTTTTGGAGACCTGCCGACTCGGCACTTTCGTTTTTGTTCATTTTATTGGGCGGTCTGTTGTTGGGCCCTTATCATTATCAAAATACGTAGTATTATTTCGACTTTTCCTCCCACACACTCATAACGAAGTGTGAACATTTTCAATTCAACACTTTGAGATTCATATGTCATCTGATAACTTTTGCTTTCGTGGCGTATCTCCTCTCCCCCTTTTTTTATAGGTATGTACTATCGGCTCCCGCCAAAATGCTGGACACCCTTCCCGGCACCCTGATGTTAACCGACTGTCTGGAGGCATGCCAAAGCAATGAATCCTGTAGTGCTGTCAACTATGAAACCGGCTTGTGTGTGCTTTTCAAGACAACGGCCGATAAATCGCCAGGTGAGTTAGAAAGTGTGAGAATATTGGAGAGATGGAGATGGTGACGATGCAGCGCAGCTGCACTCCTCGACTTAGCCCCGTTTTGTGTGCCAAAGAAAGTTCAATAATTCAACTTGCCACAACTCTTTGCAACTCAGCTCAACTCATTCATTCAATTATTGAGTTCTAGTTCATGGAGAGCTGTGCGGAGCTGAGAAGTTGAGTTGCTGCAGGAGGCATAAATCACCGAGTCAGTGGCAAAACACGCCTTTTCGGTTTTACGCATGATTTGGGTGCCAGCCAATGACGACGACGGCGACGGTGACGACTAGGTCCAAGTTGGTCTGGACCCAGGCAAAGTAAAACTAGATTTTGCCTATTCTGCAAACTGGCTTTTGGCATTGGCAACGTATTGCAACAACGCATAATTTCTGCCTGCTGCTGCTGTTGTCGTCGTCGCTTGCGTTGTCGTTGTCGTCGATGCAGTTGTCGCTGTTTCTCATCGCCTGTTACTTTGCAGTGAAGGGGCGTGTGCGTAAAAAGTACATCCACACGCACATTCACAACTCCATTGCTGACCCAATGCGGTTTTGTTTTCATTGATTTTTGTTTTCGCAGGTTCACTTTCGCGATCACAGTTTCCGGTTTTCACCATTTACGCACAGAAATCATGTTTGGGAGTGCGTCCTTGCTCCAAGGCCTGGTGCGTTGATCGCGTTCAAGGTTACCGACTGCCCGAACATGTCAAATCTAGTCAGACTGTCTTGTCGCGTCGCGACTGCTTGGAGCTCTGCCTGGGCGAGTCGGAGTTTACCTGCCGGTAAGTAAACAGAGAGAGATACACCCGGTCGGGGGATGGTCACACATGCTTGATTGCTTGTCTTGATTATGTAACGCAATACCAGTTGATCTAGTTATGAAATGAAATGAACGTTTAGTCTAATCATCTCTGCGAGATTCACTTCACTTCACTTCCTACTATTTAAAAAACAATTTGAGCGGTTTACTATGCCTTGAAACTCTTTCCTAATTCTATAATACATATATCTTTCTCTTCTACCCTACCTTCACCACTTCCTTTTACCATTTCACTATCCCCACTGTTTTCCCGCGGCTCTACGATCGCTTTACTCAACAGCTCGGCCAACTACTACCGCCACTCGGGACTGTGCGAGTTGTCTGATATGGACCGGATTACCTTATCAGCTGGTTCCAGTGTGGAACCCTACGATGGTGCCGATTATCTGGAGAACAATTGCGCCGAAGAGCCCAGCAAGTTGTGTGAATTCAAGCGAATTTCGGGAAAGATCCTCAAAACCGTTGACTCTGTTTATCAAGATATCAACACCATTGACGAATGCCGTGATCTCTGCCTGAACTCACCCTACAGGTAATTGCTTTCTTTGGTTTTAGATCTCTGAGTAGTATTTGAATCTATGTGGTTTGTTTGATAGATGCCACTCGTATGATTACAATGACACTGGCGATATGGTGTGTCGACTGTCGCATCACAGCCGGGCCACTCTGACCGATGTAATGGATCCCTATTTGGAAGTGCCAGAAGCAGCCACCTACGAACTCTCCGCTTGCTATAATGTATCTATCGAGTGTCGTTCCGGCGAAATGATCACCAAGATACGCACTTCGAAGTTGTTCGATGGCAAGGTCTATGCCAAGGGAGCTCCCAAATCGTGCTCGGTGAATGTGAACAACTCGCTTGAATTTGACTTCCGCATGGGCTACAATGATCTCGAGTGCAATGTTCGTCAGAGTGCCTACGGACGGTACATGAATGACATTGTCATCCAGCACCATGACATGATTGTGACCTCCTCTGATTTGGGTCTGGCCGTTTCCTGTCAATATGATTTGACTAACAAGACGGTACTGAACGACGTTGACTTGGGAGTAACAGGAGAGATTGAATCATCGTTAAGCGAAGAGATTACCATTGATTCCCCGAATGTCATTATGAAGATTACTTCGCGGGATGGCAGCGATATGAAGCGCATTGCTGAGGTCGGAGATCCCCTGGCCCTGCGTTTCGAGATCGTTGAGCAAAATAGTCCGTATGAGATCTTTGTGCGGGAGTTGGTAGCCATGGACGGCTCGGACAGTGCTGAGATTACGCTGATCGATGCTAATGGCTGCCCCACCGACCAATATATCATGGGCACCATACAGAAGCTGTCGCACAATCGCAAGGTGCTGCTTTCGCAATTCGATGCCTTCAAGTTCCCATCCAGTGAGGTGGTTCAGTTCCGCGCCCTTGTCACGCCCTGCATTCCACGCTGCGAACCCGTCATTTGTGATAGCGAGGATGGCGCCAGTGGTGAGCTGAAGTCCCTAGTCTCCTATGGACGCAAGAAGCGCTCGATAGTTAATGGCACCGATGGAGGTAAGGCATAGCCAACTCATCCCCACCTCCAAAACGACCCGTCTTAACCATTTGCATCCATTCACAGGCGAGTTCTTGGTTAGCACACGCCAGCGACGGGATGTGAGCCCAGCCGATGATAACATACTGCTCGTGCAGTCCATACAAATCACAGACAAGTTTGGCTTCCAATCCGAGGATGGAGGGAATGGCAGCGATGTTGAGGCCCGACCCCATGAGAAGGCCTATGCGGGCGTGGCCCTGGACAAGCTCACTTGCCTTAATGGCTATGGTAAGTTCCCTCTTTCGCACTGTGTCCGTCATCAGTCTGCCAGTCCTTTTTGTCTCGCTCCCTCTCTTAACTTGTTCCTTGCTCTATTGTGTTGTGTTTTTCTCTGTGAAAATGGCCAATCAAGCACAAATCAAAGTAGAAAATTTACATAGACAAGGAGCAGGACGTCGCATCGTCGTCATCGTCATCGTAGTCGACGTCGTGCCTTTTCCCTGTTAGAACC
The DNA here is from genome assembly GCA_018150345.1 of Drosophila equinoxialis. Classification (NCBI taxonomy): domain Eukaryota; kingdom Metazoa; phylum Arthropoda; class Insecta; order Diptera; family Drosophilidae; genus Drosophila; species Drosophila equinoxialis. Next base: position 588,367 of record JAECWI010000531.1, on the reverse strand, counting down.
AACGGGTGGCGTGCTGCATCGTGAGCCACTGCCTTGTTCTTGGTCATTGTTGGCTGCTCGCTAATTTTGATAATGAATCAATTTTTCATCCAACTCCTGCATGAGAATTAAATTAGATTCTGTTGTTACCCCCTTCCTGCCCACCTGCCCACCGCCCACCTCCGTTGCCACCTTTCTGCACCTCCTCGAAAACGTGTTTTGTGAGTGCACCATAAACAAGTTATGATGCTGCTGGTGTCTTTGCCTCACGACCAGGTCACTAGTTCAATGCAGCTGCAAACAGTAACAGCAGAAGTCGCAGTCATCGTTGCCGTAGTCTTCTCTGCCTCAGCAGGAGGATGCTGCACGCCTTATTTTCGTGCGGCGCGAAAAGTTTGCACAGTTAGCCAGGGACAGAAACAAGATACATACCAATAGCCACAGTTGCAACTTTAGGCAGCAGCTGCAGCAGCTTCTACTTTGACTCCCATGTGTCATTTTTGTGGAGCGATTGCCATGCCACATTGGCCATGCTGCATGCTGGATGCCGCATACCGCATGCCCAACGCAGCGCTGAAGCGTTAAATTGACGGCTCGTTAGATGGCAGCACTGAACACCGAGCCCCACCTGAACCTGGACCACCGTTGCTGCAACATAAATCTCTGTTGTAATTACGTGCAGTCCAAGGCAAAAAGCGCATCGACTGCTCATTGGACATAATTAGAGCAACGGTTTCTGCTCTTTTCTCTCAACTCTTTTAAGCTCATTTACCACACACATCGATCGAGGCAGAAGCGAAGATCGGAGGTCTTTAATGCGTGCCAGCTAAGATTCTGACATGCAGAGCAGCAATTTAGCGTCATGTGGCGACTAAAAGATACTCACTCTTCACTTTCCACGTGCACCATAATTTGTCATACTATATGATCACATAATGCCATCCACTCCCATCCACGAGCGAAATTATTGGATATCAAGTAAAAATCCGTATGAGGGACATAAGAACATTATCAATACTTTCACTAGAGAGAGTCTCCCTCTCTCTCTCTGTTTGTCTGTTTGGCAATTACCTTTATTGGTCATTTATGCAACCTAAATTCTTTTTCTTTATCTTCGTTGGCTTATTTCGCTTTTCAGTGGTAAAAATCTTTTCCGCATTTAGACTTTTCCGTTATTTGTTTTTCCCATAGCACGTTTTGTACCCGAAAAGGGTTTTCCTCCACAAACTGTTGCTCTGCGAACGCATTCACATTGTTTCCATCTCGGTCATTGTTTTGTTTAGTTTGTTTTTTATCCCCTCCTTCAAATGTGGCGCCCTCGCCATCTCCAGCAACCCGTCCCTCAACTCCTCTGCACTCCTATCAAGACCGCTATTTCTTTGACTCAGTGACTTGAACCGTTTATTGTAATTGTAATAATTTCGTGTGTTTTTGTTATTGTTGTTGTCCAAGTGCAGACAGATAAAGCCAAGTCAAACACATAAATAAAAGTTTCAAGTGCGTGCGCTTTGTTATTGAAACTACTCACTCGCTCGTCGACGATGATGACGATGACTACGACGATAATGTTGTTGTTGGTTGGTTTGTTGGCTGTATATATATGTACATATATAAATATATTTCTTTTTTTGTTGAGCTTACTCTCTTTATGGCCATTTGATGTTCGGGGAACAGCAAGGCAGAGTCTTACACAAAAGGGGATTCCATTTGGGAACCCATAAAACCTTTGCATAGCAAGGAATAGAAGTATTTTTTGTAATTTTTAAGGATTAGTTTTAAAAAGTGTTCCTTCGAAAAATGTTTTCAAAAGTAGGGTGAAAAAAGAAATCTATTGGCTATGTCATTTAGCTGGAATCAATCTCTTGAATTCCTAAGATGTACCCTTTTTTCGGGAACCGATTCAGCATTTCGGCGCTTCTGGATAACTGCAACATAGTATTGTAAGTAATCTGTGATAGTCATCAGGCATGTCGTCGTCGTCATTGCTGCTGCTCTTAAATTCTGATTTCGTGAACTGGACGATGTCGACGATGACAACAACAACAACAACAACAACAACAGCAGCAACAACAACCACAACGCATGGTTTTTGGCCTTTAGTTTTGGCGGCTTGGGCACTTTCACCCGATTTCTACCCTGGCATTGGTATTTTCATGTTGCATGGCATTGCGGTCTCTCTGCTGGGCTTATTTATGTGGCATGTTGCACTCTTAAGAACCAGCAGCAGCTGACATGCAATATTCGACAGAGGTGTAGAAGACACAGAGGGGAAGAAAGTGAAACAGTTGAGAGCAGAGCAGCAGCAGCTTCCAATGCCAAAATATGCAACTCATGCATTAAATTGTCGCTGTTTTATTTCTCATTGTTTTTTGTTTATCTTCAACTTGTTGCTGTCAAACTTGGTCAGTTGGTCGGATGGTTGGATGGAAGGCTGGTTGGTTGGTCGACGGTCCAAAGATTGTTTCGACGCTGTTGCCTTGGAGCGATGAGCAAAAGTGGGTCAAGTGGCGCCCACTTTTGTTTTCTTTGATAACTATACCGATCTGAGGTCACTTACTTCCTTGTTTTTATTTGATTGAAACGATCTTATCTGTCGTCACGTTAAAAAATGACGTTGATGATTGGAAAACGAGTTTTATACTCCAAGAACATGGCAACTAATCCACTTTGTCTTTCGTTATTCCATTATGTGTTCACAGGTCTTATATTCGCTGGTTCTCTCTTCTTGCTGGCCCAACTAAGCATTTTTGGCATTTGGAAAACCGTTCAGAGGCGCACACGTAAGGAGCGCTACTTGTATCACCACGATCCCACGCCGACTATCACCTACGGAGCACCCACCATGCTGTATGGCCCCCCACCGCCGCCACCCTCGTCGGCAGCATCCTCCCACATGGGCAGCGCGAAGGACACGCTGAGCAAACTCTATGACAGCGGCATCAATGGGCGCTATGGCCAACAGTACTAGGTGGAATGCACCCAGTGTGTTTTGGCTAACTGATGGGCTAGTGGCTCTCACATTTTGCTGGGAACAAACGCAATATGCCTCGAAAGCTTCAAAAGATTCGATGAGACTTGATAATTGAAAATATTCGCTCCAACAGCGGACGTTGGACCAATCATTTAATAACTTAGCTTAAATTAAAGACATAGTCTAGGCTTAATCCATAGGTAACCATACATATAATATAATTTGATAATTTTTTTTGGTACTTGTAATATTTGTGTACGAAATGCGCGCTTTCAAATGCTTGGACACGGATCCATATATCCATCATTTTAAATCTGCGCATTGCTCCGACTCAATTGCGAAAATTCGATGTAGCCTAAATTTATACACACCACAAACACACTCCCCCTGCCCCTCCCACTCATAGCAAAAGATAGGCTAGTTAATTGTGTAGTGAAAATCTATATTTCTAAATATCTAAGTCTAAACGAACTCTCGAGAAAAGTGAAATGCATTTATCGATTAACTTATTTTAACTTATTTATTTTATATGCATATAAGTATGTACTATCTAATATTTCTTGATCAATCGCTGCTCAATTCCAGCAAAGTTTGCCAAATGATTTTTGTATCAAAATGTTTTGCGCAAAACTTTGCGCAAAGCGCGGCCACGTTTCACTTTCGTTTCGAGCCAAAATACTATTTATTATTGTACTTAACTGTATCAACTAATTACTAATTAACTCATTTATTTATTTATTTATTTATTTTCCAAAAACAAAAAACAAAATAAAAACAAAGCCCAGAGCGGTGCTAAGTTTTTCATTAGCTTATTTTAAAAACACAAGAACATGAAAATTAATTTGAATTATAAAATGAAATCTAATGTTTAAGTAAAGCAATTAAATCTATGCCTAAGGAATACGACCTACATAAATAAACGACTAAAGATATATGATTTTTGGTGTGTATTCTATGCTTTCGGTAGTTAATAACTGTGGTAAGTACCGTTATGCCAAATTCAACATTTGTTAAAAAAAAGTTCATTTCTAGAACAATTTTTCGGATAAGAGCTATGTCTTGAAAAAACACTGAAAATCCAATAAAATAATGCAGAAGTTTTATTACAATTGATTTTATTGACAAAACTTTTTTCAGTACATATTAAATTTTTATATATACCGATTAGAAAGCTGGATGAATCATTCATGAGAAAAACAATTTGGGTTAACAATGCTCAGAAGGAAATGACTGAAATGAATGGATTTATATATATATTCGCACCTGATTGTATAAGTCAGATGATATAAAACTCAATCGCACAACATGCAAACTATTTTAGTTGTGTACTATTCAATCTATGTGATTACTCAGTGTTATATCTGGTCTAATCGGTCGCTTAGTCAAAAATATATACTGTTATTATTGGGTACAAACTCCAACGGAAAATGAATTATGAAGTTCCCTTTTGAATATGATGGATAAGTGAATAATAGTTTTAGTACATTGAAATTTAATATCATATATCAAAGGATTTGGGATTTAAGCTTATCCTTAGATTTGAAAATTCAAAATTATTTTTTTGATAAGAGCTATAATTTCTATATCCACTTCCACATGACAACTTCATTGATTTTAATATCAAATATTAACTCAATATCAACGTTTCTTGGACTTATTCCATTATGAGAATATACCAGAGACCTGCATGAATGACAGAAATTACTAAATTCAAAGGAATCCGTTTGAATTAAATTCAAATGAATGAGTGACAGCAATGAAATGAATGATTGCGGATGCTAAGTGTTTATTGGCACTCATAATTGCAATGTACAAAGGCACTCGAATCAATTCGAATAATTTGGATTGTCTTATTTCATTTGGGACAAACAAGCAGGAAAATTAATCAAAAACGCATGTAAAAGTAATGGACATACATTGAAAATCATTCATTTTACGGCACTACACTTGAAATTTTTTTAAACATTTATCATATTGATGTTTCTGTCATTTATGCAGCTCTCTAATACATATATACCGATCAAAGCACTTCACAAACATATTACCCATGGCCAAGCTTCGTATATTTTTAGCAATTCTTTCTATCATATTGTCGTACATAGAGAAAAGCCTCTTTATGTAAAATGCCGAATATCTAGTAGAGAATGCATGAATGATAGAAAAAATGAATTCGAGTTAACAACATCTAAAATGAAATGAATGAATTGAATGACTTTGAAAATCGACTTCAATTGAATGAGTGTGTTGACGTAGAACTCAGTCGCACAACATTCAAACGAAACAAAACGAATTGAATGAGCTAGAAAGTGAGACAATGAGTTGCTATGATTCGAATGCATTCGAATTTCAATTCTGATTTTAGTATTTTGTATTTATTGTATATTTTTTAACTATATGTAATTACATACGACCAAACTAGTGTGGTCGGTGGTTCAGTGGGGACCTACTCAAACTTTAATACTGTTGTTATCGGGTTCAAACCCCAGACAGTAATAGAGATGTTTTTTTTCCAACTAGTGAAGTAATATTAAAAGGTAGATCCATCGTGTATATATGATGGATTAGCAAATATTATGTTGTATAATATATTAGATAGCCTTGTGGCAACTAGGAATCTAATTTAGAAAAATTCCATTTTACAAGATTTGTCCCAAATTGTCCAATCCATAACTGCTCACTAAAGTTTTTTGGTGTATAGCATTTTAATTTTAATAGCACTCATTTCGACAGTATTTTCACTACATTTTAAAGCTTTAAAACGTTTCAATAAAAATGAGACAATTCGAATAATTCGAATGTTTCGAGTGCCTCAGTACAATTCGATGCTTTGACACTCAATTCATTACCTTTCATTAAACAGAGTTACGTATTTTTAGAGATTTGACAAGTACTAACTCACACTCATTCATTTCATTGTGTAGTTGTCACTCATTCATTTGAATTCAATTCGAATGGATTCATTTGACTTTGATTTTTCTCTCATTCATGCAGCTCTCTAATATCTACGAACTAACAACATCGTCTAATTCTTCAAATAAAGGGGACAAAAGGTTAGTTACTGTAATTTGAAAGGTTGAATGAGATAAAACTGAATGAGTAGATAAAAGTTTCTTTAGCATATCTGAAGTTAAGCTATTTGATTGGGTGATCATTTCATTCTGATCAAATGATTTTGACTTTTTACAAATGGGTTTTTTGCTGGTCTTGCTTTTATGAGATGTATTCTTACTTTCTAGTCGATGATCAAATCGATACTCATTTGACCTAAGCCAAAAGGTTTTTTAATTTTGCCGAGATTTTAAATACTATTTATTTAAGCATAATTAGTAAGCTATTTAAAATAATTACCGTAACTGTTAAATAAACATTTCGGTTGTCTCATCTGGTTAATCCAACAAGCTACAGTTTAACATTTTCTACCTTTGCTTTGAAAAGCCATTAATCTCACTTCACCCGAAATCAACACTCTATCATCCATGCTATACGCCTTGTTTTCCCCCAAATTGATGATTGATTATCAAGGCGTCTCACAATCAGTAGTAGTTTTGGTGTTTGTGTCTGATCGAGTGACTGCCGTTTGTCAAAGCTCTTTTGGCTCAGAGTCTGTTCACAAGTTAAAGACACCAACAAATTATAATAATTTCACGGCATTGTGAGCAGGCACACTTCAAACGTATGTACATACATAAATACATACGTGCCATATCACACAGGTGCCCGCAGCCACCAGATGGTGTTGTTGTTGTTGGTGGTGTTGTTGAATGGATGGAGTAAAGTTGGGCAACACAAAAGTGTTAATCAAATTATGAGGCAAGGCTCAACCAGGCGTTTTACAAACTCTTTAACGCTTCAGCTACGCACGCCATTAGCTTGGCAAAGTTATCGTCATACATAAATTCATAGACGAATCTCACCTGAAGAATCTCTCACCTAAGAACTAAAGGCGTCGATTAATCACTGTCGTAAATTAAATGTGCAAAATATCGAGCACTCCAAGAGCCACTGAAGCAACTCCTTTTCTGAAATGAAGACGTCTCTCTTCGCAAAACTTACCCCCTGCTTTGTCACCATCCTTCCAGGTCTGTACATGTAACTGTTAAGCTAAAGTGTCAGGAAAGACACATGTGCGTCGTGTGTTGTGTTGAATAAAACGCCTCTATTAAGATTCGCGATGACAATCCGACTGAAGAGTGACGAATTGCTAATGCTCTTGCCAACTATATAAAGTAGCATTATCCAAATTACTATTCATTCTGATACTTACAAAATATTTTAGATATAGTGTACCATATTGTTTCTCTTGATCTCTCAAAGTTGAACCACCGTTGACACATAGGAAATGTACCCAATAAGAAAGTCATTTTGCTGGCCACGCGTTGACACTTTTTATGGCCGGTTCCTGTGCGAATTTTAAACGACACTGCGTGAGTCCAGACACTCTATCCGCGTCCATAGATGTGCCTTGTGGGGCCATTGGCGTTGACAGCTATGCAAATGCCTGGCCATTAAGTTGTTGACTGTTAGCAATGGCTTTTAATTAGCAGCTTTGGCCTAAGGCACAAGGCCACAAACGGATCACTTCACGATCGGGATCAGGGCCCAATACCAAGCTTTCGCCCATAACACAATGGATGGCATCCAACACCTACACCAACACTCGTTGTGCCCATTCTCGATAGCGTTGTCGGTGTCATTGTCATTGTCATTGACACTTTGACCATCATTGACAAACGTTTGCATTTGCTCGAGTTTTGCCAATTTCCATGCATAAAGTTCGCATTGAACACCCTCACGCTTCGTGGTCATTTGCATTTAAATGCCATTGATGGCACTAGCGCTTGTGGAGGTGGATCTAGAGCTGGAGCTAGAGTTGAATGCGGAGTCGATCTCCTGCCCGTTTGGCTGAATTTTCTTTGTGCCGCCTTCATCTTCTTGTTGGCCATGTTGAGCTATGCTCACGATTTCGTATGCTGCTTTTGTTTGTTAGTTTTACAGCTGCTCGCCTTGATTGAAAAATTATGCACTTGCCATGCCATGCCAATGCCAAAATAAGGAAAAAACAAAAACCTAAGAGAAAAACCAAAGAAAAGCATACAGGAAACCTGGAAATTGATTGCAAACGAATCGTTAGCGAATCTTGTGTACTCTACGACTCAAGCCATGGACTTCAATTATCTTTATAAAGAGAAAAATCTTACTACAAGGCTAATGACTAATGCATTCGCGAAATCTTGTCTTGAATAATATAGTAAAGGTCCTTTATTTGGGAATTAATTGTTGAATACGAGTCATAAAAGAGTCCCTAGTAGTTCCGATTGCTGAATAAAATTTCTATATGATATGAATGGGATCAGTTTAAAGGGTATATATCAAGTTGAGAAGAATCGCAATTTTTAGCACTTTAGGCAAATAACTTTTTCCTCAATTTCAATTTTTACATTTTCTTTTTTTTTTTGTCTGCGTATTTGGCCGGCCGGAAAACGGGGCTGGGACGTCGGTTACTTTTCATTTCGGCAAACTCATCCGACTTGTCCTGCTCATTAGCAATTTCCAAGCATCGCACCGACAGCTGTTGGCAAGTTTTCACCTAATTAAGCAAACAAAACAAACGTGTGGGAAATCGCCAAGCAGCCGCCGTTTCTTGTGATAAACTTTTACTCTGCTCCGCCCTCTATGCGGAAAACGAACCAAGGAATTAGGTACCAAACTTACCAACGGCAACTAATTGCCACGAACATGGGGGCTAAGTAGCCTTAAGGAATGCAGCCGAAAACATTTGTCTCTAATTGCGTCTCTGCCCAATTGGGCAGGCCAAATTAAATTAAATGCAGCCCGAAAACAAACAACCAGAGCAAAGGCAAAACCATGGTAAAGGGACCATTAGGGACCGGGGGAGGAATGGTGAGATGGCGGGCAACTGCGAACAGGAAGAACATCGGTGGCAACAACAACCACAACAGCAAGAACAACAATTTGCGCAAAAATACAAATTGGAACATTTGTTAAGGCGCAGGCGTAAGCACTGTGAGAATTTATGGCCCTTCTGGGGTCACTGCCGCAATGGGATAACATCTGTTGACGCGTCGTGCGCTCGCAATGCGCATGCAAGGCTGAGCCACAGGCTCAGGACATTGACCAGGCCGCGATACCTGGCCAGACAGACATCCCGATACCCAGACAAGCAGACAGCCACAACCACAGCCACCACAGACACCCAGACAACGGCAACGGCAACGGTTGTGAGCCGCAGAGATGGTAAAAGCATTCGAAATTGCCAAACAAGTGGTTCAGCTTGCGCCACTTCCCTTTCCTCGGGCTCCACCCGGTAACGATTGAAGATGAGACGCCCGATGCGATTGTAGAGCCTCCAAATCCCTTTGAAAAGAGCAATAAACAAAAAACGAAAAACAAAACTAAAAAAAATAACAAAAAACAATTAAATGAATGAAATATCTCTGAAATCTTGGCATCCTGGACTGTGAAAATGTAATTAAACTTTTCAAAAGGTCAAACAACCATTTTTGAATATTAAAAATAATTGCAATAAAAGAGGTTTTCACTTCAAATGAACTAAATCTGTCTTTTGCATTCATGCAGTCGGTGATAAAACAAAAGTTACAGCTTCACCTGTATAACAACCTTATCTCACTCACTAATTACATTATTTAACTCAAGACAGTTAACCCAGGAAGTTTTCTGACCAATGCCAATATGATATATCAAATAACTACAGAATAAAAATTAAAATAACTCAAAACTGGGTTTCAGCCGGCTTCATAAGGTGAGCAGGTTGTCTGTATAGCTATTTCAAGAACCACCAAGTTCTATCATCAGCAGACTTTTCCTAAGAATCCACAGTTGTAATGGTCATACCATATCTTCAACGTTAAAAGTAGTTGGGAATTCAAACTATATGAAGCGACATGAAACATTTTATGTTCTCCAGAGGTCAATCTTCAAGATAATAGATTCCAAAATCAGCCGGTTGATTCTATAGCAACCCTGAAGATTCTTAAGTTGAACTTGAGACAAATGAAAAGACGACTTTCTTTTTAACAATTGGACATGAGAATATATGGTAAAACGACACAATTAGTATAGAATCGTTAATTTATATTCAAGATTTTTATTAAGATTCTTTTTATTTTCATAAAATTGTACTAGTTTTTGCATTGTACTATAAAGTTTAATGAATTATAGTCTGCAGTCGGATGTGAAACCAAATGGGATCGTCAAAGTAGACATTCCTAAGCCATAAAAGTACTTCACCCAAAAAGTAGACGCCTTTTTGAAAACTGATTGGTTTTTCCTTTTGTTCTTACTTCTTTCTAGCAAAGGAATAGTGCTTCGCCTGGATTGCCTCATGAGGCGGCGCCTCTTGAAGGTCTATTTCTAGCGAAAGCTACATACATAGTTCAAGGTAGTTTTTATTATCTTCAAGTAATGCCACATTACTTTATCAACGTGTTACGAAAGTAGTTAACTTCAAATAACTTTGATAATATTGTACAGTTCTTTAGTACCAAAGCGAACGAAATGGTGCAAACAAATAAAACTAGATGATCATTAGTAGGTATAGTATGCGATTATTTTGTGTAAAGGATAATCTAAAATGTATTTTGAATAGAATTTCACAAGAAGTTTCAATATTGTTGAGTCATGCCCTGTTCAGCCTCTATTATTTGTGTAAAGCTCGCTGAGCTCACACGGAAGCCCAGAGGCTAGTCTCTGTAGCCAATCCACAGCAGCTCCAGCAACAATAATAAGAGCAGGACAAGAATCACAGTAAGTGATTATGGATGTACCAAGTGCATTGTTCGGCGGATGGATTTGGATTTTTTCTATTCTATTACATTTGTTCGTTTTTGTGTTTTATTTCATTCAGCAACGCAACGCAGCAAACTACTCGACGGAGCTTATCAGGTATCAATGGAGCGAGGAAGCTACAGCTAAAGAAAAATAATTTATTCACAGCCATTATGCGATGTGAATTTATGCCACTTCCTGGTGAAACAACTACAAATAGCCTTTTAAAATGCGATAAAAATAGCGCCAACGGGTCTACAGAAGAAGATGGTGCACCAATGCTGTACAATGGAGTAATGGAGCAATGGATGGATGGTCAGGCAGGCAGGCTGAGGATGGGGCGTGGTATGGGCATGGTCGCCAGCCGCTGGCCTTCGATTGCCTGTTAGAACCTAAGAACGCGGAATGGCTGCCAAGCATGAAACCGTAAAATGGGTTTTCAATATGTGCATACAACATACGGGGGAGAGGTTGGAGACTTATGTGAGTTGTAAGTGAGGGAGAGACTAAAGGAGCGATTGAGAACTGGGAAAACTGTGAAAACAATGCGACAAATATTTGAATATGTTAATTAGTTTGCTGTTGTTCTTATAGCACGATCAGTACGTTCCTCTTTGTCGTCGTAGTCGTCGTCATCTTCTATCGCTGGACGTGCATCGGGTGTAGTCTAATTTCATGTGTTGGGCATCTTGTTAGCCCAGGCCCAGAGTATAACCAAGAACAGTTTTGCATCTTCGCACCACAAGGCTAACGAGGTAGCTGCTAGCTGAGCTGTAGCCTTGTGCCTGGTGTGGGTCCTCAACTGATCGCCTGCAAAGTGCATTGAGATTCATATTTATATGTATTTATGATTGGTATGCAGTTTGAAAACTGGCCACACACACACTCTCTTTGTCTCTCTCTCCGTCTCTCTCTCTCTCTGTCTTCCTTTCTCTCCGTGTGTAAGCTTAGCAATAAAGCTGCCAATGAGCCCGACTAAAAACAACTGACAGCATCAGCCTTATAAAGTCACACAGGCCACCATCGGACTCTGGGGATGGGGTGGACCTCTCTTACTAAACGTCCTCTCTACATTTTCGCCATTTGCACGCAAAGTTGGGCAGGGGACAAGTCTACCACAAATATTACAGTGGAGTCTGATGCATTGAGTTGTTATTGAATACTGAACCGATCAATTTATAGGTTATCCAATTTTTTAAAAGCCTTCATTTTCGGTCACAGCCCGGCAGAAACTACTCAATTGTGCGACGTTTTTTCGTCGGTTAGAAAATTTAGGAGTATATGTATTTTTGGTATATGGTTGATGACGTCTTTTTTTATTCCAAAAACTTCTGCAAACCTATTACGAGTAACCTTTATGGGATTTTGAGTAAGGATAATAATATTTTAGAAATTCTGAGCTTTTTGTTCTTATCACAGTTTCCGAGAAGAAATCTTTCCATTCGGTGAACATTTTAGGCAGACTCTTCTGTACTAATGGCATATCTTCAGAGTCACCTGTGGCATTCTTTGCGTGCTGCTGTTGCTGTCGCTGCTGCTGGTGCTGGTGCTACCTCGGCTTCGTCTGTAGGTGTTGCCCCAGCCACAGCTGATGCCTTTGACAGCTACTAAATTCTACTTTGCTCTCGACGCACGTTCCTTGTCCAATTTTGGGCAGCTCGCAAGCGGAGGCTTCAACTTTTTGGCCGGCGCTTATCGTTTGGCCATAAATTTATGCTGTTTGTTTGTGTGCAGTTGTTGTTGGTGGGTATTTTGTAAGTTTTTATTTTTTTAGTTTTAAGCTTATGCCGCATCGGTCCAATCGGCGGAGGTCCTAGGCCATACCTTAGCTTGACACGCAATGAAGTTGTTGTGCGGAATTTGTAAGCAAAAACTAAGAATGCAATTAACGGAACTTGTCTGTGAAATAATATTTGACACTTGAACATAATTACTTTTCGTATTTTAACATAAAATATATGTATAGGCAAACAAAGAGCTGAAGAGTCTATATATTTGAATTATTCTTTGATATGTTTTTGGTTTAACATCGTTATATTTAAAAAATATTAATTTCTTATATAACTTTTTCTGTGCTCTATAATTGTAGTAGAATTTGCTAAAATTGTAATGAATTAAGATAAATAACTACAACTAAAATTTGTTGTTGTTTGAAAATGGCGGCAATTCATCTGTTCAGTGCTGCCCTCTACACCGACCTTAGGACTTCCGTCTAACGTTTTACTCAGACCTTAGAACTTCCAGCTCACTTTTTACCTGAACCTTAGGACTTCCGGCTCAGTTTTAACGGCGAATGTTCAATTTTACGGCGAATATTCCATTTTTACAGCGAACTGCGGCTGGGGCGAATTTGTTGTTGTTGTTGCATTCGAGCTAGGCGAATTCGCTAGTCGCGAAGGGCGAAATTTTTATTTATTATTTGTATCATAATTATTTACAACAATATTGTAGTAAATTACTAAAAAAATTCTGGATAATGTAACTACCTTGATATCTAAGACGTAAACATTTGGACAACAGCGTTAAAAGTTTGATATTGTGGGACGTCGGCAACAGGAGAAATTTTCCATTTCCCGAAAGTGAAAACTGCAATAAAAAAACAACAAAGACCAGAGAGTCTGGGAGGTGCAAGGTGGCGAAGCGAGGACGATGACCGAGAGCTCAACAAAGGCTGCGTCTGTCGCTTTGTTCAATAATTCAATTGTACATAATAATAGGTAAAGTTTCTTCTGATTTTTGGATTGTGAGTTCGTTATCAAAGTCTTTTGTTTTGGACGCTTGCAGTTGGGAATCACCTAGGACCAAGATGAGCATTCGGACCCGGGCATTAGTTTTTGCAACATTCTTTGGCAGCTGTTTGGCTATTGGTCTGTTGTTGGTTAGCATGACCACTAATCATTGGGTGCGAGCAAATCCACGGCGCGGGAACTCAACGGAGGCGAACGGTGACGTCAACTTTGGTCTGTTCTATGGCAATCAGCATCTGAATCCTGGCTTTGGAGTACGCACGTATCAAGTCGATGGTATGTTTTTCTCTAACGTAATGAAAGAATTATGAGTGACAGTATGTGACCTTTCATATATCTCGCCTCTTTAGTGTATGATTTTATTCGCACGGAAAACGGAGACACGAGCTTTTGGCTTTGGTTGCTCACCACCCTGGGCACAGGTTTTGGTCTTTTGGCATGTGCCGTGGCTGCCATAGCCTCTGTTCTAAAGGCTGCTTCGGCGGCCAAGCGCGGCGGCACTATGGTTCTGCTTTTGGCTTCCAATATAGCAGCGGCAGGCGCCCAAGTTGTCGCCTTTGTGGCCTGGCTTGTGCAGTTCTATAACTATCTCATACACAACGTCCTGCTGACTGTACACCAGCAACAACATTGGTATAGCAATGGACTCGCCTATTTGGGCTATAGCTTCTACCTGGTTGTTATCTCGACCATAGTGGTATTAATTAACATTACCTTAATATTGTATGCCAAACGACGTGAGCATCGAGATCTTCATCGCCTGGAGCCGCCCAGTGAAGACAAGAATCGGACGGTCATAATGTTGTACTAGAGCGCTGGATAGCGGACAATCTCCAAAATAAACCTCAACTCGAAACTATTTGGGAACAAAGCAAGAAAAGAAATCTCAGCGGCTTAGCTCAGCGATCTGTGCCTTTTCGCTTGCCACTTTCGCTCCACTTACTGAAATTATACTTAAAAATCGAATATATATATATATACTTGTATAGTCTATGAATCTCCATGCAATGGCAGACAACTTCGATGGAACAGACGCGCATTTTCTGCATTTTTACATTTTTATACTCAAAAGTATTTTATATAACCTACATACTTAACTTTTTGTACTATCTTGCATACGAAATGCAGAAACACAAAGTCATTGTTTGTATATGCGTATAGTTAATCAAAGCGCTCCCTTAAAGTTTTATAAAAATATATATAAAATAAAACCAAATGATTGTTTTTCAATGTAAATTGTAAATTTTCCAGCTATATTCAAGTTCAAAAGAGATCTGAAGATTATCTAATGGAAGTGTTTTGCATATTTATTTTGCTGATAATAAAATTGAGTGAAAATAGAATAGAAAATAGTTCGCAATATATCGCGCAATTTAAATATTATATTAACAATGTTTGGCACTGGCGATCAAAAAATGAATTAATAACGGTTGTAAAATCCCTTTGATAGCATAAATTCAAAAGGGGACCTTATAAGTACATACATTCATTTAGAAATAAACATGAAAGAACAAAAGCTAATTTCGGAACAAACTGTGTCAACTCTTGGACACATTCATTTCAAGATCATTTCAAAAATGCCGAGGCGTTATTTCCTATTTCCACACTACGGAAAAATCAAATAAAACTAGAGGGCCGGGGCTAACTTCGACCGCGTGAATACCCTTGCAACTCTTTTGATAACTCATTCTTTACCTATGGCCATCAAAGTTTGCTAATGTTTGCGAAAGAACGGCCATTGTTTTCTACCGATCGTTCCTATAGGAGCTATATGATATAGTCACCCGATCTTTATCATATTCGGTACAGTCATTAACAGATATATTAAACTAAAAATGTTTAATTTTAAAGCAATTGGGCTCCTTTGACACTCACTTGTGTTGCGGGAACCGAGTGCACCTCTTTGGGCAGCTGACTTAAAGTTGGGTATACGCAGCGTTATTTCTCCCAATACTCCATTATATTAGAAGACAAGCAAATTGGCTTGGGGCTATAGGCTTTAATTTCCGGATACCCCTTCTTTATCAGATCAGATCGCTCACTATCGTCAGTTTCATCTTCCAAAGCTACCTCAATGGCAAAAACTCGTTCAACAGAGAGGTGGTGTTAGAACTTTGTTAATCCAAGGATGTGGCTTAAAAGTACTTGTGCAAGGCACAAATATAAATAAAATGAAGTAAGTCGTCTCGCCGACTGAGGTATATCATACAGCAGTAAAACAAATGCATTTACGTTTTTATCTTTTTATACCCTTGCAAAAAGGGTATATTAATTTTGGTCAGAAGTGTGCAACGCATAGAACGAAGCATCTCAGACCATATAATATATATATATTCTTGATCAGCACGACGAGACGAGTTCAAATAGCCATGTCCGTCCGTCCGTCCGCCGGTCCGTCCGTCCGTCCGTCCGCCCGTCCGTTCGTCCGTCCGTCCGTCTGGATCAACGCGAACTCCTCCGAGTCCGTAAGAGCTACAGAGCTGAAATTTTGCACGTAGGCTTGTATATACTGCAGGCATTGTATATCTCGGATTCAGTCGGATCGGACTACTATATCATATAGCTCCCAAACAAACGGTAAAGTCACAAACAGTGACTTTTCTCAAATTAAACATTTGTTAGTTTAATATATTAGTTAATGACTGTGCAGAATTTGATAAAGATCGGGTTATTATATCCTATAGCTTCCATAGGAACGATCTCTTAAGATGGCTGAGTAAAACGCACACTCACCGAGGGACGGACGGAAATGTCTATATCGACTCAGCTTCCCATGCTGAACATGTATATACTTTATGGGGTCGGAAACGTCTCCCTCTGTGCGTTACAAACATCTGATCAATTTTATAGTACGCTCTGCAAGGGTATAAAAAGTATTCAATTCATAACAATGATAATATTGGTATTAAAACTAATACTAAAAAGAAAAAATTATATGAAGGGGTAGTCCTTGAATCCCTTTTCAATGATGTGCAAAAATATTTTAAAAATTTTTAAAAAACCAAAAATAATTTTTAGTCAGGCAGTCCTCGGTAGATGGGTTGTCTCAGTGGCGCAGTCATTTAGTCAACTGAACAACGAGGATCCGGGTTCGAATCCCACGCTAGTGTATGGATGTAGTTTTCGTCTAACAATAAGACGAAGGCCTTAGTTGCCAGTGCTTGTAAGAAATAAAGTTAGGTTGATAGTTTACAACTATATCCTATACTTTAATAATAATAATGATACAATTTTTAATCATTAGATTTAAATTTTATTTATTTATTTTTTTTTTGCAAGTGCAAGGCTAGAAACCCATAGCAGTGCACTGGCACTCAATCTGCTGGACAACATCATGCGGTTAAGACGTCTGAAAAGAAGTCTCACACTCGACCTGCCATTTACACCAGAGACGGACTGGCGATTCCAACCTTACCTTTACAATATTTGCTAAAATTAAAAAAAAATGAATATTTTTGATATGAAATGATTTATATGGATAATTTTTATTGACTCAAAATTAATGATTTTTATTAAAATAATATATAACTACTTTAAATTATTAATAAAGTATATAATAATTAAATATTAATATTTACGGTCCCTGGCTTAGAGTCATTTGTTCGTCAATATCGACAAGGAAGTTGGATTCCATCAACTTCTGACCCATAAGTATCTTGATTCTGCAACTTTATCCAAGTCTTCATGGCTATCAATGTTGTTAGAAACGCTTAGAAACCGAATGCTTTGAAACCATGGGGGAATCGGGGTAGACTTGGGTAAGGACTTGCTTACCTTTATCCTTCAGCATCAATTCAGTTAATATATACTTGTTCTTAGAGACAGCAATTAATATAATTAATTTTTTCTGCCCTTGAAACTTTAGACTTTGCAGTACGGTTGGTTCTGATACCTAGAAGATTTTGTGGCAGATTTTATAAATGCATTGCTGTTTCTCTGCGGCTTGAGTTATTCGGTTAAAGCGTGTCAACCATTTCACGGGTAAAAAGAAATGCTCCATATTAATTACAACTTAAAGGACTCAGTTTCCTTTCATCCAGATTCGACGTGTTTAGACCAACAACAAAGTTTGTGAAAACACTTAGGTAGTCCGCGTTCCAGCTCTATGGGGAATTGGTAGCACACGCTACGCCACAGGGTGACATCCGATTCTGAGGGAAAAGTCAATTATGAATAAAAAATATATAAAAGAAGAAAGCAAGCAATCTGTGTGGCAGCATCATTGTCGTGATGAATTACTCAAGAATTTAGCCTTCATTTTTTTTACCAAGTGTCACAACAATTTCCTTCCAGCTAATTGCGGCACAGGACCACACGTTGGGGTAGCAAAATCCAAGTGTCATCGCATTGCATTTTGCAAACAAATCAATTATCTATTTTTTTGTTTCTTTTTCTGTCTTTTTATTTATCTTATTTTAACTTGTTCCTGCCTTTGTGATCGAACACCTCTGACTGATGGCTGTTTCCTTGCCAGGACGAAGTAAAGAATGTCTGCGGCTTTGTCTCGCTCAGCCTGAGGCAGCCACTTCCTATATCATTCTTAGGACTCACAACCGGGCTGCTTCTTCCTTTGGACCCATCGAGCCAATTATGTCATCATTAGTTTTGATTAGTTTGTTTTGGGCTCATGTTGATGGGAACTCTGGTATTTTGTGGACACTTCCGGCACCACCTACTGTTCACCTATTCCCATTCCAAAACCCTATTGATTTTGGTTTGGTTTCACCATCCAGCTGGGCACACCTCGGGTGTTGTTTTGGTTTTGCTTCAGTTCTTGTTTGATCCTAATTGCAATTGCATCAAATTATGATGAACGTGTTTTTGATCGAGGGTTGTCAGGGTGGCAGATTTAGGGAAAATTCATGCAATAATGCAATGTCAAATATCGCCTTGACTTTAGAATATTTTTAAATTTCAATCAACATTCAGCCTGTCAAACAATTACTTCAATACTACAATTAATCTTGGGCTTATCCAACAACTATATCTATGTATATCCTTGTCATGATTAGTTTTTTATTTGATACACCTTGTTAATTATCTTTAAACAGAATTAGTTATTATCTATTTATACCTATAGAGACCACAGTTCCTAGAGACTGATGAAGCTCTACCGTGTAATAAAACAGTTTCAAATAATTATTCTTTTCCAGTTCCGAGCATAGAAGCTAGACAAAAGGCTAACTTGGCGCAAGCATAAAAAATCTCAGCTAAAAACTAAAAGCGAGTAGCTTACATTGGATCATCAACACTCGGTCCCCTCTACGTCTGGAGTATAAAGTTCTCCTATACAACTCCGTACTGAAGCCCATCTGGACTTACTGTGCCGTACTGTGGGGAATGCAAGTACCAGCAATGTCGACGTCATACAAAAGGCACAGTCGAAGATTTTAAAGACCATTAAAAATTGCTCCGCGGTACTTGCGAAACGACAACATTCAAAATGATCTAAAATATACCAAGCGTAAAATATGAAATAGATACTCAGCAACTAAAGTATTCTGCAAGACTGGATGCACATCCAAATGCTCTTGCCAAATCAATTACACCAACTAATAAAAGAATAATAGAACTCGTCTTAAAAGAAATTAAAGACCAACTCAATAATAAATAATTTACTTAACTTAAGTACTAGACTAACAAAAATATCTCAAACTTGTTGTTAGGCTCTAAGTTAAGAGAAGATTCAACAAATATATTAAACGTTACCAGATTTGTATGCCTAACACGAAAACCTGACGGAATCCGTGTTAAAAAAGCGCTCAATATAAAATAATTGGTTTTTTTATCAGACTTTCGCAGAAGCTAAAAAACTTTTAATTGGTCGAATTTCACTGTTTTTTATTCAGCAGACGATTTCAGACGGTCAAATATCAACAAATTCTAGCAATATGTCTTCTTAGAATCGAACACATGTAGATATATCAACAAATATTGCATTTCATTGTTTATCTGATCTTCGAATCATTCACCAGAAACTAAATAAGCCAATGTTATTATATAATGATATTGAGGATAAGGGGAGCGAGGATTATAGAACGAAATATAAGAACGATTCCAAAAAAGCCCAAATTGAAGTATTCGATATTCATGTAATATTCACGTTTAAGGCGTATTATATTGATATTTTATTATTTTTGATATTTTCAAAAAATGGCTGCTTCGACGGGGAAGGACTTGTCCTATTTTATTTAACCCAAAAAAAGGTCCAATAGGATAAGTAGCATCAAACGCAAAAAAATTGAGCAATTAATCGAAAATTTCATGGAAATGGTTTTGTCTGTTGTTGGTATGGGGGAAAAGGATAAATTGTTTGAGAGGGCGACATTTCCTCTATCAACTCAAAAGAAATGATGATAGATAAATCTCGAGCTTTAATAGTTAGCTTCTGAAAGGATATTTAGGGATTTCCTGAAAATCTTAAAACGGCTTTATAGTTTGTCCTAGTCTTAGCATATGTATCTTGATTCAAGTTAAAAAATTTTGCTAATTTTTCATATTGTATATCAGATAAGGATTACTGAACCTTATCACATGATAGACTAAAGCAAAAGTCTCAAATTGCGTATTCAACGAGATTCAAAGAAATATAAGAAGAATCAAACAGAAGCATTTAGAGTCTAGGATAAATTAAAAGCATTTTTACTATAATCCTTGCGAATCAAGGCGGATATTCATAAATGAAAACATTCACAGAACTTGGACAAATCATCAAAAGTACAGTAAAGGAGACTAAATTATTAAACAATTTTAACTAGAATTATCGACGATCAATCGCGATAGTGATATCCTGGTGATACGGTGAATGCCCGGAACTGTAATAAATCAATTGAATTACAAATATTTGATCCAAAGGAAAATTTAACATGGACCTCTCAAAGAGAAATTTTGTTTCTGTAAGGACATTTAAGATTGTCCTGAAAATTTCCTCCGTGTAGTTTTTCTTTGTTTTCCATAACTTCAAAATCCGTTACTAAAAACCTTGTCACACAGTTATAATTTATATAAAATGTATTTAATTAAAGTGTATTAAATATGTTCATTAGCGGTATTCAAAAAAAAAAAAAAAAAAAAAAAAAAAAACAATAAAGCCGCAAGTAAGAAGAGTATTTCGTAATAAGCAAAAAGGCTTTAGCTTTTTAGCTAAGAGTACACTCTTAAGGGTAAAAGGGCTGAGAAATCTAATCTTAAATCATAATTTTGAATGTATTACAATGTCAATAGTGAAGAAGAAACTTTATTTCCAGAATGAAGTACAAAAACAAAGGTTGGCGATATTATCATCAATCAGAAATACATAAGTAACAATAAATATGAATTTGCAGTGTTTTTTGCTACTCACAATTGGAAAATGTTGGGCAAAAATAAATAAATAAATTCCGATTTTGTTTTTAATTTAGATATGTCAGCCCCAATCCATATTGTTATAATATATATCTTTCTGATTGAGTGAGCTGATTTTCTGATCATTATTGACTCCTTTGTCGGGATGAAATGGGACTACAGCCGAGAGCCCTCTGATGAGTAGCTGATGACGAGTTCATATGATCATTGAAGTATTTACAGCTTTTGTAAACTTTCTCTGTCACAAGTTTTAATTACGGTTTAATTACGGTTCTTCATTTTATTTTAAATTGTATTATGCGTTTTATACCCAAGGAGTTAAGGATGTTAAGACCAAAAGATTTAGTTATAATTGAACTTATATCTGATCCGTATTGATTCGTACTATCTATCGTATTAGGATATTTATTATTCGTATTGAGATCAAGAAAAAAGCTACAGTTTAGTTTTTGTTTTTCATTAACTTTTTCACCAAAAGTTAGCTAGTTGGGTAGTTTATATTAAACCAGTTACTATTTGGCAATATCGGTATTTAACTGCCGATATCAGACAATTAGTGCTATCGCTTTGTCTTTCTGTGCCTATACAAACAGCTTAGGAACATCCGCCATGTGTGTTGATATGACCATGTGTTGTCACTCTGTAGATGTCTGGTTGTATATACAGATATGTGTACTTACAAATATATGTAAGTATGTCTGATGTTATGCAAGTTCCGGCGTTAGGATTAAGGCAGAAATTGCATGCATTTGCATGAGCAGATAACAATGGTGAGACAGGCTCATTAGCCGCATCCGTCCGGACTTCAAGGCGAGATTAGGAAGCAGACAATCGACTTATTAAGAGTGTTTATGCAGATAAACGCATCGTTTAGCGTGTGTCGGGACATACCCACTTTTCCGCCTAGGATTAGCTGTGTGGAAAACACAATCGCTTAAAAGGGAAATATTGAGCAACAGGAACACATAGAGATATACCCATAGGTGGAAAAAGAAATCTCATCAATAGAAATACCAACATGCCAGCCACACACGTTGTCTTTCTACATGGAAACTGTGGCACCTTGCTCCTCGTAAATCCGTTTCTTTACCCGAATTTGTCGAGAGTGTGTACAAATAAATATAGTATCATCTACTACTACTCTCTCCCTCTCCCACCACTCCGTAGCATTGTGAAAGCATTTCCAGCAACCACAAACAAGCGATCCAAAAGAAAAGCCAACAAGAGGGCTACGACCAGGGCCAGACAAACTGTCTCCTATGCTGCTGACCAATAAATTTTCCAATTAAATGGATCCTCTGACACTTTGTATGAACCGTCAGCCACGGACTGCTACTACCCCCTGCCTGCTTCTGCTTCTGCCCTTGCCCTTGCCCTAGTCTTTGGGTGCGTCCCTGTGTGTACCCTGTCTCCCTGTTCGTGTTGTGTGTGTTGGTGTGATTGTATAAGGGATGAGGTTGAGGGTTGTTCATCGAGGGGTTGAAAACATTCATGGCACTTTGCTCACCCAAGAACTGGCGCTGTGAAAGGTAGCCAGTGATACCGACTATGAATCCGGCACCATTTTTTATTTCACTAGATGCTCATTTCTTTTTCCTTTTCGCCCTTTTTTGCACTGCTCTTCATTCAATTGCTTCGACTCGGCTTTTGTTGCATTGCGAAATTATGGGCCCGTATATTTCTCTATTAGTGGCACAAAAGACATTTCAATTTTTCACTTAGCCCAGCTACCTCACTGGGTGGCCGCCCGAGAATTCTCTCTCGTACTCGTACTCAAACTGGAATTGGTCCTGGCACCAGCAAGAAATTGTCCTTAGCGTCTTGATCTAGGCAATTATTTTGTTGCGAAATTTTGTGTGGACCAAATTTTGAAGACCACCCGATGACTTTTGTTTGGCCTCTTTGTGGTCATGAATGGCTTACATTCTAGCCTCCTACGTGGCAATTGTTCCAAGATGTCATTGGGATATTGATAGCCAAACTACTTTCTTGTTAAGAAATGACTTTTACTTCGATTTGATATTGTCTCGACGAACAATGCTCTGTTATGTATATATAGTTCGAATTGTATTTTGGTTACAATAATAATTTCCACGAATTATTCGAGATTGGATCGGAATAACAGTCGTGACGCAATTTAGGTTTTATCATTTACAATTGAAATTTTTTTTACCAAATATTTATTATATTCCCTACAAATTGAGAGTCGTATAGTTAGATTTCTTTATCCTTTGGCAACGAACAGAAGGAAACATTTATGACTATATACATTAGTTTTCACAAATCTGCACGACAGGACGGATTCAAATAACTATGCCCTCTTGTCTATCTATCTGTCTATATTAAAATCTACTCGCAGATTTACCACCAAATAAAAGATTTCTTCTTTTGCTCTATGGACAATAAATACCTAGGTAATTATTAGATCCACTTTTTCAAATGCCTTGATTTATCATACATATTTCAAATTTGTTTATTTTGATGGATACAGAGATCTATGTACCTGCAACTTTTACCTTTGAGATTTTCAAATGAAACGAATAAGTGAAATCCGTCACATTGAACGTTTTGTAGTGCATATTGGCCTAATGGCTTAATTCTTTATGATCCTCAATTGATCGCCATTTGTCAAAGCGTGCAAGTGATCGCTGGACATGTTTCGTATTGTGAATGCTTCCCACACTCAGGAATATCACATCTTAGGTTGATTGTCACTCAATTGCTAACCCTATGAAAATTAATTGACAGCAATTACTTACATAACAAGGCCCAAAAGTAACCCAGATAAAAGACCGTATCGATGGCAAATATTGACGAAATCAAAAGCGATTGAAAAATATATGTTTGATCGGCCCTCGTCGTAGCCGCTGTGTCTGGCAGCAAACATAATTATTGAACTCAGAGGGAGACCTTAGTGTCCTAGCGAGACACTTGTGCAACCTGACGACGACGCTCTGTCTGGCCAGGCAAACTTGTTCTCAGGACACAGGTAGCGTCTTACATTGAGACATGCACGCCCCTATCAAGCGACCCTTGCTCTTTTGTCTCGAGGACGACAAAAAAATGGGAATTGAGGCTGTGAATAGTAACCGAAATTCAAAAATTGCAGCTATTGTCATATTGTGCATTGATATTGACCAGGGTACAGATCCGATTGATCGCATAACAAATTTGAAATACTGCAGACATTGTGTCTAGGTTTTTAGGTGTCTAGATGCCAAGTTGTCCACCCGACCCACACACAAACCCAATCTATCTATTGTCCTTATGAATGACGCAAAAGTCAAGTCAGGTGAGTAATGGCAGGGCGACGTGGAACAATTGCAGTTTCAGGACTGTGAGAAACTATGCCCGAAACGATCAGTTCCACAAGAGGGCCACACTCATCATCAGTTTGTGGCATCGTTGTATGAGTCCAAGTCAATTAATTTAAAGCCTGCAACCGGAACCCTTTTAATGGTTAATTTTCCTGCAGTTTTTCTGAATGAAATTTTTTGCCTTTTGGTAATACTTTTCTTGCAAATTATGTCCAAAAATGACTTGTAAATTCAAACCCTTTGATGAATCTAATGGTTGAAACGATGCATGCAAACTGCAGATTAGTCTTTGATTTTGCCGGCATGACAAGAGGAAATCTGAGATTGAGATGTCATGGTCAGAGTTAGAAAACATTTTCCCCCCTTTTACTTATAGTTTGAAATGAATTCGAATTATAAATTGCATTTGTTTCCTTGTTTGTATTACATATATTTCATAAATCGTAAAATCAACTTTTTATATATATATTTAACTACATAGATCTGGCATACATCTCTCTCTATATATAGAAATGTGTATATAAGTATGTATATATATCCTAATCGTATATTGCTAGTAACCGCTCATTCAGCATAAAAATGTGAAAAATTGTACTTAGATCTATATTTATCAATATCGTTTTTGTATTGTGTATATCTCTTAAATCTCTTAATCGCTTAGCATATGAGAAAGGATCACTTAAGGAGGTATTTACACACAGGTATGTATATATACATATGTGTGTGTGTGTGCGTATGTGAATGTGTGTGGGTTCTCTACGCTCCCGAAGCGTCACGTAGTTGGAAGTAGTGTGTAAATATTCATTCAAAAATAAATAGCTCAATATTTGCATATATCGTCGCATCGTATCATATCGTCTTATGTTGTATAGTGTATAGAATGGATTGCATTGGATGGGGATTTATACATCTGTTCCTGAGTATATGAGAAATAGATGAGTAGTTGTGCGCCAGTGTTGCGTCAGGTACGGCTGAGGTAGATCTTTGCAGATTGCAATATCGTAAGGGATGTAGGGATTTATAGAGGTAAGTATATTGGCCGGCATTTTTATAGCGTGCAAGCGCTTCACAGATCGCTGGAGAGCCGCTGGTCTTTGGCTTTGTTTAGTAGCCATAGAGATATGGATACATTGGCACAAAGATTGCCGGCGCCAGCTGGCGTTCCTGTGGCATATGCGTCTTCATGTGCTTCTTGAGATGATCACGACGACCGAACTTCTTGCCGCAGGCACTGCATGGATAGGGACGCAGTCCAGTATGGATACGTTTATGACGGGTCAACTCCTCGTTGCGTGTGAATGTTTTGCCGCAGGTATCCACATCACATTTGAATGGACGTTCACCTATAAAGGAAATCCTGAGATTAGTCTTATGGCCAATTGTCATGGTTAGTTAGTTATCTTACCGGTATGGATGCGTATGTGCCCCTTAAGCTGGCCATTATTGGAGAAGGCCACATCGCAATGGGGGCACTTGAATTTCTTTGGTCGCTGCTTGCGGGCATTCATGGCCTTCAGTTGGGCATCTTCGGCTATCACACGGGCATACTCCTGCTCCATCAGTCCCAAGGTAAAGGGATCCATAGCAAAACCAGCTGCGGCGGCATTGGCTGCGGCAGCAGCATAATACAGATCACTGGCCCCGGGTAGGAATGGAGGCTGCTCTTGCTGAGAAGCAGAAGCCACGGCTGGCGATGTGGAGGAGTAAGCCGGCTGTGGTGCGGCATCCAATAGCGGGGTGGAGGTTCGTGTGTAGCTGCTAATGTTCAGACTATCCTCATAACTGGACTTGCTCGATGAAGACGATGCCGATGAGGAGTCCCGATCGCTATCATGGCCATAGCCGCTGCTGCTGCTTGCTGTGGGGAGCTCTGTTTTGACAGTCACAATTTCGGGTTCACATTTCACTATCCTTGCTGGAGGGCCAGCTGGTGGAGGCGTCTGAGCCTGGCGTTGTGTTGAATCCCATGGACGGAATAGACGCGAATAGGTCTGAGGTGGATGCAAGTTAATGGTCGACATGATTCCTAAATATATATTCACTTTAAACTCGGGCGGCAAAAGATTCACTATAATTTGGACTTGAGAGTGCGTGGCGTGGTATGTGTGCGTGCGTTGCAAGATCTCAACTCGAACTGAGCTCTCCTGGCCGAGTGGCGCACAATTTAAAGAGAATCTTTCTTCATTGAGAGTAACCCAGGGACCAGGACCTACCTAGAGTGGGCTACCTACTCACGCACTCTCTCTCTCTCTCTTTCTATCCTTCTCACACTCACACACACAGGGTAGCATGCGGTCAGGCCTGCTTTTGGCTCTGCTTCATTCATCGATTTGTTGTCTGTCTGTCGCTGTGAGAGCGAGACGGAATCATTACGGGGTTGTTTTCGCCCTGCACAACAATGGCCGCTCACGCACACCCATACACATACACACACTGACTGGTATATAATGTATATGTTTGTATGTATTAGGCCCTGCGTAGTTTTTGCCCTCTTGAATTGGCAGCAGCAGCTTCCTTGACTTTCGTTTTTAATGCCTTTTGGTTTTCCTCAGGGTCCTTGCTCTACTACGATATTTATATATATATATTTATATGTATATGTATATATGTATGTATCTATTCCATTTTTTCCTTTTGTCCCTGCGGGGTGGCTTTTACTTTTTGGGCGCAACTTTAAGTGAAGCATTCATGATTATGAATTTTACGCTTACCTACCGACAAACCCCCCTGATACCCAATTTGATCAAAAGTTGTTGTCAGTAAGGCACGACTGGGCTTGGCTTTTCCCCCCACTCCCCTTTCCCTCTACCCTTATCAGCAGCACTCACCCTTGCTCCAGCGACTGAGCTAAATTTGGTACTTGGTTATCTGTGGGCTTCTGATTCCGACTTTGTCTCGATTTCGCGGCGGTTTCTCTGGTTTTTGCGGTGGCAATTTATTATTGAATTAAGTGTTTTTCTTTCTTTCCACCAAGCCCTGCTAACCTCTGCTCCGTCCAGAGGGTTGCTTTTTCCTTTTTTGTTTTCTGTTTTGTGCTTTAAATATGCAAAATGTGTATCAGTATCATAAGGATATATAAATAAGGATACATACACATACATGCATACATAGAAAGCAGACCAAGATTTGGCTTCAAAAATTCACAGAACATTTCATTTTTCGGGGGGCTCGAGAGTTAAGGGCTGCAAAAAGGTTTGAGCATGTAAAATAGTACAGTTTGATTTGTTTTTTTTTTTTTTTTTGTTCTTCATCCTAAACTTTAACATCTTGGGGATGCTGTGTCTGCATGGGGGGAGGAAGAGGAGAATATTTAAGGGCTGGTTGTAGGCGTTTGCCGTTATGTGATTGTGGGGACTGAGATTAATTGGATTGGATAAACACGGCCCAAACAGTTAGATAGATAACTGAGATGATACAGTCAGTTCAAAAATTGAAGGATATTTTCCAAGTGGCAGTAAATACATGTAGTAAATACATATAAGAATGTTTGTATTTTTTGTAAAGACACTTTAATCTTTATGCGATAGCACATTTGGCGGACAAGTATGGGAAAACATATAATAGAAACTACCACTCGATCTGAGAGTAATCTTTAGTCCTGCAGTTCTTCTTACAATCAAAAACAATACATCGAGCTATTGAATAGTAACAGATATTTTAATAAACTAGGAATATCTACAGGTAAACTCCACATTCTTCAGACGCTAAATTTAAACTTTATTTAAAATTGAAACACTCTAAGTAAAACCATTTCAGAACGGATTATAAATTCATAGGGTTGCAGAAATATATTTGGAATAACAGAATAATTCATACGATACATCAAGTACAAGTAAATATCTAATAGTTATTGAATCTTTTATAAAAATAATGAGTACTAGGATTTCAAGACTGAAAAAGAAAGTACTCGAGGTAATGAGCTCCAATCTAGATAAGTGATATACTAATCGAAAGGGCTTGCCGTCTGCGATCGAATGGAATTAATGCAAGAAATATGTAATTGTGCAATATGTAATTGTTATGTTTATTGACATGAATCTCCGTAAAATAACCATAGCAAATTCCCACATACATTATGAACTCTTAAATGTGAGGTATTTAAAAGGAACTACTCATTAACAAATTCCAATTTCGACATGTGCGGTTAGAACAAAGATTAAATGAAAACTAGAATCAACAGCTGTATCAAATATGCTAAGAAAGATAGTTTAAAATGGCTTTCACCTCAACTGTTATGTATAATTTTGATTAATTAAAAATAATTACACATGATTAGGGAGAATAACTAAACAACCCAATATAATAAAAATCATATACATATACACACACTATTGAAACTAGCACATTGCTGTATATACAATTAGTAACTTGTAATTTTTGTCGCAATATTAAAATCAATTCAATGCAAATCAAAATATTGAAAATAAAGGACTTGTAATTTTACATAATTTACACTAATACAGAGAGAAAATAATTGGTAATTCATAATTGGTATATCGAGATATTTTCCCCATCAATCAATCATTTCAGTATCTAAATCTGCGGTTACCATTGTCTTTCCTGGGAACTGCAAGGTCTACGTGTTCGGACACAGTTTAAGCCTACCGCTGTGTCATTAGAAACAAAAGGGAAATCATTGGGATTAAGTGCAACCGCTTTGTTCTACTAACGCTAATGGATGCAGCGGGTTCACTATCATCGCCGGCTCGGGTTGAGTGGGTTTCAGTTGGGTTAGGTAGGGTTCTAGCACAATGCCCGTAGGTGGTTTTAGTACCTGTCATAAAAATGCAGTGCGGCGCATAGATTCATTCACCATTCGGGACGCCGCGTTTCAATACGGATTCATTCATAAATACGCCGATTTGCGAAATATGGATGGGTCAGGTAGATGGCCCCGGCCCCGGGGTGATATGCTGGTCGTAAAAAAATCCTCAAGCTTATTTGCGTAGGCTCTTAGGCTTGCAGCCGCCTTGGGTAGGTTGCGGGTGCGGATTTGGGACTTTCCCTGGTTGCTTCTTCAAATAATGAGCGCGGGATTTTCCACGCATTGGCAACTCGACATCGTCATAAACTAGCACCTACCTATACAATGCGCCGCTCATAAATGCTGAGAAAGGAAGTTATAAAATAATTAAATATAGTAAACCAGGCGACCATCCATCCGACCAGCCAGTTCATTCATGGAAAGTAAGTCTGTGTATGATGGCTCGCGTATGTAAATATCTCATCATAATTAGGTCAAGAGAAAACAATATTTGGCGATAAGGATGAGAATGAGGACGTCATATTCATATTTCAATTAATTTAGGAAATTTTGACAGGAATACGTGAACCGATCCCGAGTCACGTATGTGGGGAAAATACGACTTATGTGATTGTAATGAGACGGCGACGTGATCAGGGGAAAACACACGTCCTAACCAAACTTTGCTCAAGAAAAACAGTTTGTCCATCCAACTAAATGCAGATAAGTGCAAGCGAGTACGCTCCATAGATCAATTGATCTTCAGTTTCAACTAATATAAGATTAGTTGATACTCACAGTCGGTCGGTGGATCAGATCTGCTAGATCCAAGTCCAGATCAGAACATCCGGCTTGACAGAACCGAACCAGAGTGCTTATGATAGGCTCCGCTTTGATCACTCCACGTGATGGACTAGGTGTGATCTCGATAAATCACCTGATCACATATTTTGGTCGATTCTCAGGTAAAGTTGAATCTGCGACTACATAGGAGATTAGCAAAGGGATTACATTTCCACTATATCCCAGAACTATTTTCATTCCATTTCATCTGAAATTGTTTCACCAATTGTTTTTCCATTACTTGAATGATAACTTCTCTATATGCTATTAATTAACTTTATCCATTTAATTTTTTAACATACACAAATTTTTGGTTTTTCATCATAAGTAATATATCTTAAAGTATTAAAGGGGAACTTAGATCAAGAGTAACTAATATTTATTCCCAGGAAAAATATTTAGGGGAAAAAAAGAAATACATTTCTAAGTGTAACTAAACGATATCGAATCTTATTTAATTTTTGACTCTTGAAGAGACCTAAGAACTTAGCCAACTTACCAACAATATTTAATTATATTTTAGTTATAACATTTCCATCAAATTTATGCATTTGTAGTACAGTCAAGGTTAATAAAACAAACCTACATAGATGCATAGAAACCTTATTTTAAATGTTCAAATTACAAAAGTTGCTGCAAAATATATGCCAAAGCTCTCTGAAATAATCGTACAAAACACAAATTGTATTGGCTCGACAGCTGGCCCTTTAAATTTGCCTCCAAATTCATAGAAATAAAATTAATTATACAATGCCCCATCCAGAAAAAAAATAACACAAAACGAAGCTGAGGCAAATCCATCCAAGCAAGAGGCATCAAAAGGCGCTTTTCTGGGCGTTACAATGGCAGGCTGAATCCGCATCTAGTCGATTTGCCTGGGCCATAGATGGTGGTGGACACCACCGAAACGAAAACCACAAGAGGAAACCTTACGTTAGCGCGAAAACATAAATCAAATTAGTTTTTCAAGTGAATGCACTCGACTAATTCATTCGGCGTCCATGCCAAGGTGGCACTACGCGGCCGATGCGCATTTCAGGACGCTGAGAATAGACAACGACGGACGACAAAAGGGATGCTACAAGCATACATACATACATACGTCGATCGATTAACATTTATCCCGTGACACCGAAAACCGCGTTGGCTGTTGGTCCATTAAAAGAACCCCAGTTTACAATGTGAACCATTGTATTGTTTGTTCTGCGGCCCTCTCAACGCACCAGGCCAAGCCACGGAGTGAGCTCGCGCGTTTACGTCGTCCTTTACCCACTCAATGATCAACTCTCGTCCTTGTCGTTTGGTTCGGTTTCCTTGGCGCACGTGGCTGGGCCCTTACAATCGCTTTCTGCGTTTTGGGGGCATGCCACTGGCAGCTGAATTCCCTCCCTCTCTTTCTCTTTTTGTGTCTCTCTCGCTTGCGCCATGGTTTCAGCAGCATCGGGGTGCATCGTGTTGCCCTTCCAGCAATGGCGTTTCTACTTTGCCCCGCCTATCCTCTGTACGTTTGCGTTTTCAGTGCGTTTTTTTTCACACATCTCAGAACGGAACAGCAAAGTCAAAACAGTTGTGAAAATCCTTGTTACAATATTTCGAATTTCAATTTTATTTTACACTTAATCGCTAAAAATGCACTTAACCTCAAATCCAATAATCCGCTTGTAATGCAGTTCATTCATATGCCGGGAAATAACAATGACATCGACATCGACGACTGACCAACGGACAACTCCTTTGTGCCCATGTCCTGCGGTGTTTTTCAATTTGAATATGCACATGCGGGCCGGAGCAGGATAGACACCTCGGTGAATGTTTCCACACATAAAGTGTTGACCTCGATGGGTAATCGTTCTATTATTAATGCACATTTGCCTTCAAACAATATCACAGTTGTATAGCTCGGCTACCGACCTAGATATCCACTTACCTGACCAAGGATTAACAAGGCCTGTGAGCCCGACTCTAACCATACATACAACACTCTTCCCAAACTAAATAGGAAGCGACTCGCATAAACTTAGTTTTTTCTGAAATCACATTACATCACTACAACTTTGCCCTACCATTTATTCAATACACTGATTCCATATCCAAAGTTAGATAATCAATGCTACTTGTTAACTTGTGTCCAGATTTAGCATTCTGATCCAGTAAACTATTTGGCAAATTATACACTATTCAGACAGTTTAATAGTTTCTATAGAATTAATGCTGGAATTCTTTACTTCAGGATTGCATGAATTTACCAATTGAGTAGCTTGTTAATTTGGTCGAGTAGCCCAGGATTACAATAAGTTCAAACTGAATAAAAACGAATCTATAAAACATTTAAAAAAAAAAACATTTCTTTTTTAACTTCTTCTTCCTTTAACATTTTTCTTAACTTCCAGATAAAATCCAAAACATGTATTTTTAAAAAATTTTAATTTTTTCTTATACTACAGAAAAACTTTATACTTGATGACTTTGCTTTTTGTTGTACTGCTCGCAAAAAATGTTAGAAATTTTAATTTGAAATCGTCCAGTGCCAGTGGCTGTTAGGATGAGAGTATACTAAAATTGTTAATACATATATTTAGATTTCAAATCCTAGGCAACAATGATTGATTTTCAAAAAAACTAAGCTCTATAAAGAGGACTTACAAAGATTATATCTGATTGCCTGACCAAAATTGAACAAGCTTATTCTTTGGTATATTCAATGTTTACATACATGTATATCATTAGAATTTTGCACTTTTAAGACAGAAAGGTTTATAAAATCACTCAACCTCATTTTTAAATTAGGCAAAACCTTATTTATTTTTTGGCATGGCATTGAATCAATCTATAACGAGTGCAATAGATTGGGGCTACTTTCGTAAGAAGTATCCAATAAATGTCATGTCAATAAATGTCATTTCCATCACTGGAAATCATTTTTAAAAATATTTATATACAAAATATATTTCAACTTGTGAACGTAGAAATATATGTATTTGTATATATTTTCCTTTTATCTGCACTATAAAAATTCTTGAATATGTATTTACCTAGATCTTTCAGATCAATTTGCCATGTGACACGCTTTGCGACTTACAACAGATTTGTTGGATAGAGAAATCGTCTTAGGATTCAAAAAAGATTTGTGCAAGCGAGCGCAAGATATATATGTGCAAATCTAAAGCAATTGTCCTGAAACAGGACGGCACACTTTTTTCTTTACAGAACCAAAAATCGGCTCGGTCCTTGATCCGCCTAGCAAACTGTGACATTCAGTTGAATTTTCATTTAACATTCAGTACGTGGATTCCCATACATAAGTGGTTCGGCTCGCCCCCGACTAGGCCACAAGAAAAGTCAAATGCAAATGTAAATGTGCGAAAGTGAGACAATGGGCGGCAGGAGCTGCAGTTAGTTGAATAGAAGAACAGAAGAGAAGGAGGTCCTCTCTATGCCACTGAATGACAATCCTGCAAAGCCTTTTCACACTTGCTTTCAGTGAAGATGCAAAAATTTGTAATGAAAGGTTCGGTAGGAGGAAGTTACCAGAGGCCTGCTTCTCTCTGACTCCTATGGTGCAATTATGATGGAAAGGTGCTAATAATAACCGATAAATTCATGTTTACCTAACAGCCGAAGGTTTTTTGGGTTTTGCTTCTGACCAGGGTCAGCTGTCAAGTGTTGTCTGTGATGAATGAATCTTTCAATGAATGGCAACGACAGCGAAATGAATGATGAACTGTGCAGTTGAAGTGCTTGTTGTAGGTGTACAGCAGATCCTCAAACACATCTCGATGCCCATTCCATTGCCCACGGGCCATGCAATTGTTCTGATTGCAAAATATTGCAATACTTTTGATTGATCGGTTACGCTCGTGCGCCTCTTCATGCTAAAAATTGAGGATAAAAATAATATCAAAAATTAACTCAAACAATTCCTTTTTTACCAACAAAAAAAATGTATCAACGTCCCAAAATTTGATCGATTGGGGTCTATTAAAAGTTTAACAAAATGGCGAAACGAAGTAGGAAAATATTATAGTTTCAATATACAGAAAATAAAGCCAAGTTGTTTGGCCTAGAACTATCTAGTTCTGTCTAACTGTCTGTCTGGGAAAACCGCAAAAACTACTGTAAATTGACATCATAAATTAAAATTACTTCCACCCTTCTTCATCAAGGCTCAGAAAGTCCAACCGTGTTGCAGAACTGTTGGTGTTAGTTCTTCGTTTCTCTCCCTTTCTTGGAGGGTTGGTACTGGGGTTGCGGCGGGCCAAAATCTACCCGAAAAACCAAAACGAGAAAAAGGGGCGAGCACGCAGCCATCAACACGATTATTTCGCATAAAATAAATTGATTCCTGTTAAAAGTCAAGCATGTCTATTGAAGATATACAAAAACGAAGTATACGAGGTATAGACAAACCGACAAACAGCGTTTGAAAAATGTCGAAATTTGTCCACAATAAGTTCTTTATTGAGTCGCCATAGACAAAGGATTGCCTCTTCGGGCCGCAGTCGTAGCCGCTATAAACCACGGACACTATAGGCCAAGACACTCGAGGAGAGCGATGCTGATACTGATGACGATGGAGAGGGAAAAACTAAAAACCAACAAAAGCAAAGGACGAAAACAATAGACCAAAAGACAGAGTGAAAACTGTGGCACGTCTTCGCCTCGAAACGGGGCTGTCCCTGTTGTCTGTCCCAAACACCTTTGGCTTGACACCATCCCCTTCTCTTATCCTCATCTTTGTCATTCGATTCAATGGAAAGTGGCATATAAATAATGATGAGCGAGCCAATTTCGGGCAGTTGCGTCAAAAGTCTATTGTGACCTCACCGCCTTTGTGCTGTGTATGTATGAAGTAGACAACCAGGCAACAGCAGCAACTCGCAGCAGCAGCATCTTCTTGGCACCTTTCATATCCTTAAGTGCGGTCGCCAGTGTGGCTAGATGGACCAGGTCCTTCTCCGCCGCACAAATTGAGCGAACGAAATTGATTAGCTCACGCATTTTAGTTACAATATTTGTATTTAGTTTATAAACTAATTCAAAATCGTGTGTCCCATTAATAAAATGATGGCCATGAAGTATGCCACCTAGGGTGCTAACCATGCGAACACGGATTTCATTGATGACACTGAGGAGGAGCCGTGTGCGGTAACAAATGGAACGGTTGTGGCTGGTGAATTTGGTCATGGTTACTGGCGATATGATTTCATTCATTATCCACTTTGCTGCTGGGACTGAACCGAACAATAAGGAAAACATTTAAAACACTGTAAAGATGCTTTATATCAAGATTAAGAAAATTTAAATCAATTTATGGTTTTCTCTTTTAACTCAATTGAGCAGCTGACAAATGTTGCAAGCAACTTTTACCGCTTTTAGCTTTTTTAAATGATTTTAACGTGTAAATCAAACCAAACTCTAGTTGTAGCCAAGCCTATAAAAACAGTCAGTCTATGCCCTCTTTCCATCCGATCGAACCAAGGGTCCAGTTTGTCTGACAAACTACAGGTAGTTTAAGCTTTATGCAAGGCATAGTTAGTAGAACATCGTCTTTAAATTATATGAGTCAATAACTTAGGCAACTCTGTTTCGTCATTGAAAAGGTTATGCACAAAAATAACACGGTTAAATAAAGAACAGACCTTAATCAAAAGAATTATACTAGAATACGAAGGAAAATTGACATTGCGATCCCAGCTTAAGCCACGTAGTGCAAACAGCAACCACTCTTTTTGGACGGATTCAAGCCTAGTCTTTCTATACTATAAGATAGGATGAAAATACAGAAGTAAAAGGAACTTTAGTTGTGTATGGTTTATGAAATTCCTTTGGCCTTCTTTTATAGGGTGCCAGGATATACCGAGGTATACAACATTTGCGGTGAGTTTTAGTCAGCGAAATGATTAACGTACATTTTCAAAAATATCACCCAGTTTTCCTGGCATTTTAATTTGTGATACTTTGCAAAATGTAGTTGATCGACATTTGTAAAAGGATATCGTCCGTTTTTGTTGATGCTGCTTGCTTGTATACTCCTGAAGGAAGCTTAAATTATTACTAGAGCTATTACTAATGAATTATTACTTTAGGAGCAATTGCATTATTTGGTATTACTTCATAAAAATTGTACAGCGCCTTATTAGATCTAATTCCCAATTCTAATTTAATTATCATATAAACAACAACAACCCAGTTTCAATAGAAGACCCATAAGCAATGTCATAAGTTTGGATTGTTCTAAATTTTTAAAATTGAGTGCCTTTAACCCGTAAAAAAATTGACTGTTTTCGGCCGATCATTCCTATGGGAGCTATATGATATAGTCATCCGATCTTGATCAAATTTGGTGCAGTCATTAATATATATATAGAAAACTAACAAGTATAAATTTGTGACAATAGCTTAAAAAACAACAAAGTTGTCAGAAAAAGTCACTGTTCGTGACTTTGCAGTTTGAATGGGATCTATATGATATAGTGGTCCGATCCGTCTGAATCCGAGATATGCAAGCTGTGGAATAAATATAAGCCTACGTACAAAACAAAACTCTGTAGCTCTTACGGTCTAACTCGTTATTTCTTAGAAAACAGCCCCAATATTTTGTTTCGTCTATATATTGGTGTCCAATTCGTGAAAAAGTATTATCTCTTAACAATAAGTGGCTATTCCTTATCAGTGTCATAGTACACACACACAAATTATGGAGAACGGCATCAACAAACAATTTTCTGATATTTAGTGGGATAAAACAATAAAAACACGAACTCATTATCAAGCCGATCAAGTGCTAATAACTTTCCCACCAAGAAAACAACGGACTTAACCTTGCCAAATTACCTAATACTGATAGTTTTTAATCCTAATATTTCACAATCACTACACCTAAACGTAAAATTCATATTTATCTATTTTACCAATTGATGGAACTCACTAACAAAAAAATATTTTTAAAAATGCTGATAATTTTTAGTCATCACGTCATTTATCTTGGCTTTCACCTAGGCAGAAGGCTGTTTTGGCGCAGGCACATTGAAGCAAAGAATCACAGCTACAACTGAAAGCGACTAGCTTACATTGGATCACACAATGCTCGCTCCCCTACGTCTGGAGTAGATAGTCCTCCTATACAACTCCGCACTGAAGCCCATCTGGACTTACTGTGCCGTACTATGGGGTAATGCAAGTACCAGCAATGTCGACGTCACACAAAGATTTTAATAACAATCACAATTGCTCCGCGGTACTTGCGAAACGACAACATTCAAAATGATCTAAAATATACCAAGCGTAAAATCTGAAATAGGTACTCAACAACTAAAGTATTCTGCAAAACTGGATGCACAACCAAATGCTCGCTAGAACTCGTCTTAAAAGAAATGACAGACCAACCCAATAATAAGTGATTAGGGCCGCCTGCAGTATCCCAAGAATCTAGCTTAAGTACTAGACTATCTACTATCTCTAAAATATCTAAAGTTAAGAGTAAGTAAGAGAAGATTCAACAAATATATTAAACGAAAAAAAAAATTAATCTGTTTAGCACAAGTTTTTTTTGTCTTAACACCTGTAATATGGCAAAGAGTTTCATAGGGATTTACCTAGGTAGCTTTGGCATGGTCCTCAGGTAACTCTTTTATTAGAAGAGCTTCTACTTTTGTATGTAATGACTTTTGTGCTATAATAATTTAGTCGTCCGTTGTGAAATGAATATACATCTTATACAATGAAACAGATGTGTGAACTCATAAGAAAATCTCGGATGATCGCCCAAAAAATGCAGGCGTTCAAAACGTAATGCAAACAACATGACCTTGCAAAACAGCATTTAAGTTAACTTTTATGACTCTATCATCTGGATGGTCCTGGTCGAAAGATTAACTAAGGTATAACTTTTACAACCTGACTAAACGGGCACCACATAAAAAGAAGCCTTTACGAACACATGCACACATGCATGCACTTAGTATGGGTCATAGTCAATTTCCATCCATCAAAGCGTCTTCTTTAAGTTCTTGAAGCTACAATGCTTTCCATGGAGCCTTATTTATTATGTAGTACAAAAATTTGAAAGGTTAGACAATCTTTGATACGGCCAAAGTATCCCTCTGATTAATTTCCAGAACTCCTATTGCATTATTGATTACACCAATTAAAATTGAACTCTCTGACGAGATTCAATTTTTAATCACAATGGTTGAAAATTGGCTCCGATTTACAATTTTACAACTCACAGACTTTCCCATAAAGCTGTTCACACCATTGGAAAGATACGTCAATGTTTGAAATTTCTGAATCAATGTCATATTTCTGGGTTAGTCGTGTCATTCTCCAAAGAGCAGCCGCTGAATTTCCCAAGAAATGCGCACTATTCACCGACTTTCGCAGACTGACAGTCGCTCCACCTTTCTTATAAGCGGCGGGTAGGAGAACTACCAGTCTTTTGTGAACCCTCTAGGACTACCCCGATCCCGTTTGTGTTCCCAAGTTGTAATTGAGCCATATACTTAACCTGTTACAATTGAATGGTAGCCGATCCCATTATTAATTTGCAGAAATGTCATTGTCCATTTGTAAGGTGTCAACAGGTAAATTCGTCATTGTGAAGGCAATTTTTTATGATATCCATAAGGGCCTCTGCCTCTTCTTCTTTCGGTTTGTTGTAAGGCCCCGAAGGAACTCTACAAGGGCGGCTACATCAGACGACCGTATGTAGCAATGTCACGTTGCACATCAGAGATGCCGATTCAAAGGATAATGTGGCAAAATCCAGACAATTGATGTCCTTTGCGGCACTTCAAATGCCGCGTTTGTTTGCTGTTTGCCTAGGCCAACCAAAAACACTTGAGGTCCATGGCCA
This sequence comes from Drosophila equinoxialis, assembly GCA_018150345.1. Classification (NCBI taxonomy): domain Eukaryota; kingdom Metazoa; phylum Arthropoda; class Insecta; order Diptera; family Drosophilidae; genus Drosophila; species Drosophila equinoxialis. The sequence continues at coordinate 549,762 of JAECWI010000531.1, read as the reverse complement.
AAGAGGCAGGGCGCATATAAATAACAATCAAACATAACAAATTTCTATATTCAAAGACAATCTAAATGTGTCATGTGGTATATTCATTGTCTTTAATGCAATTTCTCAACAAATGCGTAATTAGCCAATGACCAAGGTTTAACTTCCATAAAATAATTTCAAATACCACAGATCTGTAAATACATATGTATACATATATGGTTTATTCAACTCTTTTGAAGAAATAGTTAGTATGGTCGAATGTTATTATATTTCTGGTTCTCGTTTTGTGTCTCAATATAAAACGAAGCGCAAAACCATGGTTTAGAATTTCCAAAAATATATTTTTGTACCATATACCCATAGGGTGAAATGGTATATTAAAGTCGCCAAAATGTAACAGGCACATGGAAGCTTTTCCGACCCCATAAAGTATATATATTCTTGATCAGTATCAGCAGCCGAGTCGATATAGCCATGTCCGTCTGTCCGTCTGTCCGAACGTCCGTTCGTATGAACACGTAGATCGAGTTTATTTCAAATTTTTCTACCTTGTGCATTCAAATTTGGCACACTTGAATTTGAGATTATCAAGCAAAATACCAAATTTGATCAAAATCGGTTAAAAAATAGCCAAGTTGTGCATATATGTAAACTTTTTTCGAGGTTGCTCGTTTGCTTGAGTGAGCGAGATACTAAGATATGCTTGTAGAAAGCATGTGAACAGAATTCGTTATTATAAATTAGAAATATTTGTTTTACTGGTGTATGATATACCTAAGTCGGCGAGACAACTTACTTACTTCATTAATTATACCCTTGCAAACAGGGTATATTAATTTTGGGTTTAGCTTTTCTAAGCTATTGAGTGAAATTTAATATTGGTAAGTTTATTACACATATAAACAACTATGGGTGACTATATCAAATAGCTTCCATATGAACGATCGGTCGAAAACAGTGACTTTTGCCAATAACTTCGTTACCTTTGACACGATTGCTTTTAAATTAAAGATTTGTTATTTTAATATATTTTTTTATAATTGTGCCGAATTTGATCAAGATCGGGTGACTATATCATATAGCTGCCATAGGAACGATCGGTGGAAAACAGTGATGGCTAAGGGTAAGGAAAGAGTTGCAAGGGTATACAAACTTTGACGCGGCCGAAGTTGCCACGGCCCTCTGGTTTTTCCATTTTCTTCAAAAACAGGGTTTGTCCAAAATCAACTTTAGCACCAACTGCAATGCTAATCAAGAGCTAAAGGTTTAGCTTAGGTATAGCATTGCTCATACATTTTGACCAGGTGGAAAGTCAAGAACTCATACAAATTCAAAAAGGAAACAAACATCTTAACATTTATTCTGCATTAATTAAGTTTGTTTCAAAGAGTAGAAAGTTTTTGTTTATAGAAACATTGCATACTTTGGGGAGCAGTATAACAATATATATGGTTTAACAATATATAATTAATACGACAATAATTTATAGCGTGTAAAATTTCTAAAGAATAGTTTTGAATTTCTAGCTCTAAAAAAGGAAAAGTAACAGTAAAAGTAAAAATTTAAACGTGAACTAAAACTACGGCTCGAATGTTATCAGTCACGTCAAGCTATACAACTGTATGTACAATTCTAGACTTTGTGCTTTGAAGTCTTATACTATGCACGAAAAAAACTTTTAAAAAATATGCTTACTTTCTCGTATCAATTTTGTCAATGGCAAAAGACAAAAAAAGTATGTACATATATGCGACCCAAACCTTATCAGAATCGGAACATACTTGTGCAAATTTAGTCAATAATTTTAAATAAATAAAAAACTTCTACCATCCCAAATAAGTCTACAAAGTGCGTTCTTACATATTTCCCGTCCTATGAACTATCACGGCATATGTATATATAAATTTTGGTGTTATGAATTTGAAATAGCTTTCCACTTTGCACCCGGTATTTCGATTTCATCTGTCGTGCATCTGATACTGATGGGTTTAAACCTTATTAAACTGCAAAAGTTAAGTTTCAGTTAAGCAGGAGCTGAATATGGTCTATCGATATACCAACCCTCGTAGTCCTTTCTTAGAAGGTCAAGGCTGCATATGTAAGCTAACAATAGATGGCGCTACTGTACGCAACGAAGATTTAGTTACCTTTTCCGAAAGGTGAAAAGCTTTCAAAAATCAATTTGAATTTTTCTCGAGCGCCAAATAGAAATTGTAAAGACATGAACTTGAATACATGAACAGAAATATAACCGAAAGTATTAAATTTCTAATGGTAGGCGAAAAGAGAATTTCACTTTAGCATGTTGTAAATTTCCCACTACCAACTCGGCTTGACGCCTCACAACGGATGCCCTTTGGGGGGCGGTCGGCTGTGGTGAGTTTTCCACGCGCTCCGACACTTTGGGATGGACTTGGCCAGCCAAAACGCCGCAGACTTGGCGACGCGAAGTCGTCAGTTCAGTTTGTGTTCAGTCGTTGCCAGTCGAAAACAAAGGCAATCTGCTCTGCCTGGTCTGCTCGTAGTGCTCGTATCACACACACACACACTCCCCCACACCAAAAACACACATACATACACATACACACAAAATCATACACAACGCACACCGCGGCAAAATAATAAGTTATTATAAAAACATATATAAAATAAAGCAAAAAACAAGTGCTCTAAAGAAAATGAGACATCAGTGAAACAGTGAAAATAGTGCTGAAAACCATTCACGCTTTTCCAATGCAACGGTTTTCTTCTGTATCTGTTTTCCACAGAAGCTATGTATAATTGACAAAAAAGCCAAACGTTATAATACACTCGAATTTGCAAAGTGCAAAAAGGATAAGTTTTAAGGCTTAAAACACGAACACGAGGAGCAACAACAACTGGGGGAAAATGGTAAGAGAGAGGATTATGAAATGAGACGAAATGGCAAGTCAATTTTTGTCAATTGCCCCGCACCGATTGTCCAAAGGATTTATTCCTTGTTCATTGTTTCGTATATACTATATATGTATATATTTTTTTTTGACAAGTCCTCGAAAGTGTGCTTGCCCCATTGTTTTGCGACGTTAAGAAGAAAATATGTATGATGTAAGCCCCAAGCCCAACGACGCCCCCAACCCCTCCCTCCAAATGCCACACAGCTGTAAAAAACCAAGCAGTAGTCGGTAGTCCTGACGTTTTCCTTCCCTTTGGCCGAATTTCCTTCCTTCCGCAGCTACGTATTTAGTTAGCGCAGCCATTTATTTTTATAAGATGGTCGGTGGGTCGAAGGATTGGTGGGTCGGTGGGCTGGTCGGCTGCAGCCTCCGTTAGAGTCTCGTCGGGACGTGAGCATCATTGACGCCGTCATCGTCGCTTGCTCCAGCAACAACATCAACAATCACACACACACACAGATAAAACAACTGTAACTAACAGCAAAAGTCAAACGACCATCCTCCATTCCCCCTGACCCACCAAGTTGTTCCCAACGTTTGCAACCTTACCCAACAGCACGTAAGAGCATCTGGGGGGCGGCAGGAGGTTTTGGTCTCTGAATGTAAATCGATATTGTGCGGCCTGACCGAGTGGCCCACAAGAGTAGCGCCCGCTCGTTGTGTGGTGGCTTTGCCTCCGCTCGCCTCCCTCTACCTCCTCCTATGAATGTGGTGAAAACTCTCACTCGTTTATTTGCCATCTCTCTCTCGTTCGCTCACTTTCCATCTGCTGCGACGAATTTGCGTTGTTATCACACCAGCAACACCAGCAACAACAACAACAACCAACGATTTCTGCCAATAACAAACAAGTGAAATGTTATTCAAAGACATTTATTGTTACGATTCAAGAACAAGTCCATGATGTCATATGGCAAATCCTCCCCATTAGGTTCCACCATGCCCATGCCCATGCCCATGGGTGGAACGAGAATGCAGCAAATTCTGTCAGTGCAAACAGAATCTTGGTCGGCGTCTTGTTGCTGTTTGCTCAGCGCTTATCAGTTTTGTGATATTGGAATCTGTGGCAAGAACTTCGGCCCTTGGGTATTTGCCTTAATGGACTGGGATTTGATGTCACTAATTGCCATCTCAATATCAAATACTCAGGCATTTCGAATACCTAAAGTGATTTAAACTTCACTTTTTTTTTTGCAATTTAATGGTCAGAGGCAACGGAAAATCATGTATGTACTTCGTTCTATTACTGCTATTATAGTTTCTTTCTGTCTCTAACACATTTTAACAACAGTTACCTAGTTTTTGTTAATATATTCTTCTAAACAGACATATAGGGCAATCCAGGACTTGTAGTGCTACCTATTCACTTAAGATATTTGAGAGGCGATCTATATACATATACCCGACAAGCCCTTTCGATTGGTATTACTTATCTCGAACGCCGCTTATCACCATGGGTGCTTCCCTTGTAAGCCAATATAACTTTTACACAATTCCAATAAACAGGGTCTAGAAAATCAGTAATTTTCAAGGAGAATATTTTGCTAGTTTGAGGATTTATCAAAATTGTCGGAGCACTTTTGGGGTAAAGACAATGGAAAAGGTAAACAAAAATATTCGTAATATTGCTTTTCCAAATTAAGACTTTTTTTCATGTCTAGCCAGGAAATATGGAAAATACATATATAAATATATATACATAAAATATGGAAATAATTAGGTGAAAAGAATTGTACTATTTGTACAATTTGTAGGATTAGATTTGATTAAAATAACTGAAAAAGTCGACAAAGATGTTGGATCCAGCCGAAGATAACCCTTTTATAATAATACTGTTTCTGATATTCTATGTCTCTTTGATAAGTTCGATATACCCAATTAACTTTAACTAGTTAGAGGGTAAAAGTTAAAACAGAACAAGAAGATATACAGTTTCATAACATGACTGAATGAAGTTTTTGCTTCGCCTGCAGCGCACTTTGAATAGTTTAGGTTATTGAAATTACTTAGAAGACTTGTTTGCCATTAAATTACAGAAGAATACATATTCTTTTAATTTAGAAAGAGCTTAAATCAAGCTATTGAAAAATAAATATAGACAAATATCGAATTGGCTTTTCTGCTAGACCGATTAGAGTCTAAAATGAATTTACTTTAATTTAAATGGCTTATTTTTTTTAAGAACCGCCATAGAAACCAAATGTAAATATGGGCAGAATAGTGAATAGTTCGAATGTGAATAGTAATAGTAACAGTAAAAATGTTGGATATTAATAAATATACATTAGATAAAGGATGTTAGCTGTAACCAAATTATTTTAACTCGGTTTTTTGCCAACGTTCAAGTCAAGAATATGAGAATCTAATATCGATTTCTGATTTTTATACCATACACCCATAGGGTGAAATGGTATATTAAAGTCGCCAAATGTATGTAACAGGCAGAAGGAAGCTTCTCCGACCCCATAAAGTATATATATTCTTGATCAGCATCAACAGCCGAGTCGATCTAGCCATGTCCGTCTGTCCGTCCGTCTGTCCGTCTGTCCGTCTGTCCGTCTGTCCGTCCGTCCGTCCGTCCGTCTGTCCGTATGAACACCTAGATCTCGGAGACTATAAAAGCTAGAGCCACCAAATTTGGTATGTAGGCTCATGTAGTATGTAGAGTGATCAAGTTTATTTCAAATTTTTGCCACGCCCCTTTCCGCCCCCGCAATTCAAAAAAACGTTTATCTCAAAAACTATTGTAGCTAGATACACCATATTTGGTATGTATATTTGCTTAGTAAATGCGCTCATGTTGCATGTATAAAGATTTTGCCACGCCCCTTTCCGCCCCCGAAATTTGAAAAACTCGAATATCTCGCGTAATTTTTACCTTGTGCAATCAAATTTGGCACACTTAAATTTGATACTAATACCCAGCAAAATACCAAATTTGATGAAAATCGGACAAAAAATAGCGAGTTATGCATATAAACGTTTTTGCATAAGGCCGGAGATGGCCGTTGGCGGGTGGGGGCCTAGGGTGCTTATATGCATAAGTGCGAGATACGAAATATGCTTGTAAAACATGTGAACAGAATTCTAAAATAGGCAAATGCATTAGTTATTACAAATTTGAAATATTTGTTTTACTGGTGTATGGTATACCCAAGTCGGCGAGACGACTTACTACTTCATTTTCAGTTGGACTTATGCACGAATGAACCAAGATGCTTTTTCAAATGTTCATGTCAAATTTTCGATAATTCATAGGGTATATTCAACTTTTAAAAGTGTTCAAACTCTTGGAGCCATATAAAAACTTTATTTTTGCCTTTGCTTTTACTCAAACCCAGACGTTAGTCTGGATTCATGCGACGGAAAGGTATTAAATTACCATTGTGAGTCAAACCATCGAGCCAAGCCTAGCCAAGCCAAGCCAAACCAAACCAAGTCGGTGACTATAAACCTAATAAGTTTGCAAGTTGGATAATAAGTGAATGTACTTATTATATACTTGTACAATAGGATGGGTGTGAGTGGGTGATACTTACCTGGCACACGGCATATTGCAAATCTTATCAGAGGCATCGCCTCTTGCCACAGCTGAGAACGTAAGCCGCACTTTGGAGGGGGTGCTGGGATTATTTAGCTTGTTCCTTTGTCTTGGCAGTGTAATTCCTAATCCCGTATTCCGTTCCCCAGATTGTACGTCGTCGCTCCCACCGCGCCCGTATGTGGAACATGGGGCTGTTGTTTTTGATCTACTACTGCGTTAGTATTTACTCAGCCAAAGGTGATGTTAAAGGGGGGCATTGACCAGTCTCTGACTCCCGATGTCGGCAGCCTGGCCGAGGATGCTGGTGATGCGGATACTAATGTAAAACCTAGTGAACCAAGTAATGGAAACGTTGATGACGAGCCGCTTTCAACATCAGAGGTGAGTAGTTAACTTGTTTTAGAAATTGTTTCGCTAACTTGTTCTCTTTTTACTGCTTTTAGATGCCGTCCACAGTGGCCACCCCTATACATGGAGCCGTGCCCACTTGGCGGCCGAAGCGAAATAATTGTACACCGCCGGCTATTGAGCAATTTCCGGAGCCCTTGATGAACAAATGGGCGCGACGACATGGCGGCCTTATTCTCCACATCCTGGTGGCAGTTTTCACTTTCTTTGGCCTCGCCATTGTGTGCGATGAGTACTTTGTGGCCAGCTTGGATCGCTTGTGCGAGGGTGAGTCAATTGCCTATAATGAAATCTGCGACTAATTGCATCCTTTTTTCATTAGAACTCAAACTCTCGCCGGATGTGGCGGGTGCCACATTCATGGCTGCCGGCAGTTCAGCCCCCGAGTTGGCAACTGTTGTAATTGGAGTGTTTTTCGCTAAGGATGACATCGGCATCAGCGGAGTCATTGGCTCCGCTGTCTTCAATATTATGTTTGTGATCTCAGTGTGTGCCCTATGCTCTGGAACTGTATGCCAATTAAACTGGTGGCCATTGGTGCGCGACTGTTTCTTCTACTGTGTATCCATATTGGTCATGTTGATCATTATCTTCAACGATGTCATTTCCTGCGTAAGTCCAGTGCTCAATATAGTGCAACTGAGTGCAGCTACAATGATTCCCTTTTCTGTATGTCTTTGCAGTTCGAGTCTGTGGTAATGTTGCTCTGCTATGTCGGCTATTGCATTGCTTTGCACTTTAACACCGAGCTAGAACGCTGGGCACTGAGCCTGAATCTACCCTTCAAATTGCCCAGCAAAGAGGAGCAGTCAGCTTTGGTAACCTACAAAAATGTGCCAGAAGGATCATATACCCAAGGACAGGGACAGCAACAAACCAAGGAGACTGGCGACATTACTTCACCCGTCACCAACAGCAATCAGGCGCAGCAAAATAATGATTATCAGAACTACAGTGATCCTAATGCCAGCTGGGATCCGAACGCGGCGTGGGGAGAACAGAGTCAACCCAATCCAGTGGCAACCAGCCAACCGCCTATTGACAATTGGGGTGGCATGGGTATGGGCCAAGAGAATATGGGCTACAATGCCGATCAGCCTGATTCGGTAGTGACAGGCGAGGCAGCAGCAGCAGCTGCCACCGCTTCATCGACCGGGAAAAGTGGACAAGTGGTGGCCACTGGTGACTATTACAAATCGACAGATAAGCAACGCGAACCCCGCCCGGATCCGCTTATACGACCCACTGAAGGTGGTCTGCCCGCCTTGGTGGCGTGGTACGTTGTCTATCCGATACACTTTCTTTGCAAGAAGACCATGCCCGATTGCCGGCTGGAGCAGTATCGCAATTGGTATCCATTCACCTTTCTTATGTCAATGGTTTGGATCTCGTTCTACTCGTACTTTATGGTGTGGATGATCACCGTCATTGGCTCCACACTGGCCATACCGGACACCGTGATGGGGCTGACATTTGTGGCCGCTGGCGTTTCTGTGCCAGATGCCCTAAGCTCAATAGCTGTTATCAAAGAGGGCTTCGGCGATATGGCCGTATCGAATGCAATTGGCTCGAATGTCTTTGATATCCTAGTGTGCTTAGGTCTTCCATGGTTCATACAAACGGCCATCATAAAGCCCGGCTCTCATGTCAACGTAATATCCAAGGGTATGTACTCCTTAACTACCTCAACTAAGACATACATAGCTCGATGTTTCCCTAAGTGTGTGTATGGTATGCCTGGCATGTTACGTAGCTGTCCTCAATGTGTCTAGACCTCAGTGTTCCCCCCTAATCATTTCACGACTAATTGTCGAGAGTTGGCTTGCTGGCTCTTCTGTTTTTTACTTCTCATTTCAGGCCTGGCCTACTCTACATTATCGCTCTTCTCCACCGTTGTCTTCTTGATTCTCTCAACGCATTTAAATGGCTGGAAGCTCGACAAACGCCTGGGAATCATACTCATGGTATGGTATATATTCTTCATCACGCTGGCGTCGCTTTACGAATTAAATGTGTTTGGCTATATGAACCCACCCGAGTGTCCAAGTGAGTATTATTAACTTCTGAAGAAGAAGACTCTGTGCTCGTAAAAACTATATAGTTGAAATAGAAATGGAAAATAGTTGGAATAGGAATCCTTCTAAAGCTTAAATATCCACCGATTTTAGGGATTCGTGTAATCGTGCATATCTTTAAAATCGCTGATCCAATTTTGATCTTTTTTTTTTGTGTTTTGGGTTGGATTAGGGAAATATCATCCTATCGAAAAAATAAACTGTTATTCTAATTTATTTTGTCAAAACTACAGCAAAAAGAACTTGGAATTTTACATTTTGCTGCAACTTTTTTGGCTTTGAATCCATATTCCGACAGCAAAGTGATAACACAAGAAGTTTAAAAAGATGCAGAATTGCTTTCGATTTACTTTTGAAACAATTTGGAAATGAAAAAGGTTCTGAATAAATTATAGTCGGTAATGCAAAAAAAAGTGAACTTTTAGGCTGTACCTTTTCATCGGTTTAGTTAGTTGTAATTCCCGACTAATTTTAGCGCTAAATCAGAAGTAAGGTTTGATATTCTATATATTTCTTGGCAGGGCTTCTAATCTGTGGGGTTGCTTTAATATCCTAAAACTTTTTTACAATATTCTTATTTCTTTCGTTTTCTACCATTTAGGCACATATTAAGCAAAATAGCCTAGACCGCCTAGAAAAAATATAGCCACAGATGCACCGGCATATATGTATATGTATGGATTCGCCAGATTCTTACCAAGCACCAAATATCATAGTCAATTTCAGCAGCATAAGCACCGACAGCCGATACATACTTACATATATGTACATATGTATGTGTGTACTCCATATAAGTACATATTACATACAATCATACATAGAAATATTTAACATTAATCAATGGACAAATTTAATACTCGAAGCGCGTTTTACATGGATTTTTACATTGCACCAAATGAAAGAAAAAAACAAACAAACAAATGAAAAATATACAAAAAATATATATTTAAATGATATTTAGGTAACCAAATAACCATATGTGTACAACAACATAGCACTGTAGATAGGGAGACAAAATGTATGAAACTAAAATAATAACTATATACACTAAATATATGTATTTATGGCAAAGGTTTGAAGGAACAAAAACAAAATTGAACAGAACAACGCAACATTTCACACACGACCATAAGAAAAACCAAAAACAAAAACAAACAAGTCAAACAATGAGCGGTTAATACGTACTTTAGAAATTTTATTTAAATATTTTATAGTAGGTACCATATTGTACATACATATACTTTTTATATTTAAATTGTTATTGTTAATACATATATTTATGGTTTAATATTGTTACAACAAATGTCGACAACAAATCAAGCAACGAATTTTTGTTATATACGCGTTTTGATTAAATATTTTATTTTTAGTTCTCATCCGTATAAACAATAACAACCAAGGCAAAGCACTATACTATATATTTTTGTACAATAAATCGAAAACAAAACAATGAACAACAAAAGCAACAAGAAGAAAGGGCTGAACTAATTTCGGTTGTTCCGAATTTCCAACACTTTTGCAATATATTCTCGGATCATAAGTGACAAAAAGATTTTTTTTAGTGCCAACTCAAAAAGCAAATATGTTCAGATTTCATCAGTCAAAACAAGATATAAACTCTATTAACTTTTTTGTCGTTAAAATTGAAGTTTATTATTCCTAAAGTCTGGTGGTCTGGACACAACCTGAAATCTAATATTTCTAATAGTTTTTCGCTTGTCTTTACGCCTCAAACTGACAGAATGTCCCGCCCCTTGGAAATCGCAGAACTTCCTACTTCGAAAATCTTAGTTTTTGATGCCCCCCGAGAATATTTTCTAAGTCTGTTCACGCTTATATTAGTCATGAATCGAATTCACTGCTTCAGTTTACTAAATTTCTATATTCGATCTATCATATATTTATGAACTATCGATATCAGAATTTGTAAAATCCAGGCCAATCATATATAACAGATCCATTGCAGAAGTATAAATACGAGTTCCAATTTGGTCGCCAATTTAGATTATTTTATTTGATCAACTAAAAATATGGCATTAATGTTAGCAACCAAAAGAAATTACAAAAATATTAACTTAATGGCAATTAATGGCGTCAATTTTTGAATGTAAATAATTAACGAAACAAAACAAAAAAAAAAAAACACACACAGTATAAATGAAAACACTAAATAAATGTTACGAAAATTAATTACAAAATTTAATAAATTATACATTTAGAGTCAATTTTTGGTGCATAATGACGAAATATGTATGTACTTGAATTGAAAGATTTGCTTTTGTTTTTTAAATTAAAATTCGAAAACATTAATAAACATATAAATGAAATATTTTTTAGACTCGTGTATAAATTGTTAAATTGCTTGATAAATAAAACAACAAACTAAAAACCAAAAAACGAAACGAAATAAATAAAAACAAAACAAAATCCAGTTAAATCATATTGGAAACAAGAAAAGATTTTTCATTTCGCAATTGCCTCTATCCTGTTGAAACAATAATACATATTAACTAATTATAATTTATATTTAACTCCGGGCAAAAATTAGTCCAAGAATTAACTGCATTTACGTTAGCTAACTAAATGTCACCCTTCACCCAAATGTATTAGTAATCTAAACTCCGACACACACAGAATCAGTATCAGAATTTAGCTGCAAGCGAAAAGTGTAAGACAAATATATATACATTAACATACTATATACATAAATACATACCGATATGACAAATATAAGCATACATACATAATAATAATACAAAAATATACTTACATAGTGAGCAATGCACTGGCTATATGAAAGCGCTCAAAAGACATAGTTATACATACATACATGATAATTGCATACATACATACATATACAATGTATATACATCAGTTGGATGTATGTAGAAATATGTGTAAACAGATTGATGGAGCCGACATGATGAAATGAGATGAAACTGAATACGATGAATTATCAATGCAACTTCCTTGAAACTAAAACAAAAAACAATAAATGTATGAACAATCGCATAATGAAAACTCCCACTAAGAATCCCCACAGACACCCACACACATACATATACATACGTACATTTTAGGGCCATCATCTCTGAAGAGGTCTCGACCCAGTGGAACTGCAACCTCTTCATAAATTAATGGTCCTTGCACATACATACATAAGTATATTATTCATATACAAAATGATATCCATGGTACAAGGATTGGATCTTCCCCATGTGAGGATCTTGCGTCTCGTTGACCTGAGAGAATCTTACAAAAACAAAAAATTTATACGAAAAACCAAAAACCAACTAACCGATCTAAGAAAATAGAGTCAAATATTAAGTGTTTCAATTATTAAAATTTCGATTGACAGACCGTTTTTACCGTTATTTCAATGTACAAGTACTCGTGTTCTTATTAATCAATGTTCCATTCCCAATTACAATTACAATTACGATTACAATTATTTCATGTATACATATGTATGTATTATTATAGTTGAGGAAATCAAATCAAATATATATTTCGTGTTACTTTTAACTGAAGTCTACCTACATACCTATGAAACATATACATACATACATAAAATATATATACAAATATACATACCCACATACATATGGCTATTGAGTCGATAGATGGATAACAAAATACACCAAAACCTAAAATCAAACAACAGCAACTAACCCAAAAACAAAAAAAAAAACTATACAAACTATCTACAACAATTGTTACACCTTATGTGCAACTAGGCATACATCAAAGAAACATCTTGACATTTGTGTTAATTACGACTATAATTGTTTGCGAAAACTACATTTAAAACAAATGGAAAATCTTTAAAAAATTTAATTACGACAATTTAACTAAAATACATAATAAACTATTGCTAGTATACAAAACTGTTGATGTTATGTTTAGTCAAACAATGGATTCCAATAATAAAAGCATAATTATATACACGATTAAATATTTCATTTATTTCTTATTCTCTGGGTCTAAAGAATCAAAGGTTTTGTTGTCTCAAGAGATACGTTATCCAAGTGGATCATTTTTAAAGACTTACTGACTTTAATAAAGAATTTAGGTTCCTTGGCAAAATATTATTACTTGGCTTAAACATTTTAGACTTAAATTGAAAATTAACTTATTTTGGAGTCTCTCTGTGCATTCAAATCCATATTCAAAATTTAATTAAGAATTTATCCAGACGGGCCAAAATATGTGGAATGAGAGGACACACTGATACTTCACAATCTAATGAATACTTAAAATTTTAAATAATAGTTGTACCCCTCACAGTTTTTAATTGATTCAGTCCTTTGATTAAATTGATTATCCAAGTTTTCAAACCAGAGTAACCCAAACCTTTAAAGTTAGTGCAATTCTTCAGCTACAATGAAAATCTAATAAATATAGCATAAAGGGATATAGCCACAGCAAAATTGGAGGCGTGGTATACTGGATAGCCGGGAATACTGCAAAGCAAGAATAGTCTATCGCACTCTTACAACTTTACCCATATGACCAACCTAGTCAAAAATGATTATACGCCTAACTTGGCTATGCATAAGATATCACTGACCATAGATTTCAATAGACAAATATTAGAGTGCCAAATTTTATTGCGATTTGTGCATGACAAAATTAAAAGCAAACAAAGCGAATATAATTTAAAACAAAGATGGCAAAAACTCCTTAAAGTGGTGCAGAAGCAAGTTAAAGTCCACTTGGCCAGGGCTCCATGACCATCGTATCTCTTTCTTGAAACAAAATTCCTATCACTTATTTATTGGAAAACTTTTTGACACATCCACCACGTCTTGTTCCTTTTAAATCTTTAAATAAAAATTATTTTCATAATTTATTTGTTTAAATATTGTGGGAGAAATTCTAATTTTAGAAAATTTGAATCCTCACGAGTCGAAAATCATCTTACTGTCTCTTAATTATTGTCTTCATTCGGTCTTTGGTTGATGCTGAGAAATTTTTTTTTGGGGGGAAAATTTTTTTTTTTTTTGTTTATTTTTTTGGGTGTTTTTTTTTCGGCGAAGTTTTGGAGAGGAACACATATAATAACGAAGGTTTGAATGTTGCTCTAAAACACTATAATAAACATAAATTTAAAAGAACATGCGAAAGCAAGTTGATTTAATTTTGATTGCTGGCAAATGCCATTCCCAATTCTTATTGCCTGCTTTAAATATTTCTTGGCAGCACCAAATTTATCCACTACAGCTTTATATTGTGACCAACATATTAAAGAATTATTTTAACAATATTTTTGAAGACTTTTTTAACTAAAATGCGGGCGATTTAAACCGTGTAATTCGGCTCGGAATCGAAAACGAGAACAGCCTTGTTTAACATTGACATTTATGAGTGTGCTTTCTGGAGGCAGCAGCAGGCTTTTAGATTTCGTTTTTGCTTTCGTTTTTTAGTCGTTTTTTCACTGCCAAAGTGGTAGGAACGGTCCCGGAGCCCGAGAGTGCCAAGACGTGCGAGTGAGTGTTTTGTGGATAGGTGGAAAAATTATACAATTTGTGTGAGTGTGTCTGTGTATATGTATGTACACACCCACTCACATACCCACACACACGCGCAAATGTACACACATAGGCAAATACAACCTGTTCTCTTTCTCCAGCTTTTGTTTATGCACAGCTGAGAGTCTGCGTCGGCTAGCGGCACTGATAACACTTGTTTATAGATTTTTCAATAAGAATGCGCCCTTTTAACGCCATTATATAATTCAGCCAAAAGTATTGTTTTTCGGTTTGACTTCGTAATACATAATCGAACTGCTGACCATTGACAGTCGGTTCAAGTCCAAAATCTGACAAAAATATTCAAGTATATGTGTTCATATATACATATAAAAATATACGAGGGATAATTATAAAGTTAGACGTACTTTCTATGTATTTTTTAATCACTACGTATACAAGTGGCAAATAAAGATTTCAATATTTGATTGAAAACCAGTTTGGAAATGAAATTTTGCATTTGCTTTAAAGTCAAAGAGTCTTAAAGTTAAAGATTCGCTTATCGCCACTCTTAAAGGTTAAGAAAATGAAATCAATTCCCTTTTTAACGATTATTATACATATGTAATTTGACTTAACGTTCACGGTACATACATTGATATTCTTTGATAGTTTTCAATTAAAAAAAGTGAACATAATTTCATAGAAACCCTCGCATAGTTATGTACATATGTATGTATATGCGGGAGAAACTTGTTTACCAGCGATAAGCGAGACGCAGTTGGGTCACAAACATTGATAAGAGCAGACGGACCGGGGGACTCAAGATTTTGCAATTTATTTTTGTGAATATTTTTTGATTTGTTTCCTACACAGATTAGATACTAATTCAGTTTATTTAATTAACTATATTTTTGAATTTGCAGTTAAAATCCAGTAACTAACTACCAAAAATGACTCCATTGCCTCGTGTCGATATTGATAAGCCAAAATATGATCAGAGCACGTATGTTGGCAGAGCCAAGCATTTCTTTTTAGTTACCAATCCGCTAAATGTACTCGCCACCAATGAGCAACTCGAGCGTGCCCGCCAAATAGTCCTCAAATATCGCGCTGGGAAAGATGTGCCCGAGTGCAAATCATTGGATGATATATGGAAGGCCAAGTATCTTTATGATTCGGCCTTCCATCCAGAGACGGGCGAGAAGCAGATTATTATTGGACGAATGTCGGCACAAATGCCAATGAATACCATCATCACGGGCTGTAAGTGTGTAGAATGTGATTCAATTAGAAAATTTCACAACAATTTGCTTCCGCGCTTTGATTGTTAAACGAGATATCTTGTTGTTATCATGTGTGTGTGTGTGTTGGTTTCATTTAGGTATGATGACCTTCTATAAAACCACCCCGGCTGTAGTCTTCTGGCAGTGGGTCAATCAGACATTCAATGCCACTGTCAACTATACAAATCGTTCGGGCTCCACTCCATTAAGCAAATCGTAAGTACCCAATCATAGCAGGACTTCTTCATCTCATGTCGTTTTGTTTGCAGACAACTTCTGACCTCCTATTGCCTGGCCACTGGAGGCGCCTTAGCCACGGCTTTAACCCTCAACAATGCGGTTAAGAATATGAATCCCCTGGTGGGTCGCCTAGTTCCTTTGGCAGCTGTGGCAGCTGCGAATTGCATAAACATTCCTTGCATGAGAATGCAGTAAGTATGATCCTAAAGAGAGAATAAATTTTTAAAAGTTTCTTACCTTCGTTCGTTGCATACCCGTCGAGCTAATTTATCTTATGGATTTTCGCAGAGAGCTTCAGAATGGTGTTACACTACTTGATGAGAAAAACAATGAAGTTGGAACATCCCAAAAGGCGGCATTCATCGGTATCTCAGCGGTCATCTTAAGCCGTATTGCCATGGCTGTACCCGGAATGAGTAATTAATAGAAACAGAAATCTTAAATAAAGCAAATTTCTAATCTTTCTTGTTTATTTTGCTAGCTCTGACTCCCTTGCTGATGACTAAATTGGAAAAGAACGGATTTCTGGCAAAATATCCACGATCAAATGCCCCCATTCAAACACTCTTCTGTGGCTTCATACTAATCTTTGCCACGCCTTTGGGATGCGCCTTTTTCAACCAACGCGCCGCAATCAAAGTGGCCAGTCTTGAGAAGGATGTTCGCGAGAGTGTACAGAAGAAAAACCCTGATTTGGATACCGTCTGGTACAACAAAGGCTTGTAAATTACACATGCGATTGGGTACAATTTGAAACACATTATTCAAAGCCCTGTCGGGAAGTTTACAGGGCTAAATGACAATAATTTAAAAAATTTATTTATTTATTTGTACTCACAATCCAAGTGTAAAGTTACAACACTTTCCTGGCGCAAAATTTCAGTAAGCAAGCATTTGTTATACGAAATACCTCGTTTATGTTCTTACTCGTAAATTAGTTGGTAATGCCATTAAAAATTTCTCCTCAGAGCTTGTTATTGTTTATAAATCTTAAACTTACGTGAACAAAATCAGGAAATATATACATATACATATACATATGTGAATTTAAATAATTTTTTGGAATTCATAATTGTGGGTCTAATTCAAAAATTATATTCAACACACGGATTCACCACACCGAGTGGTTGAATGGTTTCATATAGAGTGATCCCAAAAAGTATTGGCAACCCTTTCAAGAAGATAAAACCCAGAAAATCTAAATGAAAGACAAAAAAATAACCCAAAGGTAGTTTGTCAGCTGACTTTATCAAAGGAAATGTGAATATAATAAAGAATAGTCCCGTCCCTAGTTTTAAAAAGTCAAACTTGATTTTTTTTAGACTATTGCTTACTTTAATTTGGTCCCATAAAATGTGTCAATACATTTTGACAGGAATTTGCACCTTTTATTTAATGGGAAAATATTGTCAACATGAATTTCCAACACATTCTAAACAAAATCTTTAGTGGCTTAGTATAGAAATCTTTATATTTGCCAACACTTTTTAGACTCACTGTAGGTATCGATATGTGGCAGAGCTGGAGAAATATCGATATCAATTGGTAAATGTTGGGCCCAGCTTAAAAAACGACGGCCACACTTGTCGGCTTGCTCATCTCCAACCTGCTAACGAAGTTGTGATTAATTTTTGTTATTTTTTCAATTCAATTATAATTTTAAAGTGTTTTATAAATTAAGTTTCATCAACTGGACTATACAAAATTCGTGTGAGCTAACTGTGTCCGTTACTTTTTCAAATTCCCCATCAAGCCAACAAGAAAACACATTCTCTGAGTAAATTCATCATTTTATATAAATTTAAGGTGTGGTTTTGAATAAAATTCATAAGCTCGACTTGGGGCGGCGTCTTTGCTGTTTAAATTGACTATTGGCCATGTTATTTTTAAGTCATCTTCAAACAACCAACTTAGTATTTGTATATAAGTTGAGCTAAATATCAGTAATATAAAGATTTTAGTTAATTAATTGGCAAAGCAAGCTTATGACCACACCTAATCACACGTACACACATAAATAGTACACTCACACACATAAACATGCACACACGCATAACTTTGTTGCTCATTATCATGATGAAGCATTTGTTTATAACATTTGTTTTTTGAAAATAAACAATTAGTTTATTTATTGTTTTCTTATTTATAGACTCCAGCGAATTTCGGGCAGGAGAAAAATGTGTCTTTAGTCTAGGGTGAAACGCCATCTGCAGCAGTTCTCACACTTGCACTCTGTGACCCGTTGAAACCATGTCTCAAATAGTGGGAGGATTAAGTAGGTACTTCACCTACTTTCTGTTGGTGGAACTATGCCTCTTGACTGTGGCCCAATTGCCAGGAAATGAATACACGCCGCAGCAGGATCTGGGTCAACCGCAATCCCAGCCACAAACATATCAGCCCACATACAACAAGGATTATTCGCCGCGTTACAATCCACTGTACACAGGACAACAGCAACCACAACCGAATTCGAATATCGATGGAAATCAATACGATAATCCACTGCTAGACAACAATCCGAACAACTACAACCCAAACAATGGGTACTTTGATGGCAATCGTCCATTAATCGGAGGCGGAGGCAATGTGAATGTCGGAGGACCTGGTCAAAATCTGGGTGGCATTGGCTTAGGGCCCCAATACGATCCCTTTAATCGCAATAGTCTTAATTCTGGAGGTGGAGTAGGCGGAGGCCTAGGAGGAGGAGGAGCTGGCGGTTTGGGCTATAGAGACATGTTCAGCGATGAAGAGAACTTTTGCCCCGAACATTGGGTATCCTTTAGGCAAACGTGCTATCGTTTCATACGCTCACCCAAACGCAATTGGGCCGAGGCCAAAAAGATTTGTAAAGCCTACAATGCAGATTTGATTAATGTGGACAATGTGGAAAAGCATTCGTTCATCTTGAGGAATCTAATTGTGCAGAATCAGCGACAAAATCGTTTCTTCATTTCGGCTCGCCAGACAGGGCCACAGAATTGGGTGAATGATGACAATACACAGCTGGTCCATATTGAGGATTCGTTCGCCTTCGATGAGCAGTTGCCACTCGAAAACGAAGACCTCCACGACAATCGGTTCTTGGTGCAAAATGACCTGAACTTGAATCGGAATCCCAACAATCCCAATCAGTTTTACAATGTCTTACCCGGCAATGTGAATCAGCGAAATCAAAACAACTTGCGTGGTTATATTGGTAAGCTCATGTGCTCTTAGCGAAAAAGATTAGTTGACTAACACATTATTCTTCCCTATCCAGGTGCTAACCAGCCCTATGGCGACAATGGCTATATACGGGATCGTGTGGTCTATGCCTATTCAAAGAAACGCGATAAATGGGTCTTTATGCCCGCCTACGAAATCGAATTGAATCTCTTTATATGCGAATCAAAATCTCTTTATAGTCCGGATAATGTAAACATTAAATTGGATGACAAGCGTCCCTATCATTATGGCTTGGATATACGCGATCTAGAGCGCATTCCAAGAGGTCCTTATTTTGTGAAGCAGCCAAATGATACGACGTTCGATGTGAACAAGAATCGTCTGATCAATGATGTATCCCTTAGTTGTCTGGCAGGCGGTTTTCCCACGCCCACATATCAATGGTATCGCGAGGTGTATGAGAACGATACTCTCGAATATCACAGGATCGATCCCCTGGTACAGGATCGCTACACCATTTCTGGCGGCAATCTCATCATCTATGAGCCGAAACAAGCTCTCGATCAGGGTGCCTACCATTGTGTGGCAGAGAACAAATTTGGAAGAGTTCGCTCGGAGAGTGCCCATCTGAACTTTGGATTCATTATGGAGTTCAATTTAAAGCGTTCGTCGGAGACAAGTGAAATGAACTGGGGCAAATCTATATTCTGTGATCCACCCCAACACTACCCGGCAGTGCGTTATTATTGGGCTCGTGACTATTTCCCCAACTTTGTGGAGGAGGATCAACGTGTGTTCGTCTCGCACGATGGAGCCTTGTACTTCTCTTTCATCGAAACTGTGGATCGGGCCAACTATTCGTGCACGGTGCAAACTCTTGTCTCCGATACGGGTCGCAACGGACCTTTCTTCTCGTTGCGTGTCACACCCAATAGCAATTACCAGGCTCTAATCTTCGCCAACACATTCCCCAAGGTGTTCCCCGAGGCGCCTGTAGCGGGCGAGGATATACGGCTAGAATGCATGGCCTTCGGTTATCCGATTCCATCGTACAACTGGACGCGCCAGGGCCAAAATTTGCAGAGAAACGCATATACGACAAACTATGGTCGAGTTCTCATCATACAGAACGCCACGACAAATGACAACGGCGAATACACGTGCACAATCACCAATCTGCGCAAGACTCTTGTCAAGAGCATTTACATTAACATCCAGATGCGACCCGAGTTCACCATCCCTTTGAAGGACATGATCAAGGACTACAATAGTGATGTGACTTTCATATGCGAGGCCTTTGCCATTCCTGACGCCAACTACACCTGGTACAAGAATGCCGAACGCCTGGACCCTCTGACCATCAATAGGGACCGCTATGTCATCCAGGACAATGTGCTAACAATCAAGTTCCTAGAAAAGGATAAGGACGAGGGCATGTACCAGTGTGGAGCACAGAATCAATTAAAGACTTCGTTCTCATCATCGCAACTGCGTGTGCTTTCCATGAAGCCATCGTTCAAAAAACATCCGCTCGAAGCCGAAATATATGCCGTCTTCAATGGCAATACCACAATTGTCTGTGATCCCGAGGCAGCTCCGCGACCCAAATTCCAGTGGAAAAAGGATGGGCAACTTCTGGGCTCTGGAGGACATCGTCGCATTCTTCCCAGTGGCACGTTGATAATATCGCCAACATCACGTGACGATGAGGGCATGTACACCTGCATTGCTTCCAACCAGGCGGGCACAGATGAGTCGCACGCCCGTGTCATAGTCCTACGTAAGTCAGAATAAAAACTGTCACAGATTCTGAAATTGTTTTAAATCCCATTTTCTTTTTTGCAGAGGAAATTCGTTTCCTACAGACTCCACCACAGCGCATTGTGTCCAAGGAGCACGATCTGATCTATCTACACTGTGAGGCCATCTACGACGAGCTTTTGGACATAGCCTACGTCTGGAAACACAACGGGGAGATATTGAAAAACGACCACGACGGCACAACGCGTATTGTAAGTCAATCCCTTCGCATTCGCTCGAGATGTCCCAGTTCAACTTGAAATATTTTCTTTTTAGATTGTGGACTGGAACAGTTTGACCGTACATAACACCACAATGGCCGATGCCGGAGACTATGAATGCGTAGTACAATCTGCCGTAAATGAGATAAGTGCCAAAACAATTGTCGTAATAGAAGGGGCACCTGGAGCTCCGGGCGGTGTTCAAGTGAATCAGATTGCTAAGACCAAGGCCATCATTGAATGGGTGGATGGGGCTAACAATGGGCGGCCCATACGCTATTACAACATCTTGGGTCGCACCAATTGGAATCGCACCTGGACAAACGTCTCGACTCATGTGCAGGCCAAAGAAATCGATCGATATACAATGCGTCAGCAGGCCGAGGTAATGAATCTAACGCCCTGGTCTTCCTATGAGTTTAGCGTGACTGCCGTAAATGATTTGGGAATCGGAACTCCATCGGCCCCCTCACCCATCTATAGTACTTACGAAGACAAGCCATATGTGGCGCCTAGGAATGTGGGTGGAGGTGGTGGCAAGATTGGTGACCTGACCATCACGTGGGATCCTCTTCTGCCCCAGGAGCAGCACAGTCACGGCATTCACTACAAGGTATTCTGGAAGCTAAAGGGTGCTAAGGAATGGGCAACGGATATCATCATGAAGCAGGAGAACGTTGGCGTCGCCGTGGTCAATATACCTCGGCAGAACTACTACACGCAATACGATGTAAAAGTGCAAGCCATCAATAACGTAGGCAAGGGCCCGGAGAGCGAGATGGCTACCATTTATTCCGCCGAGGACATGCCACAGGTGTCGCCGCAAAAACCGTTCGCTATGCCCTTCAATTCGACCTGCTTCAATGTCACCTGGCAACCAATTGATATGTCTCGTGAGCATATACGTGGCAAGCTAATCGGACATCGGGTAAGTCAACGGATTGCTCTGATAAAAATACAATTTTTTCAACTGCTTTTTGAATAGTTGAAATATTGGAAGACCACCCATCAGGAGGAAGATGCAGTGTACTATCTTTCACGCACAACAAGAAACTGGGCACTAATTGTCGGATTGCAACCCGACACATATTATTTTGTGAAAGTAATGGCCTATAATGCTGCTGGCGAAGGGCCCGAAAGCGAACGCTTCGAAGGTAAAGACACCCCGACAATAGAAAGCAATAATTGCAAATTCATTTATAATTATTTTTAATTTCAGAACGCACATACCGTAAGGCACCTCAAAAACCGCCATCTTCCGTCCATGTGTATGGAATAAATCCATCCACTGTGCGCGTCGTCTGGCGATATGTATCACCCTCGCAGGACGAGGAGCCCATTGAAGGCTATAAGGTAAGCATATGCAATATATTAGTTTTGATCTAAACTTAAGCAAATCTCTCTACAATGTTCTAATTTTAGGTACGCATTTGGGAAACAGATCAGAACATGATCACTGCCAATAACACAATTGTGCCAATTGGTCAAAAACTGGAATCATACATCAATACTCTAACGCCCGGCAAAAGCTACAACATGCGTGTTCTTGCGTTCAGCAATGGTGGCGACGGACGCATGTCCAGTCCCACTTTACGTTTCCAGATGGGAAAAACAACCCGCAACTCAGCCGTCTTGGGTGGCGGACACTACACAACCAACATCAATAGCGCCTTAATAATGAGTTTATTGCTCTTTTTGACACACTTTTTCTATATAGATTACTAATAACTCTAGCCTAGCTTAAGAAGTGTAAGAGACATATATCAAGTTACCAAAATAGCCATCCAAGATTTGGGGCAAAGCGCACACAGCTTTACAAACAAACATCCCCACACACATACACATTTATGAGTCTCGTATTTAGCTTTTAAACAAGTCATTCAAACATTCCGTATTTAAGAAAGTGACCTTATATAAAAGTAAGAAAGAATCGAATCATTTTGATAAATAGATATTTTTCGAATCGTGTATATTTAGCATAACCTAATTAATTTTGTTGTCGTCCATATTCATTGTATTCCGTCCAATTGTACAAAACTATTTCGAAATATATTAATATTTTTCTGACCGAACCATTTTCTAAATCTCTAAAAGTTATACATACATGTAACACAACCAGCACAAGAAAAAGGTGGGATATTTCACAACCACATAAGATTCTTTTTGAAAGGAAAAACTATGCTTTTGGTAAAATACACCAACGGATCAATTTATTTAAAGTCACAAATTGCTTCAAATCTTTGTGTTTGAGGAATCAATCGGAAAGTTGCGACTTCTTGCCGGTTTGGAAAGTGCTTAATGCAGAAATCTGTAAAAGGGAAAACAATAACATTAAACCAACCTAAATTATCCTTTTTATTTACCTAAATATATTTACAATTTACACAATTATTTATTCTTTCACTGTAGACCCGAGCTGAGCCGGGGTCAAAGTTTTTTAGTAACATTAATTTTGAGTACAAAAAATAGTTGAATTTTATTATGTGCCTCGAAATAAGAAATAAAATCTTCTGAACGTTATTAGTGTAGCTTGTTGGTTCTTTTTTGATGACTATGTATGTATGTATGTATGTATGTATATGATGCAAATTTGTAAAATATATTTTTCCCTTTTAAATCGTCAAATTTCTATTAAAAAACAGTTAACATTATATAGTTTTCCAATTGAAAAATTGTTCATATCTTAATTTGCTTAATTATCTATTTTTCGTGCCGATCGTTCCTTTTGAAACTCCATCCTGATTAATTTCGTGTTAATATTTTTATTTCGATTTAAAATCAATTTCTCAAAAGTTTACGCTCAAATGTTGGCTTATTAATTATTTTATTTTAAGCATTCCCGATAATTTAATTTAGTTTTATGTGAAACGAAGATCCCACTAATAACCAAAGAAATCAAGTCGAATTTATGTACATGACATGAACTTTCGCCTTTTCGAGAATTCGATAATAATTTTGAACAAGACTGTTATCGCAATAAGCGCCACCGTGTATACGCCCACCTAGATGTGGGCGCTTTTTGGTATTTTTTTGCTTTCAAAGAACGACCCAGAGTATTCGGTGAAACGCAACAGACAAAAACATCAAAGCAATTATTAAAATGGTTTTATAACGACCCACCCAGGACGCACGCCCACGCACAAGGAAAAACCCCCCACGCAGAAGAGCAGAGAGCGAGATTGACAAGATAGGCAGGTCGTCGATATGGCAAAGGCGAACGGTTGGTATGCTCCAGCTGGGGCTGGAACCAGAGTGGGAGTGGCGCAGGGAAACGGTATCACTGTAAGCGGCGCCTCAACGCATTTGCCAAAATATTCACGCAGCACGGAACTACGGCGCGTCGAGGACAACGACATCTACCGCCTGGCCACCATTTTGGATGTGAATGCTTGCTGGCGAAAGCTGATGTCCATCATTCCCAAGGGTCTCGATGTACAGGCGGCAAGTGGGGCCGGCGCCCTCAATTATCATGAGATAGCTGCCAACGGTGGGCTTAAGTACAGCGCACAAGACATAAGCCTGATTGATGGCGTTGCGGAGAGATTGCCGCCCGACCAAAGCATATCACAGGTTATGATAGACGAATGGAAGACTTCGGGAAAGTTAAACGAACGGCCCACAGTAGGCGTGCTGCTGCAATTGCTTGTCCAAGCAGAGCTCTACAGTGCGGCCGATTTTGTAGCTTCGGATTTCCTGTGTGGTAGGATTGAATTCAGAAAGGACACGCATTTATCGAGAGCTTAAAAATATTTACATTTCTGTTTTAGAATCGAAGCCAGAACGACCTGCGGATGGTCCAGCTGCACATATTAGTTTAGACCTAACCGAGGATTTGGACGAAGATATGGATGTAGATAATGAACAACCGGGTAGCCTGGCTCGAAATTTGGATTATTTTGACAAGCATATAGAGCCGCACAACAAAAGTGTGCCACAGCCTTTAGAAAATGAACGCCCACCGACAGCACCGCCTCGATCATCGCGACAACTCAGATCCAATACAACTGCCAATTCCTCTAATCAAAATCCCATGACAGGCACGACGACGACAAGGACAACGACGACAACAGCCCCAACGACAGGAGCAACAGCTGCCTCAGCGTCAACGTCATCAAGCATACCCAATGTACCCAATTTAACAATTCTCAATCTTAGCGAACAAATACAGGAAGCGCAGCAGCATCTACAAAGTGTGCCAAACCTCTCCATACTCAATCCCAGCACACCGGCCGCAGTATCAGCGACAAAGGCTACCTCCACCTCGGTGGATGGGGCCAGCAATGGCATTAGCACACAATCAACAGATTTGCCCCGGATAACATTATTAATCGAAAACTCAGCGGAAATCGGGTTATCGCCGTCCACCACCTCAAATGTTGCAGTAGCAAATTTACCAGAGATTAGCGCATTAAATCTAAATACGCAAACCCAACAACACAGTGCCAATAGCAGCAGCAGCACCAACAGTCTGAGTAATGACGAGGACGACGACGATGATGATGATGATGACGAGGAGGAGGATGATCCAGATGCAGATAACTCCCTGCCAAACCTGAGCAACTCGGAGCATCAAAACTCCAACAACGATTCCAGCCTGACCACAGTAACGGGCACCAGTGGTGATAACAGTTTCGAACTTACCAACGATTCCAGCTCCGCCTCAAATGAAGATTACGCCAGCAACATTCCAAACCTAAGCGAATTGCAGCCGTAGAGCCGAGAAAGTGCCATTATCTGGCCGTCCATATATGTATAGCCAATGTCCTTTATCCAGACATTCCTTTAATCATATTAGCTCTAAGATCTGGCATTTTACATATGGTAATAAGAGGACCGACCTAATACATATGCATATTGTATTGGGGAAAGCTTTTACAAATATTTCATAGTTGTACCCAATTTTTTTTTGTTTTAACCATGACAAATGCATTGCCCCATGTTCAATTATGTTACGAAAAAAGAAAATAAGAAAACAGTAAGCATTGTTTTTCAAGGGAAACAAAATATACAAAAATACAAATGTAAACTAAAATAGTTACCAGTAAGAAATGGATTGCTGGGTCCTGCTGAGTCTACCGATTTACCTCTTTCCACTGGTATCGTTCCTAAATATACTAAAAATGTTCAAAATGAAGCGATCTATGGCCCAATTGGAATTGAAGCTACGCCATTCCTTGATAGAGCTCAAGTCCTTCGAGGCGGATATATGTAAGAACACGGGCAATCAAATTCGAAACAACGACAAAATAAATCTGAAATAAAAAGAGTCTTTTATGTAGTTGTGGGATGAAAATGTGGGATGAATGGAGTCACCATCTCCTAGTTTCGAAACTTGTGTTTAAATTATTCGTCCTCACAGTCCATAGTAACCTGTTCCATTTGGACGTTCCGATGAACGCTCTTCGAGCAAATACGCTACTTGTAGTGCTCTCACTTTTTACTGCTTTTCCTTTTTTGTTCCACGACATACATATGTACATATATATCTTATATCTTCGGTTAGATTCAACTAAGTGGCCCACAATCCTGAACGTCATTTGGACAATAACTAACTTGTGATGGTGCTCCATATGGTCACTTTTCAGGTATGTTAGTGAAACAAGGCCGGAGGAACTTGAATTAATACCATTAGAACGCTTGATGCCACTTCTTCCGTTGGTCAGCTGCAATAATCATTCAAATAAGAAATATATATAAAAGATCTACTTACCACGCTGAGCTGAGAATGAAAGCAGTAGCAGCAACAAGAAGGGGTCGCGACAATGTTTGCTGGGTATTCTTTTAGGAATAGAATGTTTATCGCCGTGGTTGTTGTTGTTGGATTTGAGCAGGGCGAATTCGCAAGTCGCAAAAGACGAAATTATTATTTATTTTTAATATAATTATTTAAAAGAATATTGTAGTAAATTACTACAAAAAATCAGGATAATGTGCACAATTTGATGTCCAAAACGAAAACATTAGGGCAACTGCATTAAAGACTTGCCAACAATAATAAAAAGGTCATCAACAAACTAAATATCTGCAAAAGCATTTTTGATTAACTACACCAAAATTATTCGCAACATGGACGAGTCGGAACTGCTCTTCAATTTGTTCTATTTTCTGCTTTGCATGGTAATCATTTACCCGCCAGAGGAGTTCTCCCGTTTGGGTTTTACCATTGAACAGCTGTTTTCGCGCCTCTTGGGCGAGGAGTATCAGGACTTTGTTGGCTACCACCTGCGGCGGACCTCGCTCAATTTATTTGTTCACTCGTGCCTCCCGTTTTCATATTTCCTCATACACAGGCTTAAGTTCTCAGTTTTTGCCACGCAAGAGCCCCTCGAGGAGTCTGACCTAGACCCAGATTTTCCCATGCCACAAGAGGCCGTGGCATTCAAAACGCTGACGTGGAAGACTGCTCAACGGTTTAGTGTCCTGGCTGTACTAGCAGTGCCAGCATTGATTTTTAATTGGCACCAGCAAAACTGGCGTCGTCACCCCATCAATAAGACATTATCCAAATATGCCAACAACAATAATCCGGGAAATTACCGAACGGTGGCCAGCGACATTGCCATCGAGTTCCGTCGACCGGAGATCTACAAGAAGAAATTGAACTCCATTAGCACTGTCATTGCCACAGATAACTGGCTAATTAAGACGACCATGTACAATGTGCACTTTGCCCATCAAAGCAATACTACGCTCAGTGTAGCAAAGGTGAGAGAGATGTCTTTTCAGATTCTTGGATAAGCCTTCTAAGATACAGATGTCAAATATTGCTTGATTTATTGATCCTTATCAATAGATTTAAATCTATTTATTTCCTCAGGCTGAGACGTACAACATATCGCAACACGACCAGAATGATACATTGCAAATGATTAGCATCGTTGTGAAGCCCATGCGGCAGGGTGTATCCGATTTCCACATACGCATCAATGCTCTGGAGTTTCGCAATTTGGAGGATCGAGTTCGGCGACCAATCGCCATACCATCGGACATCCAATTTCATCGCAGTGTGATTGATCGTTTCGTAGATGTTTTCAAAACACAAGTTGCTCTAAATCCCGTCTTCAATTCGGAACCCATTACAGACAAATGCTTCGCTTGCATGCTGGCCGAGCCAAACATTAAGATAAACAAGCAATGCGTCGATGCGAATCGCCAGGGCGTACCTCTCACGGATGAGGCTTGCTGCTCCAACTGCTATTGTCGACCCATGTGGTGTGTGGAGTGCCTGGCCCGTTGGTTTGCTGCTCGGCAAAGCGATGTGGATCGTGAAGTGTGGCTAGAGCAAAAGTGCACGTGTCCCATGTGCCGTGCCAAGTTTTGCATGCTGGATGTGAGCTACATAAGTGCACCAGCAGCGGCGCCAGTGCAACCGGACTCCCAGGAGTCTGATTCGTCCTTGTGATTTACTTTAGTATGCCCACGCGAATCTGTTGAATACTAAAGAACTCATTGTAGTTTTAATCGAACCTTGTGCTTTATTGGTAAGATTAAACAATAATCCTTTGTAAACTAATTCTAACATATAATTAAATATAGTTATCACGTTTTAATACTTCTCTAATCTAAGCAAAGCAAGAGATATTAATGTACAGGCGATATATGTACATATGTGGAGAAATTGATATCAAATCTCCGGAAATGAATATATATTTATGTAATACTAAAGCTTCATCCAGCAACCAGCTCAGCCCTAGCTAGGCTTTCCTCTTCCTCTCTGTGCCTCTCTGTCCCTCTTTTGATTTAATAAAGCGTCATTAAATGTTATATATAAGTATATATACATATATGTATGGTGAATATAAGTATAAGCCACACTGCACGTCAATTCGCTCATTATCTATAAATTCGTTTCGTAAAAACTTTTATAGGTCTCTGTTTTGTCACGTTGACTTCGTGTTGTGTTTCCTGCTGCAGATGTGCCCGAAACTGGGGACTGTGTCTGTGCAGAGGTAGAGGATCTGGACATGTTAGCGGTTGCGTTTGCGGTTACGGTTACGGCTGTGTTGCGCGATGAGATCTGCAATAAAAGATAAGACACATTCAAGTTGACTCCGATTGATAGAAGAAGTTAAACAATCAAACTAAATTGAGATTACACTTTAACTTATCAGAAGACATGCTTGAAAGTTGTATTTATGGTTTGCCGACCTGATTTTAATCGATATCGAGGCTTATGACCATTGACTACAGACATAAATGAACACTTGAACTAATGCACAGAAAATATTGTTCTTAGAACTACATAACAGAAGGTTAAGAACATATAGACTGATATATATTTTTAATTCTATTAAAGTAGGGCAAGCAACTGAAACCACTCAAATTATCTAAACAGGATTTTACCAAAACAGTTCAAAATACAAAGAGTTTATATAGAAATTTTTGATATTTTGTTAAATAATTTGATTCCTGTTCATACTCTAAAGCTTTTTGCTATAATTTTTCAATACAATTATCACGAAATGCACAATTTCTAATTATTCTATTCCAAAAGAGACGACAAAACCAGTCCAACAATGTATACACTCGTTTAATATGTACGTACTTATATATATTTTTCTATATATGCAGTCAGTCTTGCTCCGATAATAAAAAACACAAAAAAAACCGTTGTCTTTGTTGTTTCGTTTGTTTTTGTTTTTTCGCTGTCCATTAGTGATAACGTGTGTGCGTGTGTATTTTGTTATTATTTTAGCAGGTCGATGAAGAAGAAAATTTGCAATATCTGATACGGCCTGGCATGGGCTTTTTATATAGTGTTAGTGTTGAGTGTGTACTTCTTTCGCTTGGAAAACCTTGGAAACAGTGTGTGCTAAATTATTATCAACAATAATGCACCAATACGCTCATAAAATTCACTATTTCTAACGACAAAGTGAGCTGGTATACATACGACTTCAAACTGTTTGCCTCGATTAACTATAAATGGGTATACATATAAATATATACGTGTATTATTCTTGATCAGCTTCGGTAATTGAAACTGATTTTTAGAGTTGAAAACACTAAAATCACAAATGAGAGGATTCTCAGGGATCTCCAGAGATGTTTAGAACTAATGTTGCCATAGGCAGCATTTCGGTTCGATTCTGAAGCGGAAAGGAAAAGTGTGCTCGGCAATAAGGATTAGGAAACAGGTTTTTGAGAATTGAGAGAGTTGTTTTAAGAGTTTCTAACTAAATTCCACAATTGATTGTTTCAAATAACATAATTTTGACTTCTTAGCTAATATGTACACATTTAAAAATTTTCATTTCATTCTTGCTGCTTGGTGAAGTTTATATGATACATTTAGCACCTACACACACATCTACATACAGACAATCTTAATCAAATCCATCCCCCCATAAACCACAACACCCAACACATAATAAAACATTCTCCCCTGCCCTACTGCTGCTACGCTTCCTCCTTGGCTCTTTCAAGTTCAATGTACAGACGAATGGGCGATGACGCAGCAACAATGTCGGCCGATCGATCGATTGATCGGACACTGCGTTTGAGTTGCGCAAGCCAACGCCGACCCTCCCGACCACAACGGAGCCCCCGCCCACCATTTCCAGCTCCAGCGACACTCTATCTCCCA
Organism: Drosophila equinoxialis; assembly: GCA_018150345.1. Taxonomy (NCBI): domain Eukaryota; kingdom Metazoa; phylum Arthropoda; class Insecta; order Diptera; family Drosophilidae; genus Drosophila; species Drosophila equinoxialis. Next base: position 519,045 of record JAECWI010000531.1, on the reverse strand, counting down.
GGCTGACCGGTTGCCAAAATAAAAAATAAAACAAAATTTCAACCACATTCGCATGTCGCCAAAATTCATAAGGGTGTGCTTTATTTTTACTCAAACCCCGAATTGCACTTCTTTTTTATACATTTTATATATGTATGTATGTATATACTATGTATGTATGTGTATTATAATTTGCATTGTGTGACATTATGGCGTAATTTAGTCACTTTTACTTATTTATGGGTGTATAAGGTTTCCAGAGAGGTGTGTTTGTCGGTCTCGGTCGGCCTCTGTTGTCTCAGGTGAAACAAAAAGAAATTAACAACTTTTGTTCTTTCTTTTTATTTTTGATAGGAAATTGTATGTGCGCAATTTTTTCAGTTCAGTTCGTTTTTATGATCCTTTTTTCAAGTATACGACCCTTTTTTTCTTTTTTATGAATCAAGGAGGGGTTGTGGGGGGATTAAGCGATAACAAAGGACTTTACGGCATGTCAGAGTTGCGAAATTTTATATCGTTCCATCAGTCCAGCCAAATTGCAATTTGGTTTATGAGCTTGTCAAGAGAATGATAGGCAGACTAACACCCAATAAAAAAAGTTCCCTTTTTTGTAATCTAATCTTCTTCATTAAATACATATAAATCTTAACTAAAAAAGAAACATTCACTCAAGGACAAATAAAGGTACAACTTTTGTTAACGATGGTTTGTAAAAATTCTATCCAAGTGCTGAGAATAAACCTAAAGTCCAACATTAACCCAACTTGACCCGAAAGTTAAGCCATTTAAGTCGACTCTGTCTCTGGATACACAAATTTTAAGGGGTTTTTGAGCTTTAAAAAATTTTAACAACTACTAATTGCTTTTTTTGTGATGATGAATGTCTCGCAGAGGTCATCAGTCTATCAGGCAACTCGTCGCTTGGAGTGACATTGAAATGATAAATAAAAGCATCCAGAAAGTCTTACAAAATATCCCATAAACTTGAATACATATGTATATTGTATTCACATATAACAGAGGGTCTTTTCCGCTCTTATCAAAACAGAAACGAAGCCCCAAAACTTCCGTTTTGTTAACGAGCATTTCCGTTTTCTGTTATTATGCACATTTCCCTAGAAAAATGAAGTCATACCGACTACGGTATACCATGCACCAAGTGAACAATTTCACAATTTGATATAAGCATCCATTGGTAACACTTTTAGCGGCATTAGCTTGAAAATTTCACATATCCGCCATTAATGTTCGAAAATTTATTAAAATTGCGGGGAAGAACAAACTATATGCACTTTTTAGGATAGGAAACGCTTCCTTTTTTTCATTCTTAGCAATTTAATGCATGGTACAATTAAAAGTTCCAAATGGTGACGCAGTGACAATTGGTTAAGACCCACTTCTAGATAAAAAAAAGCGACAAAATGTCGTTACCTATAAATCACATTCACGCACAATCTATTTATGGTATAGCTACGTACATATATAGAGCTCTGATATTCTTGAAACTTGTGATAAGGCTTTTGGCCATGGACACGCACCTTTTCGTGGTTCTCTTTGGCAGACACTCCTCCCGAATTGTAGGCGGCATCGAAGAGTTTACCGTCGACGGCATCGCGCTTCTTGTTTTTCGATCGGAAGCGGCCGGAACGAGAGATGGTGAAATTGCGCCACTGATGGCTGTAAGCACCTCTCTCCTCTTCATTCAGAATGCTGTCCAGGTAGTGAATCGGTTCGTGGGCAGCTGCCATAGTGTTGCTCATGGTGATAATACCGACGATGGCGATGATAATGGACGTGGGTCTTTGGGGGTGGTGGGGGAGTGTATTTTAGTTCCTGCTGCCCCTTGTTTGTATGTGTTTTAAGTATTAATTATATTTAATACAAGCCCGAAAGTTATAAAGCAATCGATCTATTCCCCAGTTCGAATTCAGTTCATTTTGCCCCCGAACGAGATAGCAGAGCACAAATGTATGAAAGTTTTTCTTTTTTTCGTTTTTGTTACTTTTGTTTTGGTTTTTGTTTCTTTATTTTTTTATCAGTCAATACAAAGAGACGATGATGATGGTGCCCGTGCCGAGTGTAGTCACTGACTGCGAGCCAAGTTCTCAGCGCTGCTGCTATTAACCGACGCGACTGCCAGCAATTCGTTACGTTTACGTTATGTGCCTTGCCTGGCCCGACCCGGCCAGGCTTTCCTCTCATTCCCTTCCCCGCGCGAAAACGGCAGTCAGTCACAAAGAACAAAACGCAATCCGTTGGAGTTATGGGTCTTTCTGTTGCTGCCTATCGCCAAATGTGAGCAAGCAGTGGCAGAAAGAAAGCAACAAGAAATCTTACAACTTAGCGTGTGTGATTGCTCCTGAAAACCCAAACAGGTGGGTTACACTACACACTACACTCCACACACCACTCACACCTGACTATCTTTGTGTGTGTAGACATAAGCTTAACTGTGTATGGCCTGTTGGACTTAACTTGATGCTGTTGCCAACTTTCGATGAAAAGCATCATACACATTCGCTCAATACTCTGCCCCTCGTCGTAGCGAAAAAGCTGGAAAAAGGAAAACTATTAGGTTTATTACTTTGTATAGCAATAAACCTAATGGTTTGCCTTTGCGTTTGTGGAAAGTTACCCATTCTAGTAGTCGTTTCCACCCATTTCTGAAACAAATATAGCAAAAATTGAAATGGAAATTTTTAAAAAATAGATTAGTAAAATTTGGGTAGTTCAATTTATAATTCTTTTTTAATAGCAGACGCAACTAGTTGCCTGAAATCGGTCAACACTATGTCTTTATTGGGTCTTAAATTTGAAGTGCATTCAAGAGTCACCAGTGGCGATATTATATTGGGTTTTCCGCTTGTACGTATGTATATATGTACATATATATTTTCTATATGCACACAGCGGATATCTTTCGACTAACCGTGTTGTTGTGTTTTCTCGATGATAAGCGCAAATAGACAAAACAAACAAACACAAAACTTGCTAACAATTATAAATGATTAGATCGCTTTTTGGAGCATTCACTTTGAGACGGCCGGGATCGCGGTCTTTAACAGTATCTTTTGTGTCTCTACAATTCGATCAAACATACATAATAGATGGATAGAAGCTGTTGCTCTGCTTTAATGCTGAATAGATGTATGTATATACACACACATTGAGTCATACTTTCATATGTATATGTAAATATACATAGTATATTCATCACAAATGTTTAGATATATAGTCTCGATGACTCAGCAGAGCCGTATTAGAAGGCTAAGTGAAACATTATTTACACTTTCTTGCAAAGCTTAGCAAGATCGATCGGCTCTTCGTCTTCTGGAGATTCACAAAGCAATAGTGTGCACACGAATATATATGTATATATATATATATATATATCTTATCTCTTGGACATTGCACTATATCACAAAGTGTTTCGTAGTCAATTCCAAAGGCCACATTATTATATTAATACTTCAGCCAAAGCCGAGGATTTGTTTATTATTTACATAGGCAACATTGTAATTTACAAGTATTAATGTTAAATATATGTAATATATAAATTCAAAATAGTTTTTTTTTTGGAAGTACCTATGTATATAAGTTCTTAATATGGCTAGAATAAAGGGACCGGGAACCTATGTCGTAATTTTTTGTTTTCGATTTGGTTAACAAAAAAAATACAATTTGGTCTTGGCCCATAATGCGCAATTCCGTGGTAAGAATGCATTTAACAATAAATTTAGCATGAATTCGTTTTGCGTGTGTGTGTGTGTGTGTGTGGGAGTGGGGGTGTCTACTAGTGGGGAAAATCAATTAACTTAAAAGAAAAATCGACTGGTCTCAGGCCATAGGATATAGGATGGTTGATAACTTCATCATCTTAAACAACGCTGCCAACATTGGCCCCCTGCTGATCGTCATGCGCCGGCGCTAGACGAGCGCCGCCAGAGTGCGGCGCATGTGGCTGTTGATTACGAGCCTCCCCCTCCGCTTGCATTTGGTGCTCCTTCTGCTGCATGATTAACATTGCGGTGCATGAAATTGCGTAAATTCTCCTCGCTGTAGTCCACAATGCGACGTTTCTTGCGTCGGGCGTATTGTTTCTGTTTCAAATATATTTTCAGTATACCCTTGACTGTAATGAAGGTCAAACCTCCCAAGAGAGTGCGATGCAATGTATTATCCACAGCATCAAATAGTATGCGTCCTACAATCGAGGATATAGTCGGTAGTATCAGAGCACCACAAAAGACGCGAGTTGCCGATACGGGATCGGTTAAAGCAGGTGTGACCGGATTGCTAATGCTTTGTTGTTGCTCCTCAGAATCTTGATTACTGCAGAAATCGAGAAATTTGTTGAATAACCCAGAATAATGTGCAAAGGATTTACTTACATTCTTGGATAGATCAAATTCACAAAGGGAAACTTGCGGACAACCGTGCCGCGGTTGCGTATTAAACGCAATAGGGCGTCTTCCCAGCGTATAAGACGTCCTAATATCAGGCCAACTGGTATAGCGGGCAGGCCAATAAGCAGAATCAATGGGTCGCCACCCTCCATGATGGACATGCCATTCTCGTGTCCAACGATTTGCAAAAATGTAACAGCCCCATATGTCACAGCCGTCCAGTAGAGTGAGCCGACAACAAAACCGGCCGCCAGGAATGGACTCAGGCGCTTTATAATATTATCCATCGCTTCCAAGGCACCACCAAGTTTACCCATTTGTGGGAACACAATTATGTATTCTGTTTGGCATTGCGGACATGATACAGAACGCAGTGCATTGCCCTTCTGAGTTTTTTCATCGATCCAGCGATAAAGGCAGCTTTGGTGCACCCACTTGGTGGTGCCACGGCATTGGCACGGCTTTACCCAAGCGGCCAGTCGATTGTCCTCGTCAGTGGCAAAACAAATCCAGCAACATCGCTCTGGTTCCTGAGGATCACCATTAACCGAAACGGTTGTGGATGTGTTGGCATCTGCTGTCGTTGCCTTTAGCAGTATGTCATCAGCAACAACAGATGGTACGGGAATGGCATCTGCATTCCCATCCGGTTGCACTATAAGCGTTGTATGGTCAACGGATCCTGAATCGGATAGTTGTGTAGATTGTGCGGCCGCTGCCGCAATGTCATCCATTTTCTTGTAAAATGCCACACCTGCGAATGCACAACGAAATATATATGCTAATATTAATCGGATTGTTGCACTTTTGCACAGGTGGATATTAGTTTCGATTATCGCTTACTTTGTGTGATGTGCCTTGGGATTTGCCTTTGGTCAATTTGGATTTATTTATTTGCACTTTCTTTGTACTATGTTGTATGTTAACTAGTTTTCTAACGACTTTCAACAGTAAAAACTAACGTAAAACAAAAAATAAAATTTACATCAGTTGGCAGAAGCTAGAGATGAGCGACATTTACATGTTTGCTATTCTTCTTGAATATTTGAAAACTTCGATTCACACTTTCAATAGAAGTTGAAGATAGAATGAATATATATAGCACATAAGCTACTTGATAATTTTTTTTTGTTCTGATTTAGGCCATTTGACAATTGTGTATTAAATTCAAACTAAACCGATTGCTATGTGGGAATTTTTAAAATATTTCAGTCTCGGCCTAAGTAGCAGTGATTGAAAAATGTGATCATTGTTCATCTCTATGTCGTGTTTTGTCTGTTTCTGGCAACACTGTTCTCAGAGTTGCTTTGGCAATAATATCGATTCTATGGTATCGCTGATTAAGAAGAATGCTGCAGAAGAAACTGTAATAAGAAATGCAAAACAATACAAATATGATAGCTAATAACCCTTAAAAAGTCAAAATATCGTTTGCATTGACGCGTTGTTTTGACTGATTTTGGCATCTCTGCATTTTTTCAGAGTTGCTTCTGCTCATAAATGGCATCGATAGCACGGAGTGAGTACTAGCACCAATATCGATACTTGGATATCGGTTTTACATTCTTTTCGTGTCAAAAATCAGGCTATCAAGATGGGTCGTATGCACGCTCCTGGGTAAAAATTGCATTTTCTATTAAATTTAAAGCAGCCGGTAGAACCAGTACATTTGCAAAGTATGCCCGTGCTATAGTTTGATGTAGTTTATATGTTACCTTCAGTGCCAGAGTGGGATTCAAGTTGAAAAATTGACCACAGAGGCAAGCACATGTTTTGCAAATGTACTCGCGATACTATACTCAATGCGCACAGCTCTAACAACCCAACGATTCTTCTTGCAGCAAGGGTATTTCCCAATCCGCTCTACCTTATCGTCGCACAGTGCCATCATGGCTGAAGCTGAACTCTGAAGATGTTAAGGAGCAGATTAAGAAATTGGGCAAGAAGGGTTTGACCCCTTCCAAAATTGGTATCATCCTACGTGACTCCCACGGTGTTGCACAGGTGCGTTTCGTGAATGGCAACAAAATTCTGCGCATCATGAAATCGGTGGGTCTGAAGCCCGATATCCCAGAAGATCTGTACCACATGATTAAGAAGGCTGTTGCCATCCGCAAGCATTTGGAACGCAATCGCAAAGACAAGGACGGCAAGTTCCGTTTGATTCTGGTCGAGTCCAGAATTCACCGCCTGGCCCGCTACTACAAGACAAGGAGCGTTCTGCCACCAAACTGGAAATACGAATCGAGCACCGCCTCTGCTCTGGTTGCGTAAGGAACATCTGCTATCAAGCCGAACATGGTATTCGATAGTTGTTAGTTTGTTTTGAAAATAAATTTTCCTCTTTTACCATGTACAACAACAATAAGAATATCAAATAAACGCACCCAACCGGAGAATAACATTTTCTATTATTTTCTAATAAAGGCTTTTAAAAAGAAAAACCAATTTACTACCTTAATCAAGCCCACACCATGGACGGCTAAAAGACTTTGAAAAAGGAAATGAGAACTGATTGCCAAGTTCTTCAACAATACAAAAACGGTTTATAAATCACATTTAAAATACATTTATTTTCCAATACGTTCGGGAATCTAAATACATTGCAAATTAAGCGCACCGTTACGCTACAGTACTATTAATCTGCACACAATACATTAAAATAATAACAATGAAAAATAAAGTCCGGTAAGAAAGGGACTTTGCGGTAGTTCCTGGTGCTTTTGGTGTCGACTTGAAGTGTAACGGGCGCCTAGTGCTATAAAAGACCATGTCATTATCCATTCCAATTATAGCCGATATTAGTCGAGCTCGTTGTTGGCGTTATGTCGTCTTTCCCCTGAAGATTGCGGTTCGTCGATATCATCGTCATCAAAGCCTTGCATTAGACGGTTGAATATATCGCCAATCATCCCACCCAGTCCCGGTGGACCACTGTGCGGCACCTCGGGCTGTTCATCGAAATAGACAATGCCAATTTTCGTCAGATATTTTAGAAATGACGTGTCCCGCTTTAGTGAGGGATCGTAGAGCTTTCGCAGGGCGCGGAAGCCGTTAACGGATTTTGTGTCGATAAGGCGGAACAATAAATAAAGGAAATTCAGAAGAGGCTCTTTAAATGGGAACTCGTGGCGTAATATCTTCGGGTGGTAACGTGTATACTCATAAAACATAACTTCAGCTGTTCCTTGATCCTTCAGAGACAATTGCTGAAGCACGGCCTGCACAAGAAACAAATCCACCTCACTCTGAAAACCTTTGGTTACGCTGAGTTTGATTAGCACCCGGCCACACAAACTACCATCCTGGCACAGTAGATAATGGTGACGCGCCGACTCAACGTTGCCTTCGCCCCAATACACATGCGCGATTAGCTTATGCAAGACTGGATGCCCGTACTTTCCATGTAGACCACTGCTCCATTTAACGACTCGTTGCTGAAAAACCAAACACATTTTGTCACATCACTCAAAATTATATATTTTATGTACATGTTGTTACTTACTATAAATGTTTCGCGTTCCACAGTTGTCGGCCTAAAGCCACGTATAAGCGATCCCAAACGCGGGACCCAATAGAATTTATTATCTCCAGGCAAGAACCCTCTCTTTTCCAGCGTGTCTACCAGTAACAGAGATAGATCCGCAGCACTGCTTTGCTGATCCTTGGCAATAAGCTTTTCGGCTCCATCGAACAACAGGTCTAAGCAATCTTGATATCGCTTCTGAGCCGTATAACGGAAATATAACGTTCTATACATCATATGAGCCTCATAGAACTCGCCTGCCTCCAGCGATTTGGCCAACTTATTGAGGACACGACTCACTCCCCCGTTGGCTGGCAGAATTGCCAGTTTCCGAACTGCTGCTGCCTACTGGACGTTCGTCCCCGGCGGTAGCCATATTGTAGCGAATCGTGTGCTTGGATCAAGGATGTAGTAAAAGATGTGTCAGAGGATTGGAAAATATAAGCAGAATCGGATATTTACAAAATGTATGGTAGCTCTATGAGTGGCGTCAAGCAGTGTTGCCAGAAGTACTATTAGTCAATCGATTTCTAGAGTCGATTGCATCAAGAAAAGTTGCCAACATCGAAAGGCGAATCGGTAGGGTATCGTTGAGAGCTTTGACTCTTAGAAGCATTTCAGCACTCATTAATATTTAATTAAATAATTATTTATTTACAAAGAAATAACGGAAAAATGAAAAAAGGGCTTTGTAAATATGTCTAGCAAACAAGGTTGCAAATTTTAAAGGTAGTCCAGGAACCCAGCTAAAAAACTTTAAAGCGTAGAATCTGAAGAAACCAACCAAGGAAAAAAGTTACTTACCCGAACGACATTTTAGGAAAAGAAATATACATACATATGTAGGAGTACATTGAATCTATCTAAAAAAATTAAGTGATTTGAAATTCTTTATTGAAAATTCATACATAAACATTTAGTGTTGGAAAATCCAGATATGCAGAAAATAGTGGGTAAAGTACCAGGAAAAAGAGAAATAGCGGTCAATATAATAAATAAAAATAAACAAGTCTCTGGGGTAAAAGTGCATGTGCATAGATGGAAAAGGAGGCGAGTGGCAACGAATGTGGAGAAGGGGAAGACCTGCAGCAGGCTGTAAGCCGATGGGTCAAATTAAATGTGGGTGGTCAGGTGTACACAACCACAGTCGACACTTTGTTACGAGAACCGGACTCGATGCTGGCTCGCATGTTCCTTCAGGATGGAAACGTAATTAGACCGAGCGAAAAGGATGAACAGGGAGCTTATTTGATCGATCGCAGTCCACATTACTTTGAGCCCATACTGAACTATTTGCGTCATGGCCAATTCGTGTGCGATGCTCAGATAAGCATCAAAGGTGTGCTTGAGGAGGCTAGATTTTTCGGCATATGTTCTCTGGTAGCTCACTTGGAGGAGCTGATAAGTCAGCAGGAAGGACCACCCAATGATTATCGACCTCTCACGCGAATAGATGTGATCAAGGCCATAATACAGACATCTGTGCTAACTGAATTGCGTTTTCAAGGCGTTAACTTATCGGGCGCTGATCTAAGGAAGCTCGACTTTCGGAACATAAACTTTAAATACGCCAACATGTCGCGCTGCAATTTATCTCACACGAATCTCAATTACTGCTGTCTAGAGCGAGCGGATCTTCAGTATGCCAACTTAGAGTGCGCCCAGTTGGTTTCCATTCGTGCCCTCTGTGCTAATATGGTTTGATTAAATTCGTTTATTAAATACTGCAAACTGATTTATCTGTCTCTTTTCTTTTTTTGAAGGAAGGAGCTAACCTTCGTGGCTGCAACTTTGAGGATCCAACCGGAGTCCGTACAAACCTTGAGGGTGTTAATTTAAAAGGTGATTTTTTCTTAAAATTCGTATATAAACATGCATTCTTATAGTCATGCATTTTTCAGGTGCATGCCTTGAAAGTAGTAACATGGCTGGTGTTAATTTACGTGTTGCCAATTTAAAGAATGCTAATATGAAAAACTGCAATCTGCGCTCTGCCGTCCTTGCTGGGGCGGATCTGGAGCGTTGCAATCTATCAGGCAGCGATTTGCAGGAGGCAAATCTTAGAGGCGCAAACCTTAAAGATGCGGAGCTTACCCTTATGGTAACACCGCTGCATATGTCGCAAGCCATTCGTTGACCCCGGGCCGGGCAATTTCATATCATTTTAGTGCAATGGCAGATTTCACTTAATAGATATAAAATGTGTATTGTGTAAATAATTCAAATTGTTCCAATATAAGTAGGATTAAAACCAGCATTAAACAGTATTAGGTAAGTCAAAAAAAATGTAAAAAAAAATAAATTTGACAAGTCTAACAAATCTGACATACTGCTTGTTTTACTGTCACCCAACGTTCAGTCGACTTTCTCACTTTATCGTAGCCGGTTGAATTAGGCATTGACTTTAAAAATTTTTCATTAATTTGTAAAGTTTCTGATTTGTGTGTTCTATCAAACTGCCGTGACCAATATCCAACGGATGTCGATGAGATTCTCTTAGTCTCAGGTGAGTTTTTTGAGTCCTTGCATTTGCATAGCTATACACATATGTACACTCCATTTATTTCTGCCAGAAACATCTTCGTGTTTGCTATATCCAGATAATTTATGTAAAGTTAGAGTATGTTTTATTTTATAAGGTGTGTGGCAAACGAAACGTTATCAAAATCCGCCATAGCAGCTCTTCGGAATTGACTCAAAATGTGTTATCCTTCAAGATTTCACATCTTTTTTGTGAAAGTTTTTCTGCAAAAGAGACTAGAACCACATATAATGTCACCGACAGTTTTTTTTACATGCAGGTTGACTGATTAAAACATTCCTGTTTTGTAGACATTCATAGAGGCAACATTTAGATAATATAGGATTTTTTAGGCAGATTACATATACCAAGTTTTCTGTTATTTGGCAGGATGCAGAATAGGTGATTGCACTACAAGCATACGTTTGGTCGATAACGTTTTTTTAAGTTATCTGGAATCTTTAAAAAAAAAAAAACTGTCCCAACCCTCCTATAGCCGTAAATCGAATGAAAATAAACCAAAAAGTGTAAACACGCTATTAAGACATGCAAAATTATCGATACATCTATAGTGACATCAATATTTTTTTCTCAATTTCTGCACTTATTTAGCCCTATTTATTTATCGATAATTTCAACGTGGTTTTGTTGGAAGCGCCGGAGAAGTTGGACGTTGCTGTGTAAATTGTGTAAATTGAGTGAAAGAAAAAAAAGCAGAAATTGTTGAAGAAAAAAAAAGGAAAAGTAGCAGAAGAAACGAGAACGGAAAACAGTTTAAACACACATTTTATATAAACGAAATACAATGGAAAATCAAAGCAACGCAGCTCCCGCTGCCGCCGCTGCTGAGAATGGCGCTAACGCAGCGCAGGAGGTATCATCGACAAGTAAGTTTTTTCTTTAATGAAATGGGAAATTGCATATGTATTTAATTTTTTCTGGCCTGCGCCTGTGAAACAGAAATATTGTTATCATGACTGTTCTGTGATGCGTTAGAAATATGTGCATTTGGCACCATAAATTTTGAGTACACATCATGAGAATACATATTCCCATGCTTTGCAAATGGATCAAGGGCAGGGAGTTGGGAGCTGCCAATTTTTGCCTACGGCCATTTTTGAACGAACTTGTCAAAAAAGAATGAGAGAAAATGCCGCCATATTTCTTTCAATAGATTACTAGCGGTAAATAAGAGTTGTCAAATTGCTGAAACTGTAAACTGAATTTGACGGCAACAACAATACATGTACAAATGTGTATGTAAGAGTCCGCCCCGCCGCCTTACTTTTCTTTGGCGATCCATGTTTGTTTTGTTGCTGCTATTATTAATTACGTCATCGTGGCGCGCATTCTTATGCTGAAAATTGCTTAAAGATTTTACAATTAGTATGCGGTGGGGAAGAGCAAGAGAGCACACGCAACTAATAGTGCAAAGTGAATCATAGTTGGTGACCATTTGAGTTGCTCTTGGCCGCCGATGATTTGAATGTTTCAAGCTATTATTTTTACTTTTTGGTGTATATGTATGTACGAATGTTCGTGTGTGTGTGTTGTCTTCTCGCTCTTTCGCCGCTAATGTCATTCTATGCAAGCAAAGCACACAAACGCACCCATCTGCCTCACACACACGTACATGGGAGGAGGGTTCTTTAAGAATAGTCTACAAGCTCTACTGTCATCAATGTATACTTTCTTTTGGAAGAGACAAGTTTTTCATGAAATGCAGAACATTTGTTTGCCCCCTCTTCAGTTTAATTGAGAAATTCGCATTTTGATGCTCTCATCGCTGAGCAATGTTTGTGGTGTGTGTGTGTGTGCGTGCTAGCGTATGAATGAGTGGTCACAGCAGCGTTGCCAACTTATTGGTCATGCGTCAATATCGATATTTTTAATACTTTGCAATTCAATTTTTTTTGACACGCACACACGCAATTTCGTTTGTGGTTGTATATTATACTCCCATGCACATACATATTCAACATACCAACACCGACAGTAGTTGGCATTTGATTTAATTACTACTCGTTAACATATGTACAATGTGCGGTGCAGACAGGTGGCAACTCTATTAAAAACGGCTTCAATGCAGATCTCTGCTTCTTCATTCTCAAAAATTAAAAAGAAAAAAAAAAAAAAAAACAATTCCAATTTGAATACGGCGGTATAATGCAGCTACCAATTGTTTAGTTTTATTTATTGTTATCGCTTCGTATACTGGGCGTGAAAACCGGTTTATCAGCTATCACCTAGTAAAGTGAACCTGACGTGATAAGAAAATGCTTGTGCTAAAACCTGGGTCAGCGATAAGAGATAACGGACCACTTTGGGGCGGTTCTATCAAAATTAAATTTAAATTGTTGCGTCTCCATGCAATGCCCCGTCTCTATTCTATTGTCAATACAATCTAACGGTTTTCTATTTTCATTTATAGCTCAGCCCTTGGAGCCTACAAAGCGCTCATTGCGCGTCCAAACCTGGAAGAAAATCCAGGAGGGCCGGGTTGGAATCGGTTCTAACAGCATATTCAACCGAATTCCTGCGTTCGTGAATGCCGATAAGGCCGCTGCATTGCTCATTCAGCAGGAGGAGTTCAAGAAAGCACGTACGTTAAAGAATATCCTAATTCAATTAGAAAATTTGAATTTTTATTGAACATATTTTAATTGTATTTCTGACCACTTGCAGACCACATTAAAGTGAACATCGATCGGGCTTTGCACGACTTTAAGGAACAGGCTCTTCTGGCTAACAAGACGGTTTACTTGCCCAGCACACGTGACTCGTCCGCACTCTGTTTTAAGGTTGAAGTGCCAGGGGATGCCCCCGATGAGCAAAAAAAGGTGGCCCTGCGTGTTCAGGAAATACAAAAGTACCGCACGGAAATCGGACTTGACAGTAACTTGAAGCTTGATTTGGTGGTTATCGGTTCTGTAGTAGTGTCGCGCGATGGCTATCGCATTGGACGCGGTAATGGATTTGCCGATCTGGACATAGGCCTCCTGATTGAATTGGGCGCCATTACACCAGAAACAGTCATTGCCACAATTGTGCATGATTTGCAGGTGGTGGACACGTTGCCGGTAAATCTGTTTCAGAAATACGATACACCGGTGGATCTAATTATAACGCCCACCGAAGTGATACGCGTGGCTAAACACCTGCCCCGTCCCGCCGGTGTCTTCTGGGAAGTGTTGTCCGAGCGTCGCCTTAAGATTTTGCCCGTGTTGCAACAGCTTAAGGAGCGAGAAGAGAAGTCGGGCAAGGCCATAGCCCTGAAGGAGGAAGATACCGATGTCGAGCAGCATCAAAACAATAGGCGTCGTCGTGGACCGATGCGTCGTCGCTTCCAACGTGGAAACCCAGGACGCACCACCTCTCAGACTGATAACGAACAGCAAGTCGGTGGAGTAAGTCCATAAATAAAGCTCTTTCAGTGTATACTTAACTTTGCCAAATGTTAAACGAACTAAGAGAATCTTTTCGAAGACCGTTGTATGTGTATTACCTTGTCATTGTTAAGTTTATACGTGTGAAATTCCACAGTTAAATTCTATATTGTATTAAATGCTACTTGTTTCCTTTGCAGCAGGATAACGCACAGAAGCGTGCTCCCCGTCGTAAAGGACGTTATATTAATCGTCGCAGACGCCCAACTAGGGTAAGTGTAATAAAGATCAGAAAATTGTTACTTTGAATTAACTTACCTTAACCAATTGGTTTGCAGTCTGAGGGCGATCAGTCTGGTGTCGAGGGTGGTGCAAAGAGTGAGGATCGTAAACAGAATGAGGCTGGAGGTGGCGAGCGTCGTCAAAAGAAGAAGAACCGCGCTCCTCGTGACTTTTGTATTAAGTTGACTAACCTGACGCGCGATATTCGCGTCAAAGATTTGAAAACCGAATTGCGCAAACGCGAATGCAATCCCATGTCAATTACGTGGAAAGGTAGTCAAGAAACATAGTCTCCTTTTTAATTTATTGATTGTACAATATGCGTTCTTTTTACATTACGTCCCTAGGTCACTTTGGTAAATGCTTTTTGCACTTCGGAAATCGCAATGGCACTCCCAGCACCCAGGATGATATTGACAAGGTGCTAAAGTCACTCAACGATCTTTCTCTGACCATTACCACTGGTGGCGGCAGTGGGGCCAGTGCAGAGTCTACTGCAGCCGACGGCGGCGATGCTGCTGCTGTGACAACTGAGCCGGTCGAGACCGCAACACCAGTGCAGACAAAAACCATTAATGTCAATGTGGAGCTGATCAAGTTTGGAGCTAAAAAGGGCACCAATGCAGCTGGTGGTAATGCTGGCGCTGGAGAGGATGGTACTGCTGGTGATGGCGGAGCCCTCAATGGCGAAGGTCAAACAGCTGCCGGTAATGGCGCAGATGACACGGGCGCTGCACGCATCGAGTCGGTGGACACCACCACTGTATAGTATGACCAAGAGCTTGGTGCAGCCCACAAAATGTTTAGGCGGATGTCCGCCAGCAGTAGGATTACGTTTGGAGTTCAACGAAAACGAGTATCATTTTGTTTCGAGAGAATCGAAAAGTAACACAAACACTAAACAATCAACAATAGCAGTGAACTAAGCGACACCACCACCAACAACAACAAACACTTCATCTCACTTTACATAAACACACATACACGAAAAAACAACTCACAGTCATTAACACACTCAAACACAGTCTCCAGATATCATAATTTGCCGCTTAAAGTTTCTTCTTTTCCTTTATTCTTCTTCTAACAACGACAACCAACATCTATAGAGAAGAGCAACAGAGAAGCAAAATACTTCTAACGACAAACACACACAAAATCACTGACGCTTTTTCTTAACAATTGCATTTGTTTTTGCTTAAAAAGAAAACAAAATCAAAAAAAAAAAAAAAAAATACAATTCATGCAACAAATGAGTTTTACCCACGAGCTATACAACAATCTTCGTGTTCCACATCTGCAATGTGGTAAAACATCTAAAACACACAATTTCAGCCCCAAATAGTAATAACCCTTCACTAACTTGTTCTTTTACTTGGGCCAACTCATGTTTTGCAGTCTTCATTCAACTTCTCTTTCATATAAGTTTCATTTTGCGCCCTCTCTTGACTCATGAGCTTGTTATTCGCCGATCGTCCGGTCACTCCTCATTTAGGCAGTTGAGCTGCTTTCACTTGGGGAGTAATCGCACGATATGGACCGGTAGCAATAATTGGGAGTACGTTAAGAGCTATTCGTAAAATATAGAATAACCATAAAACAAAACGAAAAATTAAAAAAAAAAAAAATAAAAATCAAAATACAAAAAAAAAAAAAACGTGAATTCAACAACAATGAATTAACAAACTATTAACATGTTGCATTTCCGTTGAAAGAAAGAAAAACAAAACAAACAAAAAAAAAAAAAAAAAACAATAATAGAAAAGAGTCAACATTATTATTGTAAATTTGGTTAGTGTTTACCATAAATTACATAATTACACCACAAACACCAATAACCATAACTTATATATAAATAGATATATATATGTTTTTAAAAAGAAATGGATCAACAAAGGCGTGAAAAACAAATAATGATACAATACAAGATTACAATTATTTACTCTTTTTTATACAAAGAAAAGCATTACAAGCAAACAAACAAATGTGAAACATGATTGAAATATAACTTGAAATAAAAACTTCAAAAAAATCGAACTGTTAACAATTGTTTCATCTTTTCTTTAACTACACCAAAGTTAAATGCTGAATTCCTGGGTGACTTGATGTTTTGCGGAGTTAAAAAAAGTAGAATTTGTACTCGAATATTGAAATATAGATATCCGATTAATTTAAAGATATATATATTTAATACGGGGGCTTCCACAAGGATAACCCATAAACCTCATTGATTGTAGTGAGTTGCGGATTAAAAAACTTTTCAACCAATAAATGAAATGTATCCTTCATTAACGATTAATATTGATCAGCAATTACAAGACCCATTAATGACTTTGTCTAAAGATTTCTTGTATTAAGATTTAAAAAAAATGTAACTAGCGGGTTGTACTTTTAGGTAGCATTCTAAAATTGAATTCTCTATCGATTCCAGAAAACCATTCCTTTCCTTCTTTTTTACCCGTGGTGCGTGTTCGACACGTTGTTCGAGTACTGATTTACTTGCATTAATTTAGAAGTGCAAATCATCAAAATGTCTCTCGTCATCCCAGAGAAGTTCCAGCACATTCTTCGTATCATGAATACGAACATCGATGGTAAGCGCAAGGTAGGAATTGCCATGACTGCCATCAAGGGTGTGGGTCGCCGTTACTCCAACATTGTGTTGAAGAAGGCCGATGTCGATTTGACCAAGCGTGCCGGTGAGTGCACCGAGGAGGAGGTTGACAAGGTGGTGACCATCATCACAAACCCCCTGCAATACAAAGTGCCCAACTGGTTCCTTAACAGACAAAAGGACATCATTGATGGCAAATATTTGCAGCTGACATCCTCCAACTTGGATTCCAAGCTCCGTGATGATTTGGAGCGCTTGAAGAAGATCCGTTCCCATCGCGGTCTGCGTCACTACTGGGGTCTCCGTGTCCGTGGTCAGCACACCAAGACAACTGGTCGTCGTGGTCGCACTGTCGGTGTGTCCAAGAAGAAGTAAGCTGTAGCATTTGACGTCGTCTTTGAAAGTGAATTTGCTGGATATGTTACTTTTTTGCTACTATCAACCAACAACATCAACAAGGTATAGGTAGAGAATCATATAAATATGAAGCGCTGCACGTGAACTAAATGACTCAGAAAGATTTTCCAAAAAAACGATAAAAGTAAGTTGTGAATTTTCTAACCGCGATTGTCGTCCCTATGATTCCCGACTGTTTTCGAAGGGATAAATATTGCCTTTTTAAAACGACAATTCAAAAAACTTCATACCAAAAATTTTACAAACTCTGAACATTCTTTTTGTGGTTAAGGAAAAGAAACTAATTTGAATTTCGAGAAGAAGGAGATATTGTCGATTAAAATTAGATTAATGTTAAATAGAGCCAAGTATTGCTGAAAACATGAAATTGTAAATACGTATGTATGTACATTGGCATATGCGATAGGACAGGGGCAAAAAACTTCGAACACCAATTTAATAAAGCTGTGTGAGTATTTTGAAGTCAACTAGGTATGTATAATAAGGTTAACGCACAGCATTCATATCTCGATCCATGCTAGCCACAAGTTTTTTTTACAAGTCAAACATTTAAAATGCATTAATTTTCCCTATGCCACCTTAAGATTAGATATTAGAAAAGACCAGTCTAAAAATCCGAAATAAGGACTCGAATGGTTTTAATTTAATGAAATCCCAGTTAAACGAATATTTTTCGGCATGAATTCTCATTAGTTCAAGATAGGAAACTAATCTTTCAATATGTTTAGAAAATTCAAAACTGTATCCCAATAAATAATGCCACAACTCAAGAACTAAAAAAAATGGATTTCTTTAAATTCTGAGACATTATCGATGTAGAATGACAGAATAAGCAATTCTTTATCATTTCAGAATAAAAATGAATCCAGAAGGTGTCCTTCCAGTCTTTCTTTCTTTGGGCTACCAACAAGTGGACCCAACTGAGAAGCATGAACAGGTATTGAGTGGAAAAGTCCAAGAACTAAATTTAATTTTTAATTTAGTCGGATTAATCAATCTTTTTATAAAAAATCGTCTCTAGTATGAAAAAGATAATTTTGAACTTAAGAGGAAATTATTATAGCTGATAATGGTGAACTAAACACTTAAGAATTCACTGCTGCCACTGCCAATCGTAATACGGAATTTGACGATTTCATTACTGACACAGTTAATAGACGGAAAAAGATCAGAAAAAATTTGAGAACTTCTTGACAACTAAAAATAGCACCACTTATTAAAAATTTACTTAAAACGAAAAAAAAAAGGAAAAAACAAAATTCATTAATAAGTTATGATTAGCTATTAAAACTATTCATAAATTATAAACTCAATACTTGGTTGCATTGCCCTTAGGGGCCAAATCCGCTGCACAACGACTTGGCAATGAGTTAACCAGGTCTTGGCAGCGTTTGACCGGTATTTTCTTCCAAGACTCCTGGATTACTTCATCTTTTTAGTTGGTTTTACAACAGCAACTGCTTTTATAATGTCAGACCAAAGATTTTCTATAGGGTTTAGGCCTGGTGAGTCACCTGTGAGTCACCAGTGGTGACCATGCCAGACACTCTATTATATTTAGAGAATTCTCTGAGAACCACTGCTTGACTCAATATTGTGGTGTGCTTTGGGATGTTGTCTTGTTGAAAGACCCGTATAAGTGGCATATTATCCTCAGTATGGTAGCATCACCGTCTCGAAGGTATTTACATAAACATGCCGATCCATAATGGACTTGACGCACTATATAAGATGGACAACACAATAATAAACACGGAGTTCTGTGGATGCCGGAGGTATGCTCTAGACCTTTTTCCACCATACATTACAACTTTACTTTCATCAGTCCATAGCAGGTGTCTCTACTTTTGGGCAGTCCAATTCCCATGATATTTAGCAAAAAGCAATATGTCTCTCGTTCAAAAGTGGAACGATTCTTGAGCTTCAGGCTTTTAAATTGTTCTTCATAAGGTATTTGCGAACTATTTGGGCGATAATCGAGATGTTAAAGTCCTTTTCCTAACCGCTTACAGCCTTAAAAGGATCCTTATTGCTCTCTCGGACTACGGAATGGACTTCTTGCTGCTTCAGTTGTGGCTTTCGTACGCGGGTTTTAGACTTCTGTTTGAAATTGATCGCATTCCGAATCATAATGATCGAACAACCAAAAAATTTTCGAACCTAACGATACGATTGTCCCTCCAAAATCTGGTTTTTGGATGAGTTTGCGCTTTTCAACCGACCCATTATATTGAAAAGTTTCGGATTTTTTTTTGTGCTAGTACCTTTAAAATTGACTTTGATACAGGAACTGTTGAAAATGTGTTTTTATACCATACACCCATAGGGTGAAATGGTATATTAAAGTCGCCAAAATGTATGTAACAGGCAGAAGGAAGCTTCTCGACCCCATAAAGTATATATATTCTTGATCAATATCAACAGCCGAGTCGATCTAGCCATGTCCGTCTGTCCGTCCGTCTGTCCGTCCGTCCGTCTGTCCGTCTGTCCGTCTGTCCGTATGAACACCTAGATCTCGGAGACTATAAAAGCAGAGCCACCAAATTTGGAATGTAGGCTCGTGTAGTATGTAGAGTGATCAAGTTTGTTTCAAATTTTGCCACGCCCATTTCCGCCCACGCAATTCAAAAAAAACGTTTATCTCAAAAACTATTGCAGCTAGAGACACCAAATTTGGTATGTATATTTGCATAGTAAATGCGCACTATTTTGTACGTATAAAGTTTTTGCCACGCCCCTTTCCGCCCCCGAAATTTGAAAACTCGATTATCTCCCGTAATTTTTTACCTTGTGCAATCAAATTTGGCACACTTAAATTTGATACTAATACCGAGCAAACTACCAAATTTGATGAAAATCGGACAAAAATACTGAGTTATGCATATAAACGTTTTTGCATAAGGCCTTGATGGCCGTTGGCGGGTGGGGGCGCTAGGGTGCTTATATGCATAAGTGCGCGAGATACTGAGATATGCTTGTAACAAGCATGTGAACAGAATTGTGGAAAATAGGCAAATGCATTAGTTATTACAAATTTGAAATATTTGTTTTACTGGTGTATGGTATACCCAAGTCGGCGAGACGACTTACTTCACTTCATTTACAATGCAATCCTGCGAAATATGACGGTATTTTGCAAAATACTAGCAAGTGGTGCTATTTTTAGTTTCGGGTATTTCTTGAGTATGTCATGTCTTTAAATAACTTTGAAAACGGTGGATATTAATACAATTTTTTTTTTTGCTTTTGTTAGTAGGTAATATTTGACGTTCAAAAACGCATTCACATGATCCTTAAACCTCTCAATAAAACTATGAATCCTTTGAACACATTTCCTAAGCAAGTGGTGCTATTTTTAAGTTCGCAGCTGTATTAATTCTAATTTCAGAAGTAAAAATCCAACTCAAACTTAATTCTGGAAAACATTTTGAAAAGAATCAACAAAGTGTGTTGGTCTTCGTTTTCTTTGAATGCAATGTTCGAATGTGAACGCAAGGATTTTAATAAATAACCATGAAGGAGTGAAATCTGTTTTGATTGATCAACCTGCTTTTTAATTTCAAGAATTCAAGCCAAAAAGTCCTTTAATTTTTTGGCCAGTGCGCTGTAGGATATTAGGAAGATCTTTTTTGGCAATTGGAAGATTTAGGATAAAAACGATCCATTTTCAATCTTAGATTAGTGGTAGCTACAAAAGAACAAGTTGCGGAGAGTCCTCATATATTTGAGTAACCACTAGTTACAACATAGCCAACTTCTGTTTATGTAGTTACTTTTATCACCTTCTTCAAAAACTTTTTATGGTATATAGACTTAAGTCTGTATTTGAATTATAAGTCTTTTTTATTGGTTATTTATTAGGTGTGTCGATAGAAATGAATAAAACTAATTACTATGGAAAATTTGATTGCTATAGTCAAAAAATTGCAGGAGCCAACCGATTTTTTCCTACTTATGAGGGCAGAAGTGGGCGTGACCAAAATAGGTTAAGAGAATATATAATATACTTAGGTTGTTAGTAGGTTGTTTCGTGCGCAGCTATGAAGAGTTAATTAAAACTACTAACTTTCCTCAAAACTAAAAGGATGAGATCTATTTACTTCTTGCGTTTCTTCTCATCCTTCCGAAGTTCTTTTGCTTTTTTCGATCAGACGGTCGTGGTAAAGTTGAAGTCCGTCTCACTTTGATTTGTCTTTAGAAAGTCTAGGATAAGTCGTCTTTCTCTCCCTGAGCTTTACTTTGTTTCTCTTTTGGTGGAGGATTGGGCACATCTCTTATCTCACATTCAGAATGTCACGTCGGTGCCGTTCGAGTAGGTTTTTAGAATGATTTGAAATTGAAGTATTGAAAAGTTCCTAGTTCCTGTTGGAACCAGTAATTATCCAATTCATTTTCACGAGCAATCAACACGAATTATGCGTCGGAGAGTGGTACGAGCGATGCCTAACTCTTACGAACGATGGCGACCTGATGTCGATGGAGTCTCTGCAACACTGGGTCGAACGGCATCAATAATCTCTTCCTAACGTCTGGCATTACCAACACTACCAGACGATATAAATTTGGCATATGTATAATCGACGTACAGTGTTGTCTCCAGGCGATGTTTTAACTTTATTTTTATTTTTCCACGCACGTTTAGTTAACACAATTGAGAAGTTATTTTGAATGTACAGCTGAACAATTTTGTAATTTGTTAATGCTTAAAGTACAACAATGGAAAAAGAGTACGTTTATTTAGATTTTTGTCACATTTTGTATGCTGGGGATAATGTCGATAGTGTCGCCAGAATAAGCTCGGATGAATTCCCTCGGTGTGACTATTTTCCTTGAAGATGTCCCTACTCACATCGTGTCTCTCTTCATCTGTGATTAATCCTCAGGTCTATGTACTGTCACGGAAAGAGTGAAAAATCTGCTTGTCACTAGTACAGGCTCCAGGCTTTCTACCAAGGATATTTCCTGAAATCTGCTAAACGTTAGGACAGTTTTTATGAATTTTGAAACTCTTTTCAGAATACTTTCTAAAGCTCATGTACTGCCACAATATTTTTATATATCAATTTACAGGACAAACATGAATTTATGGGTATGTACCATTTTATTTAAAACCACATTACACATTAGTCTTGGTAACTAATTGTGTAAAAAAAAAAGCTGAGATTAATTTAGCACTGTGGACTTACGTCGTATAATTTGGCTTACTAATACAGATACGACTTAATAGACAAGCAAGATCATATTCGCAATCAGCGGAATAAAATTGCCCAAAAAAGGATTATGAGGTCCTTGCCACAGACAAAAAAGTCTGAATTTGTTGCCTTGTGTTATTGGTATGCTCGGAAAATCAGTTTTACATATATCACTGATTAACTATATTGAACATATGAACATTTCAAGTCACGTCTTTAGTTAGGATATCTGAACGATAAAAAAAGTGAGCCGAATACCTCCACCGCCCTCTATAATTGAGCCCGCCAATAATAATTATGCATCGTATCCTTTTTGTATTTATTGTAAGGACTATGGCTGGTTTGTGGTTTGTTTGTCAGTTCTATATATGCTTCCAAAATTTATGTATTTAGCACGATCTATGTACATACATATATCACTAATTTACAAAATTAATGTCATCCAGTAAACTTTGAAATTTATGAAACACGATGATGACTTTTCGACTTTCCAAGTCCAATTCCAAGTGCTAATTTAAAATCTTTTGAAATGTTTAGAAATATCTAAATCAAGTTCTTGAAAAGGAAACTTTGGCAGAGGATATCTTGTATCTTAATCCGAAATAATATGTTATGAAATCTGTTAATTTGAATCTTTGGAGACTTATAGACTATAGATAATTGATTCGCAATAGGCTTTCGGTAGTGGGCCGCATTTACAATTATATGTTTTTGCTTTTATTTTTGATTTTTAGCTAACATCTAGCAATATTATATATACAAAGGAACTTATGTCCTAGGATCGGTAATAGAGACCTTAAAAGTAAACAAATTACAAACATATGGTACATATGTGTACAGTATACAAAGGTGACATTCAGCGTGTTCATTGACGATTGTAATCGGGCTCGAAAAATAGTTGTGAACTGTCTTCTCATTGTTGGTGCTTGGGGCATAGATAATCTACATGCATATGTGTTGGTGGTGGGTGGGTGGGTGGTCTTTATTGGTTGTGACTGGGCATGTGGTGTTTCTATGTGTGAAACCTGTTGCATTAGAATTTTGGTCTTATTAAGTGTTGCAATCGAAAATTCAAATTCGTTTCGAAATTTACTACTTTAGGGAGGTGCTTGTTGCCTTATCAGCCACGCCGCAGAATCTACTTGGTGTGCCCTGTGCGATACTGGAGGAGGATGGTGTGCCGTGTGGCTGGGTGTGGGCCTGTGGCGATGGCGTTCGGTCTATAAATTCAATGTTATCACTCTCTTTGTAGGTCGCGGACCTGGCGCAGGCGGCACCAACTGCAGCAGCAGCTACGCTTGTGGCTGTCGCGCCATCAGCTGGCTGGAGGGCAATGGATGTGCTGGGCTTCTCCTGTATAGGAGCCAGGCTGTTGACAATTGAATTGGCCATGGCCAGCTCCAGTTCCCGCTGCCAGTCGTTCTCCTTTTGCTCCATGGCCTTGCGCTTGAGCTCTTTGTAGCGATTGTAGACAATAAACTCCTTGACCAGGGGCGTCTCGTGATCGCTATCGCGTTGCGCTGACCTCTGTTTGGCCAATCGTTTCTTCTTCTTGTGCAAGGGACGTGTCTCCACAATCATTTCCTCGAGCTCCAGACAGGGATCACAATTAAGATGATCCTCAGGGGGCTTGAACATTGGTTTGATTTTCTTCTCCAATACTTGCTGGAAATCAATGTGTCGCAACAATGGAGTCTGATGTAATTCTTGTTGTGTGCTGATCCTGGCCCCAGGATATGTGCAGAGCAACTGAAAAATAAAGTGTGAATTCACTTGAATTAAGTCAGTCACGACTAAGTCCTGGCAAACGAGCCGCTGACTGTTCGCCTATCTCTTTGGCCGAAACGCCAATTTCGATTTCGAAGGACTTAAGGCGATCTCATAGCGTCATAGCAAAGAATAATATTGTGGGAACAACAAAGCGGCCTGACTTACAACTTACCTTTTGGAGCAAATCGATAAAATTGCTACTCCAGTAGCGGGGATAATGAACGGGCGTATTCAGTATGTTCTTTATCTCAGCCAGCGGGGTGTTGGAGTGCACCACAAAGGGTCGGTTGTTGCCTCTCATCTCGTAGGCCACAACGCCAAGGGACCACCAATCCACTGGATAGCTGTAGCCAGCTGTAATTAAATTGCAACATTCCGGATACATTCAATTGGTCATGTAGGAGTATTTCTGTTAGCACTCGTATAAATAATTTGATTTTTCTCGTCTCAAGTGCACACATTTTTACACATTTTTATTAACCCACTGACACCCACATCCACACCCACGCACACTTACCCACTTCGTCCAGGGCACACAAAAAGACCTCGGGTGCCATGTAGGGCTTCGTTCCAGACATGCTGCATGCCAGGCCATCCTTTTGCAATCTCGTTGCAATATTAAAATCAGTCAAATGAGCGTGTCCTTAAATGAAATGTCAAGTAATTGATATTCACTCACAACTCAATTAAAACAGCCGCAGGATAAATAAAAATATGCATACATACAGGGATTATCATTTCACTTATCCCAGCGAATTTAAATTTCGATTTTATCCAATATAAGTTAATTGACTAAAAATCTCATCCATTTCCCAGACCAAGTAATATGTAAAGCCTAAGTTATGTGTAAAAATCTTCCTTTCTTAGAAATGTTCAGAATAGAAACTTTGTCCTAAAATTTTATCTTTATCTTAATTCAATTGTGAAACATTTGACTTTTATTAAGCAATATTTTAATTTTAATAATAATGTTGGCTTCTGGGTAATAATTTCATCTAAACAAAATAATACGAAGGAATATTTTAATGTTGTGCTTAAAATCTAACTCAAAAACGGTTCCCAAGGAAAATAAACGGATTTCATCGCCGCATTTTCAATTCGGTGCAAATTTGTGTTATCGGCTAGAAACTTAAACAATTTTTTTTAGCTAAGTTAAACGTTACTACGCCACTGTATCTACTTATTAAGGAATAACTGAACAAGTGGTTGAAAGATCAATTTGATTCTATTCTTTTATTAGTGCCTTCTTAGGTTCTTTGCAGCATGATTTGTATGACGTCTATTCTTGCAGACCTTGCATGACAGATCTTCGGTCGGTCTATCTTCCATACTAATAGCAGGCCATTGTATTATAGGTAATTTTCTATCCTTTTTTTTTGTCCTTCTGCAAAATTCACTCTTTTCCGTTTAGGTCTTCAGGAGTTTCTTTATATATTTCTGAATTTGTTTTCGTGGCTATAAAACATTTCCCGCATATCCAAATCCGGCCCAAAGAAATTGATATTCACAAATACAATGACTAATTTGACTATTCCTCGAGATTTAATAGCTTTTTTGATAATGCTAAATTTATAGTTTTATCATTTTGTCAGTTGATTTTTGTATTTTGGTTTGATAATTCAATGGCAAATTTAGTTGAATTGGAATTTCTTAAGTGTCCACCATTTGGCGCAAAGGCAAACCTTTAAAATCTTGCTCACATTTCATAACAAAACGATTTCGAGAACACGTAATTCGGATATTTATATTATCAATTTATTTGTAAAAAACACGTAATTCGTTGTTTAAAAATATCTAACTCGGGGAGTAAAACCATTTTTTGACATTTTATTCTGAGTTTCATGTGTGTAAGCCCGTTTATCCCATGCCGATAAATTCCTAACAATTTAAATGAATTTAACTTTTCTATGTTCTTTACCAACAACTCGTGATGCTGTTTCAATAAAACGTGCCATGGCGAATTTTGGCATACTCCATCTCTGCCTCCGGAAAAAGACACGGCATTCGCATAAATCAATATAGCAGTAAAAATATATATGTCTATATGTACCTACTTATACTTTTTATATATCGTAAGATAAATTATTGAAGCTGCTGGCAGCTATCTTGATGGTCGGCAATTCGGCGCCAAAGTTTTCCCTTTGATAAAGGGAGCGAAAAGTTGGCACTTACCGGCATCATCCAATAGAATATTATCTGGCTTGATGTCCCTATGGACGACACGCTGTGTTTGCAAATATTCCAGCGCACTACCCAGTTCGCACACTAATAAGGCCACACTCTGCTCAGAGAATTCCACCTGAAAGAGGTAAATGTTAATGTGAATGCAAATGTAAGTGGGATGGCTTTGGCGAAGGTCGCCATCGAGTAGTACAGGACGCGATGACTTACTCTGTTCTGTAAATGATATCTTAAATCACCGCCAGTCAACAGGTCGCAGACCATGAATAAATCTTCCTCATCTGTGCAAAAGGAGCAGAAGAAGAAGCAAAAAAAATGAGCATAAAGCATAAAGGTACCAACAAACCAAGTCGAGGTATAAGAATTGCTTTGGGTCTGGAAGCTGGGAAGGGCATCAAAAGAAATGCAGAGACTTAATTTGCATTTTGATTGCCAATCAGCAGGAGCGGCGCTTAGCGGCCACAGGTAGCTCAACCCACCCTTCCCCTCGCCCCAGACTCCATTTGCATATGTACCTAAACATATATTTTCCCCAAACCTACATATGTATGTTTCTGTGTCTAAGCGATGTGGTTCGGTTTGTGTTTGTGTGCACTTACCCTGAAACGAGAACCATAAATTGACAAGAAACGGATGCTCCAATGAGGACAGCAGCTCAACCTCCTTGATAACGCCGCCGAGGGCACCACGCATCTCGCAAGCGGATCGACTCACATATTTCATGGCATACAGGATGCCGCTATCACGTTTCTGTACAATGCAAACCTACAAATCACACCCCATAAATAAGGCATATCGAATGTTTATACAGGACTCTGCTTACCTTGCCAAAGCTTCCCTTGCCAATGGCTCTTAGTATTTGAAAGTGATCAAAGTTCACTGAAAAGACAATTATGAAACATATCAAAAGAAGAAAGTACAAAATTATATAGAAACAACATATATTTATTTTCCATCTCCAAGCCCCCCATCCTGTCCCCACAGCTCTTCATCCAACCCTCCAAACACATTCCCTTTGACTAACATGTAAAAATGGTGACTCATTGTCCTCCTTCCCGATGTTGTCACTTTTTGATTTCGGGATTAGTTTTCTAAGCTGATGGCGAAGACGATGACACACAAAGAAAGGTGGCAAAACATTGACTTGCAGCAAACAAAGATTGGGATATGTATGTCGGACCAAAACAATAAATTTATCCCTATCCAAGTAGCTTAGTTTAATGTGAAGCAACCGCTTGCTGGCTTGGACCAGAAGGAATTCGAAATCGTCTTTGTTTAGCTGAGTTTGTAACAGGTTGAGGTCAATCTGGGTTAATTTACGTCGCCAAATGTAGCCTAGGAGAGGTCGAAACCGTTCGTGGCACTGCAGCATGGCCACCTGTTCGGGTAGAGGCAAGAATTCGAATATCTGCAGCAGGCATAGCTCGTCCAAATGCTCCATGGCGGATGTTCATTGGGCAGGTGTATCTATGTGTTTTGGTTGGATTTGATTCGGGGCTGGGGGATGGAATGTAAATGTGTATTTTTGATTTCCCCCTGACTCCCTGCCTGCCTGACTACTCAGTTTTTGCCTTCATTCATTCTGACAAGTGTTTGCGTTTGTTTTTCACTTGCCATTACTCACCATCTTCATCGGCAGTGAGCAGACCTGCAGCATCGGATCTGCTCGATGAATTGACGCCCATGTTGCTACATCAATGGCTGCTTCCTCGGGCGTTTGATTAGCGTCGCTTCGATGCAATTCAATTCAATTGCTTTCCCTTGCCGACTATCGCCTCCAACTAATAGTTTCAATTGGCGTCTGTTCCAGTGCCTGGGTTTACCTGCTGATTTTGATTAGCTTTCCACTTGCACATTGATGGGTTTAAGGTAATTGTTGATATTTGTCAACGGTTGCTCTGGAAAACACAGAGATTATTGTTTCGATTAACACTTTGACCTCTACCAGTTTTACAAATTCACCAAATACTCTTTCAGTTTACCCTCTCAGGTATATAAAAGAGAATCAATTACCTAAGTATAACGTTTACGATTTGGTTTTATCATAGACTTATTCCACCAGAAGATAGATTTAAGATAAATTTAAATTATAAAGAGTAGGAGTTAAATACAATCAAAGTAGGTCTGAGAAAGATATTAAATAAACATTTAATTAAAGATTATGAAATTATATGTACTACCTTTAGAAACGATCGAAACTTTTGTGGTTTAATTCAAATATATAAAATATATATATATTTTATATATAAATTCATATATATATAAAAGAAATAACCCTATTTTAACTTGGCGTTGATGCTAAATAAACCCAAAAGTTTATAGATTTATATTATTCACAGAGTCATTGAGTCATAAATTGTAAAACTCTGTTTTCAACCAGTTGTTTTGTTTTTTTTTTTTTTTTGAAAGCTGTATGATATAATTGTCCTCCGATACGCCTGAATCCGAGACAGTCATTGGCTGCAGTAAATAAAAGACTACAATTCAATGAAATGTGAGGTCTGGAATGTAATTAAATTCTGGTTGTACTGATAAAAAATATTTGCTGAATAAGATGTGTTTAAGATGATGAATACGGATTCATCGGGAGCCTATCGAGATTGGAATCGGAATTGGGTTTTTTTCTTTGGTTGTCTAGCGAATGATTCATGATATCTTTCATTCCTGACGTTGTTTTTAATGAAACGATTACGTTACAAGGACGATATGCAGAAAAAGCCATAAATAATTGTAAAATATACAACCAAAATTGATTTAAACTAATGAAACGATTCATTATTTTTTTGACTACAATTGCTGAAAACGAAATGAAACTTTGCTTGATCTGTGTCAATCAAAGTCATCATTAAATTAGAATAAACATACATACATTATAAAGCTGTGAATCGAACCGAGATTGAGTAAATATTTGGAGCAAGCCACTGTGCCAACTGTCAATTGTGATAAAATAATATAGGGAAAGCGAATATCCCTTAAAAAAAACCCATTCAAAAATTTCTCTTTGACCAACAGACATGAATTGCTTGAAGACTATCAATATTACGGCCAAGGGGAGAGGACGCGAGGCCACAGTTTCGTTGCGGCAGAACGAATTAATACGCAATCTTCGTGCCTTGGTGGCCGTGAGATTTGAGCTGGCCATTGACCGGATCGTGCTCGTTTTTGGTGGTCATGTGCTTTGGGATGTGGGCTCAATTGATCGTCACGGCATCACCTCGGGCGTGACAGTGCATGTAGTTTGCCGAGAGTTGCCTGATCCAAATCCCAAGGTCCTGAACTTCGGAAAGCCTCACGAGGGCGGCAGGAAATCCAGGAATTCTGCATATTTTAAGCAAATGCTGGACGATCCAAACATATTAAGGGAGTCGCTACAGAGCGATCC
Source organism: Drosophila equinoxialis (assembly GCA_018150345.1). Classification (NCBI taxonomy): domain Eukaryota; kingdom Metazoa; phylum Arthropoda; class Insecta; order Diptera; family Drosophilidae; genus Drosophila; species Drosophila equinoxialis. Next base: position 489,392 of record JAECWI010000531.1, on the reverse strand, counting down.
GCGCATCGGACGCCTTATCGAGGAGAATGCTTCGTTTCGGCATTATTTAAGCAGTGATCGTAATTTACGTGAGGTGATCTCCTTGTCCTTCAGTCCGGCTAGACAGGAGCTAGGCAGGCGTCGGGATCTATATATTTTTCGCATGGAATCGATACCAGGTGGACACAAAATGCTGGACCGCCTGAACAATCACATGCGTGAGATTTATGAAAACAGTGTGGCCATGTCTTATCAGCAACTGAGCAAATCCAGTAACTCCAAGTCGAGCGACGAGAATCCCCAGCGTGGACGGGAGAATAAAGAACCATTACCCAATCCTTGGTTGACGCAACCGAGGCCTATGACTGGCATGGAAATGAATGTTCAAACGATCCAATACTTGCCACAACATATCAAGAGTCAATGGGAATCGTCAGCAGGCAGCATTCGTGGCATTCCAGATGGACATATGTGTTGCCATCTAAACACAGACGGGACGCAGGAAGAGACGAAACGGCAAGAACAAAATGAAAACCAATTGGAAGAGGAAAGGGAGCAGGAGCCAGAGTCGTCAACAAGTAAAGGCACTTCAACACTGAATTTGACTGATTTTCTGTCGTGCAATGAAACTCGCTGCGAGCAGCGCTACCAATCACAACTTAATGAGCTCTGTCAGATGGGCTATTCAGATCGCAAGCGTAATATTTGTGCCCTTCTCATCTCCCAGGGTGATGTTAGGAGCGCCACAAAATTGTTGGACCACTGGAATCGTTAATACAGCAAGAGCGATCGCAATGACACACACATCCACCTACTCACACCCCAGACACTTAGGCACAGTTAAAGTTTCCGTATGTTTTAATTTTGTTCGATTTTGGCCACATGTCATGTGTCTCAGTATGGGTATTTCAGAAAGTAATCGTTGTTAGGTAAATTACAAGAGTCTCAATCCAAAGAAAACGGGAAATTCCCCATCTCTGACATTCGGAATGTAATAATTTCCATCACTCGTATTTATATGATGATGGATGGGAACGATTTTGTCATGTCCGGCACACAACTATTCGCTTAGTGTCCGTATCTAATCCCAATATTAATCCCATCCATCTATTCATCCATCATTGAGCTTCTTTGTGCTCAATTCATGTGACAGTTTTCATGGGGAACATATCAATTTTGTTCGGTCCATGACCAAGAGAGATGTTCCCAATCCCCACTCAACACCCACCACCCACAACCTACAACATATAACATATAACCACGTAATTGTGTCCGTACATATTGCATACCGCTGAAAAATGTTAAAAATATTCAACGTTTTTTCTTACATTTTTATTGGCCCAACTGTTTTACTCTTTTGACTTTTAATTGAAATTCTCGGTTATTTCTCCGCCTTGCAGATGAGCTGAGCAAATGAATTCTGTAGCTCAGGGATAGGGATGACGTGATGAAGAATTAATTGAATGTCCTGAGTAAAATGTAATTGCTTGGTCTTCTAGCTTTGTGAGACACAATAGAGAATATAAAATTGGGTGTGGAACTAAATTGAAAACGCAAATAAAGCAATACGCTCTCTATCAAAATATTATCACAGGAAACCAAATTGTTCAAATATAATCCGCAGTAGTAGTAGTTCCATCGTAGTTGTAGTAGGGAAGTTAGCCGATGTTGTTCGAAGGATTTAATAGGTATACTGAGGAGTACAGCTATTAACAAACCTTTTAACAGTGCGACCATAACAGCTTCTTAAAGACATGGTTGTAGAAAGGCTTTAGTTTCCCAAGAAGAAAAATAGCGTTTTTTCAGTAGCCAAAATTGAGACCAATTTGGACCGATATGAAAATAAACGATACAGAAAGGGGATGGGTTAAGTCTAAGAAATTGCACGTCGGTTTTTTCCTTACTAAAGCCATAAAAAGGAAGTATGGAATCTGATTAATTAGATTGGATTCGTTTAAATTCACTAGATATAAAGTTGCCTTAGAATAAATCAGGAAATGGAAAAGCGAAATTCAGTTAGAAGCTTTCTCTCGATTATTCATTGATTATTCATTGAGTTGAATTCGGTATGAAATATTTATAAAACTCAACATTTTTACCCCCTTTTGGCAGTGAGTGGCTTAAAAGTTGTGATTTTTATCAATTTCTCCAGACCTTGTAAGTACAAAAACTAAAGCAGAAGCCATTAAGGAGGTTAGCCTTAAAAAGGCAAACTCATTTAAATGCACAAGCACAGAAGAGGCAAGAGCACTCCGCGAAGAACAATTGCCACGAAATGTTCCCCCAGGGTGGCGGGGATGGTGATGGTGGTGGCGACTTAGGTGGCCAAATGGCGTAAAAGTATGGACGTTTTTCTTGTTTGGGTCCAGGACATTGAGTTGGAGCCGCTTCATTAGGGGGCCACACCAGGGAAAGGTTGGATGATGGTGATGGTGACGGCGTTGCTAATGTAGCGAAACATTTGTTCATTTTGCTGGCTCATTTTTACATTTAAATATTTTATAAAAATGACAAAATGACAGTCGGAACAAGAGTCGGGCAACAGAAACAGCAGCAGCAGAAGATACCTTAAATGTGATTGCTTGGAAAAGCCAACAGACTCTGGCTGGGAGCAGAGCCATGTGTCACCTTGAGCGTTTTCGTTTCGTTAACTACATACAAACATATCAACATTTACACGGACAAAATTTACGCGGATTTCCGGTTACTAGCCTGCCACAAAATAATTTTTTGAACAAAATGGTCATCATTTGTCAATTTGAAGGTTTCTCATGTGTGATTTGATTAAATCTGATTGACTTAAAGATAATCTTATGCCAATGTAGCCAACTGAAAAAGAAATTATTTTTTTATTTTTTTTTTTTTTTTTTTTTTTTTTTTTTTTAAATTAATTTTATTAAAAAAATTAATATTTTTTTTTTTTTATTTTTTTTTTTTTAATTAAAAAATTTTTTAATTTTTTTAAATTTAAATCAAAACCTACAGAATTAATCGGTTTTAGAAGACCAGACATTAGTTATACATACCTAAGGGTTACCCAGCCTTTAAACTAATTGCTTGGCTCTATTTATATTTCGTAAAACTCCTTAGGGAAGAATCGAGACACACTACTCTTTAATATGGGTCCCAATTTTAATGTTTGCAAAGATAGCTTTTGTTTTTGTCCAATCAGAGGAGACACAATTTCATTGCCATTTCTGAATTTGATATTCTTAACTGTAGTTAAAACATACTTTTCATGTTTTTAAGATATCTATGATATTTTTCTTTCTGTGCATTATTTGACTTATGTATGTATCTATGTATGTATAAAGCCAGAGGCAAAAGGCAGAGCGACCACATCGCAGCGTCCACTTTTCATCACGTGCGGCAGGCGACAACAGACGGTGTTGACTGACTGTAGCTTTTATTTAAATTAGATAAAAGTCTTTTATTGAGTTACGTGAGTTGCAATTTCGTCAAAGTCAACTTTGGTGTGGCTTGGTTTGGTTTGGTTTTTGTGGCTAGAGCAAGTTCTGTGAGAGGGATTGAGCAATGTGTACTGTGCCAATGTCAGGCATGTTGGTAATTATTCATTATTTCACCCAAAGAAAGGAATTGAATAAGTTAAGAAGTGGGAATGGAACTACGCGTATGACAAAAGAAAATTGAATTCCAGTATCCACACATTTGTGTTTCTTGAAGGGATCTTAAATGTTTAGCAGACATAAAATGTTGCCTACATGAAAATACTTTTTTACTTTACTTTTTTTATGCCCAGGTGCGAGCCTGTGAAAACTTCCGCCCACCCAAACAAAGCACTCATAAAGCGGATTTGGGACTTGTGAATACAGCCAGCGAGCGATGAAAGGGGTGAAAGGGATTGAATGGGTAACACAACAACATAAATGCGATTTCATGTGCACAACAACTCGCGGGAAATGAAGTGTTGTCAAACGGCAAGTGAAGAGAGGATGAGGACGAGGATGAGAATGAGTATGAATCATCATCTTGAAATTCACTTTGTGTGCCATAAGTTGCTTTCCTTTTGATGACGGGGTGACGCCTTTTAGTTGCTTGGTTGCTCTCTTTTAAGTTTGCATAGTACGCACTCCTTTCGCATGCTTAAGATTTTCCTTCTGTTGTCCTTGCTCACTCATTTCGCAATATTCATACGCATACAGTGCTCAAATGTCTGACTAACTAGATTAAACTAAAGTTCATTTAAAGCACAACATTCGGCGTTTGAGATTTTGTTCTTTTTCAGGTTGGAATTCGCTTTGCTCTCAATGATTTTGCACATTTCACGGTACAGTGATTGCTAAAAATAAAGGACCACTTGACGAAAATTTCCAACTTTAACGTTACCGTTTGGCTGAACATCATCGTAATCATCGCCATTGCCGTCGCCCCCGTGGGCTTACTTATTGATTTTACATAATTAACAATTGCGTGATTTGGGTAAACCGAAAATGGGTCAAGTTGGTTTACTTGATTGATTGGATTGGAAATGACGCAACCAAGGAGAGGCAAGGTGAGATGTGCCTCGGTTAACCATATTCCTGTTGTGGCTTTGCTTGCAATTAGTGTTTACAAAATGGAACATAAAAATAAATTCATGGCTCTTTTTGAGAGATTAAAATCTTTGGATTACTAAGCTATTATCTAGGCATTTGTTATGTGCTTCCCATCCCGTATCAAATATCTGAAAGCCTCATTTATCAGAGCTCAGCAATTGACAGCAGAATCAATCAAAATTAAATGGTCCTAGCCTCTGATGGAGCAAGTTTCGGCTGGTGCCAATTAAAAAGTGTTCTTAATTAATGGCAAGCTTGAAAGTTGTTTCATATTTACTTTACTTCTTTGAGCGAAAAACTGCTGCTGTTCTTTTCCTTTCTCAACGCTGCTTCCAAAAACTAATTAGACGACTAAAAATGACGGCTGCCGACCCCGGCGGGAGCCCATCGAATCGTCCATGGTAAACCCTTCATTAGCAGATGGGCAAAGGCAAACACCAGCTAAATCAGCGAGTTAAAATAAAGAAAAATTTGCATCTTTTCCTTAGATTTTTTAACACCAAAGATAGAGTAAAGAAAGTTGAATGAAATAGCCAGATGGCTAGTATATGAATCAATGCCAATGTTTCATAAAGGGTATCTAGAGTCGAAGTTTTCTTAAAAGTTTTTTGCATTTACCTCGATTTACCGCCCAGTTGGGAATTTCCTTTTATGCTTTAAAAAAAACTAAATTGCGAAAGAAAACTGAAAAAAGAACTCGTTTACCGGCGAAGAATACCTTCCCATCGCCATAAAACAATAGAGTATTAATTCTGGAGTAACGCATCTTATTATTATTATTATTATTCCAGTTATATATCCTAGTCGTACGATTTTAGCATTTCTATTGGAAAATGCGACTTGGCCCTCAAAATATTTCCAAGCTATGCCACAGTATGTTGCCGTTATACGCGTTCGAGAACAAATTTCATAGAATTTAATGAAACTTTTTCAAATTTAACACTCAAGCTAACGATGCGCAAAATACGTTGTATACATTGTTGTATACTTTAGGGGGCTTTGATTACCCAGCCCGTGATGTGTCATTGCTCAAGTTGGGCCCAATCGAAAGGATTACAAGTGTTGGCAAAGTGAAGACAAAAAAAAAGGACTGAGACCCTCCATCAGCCACTGCTCCAGCCAGATATATATTTTCCCACGACAAAGCCTTGTTGTATGTCTATATCTGTGTGTGTGTGTATGTTTGTGTGTGTGTGTGTTGGTTGAGAACTTTATTGCGCCGCCTTCACTATTAAGATTACTTAATCATAACGCATACTGGAGTCTGGACACGCCTCTGTTCCCGTGCGACTACATTTACACTCACACATATATACATGTATGTATGTGCAGTTTATAGCACATTAACGCACACATATCCTGGAAGCAACTAGAGCGGGGACTGAACTGAAGCCTCATAACTGTATTAGCCCCATAAACAAGGCCATGTCTTTTGACAGTAACTGTTTACTGCTCCAACACATTAAATATAATATCATTCAGATTGGAATCATTTAAGCCGCACATATTTCTTCCATATATGTAAGTCTGTTGACTGATACGTTTTATGATTTTAAAATTTAATGGCATATGCAAACAACAAAAAATCTTCTTCCCAGACTGCTTTTGGCCTGCTAAACCTTTTTTTATGTTCTGGTCCATCAATCAAAAAGTTTTTATGTTCAATTTAAAATGTTTTATATAAATTAACCAAAAAATTTCACAACTTTTTTCAGTTATTCTTTTTATGAGTCTACACTTTTTTTTAGGATTTTGTTTCAAAGTTTTTGTTCATTTAAAATTTTTCATTCTATTGCACCCAAATAATTATTCAAACCCGATGGTCCGCCCCTCCCAGCCGAATGATTTTGTATTTTGTTTATAAAGTGTACATATAACACAAATATATGAAATGTCGAAGGATTGACAGGACCACCAACTACGGCCCAATGCCCTGAAAATTTTCATACTTTACGTTTTTTTTGTAAGCATAAGAAAATAGGTTTTTTTTGCAGGTTTCCCTGAAGTTCCACAAATTTAGTGAAGTCTCAATGTACATGCAATCAAAAGTTAATTAAGGTAGAAAGAATTTTTAAATTCAAATACAACTAGATTTCTCAAAAATAATTACAACTCATCGAAAATTAGTTCATATAAAAAGATTGCAAACGACTCTCAGGAGTTTGAAGTATTAATGTTTCAACCCTGCATTGAAGATGTATACATAAGTTGCCAAATTGTATGTAACCAGCAGAAGTATGTATTTCCGAATTCCTAAAACAGTTAATAAGAAAAAGTTTTTTATTTGGTCAAGAAGTTCATAGTGCAAAAAGTTTATGTTTATTCTATTCAGATGAATAAAATGAGTTATCTCTACTACAAATAGTACACACTATTCTGTGCTAAGAGACGAAAACAAATTTGCTTATAATAATAATAATGATATTGATTGCAGTTTAATTAAATTATTGAAGTCGGCAAACAAATGTTCCACATGTTAAATTAAGCTGTAGTGTATCGGAGTTTCTCAGTTTCTCAAATTTAAAATAATAAAATTTGTCTCAACTATGTAGTAAGAGCATGGGTCAAAGTTTTGTTGAGCTACCCATTATTAAAAGCATCAAACGAGAAAACATAACATAAAAACAAAATAAAGTAAATCATTGACTTGGTTGTTGATGTTGCTCAGTAGTAGAGCTGTTGAAACATCGATGTTTGGCCACTACGGTAGTTAGCGGTATTTTTTCTTTTTTATTCCGATTTGAATTTCCATAGTTTTCAAGAATAAAATAGGAACACCAAATCAAAATTTAATGCAATTCATGAAGTATTTGTAATTGAAGCTAACAAATCACTTTTGAATCACTGTATTTTTATAGATGCGACAACGAGATACGGTGGATATGCTGCAATATATTTTTATAATTTCCGAGAATTGTCATCATTTTTATTATCAATTTCATCTTCTCTGCGCAAGTTAAGAGAAAGAATTGCACAAATGAAAGCAGTCATGGTTTTTGTGGGTGGTGGGTGTTGCGAATGAAGATAGGAATGGAGTTGGGTATGAAGATGGAGATGGGGATGAAGATGCCATAGTTTCATGCATTGTTGATGCTAATATAATTGAATGCAGAAAAATGGTCATGGTTGTGGGCGACGTAGCTGGCTAACAAAACTGTGCGGCCGAATGATATTCAAATTGGTTAACAAACAAACTTTTGGCAACCAAATCTGAATAGCAATTGTGGACATTGATTGAATTCCATTTGATTGTTTGTCTTGTATTCAATTTCAGAATTCAACTGCCATGTCCACTGTCATTGTATACCCACAAACCGAGATGACATCATTGACATGGCCCAGGCGCAACTGTTCTGCGACCGAGTGGAGCCAGAGTTTTGTCTGTGTGTATTCCCTTTTACTTTTATAGCTTCTCACTTGGCTCATTTAATTTATATGCAAAGCTTTTAAAGTCCAAAAATGTTATGAAAAATTATATATGTATTATACATACATACATAAGCATGTACATACATACATCACGATGGAAAGATTGAACCGCAGCAGGAGCAACCCTCAATGATGGTGGCGGATTTACACCACCGGCAAGACCAAAAATATCCAAGGACCACAAGCACTTGAGGAATCAAGATTTCATCAAAATGGCAGGGACAAGGAGTTCATTGACATGTTGTTTGTTGGGGCTGCAAAAATAACAACTCACACACACACACACACACTCCTCACATACACAATTCTCAAAGAAAATTTGCTTAAGTCAGCAGCGCACACAGAGCCAATGCCAATAATTTCTCATAACATTCTCGAGCTGTTTGGGGTTAGCATAGTCAGTGCTTAAGGAATTTATCGATTGATATACATACATATTCCGCTGGCATTATATTAAATATACATATGTAGGGTATAATTTGTACATACATACACTTTTTAAAAAAGCCCTGAGTCATTCAATGAGTAAATATGAGTAGTGAAAAGAAAATGAACAATGTTATATATTTTCGAGGGAAATTTTGTTCGTCTGAAAAAAAGTATAAAAAGAGAAAAATAAATGAAAATGAGAACATTAAACTAAAGTAGTTCCAGAATACTTTGTATTCACTTTCAGTTTACTAACAAAATGTGACTATAAATTATTTCTCAAATATAAATTATATGTAATAAATATATAAATTAAATAATTCACAACAAAAAATACATTTCTATATTTTCTTTATTTTTTCCTCCGTTTTTAACAGATAATACACACAGCAGAAAACACTGTCAATATTCGAATTATTCAATATACAACATTTCATTACTTCTTGACCTTCTTTCTTTTCGGTATATTTTTCAGCAGCCGAGTGAAACACGACTTCAGTCACTCACTCATTCTCATTTCGTTTTGTACAAGTATTCACTCAATTCAATTTTGACTTTGTACATTTGAATGTCGTTTTTTGCCATTCATGCAGACGTCTAATACAACATACATGGGTGTATATACACCTACTGAACATGTATATTATATTATATATATACATATATTCAAGTGAGTACTCACATGCATGAGAGTTAAGTTATTCAAATTGCACTCGCAACATTTTCCATGTTTTTAATGGGCCGTGGCAAAAAAAAAACAACCAAAACGAAAAGAAAAATTTCTTGGCACGAGACCGAAACCAGGAACCGGGACCACCGAGTTACCCACACAATTATACAATATAACTATAGCAGGGACACAAATATACACATAAAACTATATGTATAAGTTGTAAGACATGTTATTTTGAACTTTTGATGGCGGCAAATGTCACGCGATATTTCGTTCACTGTCGTTGAGCACTCAAAATTTCAATTTGCCGTCGGTTAAATTTCTATTTAACTTACATTTACGTGAGATACGATATTTTGGTATTAAATTTCAAGAGAATGAAACCGGAACCGCAAGAACCGTTAGCTTTCGATGACAACTAACAACTGTTGTTGGTTGTTTACGCTTTGCGTGTGCCAGCGTTGCCAGACCAATTGCCAGCACGCAGGCTCTGTGGCCTGAAAGAGAGAGAGAAAGCAAAAGTGAAGCAAAGAGAAAGCGAGTTTAAGAGAAAGCGGTTAAAGGGCATGTGAAAAGTAGTATGCTTGGCTTATGAATGAATATGTCAATTAGGCGTAACTTGTCTGGCCAGATTTCACTATAATTATGCTTACATTTAGACACACACACGTGTATGTGTATATTTTGGTGCATCCTGTTTATGTGTGTAGCATACATTAGGGCGCAAAATAGTTAGCTTGCCGGAAATTGACTTGTTTAGGATTTAAGATAAGAATCTCAATCACAAAAATCGGATTTAAATTCATATCGGATAACAAACATCTTGTTTTCACTAAGAAGTCCCAATTTGCTTTGCAAATGTGATTTTTGTACCTTGAGCTCGACCTTGAGGCATACCCAACCTATCCGCCCATGCCGCTTATTCGGCTTCCTCGATCTCACCACATGACCCGCCAACACAATTGTATGGGCATTGTTTATATGAAATTTCATTGTTTATTTTGTTGATAACGCCGCAAAAAGATGAAAACCTCGAAATGAAATAACAAATTTAAAATGCCTGCCCCAAAATATTTACCCCCTGTCTCTCTCTCTCTTTCTCGTTCTTTGCCTCGCACTCTGCTACCAGCATCAGGTCTGGTCTGTGCTTAAAAGGCTATTTAAATTCAACAAAGCCAAAATTGTTTGTTTTACGCACAGTCAGTCCAATAATCCAATGCCCTACTGACTGCCACTGTGTGTGTGTGTGTAAGTGTGTTTGAGGGAGATTTCATCTGCGGCAACAAAAGGCCTTAAAGTGGTGTCTGCTTTAGGCCAAGTGGCTGCCAGGGTTGTCTACTTTCTTCCCATTTCTAGAGCACATCAACTTGGTCATAACAACTGCTCTTGTCCAGGTAAATCATTTTTAAATTAGATACACATAAAAAAAAGGTTTAATAAAACAGACTTAAGAGATAAGGTAGTTATCAGTAATGTCCCTAATTCAAGAAATTTTAAAATATATTAAGCAATAACTCTAGAGTGGTCTGCGATACCCAGCTAAAACTGGTTGCGAATTACAACTTGAAATTTCAAGCCCATTACAAGTATTATAGGGTTTATGGTATTTCAATAGTTATAACTTATTGTTGCTTAATTTAAAAAGAGAATGCCTAATTCGGTTTGCTGTAAGTAGAAAACGTTTTTCTTTTCTCTGTTCCTACTTTCCATATTCTTTTGTACCTCAATATTAGCTTTTGCTTGGTCTATGCTGATGCTAATGCCGCTCCTCTTTTGTGTGTACATTTCTTTTTTGTTTTCGTGCAACACAAAACGTCAACACACACTCACACTCAAACAAGCACCCACACTCACTCTCTCACTCGCACACACACACCAACAAAACACTTGGCACACACACAAAGTTCTGGTATCAAAAAGGATATGTTTTTTCGTCGGAAACGCGTTTAAAAGTGTTCGCCAATAAGTGCTTAAGGCTAGGGTTAAGGCTATGGTTGGGTTTAGCTGGGTGTGTTCGGTATTGGACGCTTTGCTTGTTTACTGAGTGTGTTTGATGAAACCACAAAGCTTGCCACTTGCCTCTCCAAGCGGCTATAGCGCTCGAAGGCTTCGCTCGGCAATACAATTAATTCAATTAAATGTGCTATTTGAACGTACATTCAATGCCGACCTGAATACTTGAAGCATACTTCAATTTCCATTGCGCCCGCTTGTGTTTGCTTTGGAAAACTGCGAAATGAGAACTGGGAAAATCCATAGTGAAAAGTCAATTACTGCAATCAAATTGATAAGACACATACAATACCAATTGATACTCGCAATTTCCATTTGCTTATGTTGTCGCAACCAAAGGCCCCGTTTCATTTTAATCAACAATTATTTCCTTATTCAAAAAGAGATTTACAAGATATGGCTTTGTGATAAGGCAAAATCAAAAAACGTTGTGGCATGTGCCCTGTGCCTCTGATTTTCTTTTTCCGGCTTCAGTAAATTGGATATGCTTTTAAAGTCTCGATGAAATTTAATTGTCTTCCTTTTTACGACGAGGATAAGGAATAATCATATTAACTAGTAGAATATCGAAAGCCATAATTGAAAGCATTCATGACTTGTCTTTTCGCTTAAAGCTTAAAGTTGGAGAAAATCTATACAACTATATGTACATACGTTGCATACATACATATATAGACCATGAAACATAAGCAATAAATGCATAAAACGACGAGACGACTTCAAATAGCCATGTCCGTCTAAGGTGAGGAAAGATTATCGCAATGAACTTGCAAGGGCTATGCAAACCTCAACGCGGTCGAAGTTAGACCCGGGCCTCTGGTTATTACCTGGGCCAGATCAAGTATGAAGATCTCTCCGATCGGACCACTATATCATACAGTGACATACGAAAAGTGGGTCGAGCAGTTGAGGTATCACTATGAAATTTTCTAATGTGATAGTTTTGGATATTAAACCTCAGATCCCAATCTGAATCTGATCGAATAAATAGAACACAAGTTACTGTCAATATAAATTAACTCTGCTCAAGCGCTGCCTGCTGCCATTGGTCGAGCAGAGCAACGGACCACACACACACACGCAACGTTACATAAACTCTATGTTTAGAGGGAATAAGGGAAGAAGAAAATATTGTAGTAAAAAAAGTAATAATTTAAGGGTTTTGTTTGTGTATTGATGAATTGAGTTAGAGGAAAAGAATTTAGAACATGTAAAAATATTATCCCGAAGGACTGCAAGGGTTCGGCTATGCCAAAGTTGGCTTCTTTAATATTTTTAATAAAAATTTCTTGAAAATAAAACCAAAATTCATTTCAATTGTAGGGTATTTTGCAAACATTCTTTCTATTTGTTTTTCTGTTCGTTGACTTCCTTTTTGTATGATGTTGGTTTTCCAGGACTATTCCAAATGGCAATCGCAAAATAAAAGTTGTGACTGAAAACCTACAAAAATGTTGTCTTATTACAACAACTTTATGTAGGGCCATTTCCCATGGATACCGAACGAAGCAGCACAATGTGTTTTATAGTACACAAATTAGAAATGTTTTAAAAATAATAAAAAGTTTGTAAAATTAATATTGGATTTACTCTTAGTTCGATGTACATAAGATAAATGGGTTTCTTGTGAACTGTTAAACTGTTAACTGTCAGTAAACGAGTTCATATACCGTTGCTAGCTTTCGTATTAATCTTCCATGGCAAGGTGGTAAACATGTAAAATATGAAAATTCTTGCAAAGACCAACAACACCCTGATGATGCAGTCGTTCGATGATTACTACGATTTTTGCACAATTTAAACTAAAAATTAGTTTCTAGTTATTACCTAATTTGATGGTAGAGAGCGAAGCAATCAAAAGTTGTTTGTTGGAGGAGTCCGATCTTGCTGAAATTGGAAGAATACTTTAATCGCACTGATCGATAAAATTGATTGTCGAAAAATGCCTTTTGTACAGAAAATCATGTATATTTGTTTAAGGAAATGTGTTTATTTTTGGTACATGTTTTTAATTGGTAAAATAATCCTTTTAAATGATTTTTTCGAATTTGCTTGCTTATCTTCAAATTTAGTTTTATGCGAAATATCAATAGATAAATTTGATTATTTGAACGACGTTTTGTGTTACTGTATGCACCAGCTCAATTATCTCACATTTTTTGTTCAAAATTTAACTGACTGGATGCCATTAAGTCAGCAACTCATTGTTAAGGTTTGATTATTGCGAGTATCCAAGTTATTTTGATCTCTGATAATTACCAAGGGGAACGGATTTTACACCCAAAACTATCTTTGTATGATGGATCGACTGTATTTATATATCTAATTTGTATATATCGGAACTGAGAGATACATATGTATATTCGGATAATTGAAAACTTCCCTTACTATTTCAAATAACAAATTAAAAGAGTAAAGTTAGCTATATGTTTAAATGAAACTGCTTATTTAAACTTATTTTTTGTTTAAAATCGAATAAAAGTAACATTATATACCAGCAGATGGAAACACAACCCTATCAGAAAATACAAAGTTGTTCATTTCAGGTATCTTTTTTATAGTCATAGAATGCTTAGTGCTTGCAAGGTAAAATGATCCTCGGCACAGCTAAAGTCATCTCTTTCTTTTTGTTTCTACCATTGCACTATGGAGTTTTTGGACGATTTTGGAGCACTTAAATCAATTTCTCAAAGTTTTTGAAACCCAAATTTTTTGATGCCAATTTATAGATAATATATCAATTCATATTTCTGCATACTAGGTTTTTCAAATTTGTTCAATACTGCTGAGAATAACGTTGTCGAAAACAAGTGTTGGGAACAAAACCAAACTGCTTTCATTTGGTGCAAATTGTTGCTTGACTTTGAGTGTATATAAATTTTAAAAGAAAAACGTTATTGATAAAACTGAAGATGTAATTGAAAAAGTCGGGCTTGTACTATGTGTTAGTAGACCTGATTTGTTATAAATAGAGGTGTGTATTTTAAAATCTTGTTACGAAATCTCAACTTTAGGGAGAGTTATAAAAAATGTCTACCAGTGTCCAGTCTAAAACTTTTACTGTTGGATAGAATAATAAATTCTTTGTAAAATATAAAAGTCTCAATGTCCACAAATAGCCACTTTTTTTGCAATTTAACTTTTAGCGCATAACCTCATATTCCTACTTATAGTAGGAATGAAGTATATGAAGTTAGTGTTCATAGGTTGCAGGTGCATGTGGTGTACAGTGCTCCAGGTGTATTAGATGCAAAATTACTATCGAATAGTAGCCGTTTATTCTTTTAATTACACCAAAACATAAAGGACCAATTTGAATATATTTGAGCTCAGTTTTTTAGATGGCAGACCCAAACGACCTTTTGAATAATAGGGAATAGCTCCAATAACAACACCAAAATCGTTTGCGAGTATTTAATGTCCCATTTATTCACAGAAAATAAGGTTAGCTACCGAAAGCGGTAATATACAGTATTACACAGTTGCTGGTTGATATACATATAAGCCAAACCTTCACGCCAAGAAGAACAATAGAATCGCAGAATTTACAAACTTTTTCCGGATGTTCAGATCTCTTGATTTTCTCTTTAATTTCTCAAATTCCACGGCCGACAGAATCAGTTGGTTGCTTCAAGTGTCCATATTACTTATGCTGATAATGATATTGATCAACTTTAAGAACATTTTTAGATTTATCTATGAATCTTGGACCTAAATTTGAAGAAAATATTAAAATCACAACGGTTATACATAGGAAACGTATTATGTTTAATGATAGCATACTTTTTTGGGCAAAACACGGTTTTTTGACCGTGGAGGCGAGATGCCACACTCATTTTGTCGAAAAGCAATTGCAAAACATATTTATTACTTCACCCAATGCAATGAGAACGAATATTATTTTTAAACTTAGATTAACATGTGTTATTAAATTCAATTAATAATTATTAAAGTCTCTATAGCTTTCGATAATCATGTGGTATATTCTACGTTAAAGAATTTAATATTTATGATTGTTGTTGCAACAAAAAAGATCCAGTCAAACATATGTATGTATGTACGTATATGTATGCATGTATGTATATGTATGTGTGTAGGTACATAGGACACGTGTATATGTATGTACAGAAGGCCAAACAACAAAAATTCGGCAAGGCTGGATGGCTCAGAGCAAGCAATTTGTGTTCGACTGGGTGCGACATGTGAGGCGTGGGTACACGTACAAGTATACACACACACATACACAAACATACAACTGTGATGGAAGGAATCTGCCGACGGGAATCAAACAGAGTACACCAAATATTTGCGACATAAACGTGAACGAACAGAAAAATACATTTATTGCTCGAGGTGGCAGACATGTTGATGCTGTTGCGGAGTTATTGCCGCTGAATTCCCCAAGAGACAAGCCCATACACCAATGAATCCACGCACATACACAACATTTGCGGCATACATGCACATACATGTGTGTATGTAACTGTATATATATATATTATATGCGGGAGAGTTTGTCATTTAAAGGCCTCATAATTAAAAGTTACAACATTGTGTAGCATACTTTATTGCGCACACCTACACAAAGCAACTTACACACATTCAGATACTTGGGGACAATAATTGTCTCATTTTTTATGCCAAATTAATTGCGTATTAAACATAAATGTAAACGTCACTCCCCTCACCACACAACCCCGTTCCTGCACCACGAACTTTTGACCCCGCCAGATTGCAAAATGATTGCAAAATTTGTTCAAGGTTTATTCCATTTCATTAAGCAGGAAGACAGACAAGTCTCCTGAGCAAGACCACGTTGCAAATTGTGTGTAATTGCTTTTGAGTGCTAAATGTGCTGGCATTAAGCTAATTGTTTTGCATTAATAAACAGCCCAGTCAGCCAGCCAGCCAGCTATCCAGCCGAGCCGAGGAGTCGAACCATCTGGGCATAGGCACATCACTGGAGCCAAATGTCATCTGCTATCTGACTTGGTTGACTTGAGTTGAGTTTAGTCAGCAGCAGGCGTTGGGCCAAGGCGTTGGTGTTATTAACGCTTCATAAGTTGCCAAGTTGAGTAGCCTGCATACACACAAATATATGTATGTACATATATGTATATATATGTATAGACATAGTGATACTTGTACAACATTTTATTAACGCTGCAGGCTCTGTCAGGGATTAGTTATGTATGCATAAGCCAACCACGGCAACGACAACAATAACAACAAGAGCAGTAATAACAGTACCACCAAGGACAAGTACAACATCATGGATCCTGGCATATGATAAGTTAGGTAAGGGTAAAAGCATGGCAATGGCGTAAAAGTTAAAACCGCAAGTTAGTTATACAAAGTTTTTTCCTCACACCCATTAAAGGGCTCACACACTTGCACATACAAATATTTAGCTAAGCCCGCTGTAGTTTCGGTCGGTTAGCAAAGCAATTTGCCAAAAGTTGATGCTTTCTTTTGTTTATTCATGTTCGTTGCCCATACGCCCCATCGGTCTGAAGAACCACTCAACCCAATATGCCTTCAATATGCATGAATACAAAAACGAAAGGAACTATAAACGTCTAATCTCATGTGAATTGTCATGTCAATATCTTCAGTTTGCATTTACAATGTATACCTAACTCAAAATGATCATAGCTCAATTATTATTAATAAGCTCATGACAGTGTCTACCAATAAATAAATTAATTGGGCAGCAGCCCATGACGATAAAATAACTTTTATTTATTTTGACAAACTTTTGTTTTTTAAACACAAATAACTAAAGTCATGAATATTGAATTAATCGAAAGTACTTGAAACATTTACATAAAAGAAATAAATAAATGACTTTTAAAAAAGACTTAGTTTTTTTCTTATCGAACTTAATTTAAAGAAAATTATTTCATAGACAAATCAAAAAGAGAGCAGTATATGTATGTATATTTCGGCCTCCTTCGAAATGCACCTTTAGTTTTGCCCGACACAAATTAATGAAGCCAACTATTACTGTCAAAGATTTTGGAGTGCTTCGTTCCTAATCAACTAATAAGCACGGCTAATTTTATTTGCTATATGGTGCAATACATCAACAGAAAAGATTTTTTTGGAACTAAATTTTGATCTCCATAATATGTTCAATTACTGCTTAAAGCTAATAAGTCTTCGGAATAGAAACAATTGATGCGAACTCGTAAGATAAACATGGCTGCGTCACTTGACTGTTGATAAAGAATACATTTCCATCATTTTGTCGACATTAATATATTATGAAATATTTCTGCCGATGGGTGCATCCATATGGTGCACAAATGGACAAGAAGAGTTTGGAGTGAAATAAGATATAATTAAGTCACCGATTTTATTGATTCCTAAAGCAGGACGACATAAAAGGTTGGTATTAGATCTGGTGACCTCAGGTTGATGAAAGGTTGTATTTGAATTCTTTAATTTTATTCCTCACATCAAAGCCGATAATTGACGTAACATTCCTACATTTTCTTAAACATGCTTCGTTGATAGTTTAGAACTACATACATGGGGATATATCCGTTCAGATCAGATTACATTAATAACTATTTTGTTTTTCAAATGATTTATTACTTCACATTTTTCTACTTAGGGTTGGAAAACTTTTATTTATTCTCTTAAAAATATGAGTGAGACAGATCAGGGCAAGATAGAAATGCAGCCTCGACCGTGCTTAATACGGAAGATATATTTTGCAAACTTTGAAAAGTTTATTCGACATTTTTTAAAATATTGGGGAATCTAAGGCCATAGACCATAATGTCGTTTGTTGTATACTTTTTAGAAAGTAGAAAAAGGCAAAAATGGGACACATTGCCAATGTGGAACACATCATCGTCTTTATAAGCGATTATAAAAGGGAAAAAAGAAAATGCAATGACTCTCTGTTTATTTTAACCTCTATTTGATATATCATTATTGTTCCATTTCATGTTGGTCGGTAAACATTTTTTTACTGAAATCCATAATACCCAAACGTAATTTTATTGAATATATTATTTTCAAAGTACCATGTATAATACTATATTAATTGTTTATTTTTGCAGAATTTATGTACATTCTTAGATAGTTTCAATCTGTATTCCGTGGTCGAATAAGCATCTGGACGGACTTGAGAGAAATGGTATCACTCCAACTCATACTTTCGTATGTGCGTAAATCACTTTTAGAATATATTCCGTTGAGGTAGCTAACAATCATATTTGAAGGCGAAATATTGAAATTGTTAATTCTTGTTTTCTTGAAGTATATGTTTTGTTGTTTACTCACACATAGCCACAATCGTTGTGCCACCAGGGTCCATGCATTTTGGCACAATTCAAAAATCCGGATCGATCGTTATCTTGATCAAACGTTGAGAATTTGCTACCTAACAGATATTCCATACTATTGTTAGCTGTCCCCCAAAATGTTCCCAACGACTCCAACTTATATTGCTCGTCCTCATTCCCAATTCGAAAATCATCATAGCTAGCAAATTTGATCCCACCATCGAAATATTGCATTTCAATATAAAGGATATAAGATTCAGAATAGAGTTGGAAATCGGTAATCCGATGCAATTGTTCGAGCCCAATAAAAAACTCCCCCGTCAGATTACCGAAACCATTACGGTATTCAGTCCAATTTCTGTTGAAGTCGAGGCTACCGTTAAATCGCTTTAGAATAGTTATCCACCCACCACCTTTTATATCTCCGTTGCAGAGAGCAGAAAATGGTTGAAGCCCAGGAATTTCAATTTTATGAATTCCCGTTGAGAAACTTTTGCAGCCTAGAGTCATTAGCTTTGCTTTGCACTGAGTCAATTGGGACCTTAATTTATTAATTTCAGTTTTAAAACCATTTTCCCTATTCTGGAAATCGCTTATTTCTTTTTGCCTTGTATTGTCGATTTGTTTGTTCTGCCCATTGTTTGTATCAGTGATGAGCGATGAACAATTTTGTTTCAGTGCCTTGATATTGTCATGTAAGTCGGTCACATATAAAAGCGTAGGCTTGAATAATTTATAGCAATCAGTTGCACATTGATCATCTGCGGAATCCTATATACGGATTTATCAATCAAAATTAATTTCACTTCACACTAATCACTTTTCCACTTACCTCTTGGGGACCCAATATTGAGGAAGATGACGTTGACGCTACCCCTAAAAGGGGAAATAAAGCCAAAACCAAGCACCCACTTTGTAAAATCATTACGGAAATTTACAAGTCTGACTTGGCGAATGTCACAGGGAGCAATGATTTAAGTTTTATTTATTTACTGTATTATATACAAGTGACAAGTTTGATTTGTTTCATCTGGTTTGAATCAGTCAGTCGTGGTGAGTCCACTTGTTTGATTCCATTAATAGTACTCGAACTTATAGACGATTATTGTTGATTCCAAAACAAATGGTATTTTTATGGCCTTTGGCAATTCCAGCATTTTTACATGCTAAATAAATTCTTTATATAAATAATTATTCAGTATAAAAAATCTGTTTATTTTGGGGTTTGATTTGGTTTGATGATATTTTAGAACTTTTTTTTAATCATGAATATTCATACTCGTTGCAAATCTTGTGATATTTGCTATATTTATCATTTGCTCAGCTTGACTCAAGAATTCCTAAACTTGCAACCATAATGTGATTTTATCCTGACCACAAAAACACAAAGTGTTTACGAATAGCTTTTGAAACCATGTATTATTTTAAACTTTCAAGTGAGCAGATAAGATAAACTATTGGTCATTCAATGGAAACCATAAAGTTAAGCATATTCAGTAACACTAAAAGGTACGTCATACAATAACAACAATTACAAATGTTTAATTTGGCCGTAGATACCGACGAACATATTTTAGTTTAACTAAATAATTGCTTTTGCAATCAATTGTTGGAATTTATGATCACTTTCTAAGATAAGATGTAAACATATACTAAACAGAACAAGTTATGTCATGAAATTACGGGATAGTGATCAAATTTGTCTATCACAGGTGATTAGAAGGGCTAATAGATAAGATCTTCGAACATCGAGAAACCAAAATGACAAGGATTACCGATGAATACCCAATTTATTAGAAAGACATTTAAATGAATAACAAAAAAGAAAAAGTTAAAGTCTTCTAATAAACAAATTTTTGAGATAGAAAAGAATAAGAGAATCTATATATGAGTGACTCTATATTAGACGTCTGCATGAATGGCAAAAAAACCACATTCAAATGTACAAAGTCAAAATTGAATTGAGTGAATACTTGTACAAAACGAAATGAGAATGAGTGAGTAACTGAAGTCGTGTTCCACTCGGCTGCTGAAAAATATACCCGAAAAGAAACGAAGTGAGTGAGTGAGCAGCAGAAGTAATGAAATGTTGTATATTGAATACATTCGAATATTGACAGCTGTTTTCTGCTGTGTGTATTATCTGTTAAAAAACGGAGGAAAAAATAAAGAAAATATAGAAATGTATTTTTTGTTGTGAATTATTTAATTTATATATAGACGGTACACAAACTACACATTTTGTTAGTAAAACTGAAAGTGAGTACACAAAGTATTCTGCGAACTACTTGAGTAGTTTGAATGTTCTCGAAGTTTTCATTTCATTTTGCTCTCCTTTCGTTATACTCTGTTTTTTCGAGACGAAACACAACATGTTCCCCTAGCGAAACAGTACTATACACATTCGTCTCATTCTGTCTTTTTCACTCACTCATATTCTACTCAATTCGAATGTACTCAATGTGGCTTTGTTTTGAATGCATTCACGCAGACGTCTACTCTATATACATATATGTGAGATGGGATCAGGTAGTTGCAGCGGGGTGGCAACTCCCGGTTCAGCAGTCAGGTGTCAGAAGTCGTAAGCAGCAGTAAGAAGCCGATAAATCAGCAGTACACAGAACCCGAGATTTAAGTTGCATATTGTAATCATTATTCGCCCGTCCACAATTTATAATACTATTAATAAACAATAATATAATACATTTGGGGACTCAAGTCAGGACTCCATCTTACATATATTATTTTGAAACTTCAGAACAATCTTTATCAAATTACTCAATTTAGACTAAGCAATTTGGACCTTTCTTCTAGACTTTGTTTGAAGCGACAGAAAATATCTTTATTTCATTCGAAATAACTCATTCGACAGATAATTGAATTTCTGTCGTTGGCTCAAGATTTTGATATTTCCAGATTTCAATGGTTGCGAACTCCTTGTCCGAACCGAAAAGAAACATAATGGACTTATAAGATGAAAGTTGTCAGTTTCTATCTGCATCGGTTTACCGCATTTAAATTTCTGATTTTACTGTTGACCGAATTAAGTGGGCGGAATAAGTTTTTTTTAAACAAAAGCCACTCGCACTACCACCATCATCCACCACCCAAAGACAGAGCGTCACACAGATATGTGGCTACATTAATTGCGCTCTTTTAATTACGTTTCGAAGTCTCTTCAATTGCATTAAAAATAAATGGACCATCATTTAATATGTTAATGCATTTTATTTTTCGATTTATTTGCTTTCTGGTAAAAAAATTGTGGCGAGTAATGAAAATGACAAATGATAATATAATTAAATATTTAAGTTTTAAAACTTTCGTTGGAGGTAAAAAAAAAGGGAGATAAAAAATTCACAAACCATTAATTTCAGTCATTGGCGAATCTTTTGTTCAATTGTGAAATGAGGGAATGTTTTATTCTTTTCCCTAACCAAAGGCTGCCAATTAAATTCTTAGCCCAATCTACGACAGGTGGGCGCGGTAAGTGCGGCAGGTGTTAATCAATCCTACGGAAATGCGTTAGTGCTAGAGTGTTTGAAATTCCTGCCAGTCAGAGGCGGTGGTCGATATCGATTAGGATGTGCCATCAATAATTGCCTTAATGGGCTATCGACTAAGCAAGTCAGGCAGCCAGAAACACTACTACATACATGACTCATAAACGTCAATCACTGACTGCCCGGACAGCCCTTGGCCTTTGTCTTTGTCTTTGTTAAACAATAAACTTTGTGCTGAAAGTGAGCAGTCACTCGGCGGACTCATGCAAGTAGGTGGCAATTTTGTGGCCACATTAGCTTTTATTATCAAAAAGTTTATATCGTTCACGTTCCCGTGGTTGGGGTGGGGTCGAACCTCATCCTTGTTATTTTGGTGCTGTTTTTTTATTTTTTGTTTGCCGTGGTTCGTGGCAGTAGATTATTATGGCATATGTTATGACAAGGCCACCCGCAACTCCCCAAACCAAAATCTAAATGCCGCCACCTAACAGTGTGTGGGCAGATAACATAATAACAACATGGTCATAAAAAGAGGTTTATTTGCCTCGAGCAAACAGCGGGCCACAATTCATTACAGCCGCCTTTGGAAAAACAAACTTTAGGCGGAGCTATACAAAGGGGTTGTCGGCAGGAGCAGGCGGGCACTCCCATCAGGGATGAAACAATGCTAGTTGGGGCCTGCACATGATTCTATTCGTAGTCTATACGTATTAAAGTACTGCTTAAAGTATTTTGGAGTTGTTTGGTGTGTTTCTTAATCAATTTAACTTATACCCAGTTCTTAAATTGTGTGTTTATATTTATATTTATATAACCTTTCAAGACAGAAAAAGTCCGTTAAAAATTCAAATTTAGGCTGTACCAGTGTGTTTATTGGCACAAATACGGTCCCAGTTCCCGATCGCGGTCAGCCAGTGCTGTCAGTTTGGCAGTTGAGTTGATAGATCTAGATCAAGATACAGAAGACAAGCAGTTGAAGGAAACTCCAATCATACATAGGTGCTGAATATTCCTTACGCTGCCCATGGGAAAAGGATTGAATTAACCGTAAATTTCTTAAAAATGAATCAATAAATCAAATACTTAAAGCCTTTATTTGGTCCTCGGACTTTTTAAATGTGACGTTACACTTGAAGGGGGGGAGGGGGGTCAGGCAATGTGACAATCTGTTACAAAGGGGTGGGGGGGGTCAAAAATTGTCAAAAATCGCGTTTCGTAATTTATGGACAGCCCCTAAGTAATAATTAGGTAGGCCTTTTTTAAGAACAATGAAGAACATTACATTTAATTAAACAAACTCATTTATAAAAGTTGCAACAACTTATATAACCAATAATTTCTGAAGTCACTTTTCATAAGTTTAAAGAAGTTTAAAAATTATGAATTCAAAGATACATACTTACATATATACAAGCTATCTAAAATTTACTATTGGTGTTTGCCTCTATGGACTTGCCTCATCACGTGAATATATAAGGATCCATACTAAAACCCAATTGAAGGGGTATTGAAAGCTGATTGTTATTTCTGAGTGGGAGTTGTTCATCTATTTTAGTAATGCTTTTCTCGTGATTTCCTGGCAACTAGTGTCCTGGGATTAAGGCATAATGCGGCTTTAGTAAGAACTTAGTTACACTTGCAAACTAACAAGTCTATGGTTTAATTAAGGCTTAGGTCAAACGGCTGAATGCATACGGATAAAATCGAAGAAGTTTTCAGCTTTGTTGACATTTTCTTCTTGCTTTTCTTCTCACAAATCGAGCAATAAGCAAGTGCAATAAGCTTTAAGTGGGAGACAGATATGGCGAATATAAACTTTTTCGCAGTTGTGATGTGAAAAATTACTTAAAACTTTTAATTTGGCCAAGAAGAACTTAAAGTCGACGATGCTACGGTAGACAAAAAGTTTTATTTAACTTTCGATGCTCATCAAGAGGCATGAAACACAAGTGAGCAGAGAAAGTTTTGAGCATTTAGGTTGAATAAGGTAGGAAATGATTGCCTGACATTACGTATACGCCCTGACATTTGTATGTACGGAAAAAAGGGCTCAATAAGGCGAAGCCAGAAGGCGACAGGCCAGGACTGACATTAAACTAATGAAGTGGGTAATTCTCTGTAAAAGGATATAAAACATATTCCTTTTTGCCTGCTCCTTGCTTAAGTAAACAAACATTTCGGTGCGAGTTCAGTCAAGAGCTGAGCCGAAAGTCAAAAAAGCAAGCAAACTTCAAATGCGATTTGCGTTCAAAAGATGTCCCTTTATCCAGTAACCAGGACCAGCACCAGCACCATTTCCATCCATCTAGTGCCCATTCCCAGTGAAGCAACTAAAATGTTTGCTAGTCACAAAAGTCAATAATGAAGGACAACTTTAACATTCGGTCCAAAGTTTCGACGGACGAGCAGAAGGCAACAGTTAAGAAAGCGTTGTGCCACATGCATCTATAAGAGTGTGTGCGTGTTTGGGTCTATGTCAACGAATTCTACTTCTTTGAAAATTTCTGGCAACAGTAACCGTTTAAACGTGAAAGTTAAGATCTTAATAACCGATTGGTTATGGTAATGGCTTACAAATGACATGGAAACAATAAACAAAAAGTTTATAACAAACGGGTAGCCTGTTGATGGTTGAGGCACATTTCATTTGATATTTTGGCAACTTGTAAATCCAGAAAATCACATTTTGTAAATGCAAATCCTGCTTTATAGTCATTATTAGAAAGTGAAGTTTTGCTTGACTAACATAAATTCTGACATTCTACTCTTTTATCTAAAGGGTATCGTATAATGGTATCAATTTCATGGAAATGTAAAAATTTCATTGGAATAACCATCGAAAATGCGGCACTTTAGCAAGAAAATGTGTTTTAAGTCACGGCTTAATGGTAAAACGATTCAGCATCTCATTACATGGGCTATTTAAGTGTAGATTCTGCTCATTAATTGTATATTAAGTGCTACTTAAGCCGAGTATCTGCATGACACCTGGGCAATTGATGCACATAGGACGAAATTCCCGTCGGCTCCTCTTCCTCCTCCTCACATGCGAATCACGATTAAACGCTTAATGAACATATTTTACATAAGTTAATGAGACACATACGTGAAAGCTTTGACGTGGTGAAGACCCTTTGTCTTGGCGAGGTGCCAACATACAAATAGAATTCAATTTGTCATTCCCTGCATAGTGGGAGTGAGAAACCCTTAATGTGTATGGACTTGTGTGTGTGCGTTAATTATTAAAGCAAGTTAGTCGCGAATCGTCCTTGGATTCTAATTAAGAGATGCAATTTCGACTCATTAGTGCAGCAGATTGAATGGATTACAAATTGTCGGCAGCGTGCCCCCGACCTTTGCCCTTTTGACCTTGCTTTGCCACCGAAAACTAATTAAAACTATGAGTCGTTATTTGAAAATAGAAACAAACAAAGACTTTTGTTTCACAATATTTGGGTCAGCAGCCCAAGCAGCAGGAGATAAAGGAGGATCCGGCAGGGATGTCAACAAATATTTGCATAGCCACAACAAAATAAAGGCTGTTGCTATCTTATGTTAACCTTCCCTCTTATACCCTCCACGTCCCCTTGGCTGTGTGGTATATTGGTGACGAATTTTAAATTCCCCTTTTGTTGGATGACGAAATCCAAAATGCTGGCAATTAACTTGTCGTTGGTGGAATGGCAAATGGCAAGCGGCACTTTGATGCGGTCCTATTTGGGGTCCAATGCGAAATGACAGTAAATGATGAGGGGCTATTTGAAACTCTAGACAATTTGTGTGGGATAAAAAGGTAACATCGGTCTGGGCTTTGACAGAAAGTATTTTCATTTAAAACACAAGCACGGAGAGTCGGCACGGAGAATCGACAAATACAGAGAAAACGAGGAAAGATGCAACCCAGATTAAGTTTTCAGCAATTTTTACGGACCACCGTACACGAAATTCGCATTATTAAGAAGTGGTTAGCAGTTGCTGGCATATTTCAGTGTATTTTGTAATTAGAAAGTAACGAAGTCTGCGTTTCAAGCTTTAAAAACTTATTACGCATCCAATACATATTGTTTATTTATTTTTTACCTCAGACGATCAAGCAGATCCAATCCAAATTAAGGAAGAGAAAGTTTACTGAAATCAAAGTAACTAAAAATAAAAGTCCATTTAATATTAAGGCTCATTCATTGGTACAGCAGCTTTTACAATTACTATAATCTATAAATTTTCGTCGTGACCTTAAATATCGGAATTCATTAATTTAATTTCAGATCGGCCTAATAAGTTTTTATCTTCTACAACTCGACAATGATGTATGTATAAACGGATTAAAATATATTAATAATGGGTAGACTGGAGTAGCATGGGGGACACAAGGGCCTGCACTTACAATAAGAGAAAAGAGGAGCGGGAGGGAACTGTTTCGAACGTTTATGAATTTAGTGATTTTACTTGCTTCTTGAAGCGACAAACAGACAAGTTCCCGATCCATCTCCGAATACGAATCTTCTGTTTCTGAGCGAAGCTTAAAAATATAAATATTTATTGAAATGTTTATAATTTGCTGTAGGATTGTGAGTACATCAGATTAAAACACGCCAAGTAAGTGAAGCAGTTTATGGTTTACAACAACATCGCATAAATAAATGATTCCATCACGTCAACATAAATACAATCAAGTAAGTATAAATTTGGTTAAATAAATTTAAAACAATTTTAAACATTTACTACACTGTGATTAAAAAAGACAATAAGAGCAAATCAAAAACCAGAGAAAATAAATAAATTCGGTCATGCCGAACTTTATATACTCTATTTGAGTCACTGTTTCCCTTCCAATAGGTGTCAAGTGACAAACTTATTTTATCTAAGAAGTCTAAATTTGGGTAGGGCTCTTAATTTTAAATTGATGTAAGAAGTCCCATTAAGTATCCATTTTTTACAATTTTCCATGACAGTTACATGTATAATATTATACTATTTAGTCATCAGATTTCAATCAAATTTATCAAAATTTCAGCTAACAATTTGAAATCTTTACTTTGCTAATATTCGCATAAGACCAAATTTATTTTTGAGGCTATACAATTTTTGTGTCAATATAGAAAAACCTGTATCCAAAAGTTTGTTTCAATTTCTTGAGGAGCTGAGCTCCTCAGATCACTTTTTACCATGTCAATAATAAAGTCTGACTATTAGTCGACTTAAACGACTACACTAATCTGCTTACTTAGCTAAAATCTGTTGTTTTAAGCTAAACTTTAATTAAGCGGTCGCTAAATTGACATAGAGTTACAATTGTATAGTGGTTCGATCTATCTTTTTTAACACAATAAGATGGAAAATAATTTGAATACTATCCTTTCCATCTAACACTATATTTTAAAATAATCTTTTGGTAATAGAGAAAGTGCCAAGGTATATAAACTTCAGCATGGTTAGAGTAAGCTCGGCATTTTGGCCTAAAATAACCACACACTGAGTTAATAATTTTTGTTTTGTACTGATTTTGAATGTGTGTGAGGTTATAATCTGATTAAAAGTGGCAATTATTAAAAATTGTTTTGCTTTTGCAATCAAAGAATTCGGATTTATCTATGGAAATTGGAAATTATAATTCTGATGCCATCATACATATGTACATATGTATGTACTTATGTACATTGCAACATTGTATATATACATATATATATATACCGATGTATGTGTTTTATTTTTGTTGTTTAACATTGAATTCAGCATCTTTGCTTTTCATTGGCAACTTATGGGCTTAAGTTGCACAGGGAACCTTCATGGAAATCGATAAATTCATAATCTTCTTTAGAAAATTCTGTGCTTTCGTTTGCCATTCATCATTTTTGAAGCACTCTCTAAGCAATACCCATCTACGTGTGCTATCAACAAATCGAAATCACATAAAAACCAATCAAATTCAATATAAATATTTGTCATAAAACGTTCTCTACGTGGTGGCAACATTTTATTTGATCCCCTCTCAAGTTGCATGTTGACCAGTTGGGACCCGTTCGGACACCAAAACGTTTGGACGTTTGGTCACGTGCTAAGAGAATGGAAAACCGAAACCAAGTATCAGAATGGTTAAGAAGAATATTTAATTTATATGCATTTCGATATATGGGCATAAACAAATTCAAGATAAGTTTCTTTCTTAGTGGCTTAGTGGCTGGCCACTGCTTTGCTAATTAAACTGTCAGAAACAAGTGGCCAACTGGTGAAAACATCAAAGCCTCCACACCACAATCTGGCCAGAGTTTAGGCAAATCCGGCTGAAATGCTCATTTCCCTTTGACTAAGACGGCGGCATGAAAACAATATCCTGTTTAAAGCTAAGCAAACACAAATCGCAGCTCAGGCCATATTCAATTTTGTGTTGCCAGCCAACGGGAAATGAGTTTTCGTATTTTTTTTCTTCTCTGTTTTTTTGGAGGGTTGGGGGCTTGGGGTTTATTTTGGTGGCGAGTATTCTCATCACAATATACCCGAAATCTTTATATAACAAAAGGATTTCAAGTCGAACTAATGGCCCAGCATCCATCAAGCAGTCAAACTACATAGGCACACGTGGGGCAACCTTTTCTCTGATTAATGTCTAGTTGTTTTAGCTTACGTATGTATATGTATACCTATATGTATGTATATCCATATACCAGCCATGTATGTATATGTTAAATTTCTATAACAAAAATAATTTATATAAAAATGAATATTACTGGGCCGGGGAGGGGGTGGTGGGCGGTGGAAAAATGTATGCATAAATCATGGCCAAATTCAATTAGCTTCAGCTGCAAAATAGGCATTTTAACTTGTGTTTTACACTTATCAGACAGAAGGAAAGTTTAGTTGTTTGTGTCCTACCAACCTTGGAAAGAGCCAGCTTGGCGTTTTGGTTATTTAACTCAATTTAAGATGCAAGGCAACCAGCCAACAGAATCATCATCATCATTGTTACTCTCGGGAGGATGTTTATGCATGTAAGTGATATTTATTTGCACTTTGCCGGTTGGCGCCAGTCTTTTAGCTAACACACACACACACAGACAGAAACACACCCACTCGCCTCACATCCGCGGTCTTAGTGTCTACGTAGTTAAAGGGCTTCTATTATCATACATATCACTCTGGGCCAACGATACTGTCCGCACTGCTGCTCGGACGAAAGCAAACTGAAATGAAATCACTCAAATCCTTGCTCCTTCTGTGGTCAGCGCAGGCGCTGCTTCAAAAGAAGAAAGAGCGGCTTTAAGGAAACAATCCTTGCCCCTATACTAAGCCCCAATGCTTGTTTATTCCTTTAAGGCAAGTGCAAGTGGCGGTTTATCATAGCAACTCACAATATTTTGATATTCTTTCTTTTTATTTGTCGCACCTCTTTTGTTTGCCGCTTTTCGCTCTCGTTTTAAGTGCCGGAAAATCGTTGTTGTCGATGTGCCTTGAGTGCGGATGACGGCGCTTGAAAATCAACTGAAATTCGCCCACGAAACGTTTGGCAAATTGTTTACACAATTGCATTTGCACCTCACTCGAATTTCCCATTTGGTTTGCTTGTTAAAATATTGCACAGACTTTTCCATTCGATTGGAAAATTACAAAATTCGAGATAAAATCAAATTAATTATGCAATTTAACAGGCATTCATAATTGATTTCGTTCTATCGTACAAAATTTAATTAAAACGATTGCATATTCCATTGTATTATTCATGATTTGGTTCCACCAAACTATGGCATGCCTTTTTGGAGCAAAATATTGCATCTTTGGGGCATTATAATGAATTTTTAGTAATCCATTCAAAATATGTAATTGAGGAATAATTCTGCATCTTGGCAGATGACTTCAGGACTAGGATGTCTGCAAACAATTAAAGATTTCAACACCAAATTTATGTTTGAATTATATTGTAAGTGGATAACATTTTTGTTGTATAACTTTTTATTAATAAATAAATAACCATAGAAGTAACCAATATATTACATTTCAAAAACCAAGTGTATATATGTATTTTTATCAAATTCATTTTACTTATGGATCGCATGTTTCTAGTCTGATAGTCTGAATAATACTAATTAATGCTCGTAGAAGTGGGCATGGCAATCATAATTGGTTTCATGTAACTTTCGAGGGGATAAGTGGGCACATACTTAAGTATACATACCGAATTTGATTTCCCTAGCTGTTAAAGTTTTTAAGAAAAGTAGTTCTGTTTAAATTAAAGAGGCGAAATTTAAATTAAATTAACTCCTTTTATTTACATACTACACGAGTCTTGGTACCAAATTTGGTGGCTTTAGCTCTTATAGTCTTCTAGATCCAGTAGCGGATCTACGGTGGGTGAAAAATATATGCCAACTCAATCTGAGTTCGGAATAACCAAAAGACGAAAATTCAACATTAAATTGTATTTGACTAGAGCTGTGGCAATGACACAACGATATGTGCATTCTTTGTCCTGCAACAGTCGCTAGTCACTTGCAATGTCCATTTGGCTGACAGCTATACAGGAGACGAAGAAAAGGTACGGTTACCACCATATTCCGAAAGGGCATACAGAATGAGAAGAAAGATGAATTGAAGGTGATGGTGAGTGGAAGAGCTGGGACAAGAGAAGAGACGGAGCAACTTTTAAAGGCGATTGTCCTTCTTGCTTTGTTCAACCTAAAGGAGCATGAATTTGACACATTTCAACTGTCGGCCAGCATTGGCAAAGAAAACTGGCATTAGTACAGCATTTCCACTTCAGTTTTTGCTGTTTGTCCCCCATTTCATATGACCATACAAAAGGTTGTCACAATTGCATTGTCTCCGCCCTCGTCTCTTCCCCACTCTCTTTCTCCTCAGCAGTTAGTCGTGCCTTTCCCCATACTTGCCTCATGCTCAGTCCTACACAAGTTTTGCCTGTTACACATGGCGTATGCGTGTTATTATTCTGTTTACCAGTTCAAATAACAATAACAACATGCGAGAGGACAATGTAATTAATTGCCAGACATATATGTATATGTATATGCATATGTTTGTGTGTACAAGTGTGTGTGTCTGAGTGTGCATGGTAAATGGCAACAATTTATGCTTAAAAGACACACGGACAGACAGACAAACACAGGGAAAAAGTTCCGCTCCCCAATGCCCCTATGAAATGCCATAAAAGTCGACGCAAAATGCGATCTCTATTGTAAATTCCATGTGAATAATGGCAACTGTTTTTATTCAGTATTTGTGATTTGTTTCTGTGTAAACAATTTCATTTTCAATTGAATCTGGTTGCAATTGAACTTGTTGCTGATAAAAACAATTGGAATACCCGATTTCCACACAAATTGTAATATTATTAATAAATTCATTGTCGTCCATCTGTTAATTAGAATGAAATGGCCTCATTTCATGGGCGATGAATTTGTTAAGAATCGAGAATGCCATAACTTTCTGTACCATGCATCCAAAGGGTGAAATAGCATCAACAGCCTAGTTGATCTAGCAGGAAACTCAAAAGACATGTACGCGAAAGATGGAATTTTATTACCCAAGAAATAATTCTCAAGCCAATCAAGCAATCACTGCCATCCATAGTTCCTGGTAAATTTGGAAAAACGTATTTCCTTGTTGAATAGGAATCTTCATTTATTGTATTCAAAATACGAACCAATTTTATTTACCAAAGTGTGTAGTATGTACTATATAAGAAATCTTAGAATCTAGAAAAAATTAATTTTTCTTAAGAAATACTTCATTACATTGTGCTGTTGTTAATGGTAAAATGTTGATGCATGTTGGTTTCGTTTATCGCAATACTTCACATATTCTTTATGACTCATTTTTGAACACGATATGAACACGATGTTTAAACCCCGCATTCACCCGAATTAATCTGACTGGACACTAGACTGAAACCTTTTCTTACTTTCCTGTTTCTGTACTAGACCTGGGATAAAGTTTAAAAGCATCAGGATATTCTCGGTTATGACCATTGGCTAAGTCGGAATATCTTTATTACTAAAGCATTTGATAATTAACTTCTATCTCTCTTCTTTTTTTTTTGTCAAAAATTACATAAAATATTTCCATGCCGAGAAGTTTAGGAAATCGGAATACAACTTGAACCTACTAAGGGTTGGTACTATTTTCTTTGTCTTACCATTTCCCTCTAGGTGAGACTAGTAGTAACTTGTAATACGAGCTCGTATTACAGTTTTGTTCGTCAGGTTACATCCTTTTTAAACAAGCAACGTACAAGCTCTCCGAGTTTTATTTGGGCTGTGCATTTCTATATCAACACAACTCTAAGTATGAAAAGAAAGTTGCTGGAATAAGTAGTGGCTGTAGCTGTTTCATACATGTGGCTATTGACTTAAACATTTTTATTTACATTTGTTAACAAACAAAAAGAGAAGCAAAGGACATATGTTCCTTGGCCACTTGGCGTTACTGGCACTCAAGTGACCGTAAATCTTTGCCGTGTTCTCTCAGACCTTTATTCACATTCCCACAGCACCCGGCTCCCGATTCATGCAGTCCCGGTGAATTTGAGGAAAATTAAGACTTGTTGCAACCATTCCTGACAATGTGTTTGCTTGTTCCTTTTTGTGCTCGGATATTTCTGTGTTGGGGTAGTCATGCAAGGAGGCGAGTCAACAAAAGTATCAGCCCTGAGGGATATTCGGAACTTTTAGTTACTTAAAGCGCTTTTAAATTCAGGAAACTACGGCATAACTAGCAGACGAGAGATCATTTCGTGGCCAAGCGATTCGACAGTAATGGTAGCAATAATGCTGAAAATAAGGACAAAAACTGACACAAAGCTGCAGTTGCTATGGCCCCCTTGGCGAAGGCTTAGCAGCTGGCATTGATACTGGGGTCTCCATGATTGCACTTTCAACAAGCATTGAGTTTGGCATCGAGGATGTTGAGGAGCTTCAGCCGGCATTTTGCAACGCAATTAGTTCTAATTAAACTTCATATAGACATATACAGACAGACATTGTGTGTTCCTCTTGAAGCTTTTCATTATTTTCATTAGAGCCTCACTCTAGTTTAAAGTTAGTCCCCTTATGAGCCTTAAGTTTTGGTTAACTTTTGACGCAGCTATTCGATTAGACAAGAAGTACGAGTACTTACTTTGGCGCACTTGGTTCAATACTTCTGATATAATTATGCGTAATTAAGCTCTTGGGGCTAAATGCTGCGCGAATTTGACTCCGATTTCCATTTCCATTTCTTCAGCGCTTTTCTCATCAAATATGCAAACGAGCCATCGGACAGGCAGGATGACGACGGCAAGGCGCCAGTGTCCTTCTGCGTGAGATATGTATGTATATATGTATCGTACAGACTTGAATCCATATTGTATATGTCTATATAAAGGTACATATAAAGTATGTATCATTTGGCTTCAAGAATCAATAATCCTGATTGTGCTGTCGCCGCTCGTCTTGGAATTGAGTGAGATGATTTTTCGCAGCTTATACATAGATTGAAAAGAGTCCACTAGTATCTGCTAGCAATATACATAAACTTTTGCGTTAATAACGGATTTTTTATAACGAAATTAATGAGGTAATTCTCCACTGGCATTGACAAAGTTAATGCATTTTGAAAGGTT
Organism: Drosophila equinoxialis; assembly: GCA_018150345.1. Classification (NCBI taxonomy): domain Eukaryota; kingdom Metazoa; phylum Arthropoda; class Insecta; order Diptera; family Drosophilidae; genus Drosophila; species Drosophila equinoxialis. Next base: position 455,904 of record JAECWI010000531.1, on the reverse strand, counting down.
TTCCCTCTGGCACTCTGACCATTGATTTGAGATTGTCGTAAATATTTATGGCATAAAAGGCCAAAGAAATATATCATTTGAAACTCAACCACGTGGAAAGCACTTGAGCTCTGACAAAAATACCAAAATGAATACCTCCATTCATACATGTTTCTACTCGTAGGTATATACATACATAAATGAAAGTCAATAAACTTCAAAGCCAACATCCTCCATGAACTGCCATGAACACTTGTCTCTATCTGCATATACTGCGTACCTGTACATATGATTCTTATGTATGTATATATGCATCTACCCGCAGCGGATTAACAGATTCTGCAGTTTTCAAATAAATAGCACACAATTGCTCGCGTCAAAGCAGTTGAAATCGCCAAAGGCATTCTGTCAACGTCAAGGATAAACAGAAGCAGAGGCAGAATATAACGCAGAAACTGTCCAAATAGCCTCCAGTCAAATTATGGACGCAACTGCACAAAGAAACCGGAGGGTCACGCAAAACTTTGCACCAAGGAATTCTGTGGCCTTCCGTGGCCGAATGAAAAGCGAAAATACATATTAGCAAATACATTCACCATGACAGTGCTTCACTTTTATTTTAAGCACTGGAACATTGTTCAAAAACCAATTATATTATATTATGGACGATTCTAAGTGCTTAGGTTACAGTAATTTTGTTTAGACAACTGAGAACAACTTTGATTGAGCTTCGCGACAACTTTCGGATCACGACTGCGACTTACTACTCTCAACTGCAACTGACTACTGAGGACTCTCGTTCCGATTCGGTCTCTCTCTCTCTCTCTCTCTCTCTCTCTCTCTCTCTGTGTGTTCTTGTAGACGGTCTCTCAATTGACAGCGACGGGCATAGCCATTCTGATCTGGACAACACATATTCACATTTGGCCCTCCTGATCTTCATTAACTGTCCCAGATAATTCCGGGTCATCATTGTCAATAATATACTGCACAGTTTTATATTATCGGAGCTTGTGCTTTTCAGATTTGATTCCTCCACTTGGGCTGCTTCGCGTACATCATGGCGGCCATTTCTTTTTATCTTTGGTACCTCATAAGGGCCAAGAAAACTACTGGCCAACTTCCGGCCTAGGACAAATTGGGACCGATTGATTGCGACGAGAGCACGCAACAAATACCCATGATCCTGCTTGGGTCCTTTGTCAAAATTGCGTTTGTAAGTCATCTGTGCTTCTAGGATATTTTGTTTGGCTTCCTCACGCAAACTCTCTCGCTTAGCATTAAAGTTATTGATGAATTCTTCGCTGATTAGACATAAAACTCGATATCCTGCTTGTGCACACATTTTCGTTCCAAACATCAGCTCGAATGGTGAAATTTTTATAGATGCGTCGACCTGTAAGTTAAGAGCCTTTTGAACCTGTGAGACATATTTGTACCATTTGATTGAATCTTCTGCGTACAGCTTCAATATGACGGCCAGTATGGATCGATTCACGCGTTCTATTTGCCCGTTGCCCCGAGCAACTCCAGGGGTTGTAAGGATGTGTTCGACTTTTTTCTCGGCGACAAACTCTGTAAATGCGTTTGACAGAAAGGCAAAGCCTCGGTACTTATAATACGTTTCGGGAAACCAAATATGTGAGCCCATTTTACCATTTTATGATTTCATCGTTTTCCCAAATCCGTCTACCATGGCAAGGACATATTTGCACGACTTAGACGTGGCATTCAATTGCTGATATGCAGAGTACGCACCTTTTTCAATCAAATGCATCTGACCATCTTGCTTGCCAAGTTTTTTTTGCTATGAATAATACAACGGATATATTTATTAATAAAGTAAGATACCTTACGCTCAAAATGTGGGATCCAACACTGCTGACAAATCGCATGCATTGTCTTGCGGGTACCAAAATGGTCAATTTCATTCGCTTCTCGAATTATTTCCTTCTCCATCTATTTTGGCACCACGATTAAATCATTTCCAGTACAGTACATTTTGTACGGTACACCGCCTTTGATTTTGTAATTCTCGTACGACTGTTGATTGAGGATAATTACCACTGCCTTAATGTGGTTATCAATCCTTTTTGATGCTTGCCGATACCTCCGTTGTTATATTATAAATGATTTTGGATAGTGGATTAGATGATCCACGTGCTGCATACTTTTCCCTGGTAAACCATCTTTCTTTTGAACGACAACTATCCGTCTAGCCACGCTCGATGTTGACTTTCGTGACTTGGGCCAGCTATTCGTCTACATAATGTTTGACTACTTCTGCCTGGCAGGCAGACAATCGTGATGGCGATTGGTGAAACGACTTCATTGAATCGAATCCAATTAAGGCATTGCACTCAGTTGAGTTGCCTCATCATGCACAATGATAAACTTCTGAGTTGATCGTTAACAACAACATCGGCCACAAAGGCGCCATCGGTCTTGTTTCTTTTCTGCCTAGACCAGTAGATTCCTTCCTATGCACTTTAATGTTCGGCAACTGTTTCGCAATGCTTTCCGAGAAGATCGACACATCCGATCCTGTGTCTACAAGTAAGTCAAGTAAAAAATCTTTTTAACTCGTCGCCTATTAACTAGATGTATATATATATATTGCGGACTTAAAAATTTCCACGAGAATCCTTTTGATCGTTTACACCATTTAGAGGACAATTTCTAGCAAAATGTCCGTTCTCATTACATTTGAAACATTTCGTTTCGCTCAAGCAATCTTTTATTTTGTGTTCAGCTGATTCGTTCTTAAGAAACACGAGTGTCGACGATGTATTGCAAAACAGCTGACTCTTCTACATCGCCATCAGAGGCGATCTTTCTCATACTAAGAATGTACTCCTGTTTATGCCTTTTCCGTTCTCTTAACTGTTGGTGGACTGTAGCGCAATTTAATTCACACTCAAATTCTCCGATTAGACAGCTTTTAAATTGGCATAATTGTTAACACTTACTGATTCCAAAAACAGCTTGACAGCGCCTTTCAACAAAAACAAAAAATTCAATTCTAAACATACAAATCTTAAAAACAATTCAAATAATAACGATTTTCTCTCACACAATTTATTCATACAGTGCACATTACCCGTAGTTTTTTATCCAAAATGACCCATCAGAAATGTTTTTTAATATTTTGTTGGTCTCCCCTTTGCAGCTATGACAGCTTTGAAACGTCGCGTCGTTGCATGCTTTTCACCAAATTTGAAGTGTCATTTGCACCAATTTTAGCCCATTCAATGCTTAAAGTCATTTTAAGAGAATCCTTGAATGTTATGTCATGTCTCCGAATCCTTTTCTCAAACAAATTCCACACGTACTCGATGGGTTTAAGGTCAGGAGACTGTGGTGGAGACTTCACCTGTTTGCAGTGGTAATTAAGCCACTCCTGAACACTACAAGCGGTGTGTTTGGGATCATTATCTGGCTGGAAAATGAAAGTTTTCGGATCCAGACTAAGTTTTGTAGCACTTGCGTGTAAGTTCTCTTCCAAAATGCTCTTGTACACGTGTTGAGACCATTTGACCAGCTCCAGCTGCGGATATGCAGCTTCAGCCTTGTGCAAGCAGTTGCGGATACTTTGAGCAGAGACTTTTTTCTTCATTTTATCGTGGACACGTTTGCAGAGTTCTGTTTACTTCATTCTTGAGTTTTTGACCACAGAAGCTACCAAATGGCGTTGATCCCGTGGTGTTAGAATGCTAGGTCTACCAGCATTTCCATGATTGGAGCCAATTTGACCAGTTCTTGTATAAGATTTAATAATACTCTGCACTGTCGAATGTGGCCTAAACCTCTTTTTACTCGGCCCATTTTACACATTTTTTGAATTGCCTAAACATAAGGTGTACGAGTAATTTGTGTGCGTGTTTTCCAGCACTTAAATCACACTTTAGTGATTTATTTATTGTGATTTTAAATCATAGGCAGCACAAAAGGTGAGCAGGTTGTCTGTATAGCTATTTCAAAAACCACCAAGTTCTATCATCAGCAGACTTTTCTTAAGAATCCACAGTTGTAATGGCCATACCATATCTTCAACGCTAAAAGTAGTTGGGAATTCAAACGACATGAACCGAGAAAAGAACGGCAAAGCTTGCAAATGCAGATTCCACCTTTTCTATGTGGATACTTTTGGGCGCCATCAGAATTAGTGTAAAGGGCTTCGCCTTAACCAACTAACCGTTGCGCCCAAATATTTTGATATAGTTTATTGTACTATATGCAAAATAAAATGGTTTACAGCAAGTGTAAAAACAACATGTGTAATACGGCGGGCCTTCCGTTTAAGGTATTTGGACAAGCTCACAACTGTAATTTTATAATCCAACTTAGAACGGGACGATCTCACAACTATAAAGTTTACAAGCCTTTTCCACCTCGGAACGGGACGAACCAATGTACAGTTCTAATCCATTTCAGAACGGGACGAGCCACCAAATGTAAAGTTTATTATAATAATTATGTTTATTGAATATATTATAGACGATTCATTTTTTCATGTCCATTTTTTCAGCAAAGCGACATAAACGCGCTCGCATCGAAATGGTGCAACAAACTAATTTTATTTCTACGCTCTCAAGTAGACTTCGTGTTGCCTTCGGCTTGCAAACAGATAGCAAAACGATCAAATGCTGAAGAAAATTGCCTGCACGGGCTATGGGTGCCTACCCCTGTTGTAGACGCTCTCTCGATTGTCAGGGACGGGCATAACCATTCTGATCTGGACAACAACTGTTTACATATACATATGTATGTATGTTATTTATATGAACAAGGACATATGTATTAAACTGAATACGAGTACATTTCATATAGCCATGTCCGTCCAGCCGTCCGTCCGTCAGCATGTAGGCTTATATATACTGCAGGGGTTGTATATCTCGGATGCAGCCGGATCGGACCACTATATCATATAGATCCCATACAAAAGGCAAAGTCACGAACAGTGACTTTTCTCAATAACTTTGTTATTTTCTGAGCTATTGTCATGAAATTTAATATTGGTGAATTTATTACATCTATAAAGGACTGTACCGAATTTAATCAAGATCGGACTACTAAATTATATAGCTCCAATAGGAACCATCGCTCGAAAACTGTGACTTTAGTCAATATGTTCGTTACTTTTGATGCGATTGCTTTAAAATTTAACATTTGTTAGTTTAATATATCGGTTAATGACTGTGCCGAATTTGATAAAGATCGAATGACTATATCATATAGCTCCCATAGGAGCGATCAGTGGAAAACAGTGACTCTGATCAAAAAAATTTTGTACCTACATATATTATTGAGCAGCACGACGAATCGAGTTCAACTAGCCATGTCTGCCCGTCTGGATCAGCGCAAATTCCTCCTAGATCGTAACCACTATATATTATACAAACGGCAAAATCACGAATAGTGACTTTTCTCAATAACTTCGTTATGTTTTGTGCTGAAATTTAAGGTGAGTTTATTAGACCTATAAACGACGGTACCAAATTTGATCAAGATCGGGTGACTGTGTATATCTATACCTCGCATAGGAACAATCGATGGCTCTGATCAATAACTTCGTTATTTGCTGTGCTAAGATTGTAGACCGTTTCGTAAACATTGGCTTGTTTAACTTCAATTTGTTTAATTTTTCTTTACTTAAATTTTTTCCACAAAACAGACTTCCCGAGAACCCTTCAAAATTAATTCTATATATGTTTCATGTTTGTGGTCTCCCGCAACAGGACGACAAAAATGAATAATATTAAACAAATAGTACGCCAAAGAGGCAGATTAACGAATTTCATTTTTGAAGAGAGGCAAAAGCTGGTTAAATTGAATCCGAATTTGCAGCTAATTAGATGATCCTCAGAAGAGGCCAGTCAGACGGTGGCATTCGATGAAATTTTTGTTTTCTCTCTCGTTTTTAATTATTTACCCAATTAAATTAACCGAATGGCTATTTGACTTAATTTTTCTTTGTTATTTCCGCTTCACTCTAAAAATTTCAGTTGAAAACTTTTAAAGCTAGTTGTATATTTAAAAAAAAAAAAACACAATTCAAAGTTGATATTGAGTTTTATCGATTTTGAACATCTAAAAGGCAACTTAGTACCGAATTTCCAAAAGAAATTAATACAATGCAACGCAGAACAATATTATTATTCAAAATAGATTTGTTGAGATCGAAGAATCCTTAAGAAAGTGGAGGGACCATCGAAATGCTTTCGGCCATCTGAATTGCGAATTGTGGTTTTGAAACTACCGTACTGGGATTACAAACTTACTTGGTGGCTAGTGTTGCGACTATAAGTACCATGGACCGTTGTCTTTTCCAATAAAGATTAAGAACATCAGCATACAGAGGATCGCGGTAGACGATAACTCGATTTGCCATGGAAGGTCATCATCAGATAGTAGTAGAGTTGGGTGACCCGGTTGAAGTCATTGAACCTGCGACAAACTCTTCACCAAAGAATGCGGGAAAGAGATGGGCATTTTTGACAAGTTGGCGAAAATAATACACTTACATTTAATTAGCACGAATCCAGAAAGCAATTTTGACATTCTGAAATTCAAACCGAACATTACCTACCTGGTGTCCCTTTACTTTTGGACTCTCATTACAAAATTTTTTCAATTATCCCCGACATAACTACCTACTTTTTAGTATTGCTTCTGATTGAAAAGAGCAATTGAAATTAGCAAAAAGAATATATGTAAATCGTATTTGAATACTATTAATTTTTGCCATATCAGGGATGTTTCAGTTAAAGTACATATCAGAGAACTGCAATGAGTAATAAATTTTACGGTAAAGTCAATCATTGTGTTTGATTTTGTTCGATGCGGTCCTATGTATTGAGTGATTAAGCTGTATCGGTTTGAATCGAACGCTCACGAACGCTCACAAAAGTATTGCTAGTAGTTCATTCATATTTTCCTACAACTTGATTGAGCGGAACGAATTTTTTTTTAGGCAAATGAGAGTGACCGAAGATTTTTGTTTTGTTCGAATGATTTATCGTCTGTTTGCTCACAATCACATTTTTCGATTGTGCGTGATTAATTTGAATTATTTATCGAATTTTTGACATCGCCAGCAAAGCAACCACAATGCCTAAAAATAGCATCCACATTGGATAAGGCTGAAGCCGTTGAACGATGTGCAACGTGGGTCACAGAAGACTGCCGACCGTTTTCTTCAGTTGAAGGTGCTGGCTTTGTAAAACTGGTAAAGTTTTTCATAAAAATCGGGGCAAAGTATGGCGAAAATGTGGATGTCGAGGACTTACTACCGGATCCTACAACAGTATCACGTCATGTTCAAAAGTCTGCCCTTGAAAAAAAAAAAAAAATAAAATTAAGGATGAAATAATAGACACTGTGAACAATGATGGTGCATCAGCTACAATTGACATGTGGACGGACAACTATGTGAGGCGAAAAATCTTAGGCGTGACACTCCTCCTTCTCAATCATACTCGTTGCAGTTCTCTAGTACATATATGCTGCTAACGATGTCGTGACGACAGTCACTATTTATGTCATGGACAACATTTGTCTGTGTCTGTGGCAATAACAACAATATTGCTCCAATTAAATTGCATTGTCTGCTTCCAACTAACTGTTCAATAATTAAATTGAAAAATATATAAAATATTTTAATATGATTGCCTTCAAAATGCAATGGTTAATTTAATTATCATTGTAGTGAGATCAGTTGACGAGTTGGAGGCATGCAAATTGATTTGATTGCAGGAGAAATGTTGCCGATGTTTCTGTTGCCGCTGCTTCCGTCGATGTTGCTGATGCTGTTTGTTGTCGGTGCGCATCAATTGATAATTAGCGCCAGTTGGCAGTGCCGGCCAATTTGACTAATTGTAAGCAAATTGAAATTTGTCGTGACAAGCATATCTAGCACTAAATAACTCTTTCATGCAGTACATTTATTATATTTAACTTATCTCCAGAACTTTACCGAAGATATTTGACGGGCGATATATACTCGTGTAGTATCTTACATATAATTTCCCTTGTCTACTTATATAATAATCCTTATATGCTTATATAAAATAACCCAATCGTTTATACGATAACCTATATTCTACAGCGATTAAGCTACATCGATAAACGCTGTGATATCGATGACAATTAACAGAGACATCTCAGACGTGTAATTTTAAAGCAGACAACAAAAAGCCATCCATTGAGATTTAATATCAAATTAAAGAAGACGCTAACTCTTACACTCGATAGGTACTTTTGATTTGTAAATAGCATAACCAAATTGCTTATCACCTTGGGTACTTGCCTTGTTACCTAAGTCTGTCTATGGCCTTCCCTTCTTGCACTTCTATGAGTAGGCAGCAAAAGGCTTTTCAGGTTACTCAATGGAACCTCAATAATAATGTACACAAGTAGGAAAACAATATTGTGAAACCGAAGTCTCCCCAGAAATAAAGCATCTACAAATGGAAAATTAAAATGAAATTGAAAGATTAGATGATACACCCAAAACTTAGACCAAACTTACCAAACTGTAACTACTAAAATTTGTGCTGGTTCGTTTAATGCTGATATTGAGATACACAAACAACATATGGAATATGTAAGCACAATACGAGAGTTTAGATAATGGCTGCCATAAAGGTGATGATAGAAAACTGTTGGCCGGTCCACCACATCCCTGCGTACAGGCAAAGACTACCCAGCACAGACCCAATGGCCACGCTATCCGAGAAACGGTTAAATAAAAGGTTTGCTGCAAATGGGACCAATTTTTGGCGAAACAGTATTTTTTAAGAAAAACACTGGTCAAGAGAAGGCCCAAACTTATTAACCATCCCAGACAGATTATAATGCGATGCAATTCGTAGCTCCTTGCGCGATTTATGTGCAAAAAGTAGCCACAGAGTAATCCAATTAAAAATGGTGAAGCATGAGTTTGTGAGGCGAAGTAGTTCAAATTGATTGGGGTTCGGAACCCCCTAAAGAAGAAATTGGGCGAATTTGAACTTTTAGTTCTGTATAATATAATGTAATTGACAACTCACATAAAATAGTGTGCAAAGAAAAGACATACAGCCAGTAATGAATTAAGCACCAAAACGCCAACAACTGCCTTTTTACCCCACTTATAGATTGCAAAAACTAGAGGAACTGAAACCATATAAAGGTGCATATCAGCGGCCAGATACCAGGTGTGAACCAGACACTACTGTATGTAAATTAGTCTAATATAAGCAATTTGAAACAAAAATACGTACATTATCTTTCCTGATATAATTATTCACATACAACAAAGTCTTGTACCATGTCTTTTTGCAATGTGCATTATAATTTTGTACGTCTCTTGTGAAAGGGCCATCAGCCAGCAGGGGAAGAATTTTCATGTAGATTGGTATGGAAAATGCCAAAAGTGGTGTGAGACGTAGGTAGCGATGCAGATACATCATTAGCAGATTTATTTTTCCCTTAGATCTGCAGAATAATTTCTTTAAAGATTTATCAAATAACTATAATGAAAGGCATACTTCTCAAAAGTGCGCATGCTACAAAATACCAACAACAAGCCGGTGATAAAAAAGAAAGTGTCGACAGCAAAAGGCATTTCGTTAATTTCTGCGAATATAGTTTTTCGCCACTGCAAATTTAAAGAACGGCCTGAGTTACGTAAAAAAGGATCAAGATACTGCTCTCACCTTCAATATATCATTGAAATTTTGATTGAATTCTAAATTTTTATGTCCAAGACAGGTATGGCTAAATATGACCCAAATAAGGGACATGCAGCGCATACCATGAATGCAATCAATGACATTGGGATTTAATTTGCCATCCTCGAGGCGGAATAGAGAACGCGAACTCGCTCGAGCTGAGAACACTCCGATAAATGTAGGAAGTTGCATTGAGTCCACAAAATAATCATACAATGTAGCAAGTAGAACAAGTAAAGCCATTATAGACAAAATTACTATTATTATTTTTTTTTTGAAATTCCTTAGTTGTGAAATTCTGTAAATAATCGACAAATTGTATTGCCAATTGTCGCAATTTAGTCACTTCCCGATATTTCTTTGGAAATTCGACTTCTTTTGTTACACTGCCGGAAGCCGCTGCCACTGTGATCCATAATAATAGCAACACCGTTCCGAAGCCCTCAAATTTCTTCATACCTTGTTAATTGATTGGTACTAAATATCAAATTATACACAATTTGTCCGTTTTCGAATCATCTAAAGAGTGAAGAATGGTATAAGAAGATTTTCTAAGAATCTATCATTTCGCTTGCCTATGTCTCCGTATATTTAACATAAGATTTAGACTTTATATTTAGCTTTAAAGTTAAGTTCAATGTTCTATAGACTTTTGTTTCCAGACTACTTTTTGTTTTAAAGAAACCATGCATGGTCTAATGAAAGGAAAGGCTTCAATTAAAACCAGAGGGCCGGGGCTAACTTCGACCGCGTCAAAGTTTGTTTACCCTTCCAAGCTTTTTGTTACTCTTACGTTACCTACAACCGTTGAAATGGAAAAACGTTTTATCTAATGTTTCTAATCTAATGTTTGCGAAAGAACCGCTCAAAATCTTGGCCTAGAAAATAACGAAGATATTGATCAAAGTCACTGTTTTCCAGCGATAATTCCTATAGGAGCTATGTATATGATACAGACAGCCGCTCGTGATCAAATTTGGCACAGTCATTAACGGATGTATAAATCTGACAAATGTTTTATTTGAAATAAAATATTAATATTAAGTTCGAATGACTATATCATATAGCTCCCATAGGAACGATCGGTGGAAGACAGTGACAGAGATCAATATCTTCCAATTTCCAATGCTAAGATTGTAGGCCGATCTTTCGCAAAGATCAAACAAACGTTTTACCTTCGTATTAGGTTTAAGCTTTAAAATCATTATAAAGTAGTATTCTTGTTTGGGAAGCAGTTTTTTGGATATTTCTTTTTAGCTTAAATATTTTTTGCAGTATTGAGGGATTTTCGTAATAAAATACTTTAGAAAATAAGACGTTTTTTGTAAGGCAATGTTCTCGTCAAGGATGGAAGACTTCAAACTTTAACGCACGGATACAGGCCGTAATTTTAAGCCGAATTTAACGAAAGAAAGTGTAATCGACGCAGTACGGTCTTAATTGTGGTCCCGCCCTCAATCAGAATTTTAGTATTTTTTTAATACTTTTTTAAAATTAAACAAAAATCGGGTGTCTATATCATATAGCTCGCATAGGAACTATCGATGGAAAACATTCTTCGTTATTTGCTATGTTAAGATTGAAGGCCGTTCTTTCGAAAACATTGGGCTTATTGGATAAAACGTTTTCCACTTTGACGGCTATAATTAAGGAAAGATTAACAAAATAAACTTGCAGGGGTATAAACGGTTTAACTTCGAATTGTTTAATTTTTCTTCTATTAAATTTTTTTTCACAAAACCGACTTCCCCAGAACTCTTAAAAATTGGCAAATGGCGCATTGTAAAAATATATTGGCAACATGGTCTTAACAGGTTAGGTTGGGTGCAGTTGGTGAATATCCAATTGGAGACCTAATGTGGTCCGTAGTGCTGCCGGATTTGTAAATTACCTAGCGGTTTTTATCTGCTTCTATCTGTCAGGAATGCGCCAATCAGGCGAAGGCCAAGAGTTGGTATATTGTTCGTTTGGATGCATCCTGAAGCGAGCTCAGTAGATGGGCTCATCGCTGACAAGGCTGGACATTCGGATAGGAGGTGTTCAAGCGTTTTTGGAACATCCGTTACCCTTTATTTAATGCAGTCTGTTAGGATTATCTTGTTCTCATGAGTTGCTGCTGTAAGACAGTCTCCGGTGAGTATGCCTGTAATTATCATACAATCAGTGCGGTTCAGACGTAGATCAATCAAGAAATATCAAGAAAATGAAGATAAAGATTAATTCTAAGTGAGAAATTCAATTGACAATTTAAAATTCAATTGGGAAACGATCGTTTTCAATGTTTATGACACAATCCGATGTTCAGTGGTTCAGGGGCATTTCCCATTTGGCTGGTGTATGTAAGTATGTAAATGTCACAAGGATTTAATTTCCATTTGCTGAAATTAGCACGCATTTATTGAACCGTGAAAAAAGAGTAGTGTACAAAAAAGCTTAAATCAAACAATTTGTTTCGGCTACTTAATTACATTTCGTTAGGCTAATAATAATTCATCTTTTATAGAGGTTGGATGATTTCGCTTTCCAGTTACTTATGTTTAGGATTTTTAACAAAAATTGCTTTTGTTCAATGAGTTGCAATTAACTAAATCAAGGAAGCCAAATTTAGATTTAATTCTTATAGGTTTTGTCTAGGAGCGATTGGTCAGTTATCGGTTAGGCTCTGCCTGATGGTCGCTCGGCCGTTGTGGTATGAATGTATATAAAATTTGAATAAATTAACAATTCGCTTGGGTTTAGCTTAATCGCGGTCGTGATTTGTTAAATGTTGTTATGGTTGTTCGTTTTATTAGGAAGGGAGAGGATTAGGTTGGTATAAAAAAGGTTCGTTTTTTCTGCTCTAGAAAGGATAATCGCGAGATGGCCAGAGTAAATTAAAAATACATACAAAATATTCTCTTTACAAACTAATATCAAAGTTTAGTTATCAACAGTTTAATTTGTGGTTTACGCATGCAGCATGCGACTTCCCTGCTCTCTCTCCAAATATATTCATATCCATATATGTATATACATTTGTTTGTATGTGTGTATGTAGTTTTGTTTGGGGATTTGTTTTCTATCCGTTAGGGTTTTTTTTTTATGTGGTTGTAGTTCTTCGTTTGGCTTTAGTTTTTGGATATTTTAGTTAGACATGTGCTTTGCTTTCTCTTTGTGGATTTGTTATTCTAGTTCTATGTGGCCTTCTGCTAACTTATTGAAATAAATGACTTTGTATGCATTACGCGTTTATCACAATTTCATATTCATTTTCCATTGTCGTTCGTTTTTAGTTTCATGACTTCATTTAGTTTCACTCAACAACTTATTGCAATCGGTTGCAATGCATGGCGGCTCTTGCGTCATGAATATGTATGTCACCTTTTACAATAAATTACAAATGATAATCAGGCTTTTCAGTAAGATTAGACAATTACTGATTTGCGGTATTCGGGTCTAGTCGTTCAATTCACAAACATCTAGGATAAAGTAGTTATGCCAAAATCTCTTCAACTACTTATTGGCAAATCATATAAATAGGAATACAAAAAGGGGCGAATCGGAGAAAAGATGTCAAATCTGATTGTTGTGATCGGGTTGTATGCTCGGTGCTGTGGCAGTTGCTCCCGACTGTTCTGGTTGCGCGGCATCTGGTTTGCCAGCATTTAGTTTGGCCTTTACTTTAAGTAACAGAGCCTCGAAGGAGTCCTCCTGCGGCTTCGGAGCCGGAGCAGACTTTGGATACACATAGGAGTGGTAAGTATCCATTCCGGCATTGTCTGCAAAGATTTATCTGTTAGTCCCGAGTTGAGCCAATTGATAGTTTATAGCTTACCCAAATCGGCATAGGAGGCACGACAAAAGGCACGTCTACCGCCAAAGCTGATATCATACATATTGATTTCTGGATCCCTGGCACTTGTATCGATGGCTGTGAAGGCATCCTGTGCTCGCTCGTATGTCACAAATCCGTACTTCATGCTGTGCGGAAAAAAAGAAAGAATATAAAATTCTCAACTAAACCAATTCAAGTTGATTGCAACTTACCCATTCTCCTTGTAGTGTATCGTGATTTGTTTAATGCTGCCATAGGGCAAAAACTTACGGCGCAGCATCTCCTTGGTGGTCTCTGTCTCGATGCGGCCCACATAGACAATGCGACGCTCTTCCACTGCCGGTTGGGATACATTTCGATCAACGAATGCCCGACGATTGTTGTTGTTGCTATTGTTGTTATTGTTATTGTTAGACCTGGCACGGGAACATGCACGAAGTGGACTGCGGCTACGCTCACGATCGCTGATATCGGAGCCCGAGCTGGAAAAATTGCTGGTCCGAGCATTGGGGTTTTTTAAGCGGCGCTTGTTGTAGCTGGTGCGACGTTGACGTCTCTCATATTTGCCAGCCTCCGAGTAGGATGAGGAGCTGACCGAGCTGCGATGGCGATGTGTACTGCGCGATGAGTAGCCACCATGGCCAATACTACTGTTTGGAGCTAAGCTGTCCGAGTGACGCAATTGCTCTAGGGAATTGGAACGTGAACGGGAACGGCTTCTATAGGATTCCAAACTGCTTGAGCTCGACGATGATGACCCTCTCAAGCTACTAGACCCCTCCGATCCCGATTGGCTGACAACCTGACGATATTTACGATTCTTGCGCTGGCGCTGCCGCGACTGGCGTTTAGTATAGAGCGGCGTGAGCACTGGAAATTCGGGTTGCAAGTCTGTTTGTGTGGACATGCTAGAGAAAGGCTTGCGGACCCGATCTTTGGGCAAATGCATAATGACCATATCCTCGCCATGTGGCCTGGACTCGGACTCATCAGTTAGCTCACATGGTGCTGTTGGCTGTTTAAGAGTTGTGCAACTCGTCTGCTTGACCACCTCACTCTGTATGCTGGCTATGAGGGAGCTGTTAATATTCTTGTTGGCATCTTGGCTGTTGGAAATGTTGTACAACAGCACCGACGACTTGAGCAACGAACGGGGTGAGGTGCGGCTCAGTTGATTCGGTGGTATCGTAATTTCCGTATTGCATCCAACCGAAACGATGATTATTTCCTCATAGTCTGGATGCAAACTATTGTTTGGTTTGCTGCTGATGCTTGTGTCCAATTTCGTTACAGCGACAGTCTCGTCCTCATCCTCCTGATCCTGCACCATGCAATATGTGTCTTTGACAATGTCTTTGAGAGGCGGTAATTTAGTGACGCGCGGTACCTTGGCATTGACACGGGAATCGATTATCTTCAATTGTTGTGCTCGTTTCATTTCCAGCATGCGCAGCACTTTGTTCTTTGCTATGGTAATTGGATCCATGGGTACATCGCTTTCCGGAGCTTTATCGGGGCACTTCAGACTATTAACAATACTGGCAATCGCCAGTTTCTGCGGCGACGGCTGTACCAAAGGCTGGACCAATGGTTTCGCCATCGCCATCGTCGTCGCCGTATTTTCAATCCTCGCCTGTTTGGCTGGAGTTGGAGAGGATGTGGCATTGGAATCAGCCTTAGGTTTGGCCGCTACAACGCCGCCACTTCGACGCTGCTTGTATTCTTCCAGATTAAGTTTACGCTTTGGCGGGGCAACTTTAGGCGGCTGCTCTGCTACTGTCTCTGCGGCTGCAGCCTCTCGTTCGTGCTTGAGTAGCGCTAGATTCTTGCCGCCTAATCCCAAACCAGTCAGCGAGCTGCTGCAAGGAGCTGCGAACGGCGTGTTGATTGGTTGCTTGTTTATTCCAGGTTTCGGAGCCTCTGGACCTTTCTTGGTAGCTGCCATCAGCTTGGCCGACCTACCGCCATTGACCTTACGTTTCAGAAAGTCGCATTGTTTTTTGCTAGGCACCAGGCAAATGTTGTTACTGGATTTTGGCTTCGCTGTGGTGGTTACAGCTGCAGCTACGGATTTCTGCTGACTATCCTGCATCAGCTTTGGCTATAAGGAAATTCGAAATCCACTTATTTCCATTCGTCAAGTTTGAGAAGCATCTATTATACTCACCTCTTTGTGACCTGCGGAAGCGATGGTCTTTTTACTGGCGCTTGATTTGGGGGACCAAGAGGGATCAGACTTTACATTGTCCACATAACGCAGATCATCTGGTCCTGCAGTCTGGTTTTTCGCCTGCCACACTGACTCATCTACGTCAATGACATCTACCGTTTCGACATCTATAATAGAGTCCGTGTCATCATCGATTGCCGCTGCAACTGCTGGAATAGAAGCTGTAGCAGTAATTTCAACTGCACCTGGCTCTGGAGCAGCACAGGGGGATTCCTCTGATGTCTGTAATTTTTTCTCTTTTGAACGAATAGTATTTAAGTTTTCAGCAAAATCGTCTTTGGTGATGAACTCGGCCAAATCAAAATTGTTAACATCAATATTTAGACCGAAAGCATCGGTTTCCGAGGCAATGGTATTGGTACTCAGAGTTCGGTTTTTGCGCTGCCCATCCGGATCCATATCATTGAGATCCTCGTCGTCATCATAGTCACTAGTATGCGATTCATAGTCACCTATGGAGGAGCTGTCAGTGCGAGTGCGAAATGTCGAATTGCTGCACTGACTTTGGGCATCATCGTCATCGTTTCCCATAGCCTCTCGTTCATAATCGACCAGTGCACTTAATTGCCTATGTTGCTCAAAGGCAGCTTCGTGATCCATATAATCACTGAAGATCAGCTGCTGTGTCATACGATCAGGGATTACAGATCATTTGCATTACAATCTCTCACAGTGACACCTACCAAGTTTTTGCTGTTTCCCCCATGGTCCTCACCATCGCCATCGCCATCATCATCACCTTCCTCACCATGGGGACTGCTGAGTAGCGATACATCAGTTGGATCTATAGGTAAAATTCCATTTAGCGTATCCGTTAGCTGCAATCTGAAAATGTATACATTATATATCTAATTAATTATATCCGATCGATGGATTTAGGTACTAGCAACTTACTCATCATCATTGGCTGTCCAGAAATTTGGTTCCGTCTCGTACTTGGCGAAATTTCCTTCAAACGGATCCTCATGGAACACATTCAACATGCCCGAGTCCATGTCTGGGCTAAACAAAGGAGATACAAATTTTGTGTCATAAATAATTTCTTACTAGAAGGCTTTGCGAGAAATTTTAAAAATGTTCATAGTCCTCTTTATCTGTTATATTTCATTGACAACATAATTTACTGAATAAAAGTAGATTCGTTATTAACTTTCGACAAGAAACAAATTTTTATTACCCAAAAACAAAAAAAAAAAAAAAAAAAAAAAAAAAAAAAAAATGCCGAAAAAGGTCATCACAAGACGTCAGCGTAAGGCAGCGGAGGCGAGAAGACAGGCTGACGAAGATGCTCGTCTTGTCGTGCCGGAAGATAAGGCATCTCCAGTAGCTGCCGATCAAGCTGCAGGCCCCACATTATTGCCTCCTGTGGGAGGGCCGCGAGGACAGAAAAGGAAGGCCACCATAGAAACGGCGTTGAAGGCCACGGAGAGGACGACTCGGGACTCGAAGGTTGTGGAACCTTCAACATCATCAACATCAGCATCGCCAATGGTCCGTACACCCAATAGATCCACCTGTTACGAGGCTGGTAAACCAACACCAATGCCCCAAATATCCCCAATCAGTAAGGCGCGAACGGAAGTGGACACACAACGATCGACGGAGCAGACAAACAGGTTGGCTGCAATGCTACCATTTGGCACAAAACTGTGTAGACGTATTGCCCGCCGGTTCAGATCTACATCTTTATCTAATAAGGAAAAGCCGCCACAGCAGTCACTGGAGGAACCCCAACCAACCCTCAAGCAGCTCAACGCCCTCCATAAAATGTTAATGCAAAAGAGAAAAAGACCTTGGCAGGATGATTTCTACAGCAATCTAAAATATCCAGGCCGGAATTGCTCAGAGCCGGAGGAGTGTGGTGAAGTCGAAAAGCAGACTAACGAACTCATGCAAAAGTATTTGCAGCGATTTTACGATGGATGTGACGACTACTCCGAGGCCAATCAGAGAAATAAGCCAACGCCAAAAGCTGCAAATCCAAGCAAACAAAATTGTAAAAAACTAACTGGCACGACCCATTATCCTCATCCGATGCCCGTCGTTTCCAGGTCCGCGATGGAGCAGCGTCCTTCACTCAAGATTATTGGAAACACTGGCTACTTTATCTTGACCGGAACCGATTCGATTCTGGCGCAGAAGCTCAACGATTTGACAGCTGAGCACGAGTCCCTAGGGCACAGCCTGCTCCTCCTTGGGGGCATGTCTGACCATGTGGAGGACCAATTGTACACATTGGATGAAAATCGTGATCAGATCTTTAAGCAGATGGATGAGAAATACGCCATGTTGGAACCAAAACGGCAGCGCCGCCAAAGGAGATCAAAAAAACACAGTAAATATATATATATAAAAAAAAATCTAATTTTGTTAAATGATCTCCAACATTGCGTTTATCCAAAGAAAAAAACCTTTCTCCTTCTTTTTCCCCACCGCCAATTTCAAATTTTAGACAAGGTTGGCAAGGCTGCCGTTGCTGCTGCTGCTGCTGGTAACACGAGTTGCAGTCGAAAAGGGAGCCTGAAAAAGCAGCGTGGCACGGGCATGGGCACGATGGTGGCACCAGCCGCTGAACGAAGAGCAGTAACATGCTGATTTTTATTTTTGTTTTCAAAATATTACATATAACTGTACTTTACTTTACCGAAATGCGAATATTGTGATGCAAAATAAAAAATTCAAACTGAAATCATGAGGGGGGAACTAGTAACGAAAACAACACAAGCAGAAGGAAGCACATATCGGACCGTTTAACAACTGTGTAAACTTTGTCATTTATTTAATAAAGTTCATTAATTGCAAAGAAATCGGGCCATGGCCAACATAAGGAATAAGAAAAGCCAGTTATTTTGAAAAAAAAAGTTCAAAAAGTTTGCACATATCTTTTAAATGATATCGGCGACTCTCACGCACACATCTCTAGACCCAACCACGTGCGTATGTATGTGTGCGTGAGAGCCGCCGATGTGCCATGTGCTTTTTTATGCCCAACAACAAATCAAACACACACAATACGCATTTTTTACTTTCTTGTATTAAACTTTACTATCACATTTCGCAAACTCACTAACACTCGGACACCCAGGATCCACCTGTGCATTTTGTGTAGAAATCTGTTTTCAAAAGAATTAAACGTTGCCGAATCGAAAAGGGAGACTGATATTGGTTGTGAAGCCGGAGCACCCCTCTCCGCAACCATGATAGGAAACACTTGTCATCACGACATTACCTTCAAACGATTTTAAATTGCACACTGCACTTTTTTCACTTTTCTTCAATTAATTGTAATAATAGTTCGTTGCTTTTCCTTTTAATGTTTATTTCTCTCCTGGCTTAACCTCACATGTTGAGCCGCCGCCAATACTTTAGTATAATAAATGTATATGTCCTTTTGTTCGATATAATTCACAATATTCTTTTTATCAGCAAACGTTAATCGAATTTACTGCACGCTCGCGGTCTTTTTTAGTTAATAATACTACGTTAATTTCACATTGCTAAAATATGTTGACGTGCACGTGGAACGTGGCGGCAAAACGTCGAAGCCGAACCCCCCTCGCGATACCCTACGCCAGTCGAACTCTTTTGTTCGATGCAACTTATACGAACATCGTGTGGTCCTTGGAAAGGGGGGAACATCGGGCGAAAGGGGACATCGAGCAAAAGAGTCAAACTCCAACCTATGTTAACTGGCAACAACAAAACACCAGCGAATTTAACAGCTGTACAATAAACATTTGTGTTTACTCACCCTTGAGTATGTTATATGAGTCTGAGTCCAAGTCTCCTTTTGAGTCTGTTAATGAAGTAAGCAGTGGCGGATCGTGAGTTTTTTTTTGGGGGGGGTGGGTTATTCGCTACTTCATGTCAGGCATCTCGCCGACTTCCGTATACCCTCCACAAGATGTCTATTTAATTGAATTTACGTGCCTCATCCTCATAGCAAATCTACACTAGCCAACGGCCAATTCCAATTCTGTCCTTTCGACTGCCTAGTAAAACTCGTTTATACGAATATTTTGCGTATTTCTAGTTCGATTTCAATTAATTTAGGTTAGCGAAATTTCTCTTAACTCTATACACATATTAAATTTGGTGTCTCTAGCTCTTATAGTCTCCGAGAGTCTATATTCACGTATTCATACGTCTTGCGAAGGGACAGACGGACATGGCTAGTAAAACAAAACTATGGCAATCTAAATATATTTACATATACATATGTATGTATGTCAGGGCATCTACAGCTCAATGGAGATCCTCCCAAAGATATATATAATATAATAAGGTACGTAATGATGACATGGATCACTGCATTGCCGATGCAGAGACTGAGGCTCCTGGTATTTGTTTATAGATTACTCCCGTCAGATCATGATTCTTTTGAATGATGCAGCGTTTATTCCCACTATATAGACAAATGGTTGCAGGTTTTGGGTTATTTGGTTCCAATTGGGCCCCCTGCTCCGAAATGGCCATTTGGCTAAGCCCAAGCCCTGACGATTCGTCACTCGAGCACCCACCGTTTCTGGCTTGAGTTCAACAAATCTTTTAATATATTTAATCAAAACAAAACGATGCTTTACGGAGAAGCTTCCTTCTGCCTGTCACATACATTTTGGCGACTTTAATATACCATTTAATCCTATGTTTTTTATTCGACTGAAAATAAAACGCGTACAGCTTAGCAATTGATCAATTATTTTGAGGACTGATTTACTTTGATTAAATCAAGTTGAAAACGTATGAAATACTAACGAAAAATTAAGAATATTTGTTTAAATGTTGGGATTAATATTTTCTTTCTATCCTAAAGTATCTCGAAATATCTAAGGACCGGACGCTTCTGTAATACTTTTCTCCAAAAAATGTCTCACTAAATATTTAATTTGAAATTACGGTTATATTTTATTATTTGATCTTGTTAGAATAACAATTATACATTCCGTATGATGTTTGAATAATCCTGAATCCATTAGATTCAGCCGATTTTAATGACTATACGTGTGACTTGTTATTAAATTTGCAATTGGCTGGCACAAGCATAAAAACATTTAACTTGTTCAAGATAAAAAATAAAAAAAAAAAGAATAGAATATATTTGTTTCCTTTAAGCAGTACGCAATATATTTGTTTCCTTTATGCAGTACGAAAATGCGGGATAACTCTTTAGATTACTTGGCATATTTAACGGCGCTTCACGCTGGTCCATTCGCCATCGTCGCCGGCCTTGTTTTCTGTAACAGTGTGTTTAGAAGATAAGTTGGAGACTCAAAAGAATGTTCCAATTTGGTCTTACCTTTGTCCTGGGGCTGATCTCGCTGCTTGGGGGCAGGTTTATCGTCACGAGGAGCAGGAGCTGTGCGCCAATTGCCACCACCGCCGCCGCCACCTTCCTTAGGACCAGCTCCGCGTACATCACGATCGCGGTCACGGTCGCGTCTATCGCCGCCGGCAGGACGACGGTTGTCACGGTTGTCACTTTGACGTGGTGCGTCGCGCCAATTGCCGCCGGTTTCGCGCTGCTGTTCCTCATTACGACGTGGACCATCATTGCGGCGGAAACCACCACGATCGCGATCGTCATCACGGTCTCCTCCACGGCGTGGTGCCTGTCCATCATTCCGGAAGTCTCGATCCCGTTCCCGATCGCCACCACGACGCCATTTGTCATCGCGGGAAGGTTGAGTCCCACCAGAGCTACTGCCACCATCCTTGGCTGCAGCATTACGCTGAGAATCGGGCTCGCGGCGTACGCGCCAAGAATCGGAGGCACCACCAGCTTCGTTGTCTTTACGGTCACGATCTGCTCCACGGTCTCGATCTGCACCACGATCACGATCAGCTCCGCGATCACGATCTGCACCGCGGTCACGATCAGCTCCACGGTCACGGTCGGCACGATCGGCTGTTGGAGCGGGCCTACGCCATTCGCTGGCTCCGCCACCTCCGGCAGCGGCACTGGGTCGTCCTTCTGGACGATCACCACGGGGACGCCAAGTATCGCGTTCCTTGTCGCTACGCTCACGTTCAACGGCCACCTCACGGGCCAGACGATCCCGATCCTCCTTGATCTTGCGCTCGGCCTCCTCCTCCTTTGCCCGCTGCTTCTCGTACTGAGCACGACGCTTCTCGTCCTCAGCTTCGCGCTCCAGACGCCGGGCCTCAGCAGCAGCTCGCTCCTCAGCTGCTTGGGCCATACGAATTTCCTCCTCTTTGCGGAGACGTTCCTCTTCCTTTTCGCGCAAGTGAGCTTGACGACGTTCCTCGCGGCGACGGATAACACGATCGGCCAAACGCTTCTTCCGCTCTGCCTCCAAGGCAATTTCGAATTTCTCAACCTTCTCCAAATATAGCGAAGCGCGTTCCTTTTAAGGGCCTCCAGATACTCGTCACGATCTGGATACATACGCTTCAGACGTTCCTGCTGGCTAACGGCATCTTTGCGCTCGGTGATGGCATTCTCAATACGCGTCTGCTCGGTGGCTTCCCAGAACTCCTTGTCCTTCACTTGCTTCTCGGTCAGATACTTCTCGAAAAGTGGAATCTCTTCCAGGCGTTTGGCTCGTTCGAAGTAATCGATTTTCTTCTCTTGCGATTTGAGCTTGGACTGCAATTCCTTTGCTTCGCGCTGCAATTCCTCGTTCTCCCGCTTGGCAATCTGCTCCGCATCCAGTTTCTTGATTCCCTCCTCGTCAAGCTTGGAGAGCATCTTCTTGCCATGGGCTGTCTGAGAAATCTGTTGCACCTTCTCCTTGAGACTCTTCTCGCGAATAGCCTGAATCTCGTTCTGGTGGCGTTTTCGTTCGCGCTCCTCTTGTTCCTGCTCCAGCCGTTTCTGCTCGGCCAGTTTGGCTTTGCGCGACTCCTCCTCCTGGCGACGGGCCTCCTCCTCTTCGCGTGCATTGTTTTGCTTCTCGATAAACTCCTTGCGGTCCTCGATGATTTTCTGGCGCTGAAGAATGCGCTGGTGCTCCCGATCCTTGATTTCATGATAATGGTGTACCATCTGAGTGCGCAACTTGGCTCGCTGCTCGCGCTCCCGGTCGGGATACACAATGGAGACGGCACGAGTCAACACAGTAGACATGTTGACCAGCTGGGAGCGGATCTGCTCCGAAGGCATTGACTGCAGAGTCGGACCATCCGGACGATACTCACGCTGGCTCTCGGTAAGATCAGTGCCGAAGTAGATGCAATGTTTCTGGTGATCGATACGAATCTGCATGTCATTGTGGCGCACCGACTCCACCAAGAGCTTTTCCAACTCGAACACGTTGCAGAAGGATGCGAGCTCGAGCAGCCGCTTGAACTCGATGCTCTCATAGACTTGAGAGATTTGGCGGATTAGCCGCATTATAGTCACATCTTTCAAAGACTGTATGTACGGAGTTAGAAGTGATGTTTCAGCTGGTCCGCTCTCAATGGTGTCCACGACGGACTGAATGCGCTGGCAGAGATTAAGTGGGTTGAAATCAACCTCCAGCCAGTTGTACAGGTTGCGGAAGTCCTCCGATACGAGTTGGGGGACATTTAGACGCACAACTTCACGAATAAGGGATACTCGAGTAGGTGGCTGGGGCAGACCCAGTAGAATAGCCAGCTTTTGGGCTTTCTCCAAGGGACTCTTGTCGGCCTCTATGAATCGATCGAATTCAGGATGAGCCGATGGCAAGGGGATCGAAAGAGTGGCCAACAAAACATGAGCGGCCATGCGCTGCAGATCATCCTTTGTCAGATTCTTCTTCAATTCTCGCGTTAGTTGGAACAACTTAAGCAGAGCAGCAGCATGAAACAGTTGGTTGCCAGCCTTGCTGAAGACCATTGCAAGTTTTTGGTAATAGTTCGCCATGGTCTTTGGCACGGGCGTCTTCTTGGAGAGAGCCATCAGACCGTGAATATCCTCGATGGCCTTGTAGGCTTCCTGCCACAGCTCCATTTGAATGGCTGAGTCTAACAGGTAGAGCCTAGTATCCAGGCAGAGCTGCTGGGTCTCTACCTTGTTAATGGACACGCCCGTGGTCTGATTGCTGCTCTTGCAGATGTCCTCTAGATGTTTGCGAAGCTTGTCGCAGAGACGACGGAACTCACTCTTGCGGTTGTACTTCAAACAGAACTGGAAGGCCATGCGGGCAATATCATGGTATAAAGTCTCGCAGTGAGTGTTCACACGCAGCAACTCCAGACACTGGCAATAGGATTCCCACAAGAACTTGACCCAGGGCAAGAGAATGGTGCGATCCGACCGATCCTGGGCATCTTCACCGCACACAGCACTCATCAGAATGCTCTCTGGCGTTGCGATATTGTCCAAATCGTCCAGCTCGAGGACTGCAACAGCAGCCGATGACTGGGCCTGGGCGGCCTCGGTGTGCTCCTCGGCCATCTTGAGGTAGCCACGGATCACATTCTCCAGCGAATTGACGTTCACCAGCTGGAACATGTTGCGGTACTGGAAGAGACCCTCCTTGGCTATGTGCGATTTCTTGAGCTCCACGCACAAGTACAAATACTTGAACATGAGCGGCTCAATGACCGTCTCCGAGTAGGCATAGTTCCACCTCTTATTCCGGAACACTTCCTGCAGAGTATCCAAGGCCCGCAAAGGTTTGCCCACCTCAATAAATTCTGCCGGCAGAGAGAGAAATCATCATTAAATAAGCATGTCAAAGATACGCAGTGAGAAAGAGAGGCAAAAAGAGAGAAAACGGTCTGTCACTTTGACATTTCATTTTCCTTCTCTTTTCCACCGCCGCATGGAAAATTCCGCTTCTGCCTTACCATTGGCTCTTTTCAGAGCATTTTCCGGACGTTGCGTGTAACGCGCCATGTTCACTTAATTACAATTCAATATTCGACCGCTTAAAATTTACTTTTCTATTAATTTTTAGCAGCTGCAAGGCTTGCTTTAGCTGAAAATTTACAAATAAATCTTCGGCTCGCCTACGTGTTGCCACGAGTTTTTGGCAAAATGGCCGATTTATTTATGCACAGGGTTGCAGGCCAAGTGTCTCATCGAAAGTTATCGATAACGATAATAACGCATTAAGTTATAAATGTAAACAAATTGCAATATTTTTAAAAAATATAACCAAAATAAAGCGAAATGACCAAATTGTGGAAGAAATATATACTCTGGTTCGCCCAGGAGCATGTGGACTTTCGTTTAGCTGAATTTGAGTCACTGTCAAAATTGTTTGGCTTCAAATTTCAGCATTTATCCGATCAGTTTTTGGTACAATTTGTTGAAACGATATTGTGAATGAGAATTAAAAAAAAAACAATTTTTTCATTTACTTTAGAAACCGTTTTGGCTGGTAGAGTTTCCCAACGACGAGACTGCCCTGCAATTTGCCTCCAGGTCCGTTGCCCTGCGTGCCATCTTCGAGTTGTATGCCCACGGCCAAACATTACCTGTGTTTCATGAAAGACTTCGCAACCATGTGGAAACGCATCCAGCCAAAGTTGAGGCACATTTTGGGCCCAACACTAGCTTCAAGATCACAGTGGAGACCTATAATAAGCATTTCAGTCAGCGCGAAAAGATAGACAAGATTGAAACCATGAATTATTTGCCATTGTCTGGCCCTGTGGATCTTAAGCATCCGAAAGTTGAGTGGTGGTATATTGAATTTTGGGGATTGGATCCTACTGCAGTGCCACCCGTTCCAGATGACATACTTTTTTGGACGCCTACTGGCCGCAGGCCAGAGGCATTTAATCAAAGACCTATCGCTGAAGCAGAGAAAATTTATTGGAAACACCAGCATGGATGCCCAATTGAGTCTACTTATGGCCAACCAAGCACTGGTAGCTCCAGGAGATCTGGTCTTCGATCCCTTTGTGGGCACCGGCTCATTGCTAGTAAGTGCAGCTAAATTTGGTGGATATGTAATGGGCGCCGATATAGATTACATGATGCTACATGCCCGCTGCCGCCCCAGTCGTATAACCCAAAAGGTGCGAGAGAAAGATGAGAGTATTCGATCAAATCTAAAACAGTACGGATGCGCCGATCGCTATATGGATGTGGTCGTTGCTGATTTCTCTAATCCCCTGTGGCATCCGCGCGTCTCGTTTGACAGCATCATAACAGATCGTGAGTATAATTCCAAAAGAAAAACAGGCAATAATAAATTGTTTTTCTTGTTCCTTGCAGCGCCATATGGCATACGCGAGGCTACAGAAAAAGTGGAAACAAAGGTAACTGCCAAAGAGGGCACGAGAAATTCTGATATGGCTCACTATCCCTCCACATCCCATTATGCCCTGCAGCATTTGTATGCCGATCTACTCGATTTTGCATCCAAGCACTTGAAAATAGGCGGTCGTCTTGTCTGCTGGCTTCCATTTCACCGGTATATTAAATTTATCATGTTCATTTTACTCGATTAAGATACTGACTATAACTTTTAGAGAGGACTACAGCGAGGCTACATTACCGCAGCATCGTAATCTCCAACTTGTGGCAAATTCAGAGCAATTGTTGACGGGTCAAACGGCACGACGTCTGCTCACTTACGAGAAATGCTTTCAAACGGAGCCAAGCGAGTGGCCTGTGGCGCCCCTACAAGTTGCCACTCCCTCAGAGGATTTTCGGGACCGTTACTTTAACAATTGTGTGGAGTCGCGTCAGGAGCGACGCATGCGCAAAGCCGAACAGCGAGAGCAGGGACGCCTTGAAATGCAAAGAAGAGGCAAAGTTCCATCCGATGGTCGGGCCAAGAAATGCGATTTAAATAAATCACGCTTTGATTAGAAATTAATATTGATTTACTAGAAAACTTCATTATCGTCGCATTGCTCAGCCAGGCGACAGTCAAAAACTTTTGCAAATTTCCCCAACAGCACTTCACTAGCCATATCCACACTTGTGTGCCTCCCCAGCTGCTCGGTTATTGACGTCACTCCTTTGCCCTCAATCCCGCATGGCACTATGTGCTCAAACCATTTGAGATCCGTGCAGCAATTCAGACCAATGCCATGAGTTGTGACGTAACGAGACCCGTGAACGCCAATTGCACAGATCTTTCTATCGCCAACCCAAATGCCCGTGTCCTGAGTTCTCCCTGCATTTGGTATGCCCATCTGTTGGCATGTTTCTATCACCAACTGTTCCAGGGTGGCGATATACCACCGCATACTAGGCTTAAACTGACGCAAATCCAATATGGGATATGCGACCAACTGGCCAGGACCGTGGAAAGTAATGAGACCACCGCGATCCGTACGGTAGAAATCTGCGCCCAGGTGACGTAACCGCAGTTCATCCTCTGTCGTATAGCCACGGGTCCGTATGCCAATCGTGTAGACAGGATCATGTTCCTGAAGTACAATATAATTTCGGAAATCGGCGAAATCCGGCCTATTTTTGGTCGACTTGGCCAACTTCCTCTGTAGCTCCAAACCAGCGGTATAACTATGGCGGCCGGCACGCACTATAGTTACCAATGGCTGTCGAATGGCCATTCGTTAAACGTTAAAACTAAAAATCTTAAATAAACATTTAAAATGTTTTGTTTTGTTGTATCGATGATTTCTGTGTTCGATAGGCAGTCGTGGAAGTACACTGTCTAACAAAATTGTGAACTCGAATGTTTATCTACGTGTTGGCCTTTATCCTTTGTGTTTACAACGACACCTGAAACAGGCTACAATGGCAGAATAGAAATATGTACATACATATGTATAAATTAAACCTCGCCAGACTCCTCTGCTTACTTGGACTCAACGATTAAATGTTCTTTGACCCATGACACAGATCCTCATCTACAATAAGATTGTTTCTCGTTGTTATATCCTAGTATGGGGCAACGAATGGACATATTATCTTTAATGATTCCGTTAACTGAATCGTTATCGTATACATGACCGCATATTTTATTCCTCACTGGATTTTGCAGCATATGCTTCGGCCAGGGCTCCAATAACGCGAAGATGTCATCGCCAGTTGCCACTATCTCAGCATCGTCTTCAACATCTTGGCTATGACATGACCACAACTTGGAGAGTTTGCTTTCAGAATCCTCGACAGTTGCATCATCTAACAATTTTTTTACTTTATCGCCTTCGTCGAAGTCCCTTACCTCTGGTATTGTTAGGACATTTTTACGAAAAGTAAATCAAGCTCACATAACATATTCACATATCTACCATTATATACATATGTGCTTCCTTTAAAAACTTGGTTATGTATTATATTTCTGTCTACTTAAATGACAGCTCAAAACTAAATTTTTTATGGTTGTAAATCATAGTTGACGTCCATCTAAAAGTTTTAAAGAGTTTAATTTTGACACGTTTCCCAGTATAAGAATATGTATGGTTTTTATTGAATTTGGTAATAAAATGTTAAATTTCAAATGTTTTTAATTAAATCATGCGAAGAAGTTTCTAGCATCAGGTTTTGGTCGAATGCTTATCCGGGCAGATTTGAGAGATTCGTGAGAAATGTACCAGTTCATACTGTTAGGAACGCTGACTTCACTTGTATAATATCTGCCGGTGAGGTGACTAATAAACAATTGTTTATTCTTACTAGTTTTAAATCAGTGTTAATTATGTACTTACACTTTATAACAATCATTGTACCACCAACCACCAGTGAAATCAATTGCACAATTTTTACTGTCCTCATAATCCCGATCACTTGTCGTAAACTTTTGATATAAATGGTATTTCATATTGTTCCCAACATTTCCTGTAAAATTCTCCCAGCGACTTTAATTCTTATTTTTCGTATTCACTACCAATTCTTAAATTATCATAACTCGCGATTCCGACACTTCCATTAAAGAATCCTAATTGTATATACAGTTCATAGGGTTCCGCATTGGTTATGAAATTCAATTTTTCGAGTTCAATAAAAAATTCGTCCTTAACGCTAACGAATCCATTACGATAATCATTCCATGGTCTGTCAAAGTCTACGCTACCATCAAATCGGTTTAGAATAACTATCCATCCACCACCTTCTACATATATCTCCGTTTGACAAAGCAGAAAACGGAAGAAGTCCTTTAACTTGATTTTGATAAAAACTGATAAAAATCGTTTGTAGCGGTCAGTATTGTTTGTATTGACAGGTTTATTCAGGATATTTTTTGGTTTCTATTCTTTCGACACTAATTTTTGGTTGATATACATAAGAAGTTTAATAACTTTTATGGCTAATATTATTTATTAATCGAATACAAATATTAATTTAAAAAGTGTTTGGAACCACCAATACTGACTCTTTATAGAATTTAAGAATATTTTCTTAGATGGAATTAAGTTGAATCGGTTGAATAGTAATATTAAAGATTATAGAAAACAAGGCTTAAATATTTCGCTAGCCGAAAACGGGAATTTATTTTAAATGCACCTAAATTAATAAATATTAATACACTCTGCTCAGAACGAGAGCTTTACTCTTCTTGATCAGTGTCATTTATGCATTGGAATTCTGTAATTCACAACACTTTAAGAAATCAAACTTCAGATCAAAGTGAGTATACAAATAGTATGTTCGAAATGCAAAATCGAATAAATAAAAAAAAAAGACTTTCGATGTGAAGAAATTTTTATACTGCCTTTGAAGGATCACTATTCCATCAGAATGGATTATTTACTAGCAGCTTAATCTAAGCTCAAAAAAAGTTTCCTGAAAATCGTGCATTGTATTCACTTAGGATTCTTTAAAGTTGTATAGTGGTCATCTTGTCAAGTAATTTAACCCTTTTCTATAGTAAGCGGGAACTCAAAAATGTATGTTATCGATTCGTTGCTTATCGATATTTGAGTGCTGCCAGACTTTGCATCAATAAAAAATAGGGGGAGTCGAAGGATTTCCCAGCTCTAGAAATCAGTGTCTTTGCTCTTTATCTGCAGTCGCTCTTTGTTCTCTTTTGTTTGATGTTCGATGGTCGGAGTTCGACTCCTTTGCTCGATTCCGACAATTTCTCACGATTTTTACTCTCTTTTGCTTGAACAGCGCTCTTTTGTTGGAAGTTGGATCGTGGCGCCGTCAAACATAGTAATTTATCGATAATCGATAAAGATATTGAACAATCGCCATCGAAAAATTTCCATCGATTTATCGCTGTTGTCATCGACGGACTTCACAGCTCTAGTTTCGTGTTAAAAAATTGATGCAAAAAGTGTGGCAATTGTTAATACCTATTGATTTGCCATCAACCAGGCAAAGGATAAGGCAAGCAGAATTGGAAGCATTCGAATGAAATTGCCATAGTAAAAGGAGGAACCCAAACAAGGGAGATGACGACACGTCAAGATGAACGCGTCGGCGATGAGATTAATATTGGAGGTGGCGTTGGCAATGAGGCTGCGGCCGCCACTGCCACTGGATATCGCAATTTACCGCACAGTCCAGAGATGGCCAACTATTTGGCCCATCAACAGCACCTGCTCCATCACCAGCAGCACCAGCAGCACCAAGCCCAGGGGCCTGGTCCAGGAGCAGCTCCAATGATGTGGCCCCCGCCTCATCCACCCCATTTGGCTGCCTCATTTCAGCATCATCAGCATCCACAGCAACCACATCAGCAACAAGCACCGCCGCCACCGCCGCATATGTACAACGAATACCTATACAACTTGACCTATTCCGGCCAAACTGGTCCGGAAACCTATTCTGTGCTGCCTGTGGGCCATGGCAACTTTCTCAAGGTCTACCATCGTCCCGAGAATCCGGTCAATGATGCTAATGCTGCCCTCTATACGCATATCAATATGACGTCACTAAACCAGCATCCCCAACATCAGCACGCCCAGGTGCAGCCAGCACCAACGCAGGCACAAGCCACCCCACTCTACGAATTGTTTGCCACCAATCCCCTGCTGCCGAAACCAGAAATGAATTTGGCAGGAGCAACTCAACCGCAATCGCAGCCGGCAATTCCTCATGCTCCCCCTGCTTCGGCTGCACCAATATATCAACCATTTGAGGAGCCACCGAGCAATGCCAATCTTCTGATAAATAATCTGGTAAATAATTGGTCACCCAATCTAACGGGAGGCAGTTACACACAATTCGGTGGCAGCGATGAGGTCAAGGAGAATGTCAATATCAATATCCAGAAAGAGTCCTCGCCCATTCATCAGCAACAGCAGCAGCCACTGCCACCCGTGGTATCTGAACCGCCAGTGTTGAAGCCTGTCCAAGCTATGCCGTCTCCCACACCACCACCAAAGCCAACAAAATCGATTCCCCCTTTGGCCAGCAGCATTGCTCCCAAGTCCACATCCACTGCCCAAGGAACCAAGTCGCCGATTGTGGTGACAGATCGGCCGGAGGCCAAAAAGCGGATAGTTGCCGAAGTAAAGCCAATGCCCATGTCTTATTCGGATGTACTAAGTAAGGGAACACACACCAGCAGCAATTCCCGAAATGAAGGTCGTTCCGAGAGTCTTGGCCAACAGCAGCAACAACAACAGCAACGGCGGCAAGGCAAGGATTTGGGAGATGGCGGCAATCGAGAGATACGCATGTCAAAGCGTTCACCGTTACATGAGCCAAAGGATATGCAACAATCTAATCAAGTCACGACATCCACTGGACATGGGCGTAATAAGAAGCGTGGAGGTCAGAACACCCATCAGGCAGGAAGAGATCACAAAATGCCACCACTACAACAACAACAGCAGCAACAACAACAGCAGCAGCATCAGAATCAACAGCCAACCGTTCAGGCTCCTCCTCAAATGAAGACAAGCAAGGCAAATGCGATTAATCAGGAGAAGAAGCGTTTCATCCAGCCAAAGATTAACCATAATCAGGCCAGCAATGGCTTTGCCCTCAAATCCTCAAATGATCATAGTAAAAATAATTCATCCTCTGCTTCTTCCTTGGCATCATCGTCAGCATCGTCCTCATCAGCCTCCAGCGCCAGCAGCCAACCAACACCAGTTCCCACTACACAATCTCGCAGATCCAACAACAATAACAAAAGCAACTCCAATACCAATCAATCGAATCAATCAGGTGGCAGCAAACGATATTCAGCCTCGTCAAACACAAACATGGGCTCGAATAGCACCAGTTCCGGCTATTCATATTCATCGAAACGCAGCAATCGCAACAATGTCTATGCCTCCTCATCCTCCAACTCACCATCTCATCATGCCGGTGGCCTTAGTAACGGCAGCGGCAGCAGCTTAACCTCCAGTCGCAATTACGAGCTGGCCAAACGCATTCTTCGCACCTGGTGGATCTACACACTTAAACTGCTCACCTGGCTATTCTATCTGGTCTACGATATCATTGTTCTCGGCTGCAGCATGGCCTATGAGCGTCTAACGATTGGATATATCTCCGGACTGGCCTATGCCCGGCAGCTGCACAAGGAGCTCAAACAGAATTCTGGCAAGCCAAGCATTTGGTGGCGTAACTATTGGCGTCGTTTCGACGCTCGCTTTGCCAAGACATCGCGATGGGCCTTCTGGCGGCGTTTCTATAAACGTAAACCGCCCGAGAACACTGCCGAGCAATTCAAGACTGGAAGACTGCCCCAAACGGGTGAAGAGGCCATGTACTCGCTACTAAATTGTAAAGGCAAAGATGCATATAGGTGAGGGAATTGAAATGGTTTAGTATCCGCTTTCGGTTTGCAAATTGCTTCTTGTTCTCTTCCGTTGCAGCATATTGGGTGTTCCGCCGGACAGTCCACAGGAGCAGATACGTAAGCATTATAAAAAGATTGCTGTGCTGGTGCATCCCGATAAAAATAAACAGGCTGGCGCTGAGGAGGCATTTAAGGTGCTCCAGCGAGCATTTGAGTTGATTGGTGAACCGGTAAGCTAAATAAAACAAAGGTCCTAATCAAGCGAATCTAAAAATGAACTCATTGATACAGGAAAATCGTCTGATCTATGACCAAAGCATTGCCGAAACGCTGCATGCGGAGAAGGCCTGGACAGAGTTGCATGATTTGTTGTCCCAACTGCAAACCAAAATGGCCGAAGCAGCCAACACTATAAGGTAAAAAATCAGCGAGTTTAAAGTGAAAATAGTCAGAAGTTTTATTCAATCTTACACAGATGCAGCACCTGCGCCCAGCGTCATCCGCGCAAACTGACCGATCGTCCTCATTATGCGGCCCGTGAATGCGCCTCCTGTAAGATACGTCACGCGGCGAAAGATGTGAGTGTTTGATTTAGATATTCTTGATTGATTAAATAATTCCCGCTTGCGTTGTCACAGGGCGACATTTGGGCTGAGACGAGCATGATGGGATTACGCTGGAAATATTTGGCTCTCATGGATGGCAAGGTGTACGATATAACCGAATGGGCCAATTGCCAAAAGGGGGCATTGTCCCATTTGGAACCCAATTCGCATATGGTTCAGTATCGCATTGTGCGTCATTCTACACAGCAGCAACAGCAGCAGCAGCAACAACAACAGCAGCAACAACAGCAGCAGCAGCAGCAACAACAACAGCAGCAACACCATCACCAACAACAGCAACATCACGACCGTGGCAGTCATCATCCTGGCGCTGCTGGCGCTGGCGTGAGGTAAACTTGGTTTCGCTTCCCCCTACTCACTATATAATCTCTCCTTTCTCTCCCTCTCTCTCTCTCTCTCTCTCTCTTTGTGTTTGCAGCGAAGCAACGTTGCACGAGTTTTTGGACAATTTGTATAGCGGTCAGCATCCAGGTGCGCCCAATGCACCGCCTTTTGCGGGCAATTCACGTCGTCGTACGCGCCGTAACTAACCGGAGCACTCCGCCCTCCCCTAGTGTGGCCTAATCTTAAGTGTTTTTAAAATCTCTAACCTAACAATTAATAATGATAACAACATAAACATATAATATACATATATATGCCCATGCATTGCAGTCGGCTGCATGGTTTTTACTCACTACTTCATACACATGTACATGACTGCACTTGGCAGTCATCCATACTCCCCACCCAACCCCGTTTGATTTCTTCATAAGCGTGTCGAGCCCAATTGAATTCCTTTTTCTTATCAATTCCCCACATGTTTATCTTTCCTTTTTTATCGTTAGATCGTACGTATGCAATGCTGTACAATGTTTGTGTTGATAATTCTAATGAAATTGTCGTACAATTGCTTACCACTTACTACATAGTTTACATTTATACTACCTACTATTTAACTTTTACAGTTTTTTTTGCCCACCATTCATGGACAGATTAACACGCCCACATAGCTCGTAGCAACTATGCATAGATTTAAGTTACGTACATACATATAAAAGATATATATATATATATAAATATTATTGGCCCTCGCCGATTTGCATACGTCCGTCGTTTGACGTACGCGGCGTGCGGCGTGCCGGAATGTAAATTCTAA
The DNA here is from genome assembly GCA_018150345.1 of Drosophila equinoxialis. Taxonomy (NCBI): domain Eukaryota; kingdom Metazoa; phylum Arthropoda; class Insecta; order Diptera; family Drosophilidae; genus Drosophila; species Drosophila equinoxialis. Next base: position 421,842 of record JAECWI010000531.1, on the reverse strand, counting down.
CGCATTCAAATTAAACACAAACCTAAATGTTGATTAAAACAATATCGAAAGCATAAAAAAGCAGAACAAGTGAGTTTCATTTCAATATAAAATGCTGATTAACTAACTGAAAATTGGCCGACTCTTCGACTCAATTTAGATTCTATTGGGATTCGTAATTAAGATTTTGTAATACGAGAGCCAAGCTAATAGCAAAAACCCGCCCTATACCGAAAGAGCTAAGAAATTAGAGGATTCCGCCTCCTCGTTTTATGTCATCTTGTTTTGTTAGTTAGACATAAATAAATAAATGTTACATACATTTTTGGCAGATTATAAAATTAGTGGCGACTATACATAGATCAGTTAATCGCTTGTCCAGTGCAAGATCCATTGATTTCACATCCGTTGAGATCGATTTTGGGCTGAGTCAGAGAATTTTCGAGGATTTCATCAACTTTCTACATACATGATTGGCGGCCTACGATATCACTTGGTCTAGTTAGTTTCGACGGCCGTTTGTAAAGGCGCCAAAGTTGTGTGTTTGACTTTGCCACTAAAATAGCACAGTCCTAGTGTTTCTTAAGGATACTTCTAATGCTGATGCGATGCCTCGAATCCTAGTTAATATCGCACAACAAGAAATCTAGGATAAGAATATAATACGTTGGACATGACGAGACATTATCAAATTCAGTAGTAATGTTGATATTATGGGATTGATAGAGCCTCCAGGCTCAATGGCCATCTAGTTGCTGGCTTTGAGATCCAAAACAACTTAAGACAATATTTCACATCTATTTTAACAGTAAAGTGTTATCTCTACGTACAAAGAAAGTTTCCTTTAACCAAGATACTCTACTTTTAACTTGAGAATCGTTTTTCCAGTCAACCTACATCATCATCCTCTCACCAGCTCAACCCGGCCATCCTGTGCAATCGGCGACCATCCTACAATACAAACACAACCTTGACGCCTTCGGTTCATTAGAAAGCATCAACGTCTTCCACTTCGGTCGCCCTCCCCCTGTTACTTTTAAGATATGTCTTCAGTAGACAACTTTTTTAAAAGACTGCTATATAAAAATTGAAACGAAAGCAAACCTATTTTCACGTCAAAGACTCTAGTGGCTAATCGTTTAAGAAGTTTTCTATTATTCCTAAATCTAGTTTTGTTTAATGGAAATGGATAAATACAAAAACTTGCTAAGCATTTTTTAAATAAATATTCTGGAATGCTGCCGTCATTCAAGTAATTCCAACTACCCACTAAATCGGCATATTGAGGGATTTGAAAAATATATCCAGTGGGTGGCACGTTTTCAAGCTAGACCAATCTATCCAATAGTTTTAGCGCCTGTGGAGACTGTGGGTATCCCAAAATGTCTGGGCAGGACTGAGTTTACAAAGTTGGATTAGCCTTTATTATGGAGAAGTTTGTTCTCAGAACCCAGAAATTTCACGTAGGAGAATAGGAGAAGTGGGCACCTACTCAACTATTAAGGAAGACCATGGAGCACACTTGTCCTATCTGAGGGTAAACTTTCTTGGCCAGTTTTATGACAATGGATATTCCAGCCCCTTAGCCAGGTCTAAAGGGCTAAACTCTGAGACTGAGACCATCTCCAACTGCTAGGAATTCAATGTCATCAGCATAGTCAGCAATTGATGGGACGCAAAAAGCATGTGGTACACCATTAAAGAAATTCATAAATTTTCAATGGTAGTCATTTGTCAGTTTGATCTATTGAAATTGCCAGACCACTTCGAAGATTCACTAGATTAACATAAAGAAAAGGTAACAATCGAAAAAGTAACAAATATTTAGAAAAATCGATATTTGGGAAGTGTCCAGACTCCCTCTGGATCCGTCCATACTGTCTGATGTCCCAGCATTCTATTTCGGTGTCGAGTATTCTGTCATTCAGGATGATTTGGATAAGTGGATAGTAGGGTGTTTGGAAGAATAGTTTTTAGTGTATACATGAGTCCATGGTATGTTGAACAGTATTTTTTACGTTCGAAATTTGTGTTATATTTAAAGTCTCTCCTAAATGGATAGATGAAGGGTAAACATTACATAGAGGTCAAGGTCGTGCAGCTTTCCTCCTTGGGGGCAGGATCACCAATGTGACGAGGGTGTCGTCTCTTCAGACGCCTCCTGTTGCCCAGAAGATTAAGGGCCAGTACATTTTCATACCTCTTAATTGACAGGATGATGACTTAGACGTCGCAAAGTCCTAGCAGAGCAGCAATCTCAGATCGCTGCCACTGCATCGTGGGCAACTCCAGGTTGAGCTGTGTTATCTTGAGGTTAAAAAAAAAATACTTTTAAAGACATTTGGTTGTTGAATTTTTGTTTGTTTTTTTTTTTTTTTTATTGAAAAAATGCTCCATTCCACTTTCGCCTAATTCTCTACACATTTTATTGTTTGTTTTTGCTTTTGTTTTCTTCTTTTCCGTTTTGTTTTAATTTCATAATGGATTTTTGTGTTTTTTTTTTGTTGATGGTTTTATGTTTTGTATTTTTGTTTTTCTGTATAATAATAATAATAATAATAATAATAATTACATAATGTTTACATACTGATCCACAAAAATGGCTACTACGCATACAAAACGTAATGCAATTGCATACCCTATAGAACCTAGAGTGTGTGGGACTTACAGTCTATTTTGTTTGTTGTGTTTGTTGCTTTGCTGATTTAAAGTGGATTTATGCTTACATATATATATATATATATATCATCATTTTTATATGTAGTATGTATTTATATAATTTGTGGGGGGATATTTCGGAATTTGTTTCAATGTTTCTTTTGTTTATCAAAATGAGAGCAAAAATTTGCACATGGCTGCGGCATAATTTATTTATAATAAATTAATTATTCACAATCATTTAAGTGATTGTGGTTTTTTGTGTATTTGAATTGGTTTTGTTTTTTGTTTTTTCGTTTTTCTGCTTGACTTAAATAGCTGATGACTATTTTTGCTTTGACTTTTAGTTGTAACAATTATTGTGCCTAATTTAAATTACAATTTCCTTTTTGTGTTTGGGTTTCCTTCTCCATTTTTTTGTTTTTTGTTTTTACAAAAGTTGGTTGACTTTCGGTGTGCCACATTTAACTTGTATATATAATTATGCAGATTATGGACTAAATTCTATACTTAAATAGGTGAATTCCATGTTTGCACATTTTAAATTTAATAAACATTAATTTTTAGTTTATAAACTGTTTCATGCTGGGCTGCCGTTGTTTTTTTTGCTTTCCATTTGTTTTGTTTGAATTTTTTTTGTTTTGTTTGTTTTTTGTTGTTTTGTTTTATACAATTTTGTAGTATGTACTTATAATTTATAAGCTTTGTACAACTAAAGTAGTTAAAAAAAAAAAAAAAGCAACAAAAATGTATTTTTATTTAATCGTTAGTTAGAAGTATGAATGCATTTAGCAATGCCTATACAATCTCTATATATATATACATATATTTGTGTATATATATCTTAATATGTATGCATCGAATATGTTTAGCAATTGCTTCTCGATCGCCAGCTCCAGAAATACATATACACATACATATACATATATATATATACATACATATATATATTGGAATATCGATTTTCTATCAATAACAATATGTCCCTTCAAAAAGTGTTTCCAAGCGTTTGTCCGTTTTATCGCTATTTACTTAACATTTCTCCACAATGTATGCGGGTGAGTGGGTGAGTGGGTGGACGTGTGGGTGGGTGGTTGGGTGATGGTGGTGTGTGGTGGTAGGTGTTGTTGTTGCTGTTGTGTAGTTATGACTCTGACGCTGCTGATGCGGCTGTGCTCCATGCTCCCTAAGCTCTGTGTTGGCGCCGACCCGCTTTCTGCCGATATTATTTCTGTATCTTTCTCTGTGTCAGCTCCTGGGCCACATCGTCCAGCAATTTGGTGGCATGTCCATTAGCATAGCCATTGGCCAGCAGTGTGCCATTCGTTTTGTGCGCACTGCCATTGGCCAAGCCCGACGTCGTCGTCGTCGTGCCATTTGCCAGTGGCTTATAGCCATTCTTGACTCCGTTGACATGGCCATTGCTGAAGGTGGCATTGCCATTTGCCTTCGATGCGATCGTGTCGGTTTGTGGCTGGGGCATGGCCAGATCATCGTGGGCATTGATACTCTTGCAGTAGCCATTGGGTTTGGCGTGTCCATTGGCCGCTGCAAGAGCGGCATTCTTTTTCTGCAAGGAAACACAAGAAGACGCAATCAGAGAGTGTGAGTGTGATGAAGAAAGAAACGCCAATATGTTAAGATAGTATTATGCAATCAACTGAACTAAATGATTTGTAGCCCCTCCGCCCCCTCCCACCACAGCACTCTCGATTCAACTTTCACTCCGCTGCGGCGGATGCTGTGTGGCCGATGCTGTGGGTCGTTAAACGGAATTCGTTTTGGCATTGTTTTCTTTTTGGGTTACTGCTTTGGGCACCTCGGAAACCCCCCGCCCCCTCGTCAATCGTGTTCCCAGAGACCCAACACTTGACGAAATCTCGTTAATGAATTTGGACCACAACATCAACGCTTCGGTTTGCCATAGGCCCGTCGCAAGGTGCAGAGCGTTGATAGCGATGATATAATCGTTTTGGTTTTGCTTTTCGGTTTTCATTTTCATTAACACAGACCGGAATATGGAACAACGACAACGACGTCACAACTTTGCCGCTCTCTCAGAGTAAAAGATGCTTTTTTCTTAAGCAACGTGGGAAGAGCCACGTTTGAATGAGACTGATAACAATGGTCTCTAGGCCCGATGGCCATTAACGATAATGAGACGATCGTAAAGGCTGCTAATGTCGTCACCTAAGTGCTGACTTTTGGTCATTTCCGGAACACTTACCATGAGACGGCTTCTGTAGGCTGCCTTGTAGAACTCGTTGAACAGGAAGAAGAACATGACGGCATGCATTCCGATCCACCAGACAAAGGCCTTCGGGTAATTGCAGTCGATGAAGAGCAATTGGAAGGCGTGCACCATGATCAAAATGAACTGGACCTGAATGGCAATGCAAAAGCATTAATTATCATAACCATAAACTGCCAGATTTGAGATTGAGATGGGAAAAACCTACCATTTGCAGGGTGGTCAGGTACTTCTTCCACCAGAGATACTTCTGATATTGTGGCCCCATGGCCGAGAACATATAGTAAGTGTACATCACAATGTGAACGAATGTATTGAGCAGACCAAAGAAAGTGCTATGGCCACCTAGATGGGATCGGATTAGATTGGATTCGAAATGGAATTGAATGACATAGCATCGATTTACAGAGTCAACACAATTTGGTTACGTACCTGGGGTGAATTTAACGCCGAACCAAACCGACATGGGCATACAGCCGTGATGGATGACATGCAGTGTTGTTACCTGGCTAGTCTTCTTGCGCAACACGAAGAAAATCTGAAGAGACACAAGACAAGCAAGCACCCGCCATCAAAAGTTTTTTTAACGTTGATTTATGAAAGCAATTATTATTATTATTATTATTATGACGATGCGACAAGTCTGGACAAATGACTCCATTTCACATCTTGTCGTCGTCGTCGTCGAAACTCGTTACTCACCGTATCCATGAATTCTGTGAACTTGGAGAAGTAATACCACCAACAGGCATGGACCATCTACACAAAGCGGCAGCAAAAATAGATTAAACAAACAAATTAACATTAATTTCAGGAATATTAAGTACATGTACATTATTTTCTTTCGTTTCTTTGTGTCAGACATATGCAATTAAGAAGAGTTCTTGAGTTTGCCTTAGCCAAAAGTGAATAACTTTAACGTGTTCTTTAATTCTTTAATAGGTAGATCTTGAAATGGAAAGTGAATCATAGGAAACTAAATAATATTAGATCGGACAATATTGGTTGATTCTTTGAAATATTATAAATTGCATAAACAATCAAGTGATATTAATAGGAATTTATATGTTTACTTATATAGGCAACAGATTTAGACTTTTAGTAGATGGAAAGTACATACTAATGAGATGTTTGTTTATTTTCAGAAAGCTTGTGGCTTATTCAAACTTTTGGCTATAAGGGTATAACAAATTATCGGCTATGCCGAAAGATATATTCAAGGGCGTAGCCAGATATGTGTAGGGGTACTAATGAAAAATCGGTAAATTCAGTCAACGAAATTTCAGACTTTCTCAATCTGGATACGCTCTTGGATATATTCACACATTTATACTCTCACACACACACACAAATGCACACTTGGGGATTCTATTCTTGATACTATTTAAATAAATTGAAATTCAATTCAAATAATAATTAAAATGTATATTCATCATGCACACACACACACGCATTAAGGGGCGGGCGGGGTAAATTGTATAGAAGAAGTTCAATAAGATAATTAAAATATTTGATCTAATTAATAGTGGATATATATTGAAATCATTCTTGGGGTGATAACAAGAAAGTTGTGGAGGGGACAAAGGGATAAACATTCAATCAATTAGAATTGCTTAGAGAGCCAAAGAGTCCTAGATAGAGAGATAGAAAGTTAGATCTAGATTTATCGTTATTTGGATGAAATAACTTTTGCATTTAGTAACAGAAATATGGGGTAAAGGGGTGGAGACAAAGGGTTGCTTGACAGTTATATACACGGCAGACACATGCTTAAATCGGGGTTATACTCTTAATCGGTTAGTTGTCTATGACAATGTGTTTAGCTATATAGTGATAAGCCCATTAAAACATTTAATATCCATACAACCAAAGAAAAAAAAAAACAGGGGCTTATTAGCTAGAATATAGTATGTACATAATAGATATACATATATATATATCTTATATAATGAGAGTATATAATATAAAGACCCCATTTGCACGCACTCACACCAAGCAAAACCCAACACTCGAATACTTAACCAAGTTAAATTAATATAATTGTTATCATTATCGTTATTTTACGGCTCATATTATTTTGTGTGTGTGTTTTTTTGTTTTTTTCTGTTTTTTTCTGTTTTTTTTTTTTTGTGGATGAGGTTAACACATACCCTTAATGTTCTAGGATTATTACTATAGTCGACTGGCTGACATCGGAAGCTATAATGTCCAGTTAGCCAACCGGAAATGCCTATCTGCAAATGTATAGAGATACAAGAGATTGGCATTTTACATTACATAGTCGATCTTCAGTGGGTGAGTACAGATTTCGTGTGGATGAGATAATGTCATCGACGTTGTCATCGGGTCGAGGTCGAGGACGGAGATGTTTGCTTCCATGGATGGATTACTCACTCTGTTTTTGTTTCTGTTTCTGGTTCTGTGGGCTATTTACACTTGTGCAAGTTGCAATTATTATTAATTTTATCGGGGACGGGGGTGTTGGGTTAGTAGAAACAGCGTTTAATATTCAAAATTTATTAGGCATCAATGATAACGGTATCAAAAGAAAGCATAAATGTGTATATAGAAACGATTAAACAATAAGCACATTTTGCTTAATAATAAAAAAAAATAATACAAATTATTATTAAATATATATGTATATATTATTCACCAGTGTTGCTTGGGGTTTTTGTTTTCTGTTGTTTGCTAGCAATTTATATACAAAACAGATCTTTGTTTGTAGCGACTCCGGTGAGAGAGAGACAGAGACAGGGATTAGTTAATAATAATAATAATAATCGTAGATAACCCTCCCAAGGTTTCTATATATACATAGATATGTATATAGCTACACATTTGCTCGTGATCGTGTAGTTAATTAAACCATAAATCAATTGCAATTTAAATAATGTGTAAAAATAAGAATAACTAAATATATTTTATATAGAAAGCATTGTTTGTTAATATGGCAATCGCTTAAAGTAATATGAATTAAAAATATAAAGCTTGAGATATGTTGTCGTGTAATCGAATAACTGCATAAAGAAATATCTTCAATCTAATGCTCAAAGAGACGGCTGACGGTGGATAAAGGGGATGAAGGTGGGGCCAGGGCCTAATACAGACACTGAGAGCTAGGCTAGTTCACAATATGGGCAATAGAAAATACATGGGATGACACTTACTCTCCTCGATGTGGCACTATCTGTGTAGTCCACCGGCTGGCAGCGGAAGCTGTATGCGCCCCACCAGCCGCCCATTAAACACTAAAATTAAATCAAAAGTTAATTGCAAATCAAGAAGTAGCAGAAAAAACAAATAGAAATCATAAATTAAATGTTCAGTTATCTCCGGTTTTCATCTCGGCCTCCTCTGACGACGATGACAACATTAACAGACGCGATGCGATCGTGATGATGATGCTGATGTTGTTGTTGGTGGGGGATTATCTTTGGACTACCTACCTCATAGAAGAGCCACGCGCTAAATACAACCTGTAGGGCATTGTAGACGACCAGCATTTGTTGTAGATGAAACGGTTTCCGATTCTCCATTAATCGTGGCCCCAAAACCTGTGAATGTGAACATTTCTTCGTATAATTCCTTTGACTCATAATCATAATCAGAAATTAGTATTTTTGTGTTGGTTTCTTGGTTCTTGTTATCAGGGGCGTTGATTAATATGTCGCCTAGCCTCCCTATTATAAATAAACCCAGTCTGGGTCGGGGGGGAAGAGTATTTCAGCGTTATCGCCGGCACGCAACACCCAGATATATATGTACACGCCCACAACCGCACACAACAAGATATGGCCACTCTCTTCCGCATGGAAATAACACTTGAGATTGAGACTGCCAGCGATTAGGCGGCTATACGGCGATTAGACGATGACCCAATTCAATGAGCACCTGTTGGCACTTACCTTAACCAAGTAGACATATGTCATACACACAGCCAATGTGGGAAAAGGTGATGACATCATGGGCCAGTCCTTTGTCCTTGAATCTGCAAAACAGACAGAAATGTATGTACATATATGAAATGTAGTTGGGAATTTGTTTGTGGCACGCATGAATTACATAACATGTTACAACAAGTAAATAGTGACAGAAAGTGTTTACTTTGAGCCCTTATCGTTCTCAAATCAAATCACATTTCGAGCCACTGGCCATGGCCATGATGTGTGCCATTGTATCACGTTCAAAGCCCTGCTCCTAACCCTTCCTCTAGCCATATGGAATCTATCTATGTATTTAGCTACTTATGTAGCATTTCCTATGTTTATGTATTTGCGACTTCATTTCGCATTTAAATCAGCTCTTTATGCATATGATTATGCAACTTTTTGTGAGTTCGATTGGGTAAATAAACAAATATTTCCATTTATTAACAACAAATTATTAAAACAAAAATAAAAAAAAAAAACATTTTCACGTTGATAACAAAATCCAAAGCCAAAAATCGCATTCATTGCCACTGACGCAGTTTAAATCAATCAATTATAAAAATATTTGATTGTGAAATAAAAAATTAATTACTTTTTGTCTACTGAAACTTTGTCATTTTTGATTTAAAGTTATTTTTAATATATTTGTAACAGTAACCACAGTTAGTTGGTATTATTCCATTTCAGTTTATTGGGGTATGTTCCACCTTCTAATTACGATTCATTCGTTGCTCCAATTCTTGGTGTCAATTAGTGTAAGAAATCGACTAGCCTTAACGAGGGTGGATTGATAAGTTGCTGATTGCATTAATCTAATCTTAAGTTTATGTGGTTCACTTTAACCCAATTTCTCTCCCAATTTTCCATTGATATTTTAAGGGACTCAAGTTTACTTTTATCTGACAAGAACTCGAATCAATCAAATATATAGGAAATTATATTCTATTCTATAATAGATTCAATCATCCTTCTTTCCTCTTTATTGAAGAAATTTGCATCCCTGGCTGACTTTTGATGATGACATATTGTCGCTTTTCTTCTGCATCCCTAACGAAACCATTAACGGTTTGTCCTGGTATGGTTTTTGGGCCATGTCCATTGTCAATCGTTAAGACACGCAAGTGGAAGAGAAGTGGGATGATACTATGATCAGGGAAACATGTCATGAGTTGGAGTGGACGTTCACGCAGTTGGCCATAGAAGGTATTTCCTGAATTAATGTTACTATATGAATTTCAATTGATGGAACATGATATACATGGAAGACTTTGAATTCAAACTTATAAACTTCCAAAAAACTTTAATAGGTAACTCAGCATATAATGCAAAAGTGAAAAGTTTAATTTTAAAATTTTGACTTGTGTTTTATCTCAGTTCTCATATTCTCATTATTTTGTATGGGACTCACATTAACAAATAGTTTTTAAGTTGCATAATATGAAAATTTGTTGTATTATAAACTTTTTTAAGTGAATAGACACTTAATAAATTCTTTAAAGATAATGGGGTAAAACTGGGTAAAACCCACTTAACCATAAGGGCAAAAGCTTAAGTGCCTCTTGATAGTAAATTATATACTAAAATGTGTTATTATTATTTCAGCATTTGAAATAATTAATTAGGTCTTTCCATTTCTTCTTATCGTTTTGGATTATATATTTAAACATTCTTAGTGAAAGTCAAAGGATTTGAATCAATCAAAGAGTTCCAAAGAAAAATAAACAATCTTTCTTAAATCAGATTCTTGTCTTGATTTCTGTTCTCTTGTCATTTGAAGCTTGGAAAGTCCTTTACAAACAATAAGAGGAAGAACCCATTATTTTAACTAATTACGTCTCGACTTTAGTTATATATGGAAAGAGTATTTATAGGTTTACCATTGGACATGGAAATGTTTGGAATGGGTAGAGTGCATCCAGTTAGTTATCTGACACCTGATAAACTACTTTGACCTGTTAAGTTGTGTGAGTGTGAATATCATATCTATGATTTTATTTTTGATATTATTGCATGTGAAGACCCTCAAAATATAAGAGACACACACACTTATGTATATAAAGACAGTGTCTATATATAGTTGAAAGTATATAAATGAGTACATAGATCTGATGTTGAAACATAATTTTAACACGTTTCTTGTCGTCAGCGAAGGAATTGCTAAACATTTGTCAATCGGGGGTGAGAAGTAAGGGGTGTTTGGTATACCAAACTGAATAAATAAATAAGTATATACCAATAGATGGATATATATATAGTAGAAAAGAGAGCACCGGATGAAACGTTTAGTATATAAAGTGCGGAATTTTCAGCACGTGAATGGAGAGAATAATGTTTTCAGTATATACAAATAAATAAATTCTTACATTTTTAATAATTCCAAAACTCTTTCTCAAGCTGTGTGCCTTTTAATTTATCTATCTCTCTGTTTCTCTCTCTCTCTTTCTTTCTTTCTTTCTCTTGGCCAATTAGTGATCTGGTGTTAAAAATTATTCAATCATTTGTGTGTTAAACCTTTGGCCGTTTTGCAGTGAAAGGGGTGAAGGGGGCTAGAAAAGAGGCAAGGCAAAGTAAAAACAATTTATGGTCTAAGCTCACTCCATCAAGGTTAGACAAATTAGCAGATGGAATACCCATGCCAAGTCCATCCATTCACAAAGATGCCACTGAAGTGTTTAGATTTGGTCCGAACGATTTATCATCGATAAATCGATAGACGGGTTAACATTTTATTTAAGTTAGAAAATCTTTTAATCTCGAAAAGGGCTCGAAAATGTAAGCTAGTCAATAATCAAAACATCCGTAAAATCCTAAAAAAAAACTTAACACTTTAATGCTCGTGAGTTGTTTATCGATTGTAATAAAATGTGAAAAATACTGTTTAAAAACTTTTGAAAATTTATTTTAGTTATGAAATTCATTTTGCAAATGATTTAAAAATTGTCAGTATTAATGATTTTAGAAAATATCGATATAAACCTTAGGGTTTAAAAAAAAAACTTGTAGCCTGTTTATTTTAACTCTTAGAAAAACATCGAAAAATTGGTCTAAATCAATCAAGACGTTTATGTAGCATTGCAACTTTTGACGATGAAGACTTAGTAAGGATCTGAACCCTGAAATCCATAAAATTCCACTCCTATTACCGAAGCTTTTCTATAAAGAAAATATTAGCTGTGCTTAGCTGATTGAAAAACTTTGAAAACTTTGTCTTATTTATAAATTTAGTTAACTTTTAATGACAAAAATTTTCAAATTCAGAAGTCGTCAAAAAAGATAATTTATGTAAATTTAAATTTTTTATTTTTTTTTTTTTTTTTTTTTTTTTTTTTTTTTTTTTATATTTTTTTTTTTTTTTTTTTTTTTTTTTTTTTTTTTTTTTTTTTTTTTATTTTTTTTTTTTTTTTTTTTTTAAAAAAAATTTATTTTTTTTATTTTTAATTTTTTTTTTTTTTTTTGGTTTTTTTTTGGGGTTAATAAAAAGATGGGGAATGGTGGGTAAAGGGGCGCCTTTTTTTTTTTCCTTTCTTTTTTTTAAAGCCGGGTTAAATAGTTTTACTTTTTTTTTTTCTTTTTATACACCCTTGCAGAGGGTATTATAAAATTGGTCAGATGTTTGTAACGCACAGAAGAAGACGTTTCCGACCCCATAAAGTATATATATTCTTGATCAGCATGAGAAGCTGAGTCGATATAGCCATGTCCGTCTGTCCGTCTGTCTGTGCGTACGCGTTTTACTCAGCCATCTTAAGAGCTATTGGGATGAAATTTTTTGGGAGGGCTTTTTATTACCCGTGTAATATAAAGTATGAAAATCATCAGGATCAGGCCACTATATCATATAGCTCCAGAAGAAACATTTTTGCAACATTTTCAATTGGAGTATCCCCATGAAATTTACCAATATGATAGTATTGGATACAAAATCCCAGATCCCAAATTTGAATCTGATCGGATAAATATAACACAAGTTACAGTCAATATAAATCGGTTCTGGCGCTGCCGGCAGCGCTGCTTACTACATACATACGTCATCATCAAATCAACAGAGCACATGCATAGACACAGAGCGCAACGCTACATGAACTGTAGCTTTGCTTAGGGAATGATGCAAGAAGAAGAAGAAAAAATTGTAGTAAAAAGAGTAATAATTTGAATGTTTTGTTTGTGTGTTGATGAATTGAGTTGCAGGAAAAGAAATTCCAAAATGTAAAAATATTATTGCCTAGGACTGAAAGGGTATATAATCTTCGGTATATCCGAAGTTAGCTTCTGTGATATTTTACATTTCTATAATTTTTGTATTTTCGAGACATTGATAAATGGTAAGAGTAAAGAGAATATTGATATAATCCATTAGAAATAAATGATTTTAGATTATTTTAAGGCTTATCATTCTTCATGGCTATTTAGTAAACTATTGTGGAACACATTCAAAAGTATATTTTAAAATTCGCGAATGGGCTTTAAATAATTCTGTTCTTTTGGGATACTCTCACTTACCACTATATGAGTCCATATATCTGTTTATGCTGTCGATGTATTTCATAATTAAGGCCATTGTGTTGCTGTGTAGTTGTGGTTGTTTTTGTTTTTAATGATGTTATTTGCTATTTAATTCAAGAAACTATGTTTTTGTTGTTGCTATTGGTGTAATGCTACCCGTAAATGTTCTTCTGGCTCGAAACTCTTGACTAAAGAATCATAAAAGAACAATTGAATGCAAACTGTTTAAATTCCTCCAATGCATTTATTGAGCTGCAACGAGAGAGAGAGAGAAAAATAAGATTATTAAATTGTTTTTACAAAAATAAAACTAAAAACACACACACACATACATATACATGTATGTGCCCAAAAAGATCTTGGCACGTGATTTGGTCAAGTTTATTTTTAATTTCATTAACACACAGATGCAAAGAAACATATATAATTCAATACTCAAGCGGTATCTCTGCTCAACGTCTATCCACAAAAGAGCCCTGCAATTCCACTACAAATATTTGGAAATCGAATCGAAGCACAGAAGAAACAGCAACAGAAACAGCAGCAGCAACTGGCAACCTCAACGAAAACGTCCACAGAATGAGGTTAATAAACTAAAAGCCAAAAGCTGCAAAGTCAGCATTTCAGCGACATATTTACATGTTGTTTATATTTGACGTTCGTTCTTCGAACGCCTTTTTTATATTTTATTATTGCTTTATGTTTTATATATTTTATTTGCATTATTTACCTTAACGATGATAAGCGCAGACTTTGAACAGACGCATTATCGCAAATCGATAAATTGTGTTTCTGTGTGTGTGTGTGTTTTTTTCGGTAGATACAAACAAGTATACAGAGAATGTTTTTCCCCGTGCCACCTATTCAACCAACCAAACTGGCGTATGAGTAATATTTAAGAGCAGAAGGGAGTAGAAGAAAGGTTCAAGGACAATGGGTATAAAAAGGCACACACACACACAAAACAAAAGTGCAAAAGTCTCATTATTACCATCGTCATTATGATGACGATGATGATGATCAGTTGACACAGTGTTGTTTCAATAAAAAGACACGTCTTGCATAGCAATTGCAATTGATTTGTTGTCCAAAACAAGTCAAAGCTACTTTACATCGAAAATGTTGGCTTATATGGGGGACAACAGAAAAAAAGTAGCCTAAGAAATATTCCCTAAAATAGTCGACAATTTAATGCCCATTAATTAGAAACGAAGACTACAATAAGTACACCTGTTAGTCAGTTCAAATGAGACACGGAAAAAGTTATCTCAAAGGTTAGTCGTTTAGTGAAGGAATTCTTAATTAATCCTTTCCCTGTGTTAGCCAGCTTTTCTCTGCCAATTCCTGAACAAGTTGGCTTGCCTTTTATACGATGGACCTGTAATTCCATCTGTGATACTAGCCATGGCTCTGCTTCGATTACGTTTTCCACTTGGTTGATTCTCAGACAAACACTCATTGCATACGTCATAATCAGTGACGTAGACCAGAGACTGACCGCACTGTCTGTAATATAAATATTTAACAACAATGCTCAAAGGAATCTGAACAAAAGGGCGTGTAAACTATAATTATGCCAGGCACAGCAAAAGAATGAAAAGGGCAAGAGGCATAACCCAACTTAATAACTAAACAACAATGCCATGAAAGGATCCCATCTATGTACAGGCCACATACCACATACATACGAGGCATAGCAACTGGGTTCATAATTGACGACGAAAGCGTCAACGGCCCTCGACAATCAATGAGCAGAAGAGTGAACAGAAGGAAACTTTCTAGAAGTGGGTGTGGAGGCCACAGGACACAGCTAGTACACTGCTGCGAGGAGAATTTATGATTGTCACAAGAGTCCTTTGATGCGGAGGACATGCGATAAATCAAAAATAATTAGCGCTCCCTAGAGACGGACAAGAACAAAGAGAAATTTAATTTAATAAAAAAACATAACAACTAAAGCTCTCTTAAACGTTCAGTCCGCCCAAGTCCAAGCTAATATACTAATAGATCATACTCCTTAGCAAATACTAACTGTTAAAACAGGAAGCAACAAATCTAGTTAGTTGATTAGACACTATTATGACTATTTCTAATTTGTTGTTTTACAAACTTCCGAGTACAAATTCAGCTGCTGTTAAGGCCAAGTTTTCGAGTTTTTCCGCCTATTGAACTATCGACGTTTACAAAACAATTCAAATTTACTTAGTAAGTTGGATTAAATGCAAAATTTAATTGTCACTTACACGACAAGCCTAAACTTTGAGAAAAACTTTTCACTAGAACTATTTAGATTAGAGACTAAAGTTAATCCACCTCTTTCCTAAAGAAAGAGAAAGTTTTTATCTAAATAGAGACTAGCAGGATTTTATCATTTGAACAACTTACAAGTACTTTAAATATAAATGACAATATTTTTTCTGTTTTCTCTTTTTCTTTAAAAATAAAACGAAATGAGACCAATAAATTGAAATCAATCACAGCCCTAAAAACTAACTAGCTAAGTAAAGTATTGGTTCAACTATGTCAAGTGTAACGAAAGCAAATAAACAAAATAAGCTAAGGGAAAAAAAGAGACACAAAAAACAAAGCGAACGCTGCAATGTTTACCCATCATTGGAATGGATCTGGTGTTATGGGCTTGGCGGCGGCAAAGGCAAACACCTCAACCAACAACAGGGCAAATTATGCCACTGCCACCGAAAATCTAACATTTAAACGTATTCAAAGTCAAAACAAGCCATGTCACAACCTAGGGAGGAGGCGGAGGAGGAAAAAACAAACATTGTAGTCCGAAAAAGGGAACTTCGGGTGGGGGACCGGGTGGGTGGGACAGATGTTAATACCACCTGCCCACCCTACACTCCCACAGTAGTGGGTAGAGCGTGCTCACCTTCATTCAGGCAGCGAAACCCAATGAATAAGAAGAAGGCACTGAAAAGCGATGCCATCCAAACGACTTAAAGCCGTGCCAAATATTGCTATTTCATTGACCTGATTTCGACGTTGTTTCTGTTGCTGCTGTTGTTTTGGTTGCTGTTGTTAGCTCCCATGTAAGCCCACACAAAAGCCAAGCCATGAAGCAACAATGCAATACATGAGCATGTAAGGCGACACCCTCAACTAAAGCCCGCCCACCCCACCGATTTGTCCCAACCCCCAGACAGCAATACGCCGCTTAACCGGCGACAACGGAGGCGCCACGTTGTCACACATACACACACACACACACACACACACTTACACAATCACGTGATGATGGCCCCCAATCCTCCGTTTCTCCACTAGGGTTTCTCTTAGCGCTCTTGCGCACACAAATTCGTGGCGAAATTTCTTGAATGAAAAACTCATCGAGGAGAGCCCAAAAAATGTTTGTTTTTCTTTTCGCTTAGGCCTAGGCTCAGTCGCGTGACTCATCCGCCGTATGTATTAGCTACCCCAAGCCCCTTTAAAAAAGTGCTCATTTGCCCGCCGCCGCCCTTATAAACCAAATGATTGCTGGAGCAGTCGGGGGGTAAGGGGTAAGGGGAGAACAACTGAAACGTGTTTAATACTCGCCAAGCACGGCATGAATGACGCCAAAAAGGCGCTCGGTGCGTAGTGAGCTGGTCGTAAAAAGGAATTGAAAAAAGGGATTGCTTAACAGAGGACACTAAGAGACGAATTTAAGTTGGATCACGTGCGATTGAACCAACAACAACAAGTTCTCAAACAAGTACATAAATTTATTCTTTGCCTTGAGGTCAAAGGGGATCGTGCAGCAAATATATTCCAAACCGCTTCAAACTTGATATTCATTGTGACAATGTACATACATCTTCTTCGTTTTTTTCTTGTTTTTTGTTATTTCATCTAATTAATAACAATGAAATAATTGAATTTCATAAACAATGATCAATTTGCATTCAAAACAAAAGTTCAACCACTCCACCAAATGCCATTCTCATACAAAATGAAAACGGCCAATCGAAACTGGTTGACTGGTTTTTGGAATTCATTGAAACTCGGATTCGGATTTAGATTTGGATTGGAAGTCCGACTCTGACGCTGACTCAATTCCAGACACACACACACACATATATATTTTTTTCGCCTTCTCATTTCAAACTAATTTATGTACAGGTATTAGAAATAGTCGCATGGTCGAACTAAATTGCAAAAAAAAAAAAACAACAACAACCAAAAAATTGTGTCAAATTAACGGAATTTGTTTATTTTTTTTTTGTTTCGAAACGTTTTATTAATTTGCATATGTTACGATATGTATATATGTATGTGTGTGTTTATATTATAACTTTTATTCCAAAACCTAAATTGATTAAATACGAAAGATTTACAATTGAAAATTGTCAAGGAGATTTATTTAAACTCTCCATCATTGTATAAACATAAAGAATGATCTGTTCTATCCTCTCTCTGATTGAAACCTTGATCCCTTTGATTAAATCGGGATTATACGGTGGAAACCTAAGAATTTCCCGAACGAACTCACGAACCATTTCACAAAGTTTTACGAAATTCCGTTAACTTGTTTTTCTTTTAGTATTTATTCTATACAAATTAATTTTTTGAAAGTATTTACTTTAACTTAAAGTTAAATAAATTTTGGATAGTTTTCGGATCAGCTGAGAAAATCGAACGAGTTGTTAAGGACCAATTCGAACAATAAGGACCATTAAAATAAAAACAGTTTAAGACTCATAATCATAATAAATTAAAAACATTTCTTTGCCATTAAAAGACTTAATTAACTATTTAGCCCATTAACTGAATCGATTCGGTTGATGGGATTCGTTCGCTTGAAGTGTACCGAAAATTTACCTTTGATTTTTAGACGAATTTGTGTGGGGTCTTTGTGCCTGGATATCTGTTGCACTTGGCCTATTCTCGCGCTTTGTTAATTTTCGGGGGAGAAATAAAACAAAACTTGGTCATAAAACTACAAATAAAAGCTATTTGGAAAATCTCGAAAAATTTCTCTATTTTATTACTATTTAAACACAATGAAATTTTCGGGTAATTCAAACGCACTTTTCTTTTGTTTTTAAGTTTATCACACTTTGCCGATGGTCAAAGAAGGGGGGAAAGGGGGCAGGGCCTTTGGTTAGGGACAAGGACCAAGGACCTTGAGCACAGGATAAATAGGATGCAGCATTTAGTGCACTTTTAGAGACTTTTAGATGCCATCAATTATTAAGCGTTCGCTTTTATTGTTGTTTTTATTTTTTTGATTGCTCTTTCTATTTTTCTTTCCGCTTTTGGATATTTTCTTTTTGTTTTTATTGTCGTTCAACTGACACGGCGATACGGCTGACACGGAGACGCTAGCAGAGAGACGGAGGAGACACACGACCGAGATATTGGACTAGCAAAGCACGACTAACTGGATGCCACGGTGACTTGGCCAACTAAGGCCCAGTTGCAGTCGCCGTCGCCGTTGACTGTGGCGTTGGCGTTGCCGCTGCCGCTGCCACTGCCACTGCCGCCGTTGCAGTCGCCGTCAACGTCAGCTGAGCAGAGAGACAGAGCCGAGCTTGAGCCGATGTAGAGTTTCGCATTAATATAAATTTCTAAAGATTTCCGAGTTTTAGCGTATGTGTGTGTGTGTGTGTGTGTGTGTTGTGTAATGATGTGTGTCTGTAAGGGGTGTGGGAGATTACATTGGAGTCGGAGAGTGAGAGATGCTGTTTTATTTCCTTTTTTTATTTTTCTTGGCAAAATCCAGTGGCAGCCCTTCTACCAACAACAACAGGTGCATACGCCAACAGCGACGCCAACGCCAACGCCAACGTCGCTACTGAGATACGACTTCCTCTCTACTCCCTTCTTGTACCCACATGGTGATCGATTTCCGAGTCGTGCGTTGCCTTGCATACCAAATCAAAAGCTCCGCACTTGTCGATCAATTAATTATTACGGCATTTCACACACACGCACACCACAGACAGCACACACACACATAAATGCTTGGAGCTCTTGGGTTTTTTCATGTTTTTTCGGGTTTTCATTTCACGTTTCTGTTTTTTTTTTGGACTTTTGCATTCAAAATCGAATTCATGGTCAAACTCTTTACGAATGTATGTCGCCAAAAACAAAAAAAAAAAAATCCGAAACGAAACAGGTAAAAACTTGACGAAATGGAAATTGAAACGAGCTTTGTCTTTTGTCGCAATAATCTAATTTTTGTTTTTTTTTTTTTTGTTTTATTTACGACAGTCATTTAATGGTTTTGCCAGGCCACAGAAGAAGAAGAATGACATTTCATAATTTTTTCATAAGAAACCGATTCAAAACGAAGAAATATTTCACACAGCCCGCGCAAATATTCAAATGCATGCGCCGGCATGCAAATGCATCGTTGTGGGTGGAAGATATGGAAGGGGGGGGAGATGGAATTAGGAATTCAGATTGGGACATTTCCGTTAAGCAGATTGAATTGAAGCAGCCCAAGAAAAGACTTGTTGAGGGGTCAACAGTTTGGGTCCATGTCAAACTTGCACCTGATGTTGAGCTCTCTTTTGATTAAAGAGAAAGAGCGCGCCATGCGAGAGAGATAGAGAGAGATTGGCTCGTAAAGAGTGCAAAAGGTGTGATTCTGTTTTTATTCCGTTTCTTACTCTCTCTACCTCTCTCTCTTTCTCTCTGTATCGCTGTGCTTGTAGTATATATGTTTGAATGTGTCTGTGTAGTATTTTTCGTTTTTTTTTTTTTTTGGGTGCTGCTGCTGACTGAATGTCTTGGAATTATGTCATATCTTTTACACATGTCTTACAACAACATGCATGCCTTCTCTTTTCCGCACAACACAAGTGGAAGTACACTTCAAAATCTAATTGCAAAGATTTGGCTCTTATCATGGCTTAATGAATAGGCTGCCAAAAGAAAATCAAAAATGATGGGCACGACAATAACTGATAACTGCAGGTGACAAGGCGCGCACAGCAATGAGAGAAAGAGACACACAGAGAGAGGGTGGGTGTGTGTGTGTGTGGGTGAGTGAATATTTGTAGTCGTCGTCGACGACTTTGTTGTCGCACTTGGGTCAATTAATGTTGAAAAGGCGTGCAAGGCATGCAAGGGTCGATAGGCAAGGGGGGTGGTGGGTGGGGAAAGGTGACAGGGCTCAGCTAATTGAGCGCATAATGGCCAACCTCCCTGTACCTCCCATCACCACCAACACCTCCACCTTCTTCCATCTGTATCACAAGTTCAGTTCGCATCGGATCGGTTCGTTTCGAGTCCGTAGGTCTAGCGGCATCGCTTAATTTATCGCATTCACTGGTAGTGAGCAGAAATTTAATGTATGACAAAAAACTGCAGCTTGCGGTAAAATGTTAATTGGTTTTCTATGGCGGAAACCGTCACTCGAAAGTATTTTGTGTCTGTATTACGTGGAACCCAGTCGAAAAACGACAGACAGGGGGATAGTTAGAACGTGTAACGCAACACCGCGACCAACGAAATGCATAGGGTTTTATTTGTTTCATTTTTCATGTTTTCTGCACAATTTATGTTAGACTATGTGTAGACTTTGAGGCACAAACAACACTTGGTTTTAAAAACACATTACTTTTTGCTTATTGCTTTTTTCTTTTTGCAATTTTCGGTAGGCTTCGACTCCGGGGCTAGCAATTTCAATATATTGCTTAGATCTGACCCAAAAAAGCGAACCAGAGACGAGGAGAGACACAACCCAAAGCGAAACGAAAACTGAGGCGAAAAAAATGGGCGAAGAACAGGCAACCCGTGAAATACTTTATTAAAATTGTGGAGGAGCGAACAGCAGAGAGCGAAACAGTGAGAAAGAGCGTGAGCGCGGGCGAGTGAGAGAGCATAAACCAGCAAGAGAATCAAACTTAGGTACATCCATATGTACATAAGTGGATCTGTATCTTACCATACCGCATGGGCCAAAGGAGCAAATGGAAGAAGAAGAAGAAGCAGATAGTTGCGTCACGCGCACCAACTAATCACCAGCTCTCTCGCGCGCGTTCTCTCTCTCTCTCTCTCCCTCTCTCCTCTCTCTGTGTTTCTTACTCTCTCTGTTAGTTGTTTGCTGACTTGCGCTATCTCTTTTGCAGCAAAAAAAGGCCGGCTGGCGTGAACCACAGTTAAAGGCGCCAACTCTTAGATACTCTTAGTTTGAGTTTGAAAACGCTCTTTGCCAAAATTCTCCAGCGTGTATCCGTTGAATAAGGGTTGTCGCCGTTCTCGTTTGTGGCAAAAGGCACATGCCCATACGTCATAACACCAACATTTCTACACTTACGCTCAAAAAAATTAAGTCACCTAAATATGATGACAGAAACACTTTTATAAATATTGAAGAAACGATATTGAAGGTATGACCCGGAATTACTTTTAGTTTATTAACTATATTAAAATGATAGAAAGCGATGGACTTGCTTTTACTACAAGTCGAGATTGCCTATTGCTTACGCCTCCAAGGAAATTGGATGGACCAAATGGAATCAATAAATGGTACAAGAATTCCCACTTTTGTTGGTAACTTATTTATATGAGCAACAGTTTTGTTATTAAGCTTATTGGATGGGCAATGGCTTATATACAAAATGTTTACAATATTAACTGACTTAGTTTTATGAGCATAGGTGTACGTACTAGCATTATGTCATCCAGTTAGTCGGGAGAGGCCTGGCTGTTTTATTTTGTATGGTGTCTGTTTAGTTGTTGTTTTTTTCTTAATTTGCCACAAGAGCAGCCACCCCTTTGGCTTGGCAGGACACAAAAACACCAGGACACGGGTCACTTGGTTTATTTACTGGGTGTGTGTTTTCAGTTGTTTTTTTGTTATTGCTCTTTTCAGCGGAAATGAACCCGGATATGATTCTTCTTCCCGCCCCCTTATGCGTTTGGTAACTCAACATTTGAAAGCTGTATGAAATTTTTTTTTTTATGATCAACGATTGAGGAAATTGGCACAAAATTGATCAGAAAACTAATGCATAGGATTTAAAATTATTGACTAAAAGCTGTTTTCACCCAAGAAATAGCAAATCCAATTTAAAAGATGCGATAGACCTTATAAACTTTACTTATGTATTTATCTATTTGCAATAACAAGTTAATTTGAGCTAAAATAATAGTTAAATACGCGAGTTTCTCGAAAGAGTAGGACCAGGATTGGGATTGTGGTCAACAACGAAGACCCGTCCCAATGGCCATAAAAGTCCCAAAAGTGCCACCGCCTTGAACCATCACTTTGCCCACATTGTTGATCAGTTCGCGTCCGCGTAATCCATATCGAAGAGCTGAGAATCCTCCGAGTAGAGCTCCACTGGCCATACCCACACAGAATCCAATGATGAAGCCAGTTTTCATCCTATCAAAACATGTGGGTCCTTGATGCGAGAACGAGCCGGTTGGCATTGGCATTGTGCATTCCAAGGGTTCTGTAAACTTGGTCTAGTTTAGCTTATAACTTGGACTTCAAATCATATGCGAAATACCTGCGTTTCTATCTAGAAAATAATACGACAACTGATGTGAGAGAATCGAGATATTTTTGGATTTATTACAGCAGCACGTGTTGACAAACTGAAATGTCGGAAAGTAAAAGGCTTCCAGACTACTAATTCTCAGGTAAATTTACAAATCACAAATGACAAGTTGTTTACACGAGATCAACATGTAAAAAATGCATTTTTAAAATCGATTTCAATAGGTCAATAATAAGTGGCCTATTTGGAAAAAGAAAGTGCGACCAAACCTATTTACTGATGTGACTATTCGCAAGTACCCTAGAAAATTGATTTGACACACAAAATGTGTCACTTCCTTGTAACCGTTTTATAAACTTGTTCATTGACTCACATGATAAGTTGATCCGTTAACTCTTTCAATTTGTTTTTATTTGATGTTCTTAATCTGTTTTTATACCCTTGCTAATGTGAAAGGTTAAAGGGATTGTTGACTATAAAAAAGGATATTCCAGATAAGAATAAAGAATAAATTAAGTATCCTTTTCAATTTAAAATCGTTTGTCAAGGTCTCTAAGACATAACCACGGCTAGAACATCATCTATTACCAGAGATAAATCCACAACTGAGACATTGAACAAATGAGTCAATTAACGAATGAGTCACTGAACAAATTAGCAGCAGCTGCGAGCTAAACTGATCAACTGAGTGAACAACTGAACAATTAAGTAAACTTATTCAATGCATAAAAAGTGAGTAAATGGATCAGTTAAACAAAATTTAGTCGTTTCTTTCGGTAAATGTGAAAGTCAACCAGCAGTTTCTTGTTAATTCTTCAAAATTAATCGAGTTTAACTACCCTACCCTAAAGGCCTAAAGGAAAATCAAAAAGTTTCATGTATGTAAATCTGATTTACTTTATGATTACACGGTATCTAAATACATATCATAGCAATCGAAATCGAAATACATATGTACATACATATAAGGGTTTTGTGTGTGTGTGTGGCAAAACGACAACAACGCGTAGTGCTAGCCCAACAAACTATTTCAAATAACCAATTAATATTGCATTATTACGTAACTGAACTGAACAATAAATAAATAAAATGCGACTTACAAAAAGAAACAGAAAAGGAAGAAGAAGAAAACCTAAAAACCAAACGAAGTCAATTCAAACGAAACTGAGCATGCGCCAATGCTTTTTGCCTATTCGCTTTTCGATTTCGATGATGACGATCGGACTGAATGATTTCGAAAGGGGCCCCCACAATGCGTAGGGGAGGTGGATGGGTAGGTAGGTAGATAGTCAGGTAGGTAGTGGGCGTGGTTTGATTTGGAGCTGGTGCCCAATATTCTTTGGCTGTGGCTTGGGCATTACAATGTCAAAACTAAACATGTCAAGCGCGCGCCATAGCCACTTGTGACATCGCAAATGCTAACGGTTAATCAACCACGTACATACAAAAGAGAGAGAGAGAGCGAGAGAGAGAGGGAAAGAGACAAATTTACATCTCAACCTTGGATCGACGAAAGAAACTGTCCACAGAGGTGTGTGGCACACCAAACTCAAGTCAAGTCAAGTGGCTGGGTCTTAGGGGCTATCACGGGTGGCTATGCTTTGGGCCCTTGTGTGCCAGCGCATATAAATCGATTAATAAGTTTCGTAAATGAAATGCCATTATCAATCAAAGGCGGACGATTGCGTTGTCCGATGACGCTGCGCCTGCGCAACTTTAACCCAAACTCAAACTCCACTCAAACTCAAACTTCAACTCCAGCTTCGGCTTCACTAGGCACTTCCACATAGACAGCATCACAATTAAAATTAGCTTAATTTAATTTGGGTTTGCACTGCCTAGTTGCCTCGTTGCCTCGTTGCAATATTGTGAATTGGCCCATCTAGTGGTGGGCGGCTCTGGCTCTCGTCCAATTAGTTAATCATCCTCTCTTTAATTATAATCATAATCCTAATGGGTTATAAGTAAGCCATTAGCGTCCACATATTAAATTGCCTAGGCCAATGTCTGGTCGGTCGGTAGTTCGGTCATATGTATGTACATATGCATTCTGCGCATGTGCCACGGCCACCTGGAAATGGAGTCAAGGGCAGACGAATTGGACAAACGACAAAATTCACGAAAAACATTCGTATGTACCTGCAGGTAGCTAAAATAATCATTCACGAGTTGACTATCAAAATTTTGTTTTTTATTTCCAGCCAAACACGTACATAAACACGCATTTTTCTTGTTATTTTCATTAAACTGTGAAAATATTTTTGGCTTGACGACTTTATAGCAATTTTAAGCGTACAGGGCGTGGCCATTAAGTGAATTAATGTCTCAATAGATTAATTAATAATTAAGGACAAGAACAAAAACTCAAAATTGGTAATACCTAAAAATCGGGAATCGCGATTTCTTCCTATCAAAAGATTTAACAATTATAGTAAATCAATTTGTAATGAAATGCTTAAGATTGTGAAAATATTAAAGAAAAGACTTGGAAATATGAATTCACACTTGAAAATCGATAAATTATTTGGGTTCTTAAAAAGTTGTTCAGACAAAGAAACCAAATCTTTAACTGTTGGAGACTAATTCAAAAATGAATTGTTAACTTAATCCGGTTGAAATACACAATATTTTGAAAAATCTAGATATACTAGATATAAGATCTAGATATTTACATTATATAGTCTATGCATAGAAATGTCTAAAAAACGTTTGTCCAAGCGAGAATGAAATAAAATGCGTCAAACTTGGAAACACTGTAATGAAAAACACATTTTACATCCAATTTTCAGATAAAATTCTATAACATTAACTTAAATAAGTGAAATTGAAGTTGATATTATCAACGAATCGTCAGATGCACGTAAAATGGGCTAAAATCCGCAACATAAAGGTGATGTTTTTTTGGTCCTGGAACACTTCGATATCGGGACAATACATTCAAAAACCAGACGGCCAGGGCTAACTTCGACCGCGTCAAAGTTTGTATACCCTTGAAAGTTTTTTGTAACTCTTTTCATACCTATAGCCGCCAAAGTGGAAAATAGTTTTATCTGAAAAGTCGAATGTTTGCGTAAGAGCGGCCTACAATCTTAGCATAGCGTATAACGAAGTTATTCACAAAAGTCACGGTTTTCCACCTATCGTTCCAATGGGAGCTATATGATATAGTCACCCGATCTTCAAATAAAGTTTGGCACAGTCGTTTATAGGTGTCAACAATATTAAATTTCATGACAATAGCTCAGAAAATAACGAAGGTATTGAGAAAAGTCACTTTGAGTTTTGACGTTTGTATGTGAGCTATATGATATAGTGATCCGATCCGGCTGAATCCAAGTAATGATTTTCATATTTAACTATTCCTTCTATTGCAGAGTGTTTGAATTAGCCTGTTCTGTATTTCGCTGGATAAAATGGTCTGCTTTTTGGAGTGTCTACAATTTGCTTCGAAAATCTATACGAGTCAAAGGACCCGTAAGTGATTAACTTTTGCGAATGGATTTGTCAGTTTTCCCCAATTGCAGTGGCCAACAATAGGTTCGGTCTTAAATAGATATGAGGATATCCTCACTGCAAAGTTTTATGGGAGGATTTCAAAGTTGTCATTGTCTATAAATGGGCAACCGGCGAATTAAACTCATTGTCAACCTTCCGCCTTGCTTAGGAGACTTCATTTCAATTAAATAAATTGCTAAAATTTACTTTAATTGGTTCAGTTAACAAATATTGACTAATGAAAATATTAAGCAATTGTTTTTCGCAAATAATTGCAAAAAAAAACTTTGTGTAAATACCTATCAAATGATTTTCCGACGATTGAACTTGGTTATTTCTCGAAAGACTTCACAGTCAGCCTGCCCACCTTTTATGCGCTTACCTAAGAATCTGTGAATATATTTCATTGAAAAGATACTACCCAATCTTATTTGATTTCGCACCGATTTTATGCCTCTTCCAATGCTGCTCGCCTTAATTGAGTGAATGAATCTTGATGCAGCAAATGAATATTGCTGGTTATTCGTTTATTCCCAGACAAAAACATTGTGACAATGCGTACACTTTCTAATTTTAAGATGGGATTGTGTCTGGAATTCCTGCATTTTATGACCAAAAAAGACAAAAAAACGAAAAAAACCCGTAAAGCAGCAAAACAGCTTTTCGAAATGTCTGGTGATAGGTCAACTCTCAAATTGCAGCATATAATGAGCGGTTTTTCAAATTAAAAATCCAAAATACTTATGATTAACAGATCTCACAATCTCACATTTATTTGGCGGTGACAGGCATACACACACACACACACACACACCACCAAAGGAACTATGATTCTTTTGGCCATCAAAATGACACACGCAACAAGCTTACTGCAAATGATTTCATTAAATATGCAGCAAAGGCAAGACCGGTGGCCAAAACCGAATGTAAACTATTCAAATTGGATTCGAGACCGCTGCTGGGCTGTACTCATAGTTGTACTCACCTGTGCAATTGCACAATGGGCGTTGAAACCAAAAAAAGACAAAAACCAACCAAAGAAAGAAAGAAACAAAAAAAAACAAACAATACGTAAAGCCACCTTTCAAATTGAAGGCTTAGTTAGCTAATGTGTGGTAATGATAATGATTAAGCTTGGCAAATAAACCAAATGCCAGATATGCACGAGCCCATGGCCCTCAGTCGTGGAAGAAGCGAAAGTGTGATGGTCAGTAAATGTGACCATGGCTCTTCAAATGGTTCAGTCGTGTCACACGCCTGTGACCAAGTGACTACTTGTTCTATGCCCATTAAAATGGGCACTTACCGGGAGTAACAGCTAATAAAACTTTTAGTTTAGCCATCAAATATTTGAGTCCAAACAAGTTCTAGAGCCTGTAGAAACGCGTGAAATTTGGCTAAAAATTAAGCACATTTGATAATGAGAATCTCATATAGCCAACATACATATATTTATGTACATACATACATACATATGTTAATATATATATGTGTTTGTATGCCGGACACGCCCAACAATGTAGACCAGCTGTTTGACTAACTGCCGGACAGCAAAAGGCAAACATCTAAAACCGAACAAGCTGGAAATAAAATTCACTCATGCGTTACGATTTCGCAATTGCCAAACAAATACAAAGGCTAACACACTGAATTCCAGCTTAAGATCATGTCAACCTGTTCGCTACCTTAACCATTATTCCCACAGCAGCATCCAGTTCCAAACCAAGTAAAGTGAGTAAAGAGGTTTGCTCAATTCTACAAACGCCCAAAACACTCTTTCATCCGTAACGCAACAAATTTTTGAATGACATGAAGGCTGGCAAATGGTTTTATGTATCTGAGCCTTCAGCTAAATAGGTAAACCAATTCATTCTAGAATCTAGCCTCGACGTTGTCTTTGGCATACTTTCAACTATAAAAATCATGGATTTTATGGAGGTTTTCATATCAGACATACAGATCGTTATTCGGCTTAATATTTTAAGTCATCAACTAAAAGCGGAAGTCCTAGATATACTTGGCATTTAAAAATGGTTAATCCGTTTTAAACTATTGAATATAATCATATCCTAACATAATTCCAACAAGTCTATGTGGGATCTTTTTAGTTAGGTCATTAAAGATTTAACGTATACATTTTAGCATTTACTTGCGACAATGGCTACTTACTAGAGCCAATATGCCTTGAGCAATCGACTAAAGAGATTTGCAGGGTGCACACAAAAATTTATGTATGGGAAAATGGTAAGTTTTTAATGGAATTACGATTTTAGTTTTTTGATAATTAAAAGTGCGAGAATATAATTGAAAGTTTATTTAAAATACATACTAAACGGGGAGGCGCGGCCGTCCCACGAATTGCGCAATTGCCAGCAAAATTTATCCGAATAAACAGGCAATGTGAATAGTTCAAGGTAAGCAAAGTTTATATCAAGAGGGCTCCCCTTGTGACCACATACTTAACCATTCTCTATATGGGTATGTACAATGCATATACATATGTATATTTATTTGTCTATGAGTATTCTCTGAACATCCGACTTAGTATTTGCCTAAAGTAGTGTACCTTTGAGGTTAAATATTGGTCAAGTTGTCTGTTTTTTGATTTTCCCCTATTTGGGCATAAATTGGTTAATGCAATCAAGTGGATTGGATTGGGAAATATTTTGCATATGCAAACTCACACGTAATTGCCAATAGTTAGAGGGCGCGGATACTTCCCTCAATAGGTGCCAACATCCATCGCACGTGTCAAAGATGAGAACGTTAATTAACCGAGAACGCTAACTATTAAAAAATGCCAATGCAATTTCCTGCAAATCAATGGATCAATCTGTCAGTTAACAACAAAAGTAACGTCGTCACGTCTATCGATTAGTTTAGTTATAGTGTAAACAAAATGCCATATAATAGTGAGAAAATTATAGACATCAGCAGAAGTTGTTTTCAGTCAGTCCCAAGTCAAGTTGCAAAGGCGGGACCCCCAACTAAAGCTAGGAATTCGTGTGAAGATAATGATTTCCAACATTTCAAATTCAGTTTGTTTATAGTATAATGCGAACAACTTTTGACAACTAAGTTAGGCAGAATTTGTTCTTCTCTTTGATCGTTTACCTCCCATGCATCAATTAATCAAATTAATGAGTTTGGTAAGGACAAACGGACTCACGACAAAAACATATCCTAAATATTCTTTAGCTAAAATTAAACAACACACAACTCTTCGAAGGTTTTTCTTTACGACATAACTAATGACAAAATTAAAGACATATTATTAAAAAATAGCAGACTTTGCCAAAGAACTCCAGAATTGCAGTGTCCTATCCATATCTTCAATGCTAAAACTAGTTGCGAATTGCAACTAAATGAAACGAAAACAGTAAAGCTTAAAATGCTAGAGTCTACCGTATTGTATATGCACTTATTTCACCATTTTCACAATCTTGTATATTTATGCTCTTATTTGATTCTCATTTTTACACGAGATTTAAATGAATGAATTCGTCTCGCCGACTTCGGTATACCATGCACCAAGTAGAACCAGTGACATAACTTTTAAACAAACCAAATCTGCGCGCATACTAATCCAGTACACATACCAAACTCGGTGTCTCTAGCTAGTATAGTCTTTGCCTAAATCGGTTTTATTTAATTTGCGAAAAAGTTTGGCAAAAATTTGAAATAAACTCGATCACTGTACTTACTACACCAGTCTACATACCAAATTTAATGGGTTTAGATCTTATAGTCTCTGAGATCTAGGTGGGGAGTCGGAAAAGTTTCCTTTTGCCTGTTACATATGTACATTTTGGCGACATTAATATACCATTTCACTCATGTTAGCATGGTGTTATATCATATATATTAATATCCTCCTGTAATATCCTCATATATATATACTATTAAAAACTTTACAACATAAATATTCTTCTACAATTATAATCCCGCTTGGAGAAAGTGAAGGAGGGGGTTTTGTGCTTCCCGACCTCAAAGAATGTTTCTGATCAAAATTATTTTTCGGTCTATTCGTTCATATGAGGGTTTTATGATATAGTAGCCTGATTTTTATGAAATTTGCCACAATCGTTACACCAGTATAAAGACTAATAAATGGTTATTTTATGACAATTATTTGAATAATGAAAAACTTTATTCAAAACTGGGGTTAGATCAGCTTCTGATCAATAAATCTTGCAAACTAATATGATCTTAAATCATAGATAGCCAAAAAGGTAAGCAAGAAACATGAAATCCTTTAGCCTTTGCGAAAGAAGACAGAATTGTGAAGGTCTTCAATTGGGAATTTCTAATAAAGAAAGCGAAAAAAGAATGGCAATATTAATACCATAACCAAGACAGATAAAATCCAATTTTAGTTAATTTCAAAAAGTTCGAAATCTAATCAAAAACTTTCAATCTTTTGAGAGCTATAACATAGAGATTTTATAAAGCTGAATACTTAATTTAATACTATATTATTATAGTGTTAATAGACTACGTCTATTATTATTAACTTTGTTATACTAAAAAGGTCTTAAATATGATTTAGTGCTGAAAAAGGAAAACATTCAATAAGAATTGTGAGTTTTGGTCTTTTAAACGATGTATCTTTAGATAAAATACATTCTTCCATACATTAATGTTGACTTGTAAAAGGACGTACCTATACATACATACATACATATATGGTTATTCACCCACAAAAGTGAATGGCTTGAAAACATATTGAAACAATTATTCTTAGTATTTAACCTTAGATTAGTGTTTTTTGTGGAGTAAAGCAGAATTTTATTGCTTTACTCTATGGCTGAGGACAACACACTAATGATCAGCATTAATTGCAATGCTGGAAATGCACTATCATGTGTGCTCATTGTTAAAATATTATTTTTCTTAATTTTGTTTTTGTGTTTGTGGTAATTAGGCACTTGAAATGCTGTAAGGTCAACACTTAGGCTCATTTTTCACCACCTGAAGCATCCTCAAGGTAACTCTCTGCTAATAACTTACTAATCTGTGTGCAAACTCGGCTATGGAGAATGGCCGACCTATATACTCGTTTATATAAGATGTATGTATACATCTTGCGAATCAGACAAAAGAGTTAATTTCAAAAAGTCAGCAGAATCGGCCAAGATCGAAAGCCAGACAAAGACAATGTCAAAAGAGTACTGTGTATGTATACTATATAATAATTCATTTGTTTATAATATTTGTATGCTTCTTTTAGGTTTTTCATTATGAGCATATGTATGTATGTATGCATGTAGTATATAGTATGCATTGTATTATGGTGATACTTGTTGTTGGTTTTTGACAACTCAATCAACGTCTTCGGACTATGCGGTCTTCGTCTCATTTTCAGCCGCATTTCAATGTCAAAATCTTCAAGTGAGAAGTTTTTGTTATTTCCTTTTGTTGACAGATTTATAGCAAGTTAAATGAACGCAGAATGTACATACGTATGTATGTACATATATACATACATATATTAAATGCGGTTACCGAAAAGGTATCTTTTGCACAATTACCTTTTTTTGTTTTCGTTCAACTAATTTGAGCATAAGCACTTACTTTATTTTATTTCAATTTTTTGTTTTCCTCTTCTGTTTTCATTTGCGCAGTTATCAAGGCCTGTAAAAGGGTCAATGTCACGGACATGCTTTGACGGAAGTCATTCAACTGATTTAATAAATAACAAGTATGTAGCTAGACATAAATATATCACTACGGTAGTTGACATATTTGTATGGCCTTGTATTTGTAGAAACTCTTAACTAAATTGATGACTTAAAGAAAGGCTTTGTTACAGACCAATTACATCGACTTTAGCCTTATCTTACCATAAATACAGTATGGAAACTGATAATACAATTTGACTCAAGAATCGGCATTTAAATTAATCAAATTTCTGTAAAATTTGAGAGACTTTGATCACCGATAAAATATATCGTACGAAAAATTTGTAAAAAAGCAATTGTTACAGTTTTGCACCCTTTCATATTGTAGAAATTTGAGTCCAGGGTTTTTATAAGTTGTTTAGGGTACATATTACACGAAAGTTTAGTCCTTTGCTATTGCCTTAAGGAATTTTTTCAGTCAAACTCATATCGACTTATTAATATTCCATGATATTTTCTGCGTCTACTAGGATAAACGGTTGGGTCACAATGTTCACAAAAACATTTCAGGGTTAAGATTCTTTTTTAAGCCAAGTCGGTGGGGGAGAAGTCGTTAGTTTACGTGTTTTTTCTTTTGTTCTATTTTTGCCATAAAATGAAAATTAACAAGACCGTACCGAGCAATTGTTTGTGTTTTTTTTTTTAACAATAAGCTAATATTGTCAAAGGCAATCATGAAATGTGGGTGGAATTTGATCAAAATCGGATAAATTAAATATATAGCCATACGATAAAAAAGCACGCACAGAATAGTTAAATGTGCCGCATTGCTCCAGCCTAAAACAATTGAAGGCCGTTATTTTTTGCGAACTTTAGATTTTTAACAGTTTTCCAATTTTCCAATTTGACAGCTTTAAGTAAGGGAAATAAGAGCATACATAAATATATTATAAATATATTTACACATTATTCTATTGCACATACCCAATATCATTGTATTAATAGCAGATAACAAAGCATCTCTCTTCATCCTTCTGTATTGGACCTTATCACACAAACAATTGAATGAATAAATTTAAATCATTGCTCTTGAATCCTGAAATACAAATTATATAATCTTATTTATTTTGGAATACTTCCCAACATGAATCTACCAAGAGAAAGGACACGTGTCGTCCCATTTTGTGTCATTTTTTATTCCTTTTTGGATTCCAAAATGTATCCTTCAACATCTACTACAACATTCGATGACCAAGGAGTGAGTGCAAAAGTGAACAGAGAAGAGTGAAATTGTTTCTAAACGATAAATCTATTCATAGTATTGCGGATTCTTTGATGCTAAGGAGGATCTGTGCTCCTCTTATTGCTACAGTTCAGTGAAGCTTTCTCTCGGATATATTTTGGAATTGAAAGAGAAAGTTAAAGAAGTGGAAGGAAAACAATCGGAGGTTGAACAAGAAAATGTCGAACTTCGAAAAAGATTATTAGAAATGGCAAACTTCAAAGGTCAAAGTGAACAGATTGAGGAATTGCGAAGAGCAAATAAAGACTTGACAACAATTCTGAAGGGTTTTGCTCAGCAGCTGAAAAATATTGCGAGAATTGAGGATTTAGTCAGCAATGTGATTAATAAACTGAAAAAAGAGATTAAAGAAGGGAAACTTAAAGGAGCTAAAGATCAGGAAGATTTTAAACCACAAATGGAAGAGAAAAAAGAAATAGACAGTTTAAAAGTGAACTTGGAAAAAGAAAATTTGAATCGAGATGAAGCTAAAAAAGACCTTGATTCGAAGAGGAATGTATTGAAAAATGATCAGTCTAAAGATGAGAATTGTCTGAATCAAATAAAGGAATTAAATTCTCAAAGTGAAATCTTGTATGAAAAATTTGGAAGAAACTCAAACTAATATAGATTTCATTTCTCTGCGAATGAACCAAACTGACCACAATTTACTCGAACACAAGGAAAATCTAACGAAAGTCGGTTGCGAAAGCCTTTTATCCGGAATACATCAAAGCGAAGTTAAAGGACTTGATCCGTTTTCTGCTTTATGCAACGGAGATATAGAAGGTGGTGGATGGATAGTTATTCTAAACCGATTTGATGGTAGCGTAGACTTTGATAGGACTTGGAATGAGTATCGTAATGGATTCGGTAGCGTTAAGGGGGAATTTTTTATTGGGCTCGAAAAATTGCAGCACATCACCAATTCGGAACCCTATGAACTGTATATACAAATAGGATTCTTTAACGGAAGTGTCGGATTCGCGAGTTATGATAATTTTAGAATTGGTAATGAATACGAGAAATATGTATTGAAGTCGCTGGGCGTATATAAAGGGACAATTCGAAACCGATGGGCTACCACTTAAATCAGAAGTTTACTACAGTTGATCGTGACAATGATCATCGGGATGGGTTAAATTGTGCAATTGTCTACACTGGTGGTACAATGATTGTTATAAAGTGTAAGTACATAATTAATTAATGTGTTATACAAGTAAGAATTAACAATTGTAATAAATTTTTCTATTAAATTTTTAGTCACCTTACCGGCAAATATTATTCTTTAAGTGACCTCCAGAATATCAACAATATGATCTGGTACACCTATTACGAATCTCTCAAATCTGCCCAGATGCTTATTCGAGCAAAATCTAGGGGCTAACATTATCGTAAACCGTTTAACAATATGTAATCGAAAAACAAATATTTGGAAATTCAATAAAATTAATATCATGAATTGAATTCTAAAGCGAAAGGGGATTGACTCTGATTACAAACAAACAAATTACACAAAAGATTGAAATTTAATTAGGGCGATTATTTCTTTCCTCTTGTCCAACATGGCTGATCAGAACGAGCGCGCTTTTCAAAAGCAATACGGGGTTAACCTAAACCATAAGGTGAAACCAGGCGTCACCAAAAAGAAGTTGTTGCGCCATTACCGTGATGTTGGTCTGGGTTTCAAGACCCCGAGTGAGGCCATCGATGGCACCTACATTGACACGAAGTGCCCCTGGACTGGCGATGTTCGTATCCGTGGTCGCATCCTAACTGGTGTGGTTCGTAAGACAAAAATGCAGCGTACTATTGTCACTGGTCGGGACTATTTGCATTTTGTACGGAAATACAGTCGTTTTGAGAAACGTCATCGCAACATGAGTGTCCTCTGTTGGCCCACTTTCAGAGATGTCGAGTATGGCGATATTGTCACCATTGGCGAGTGCCGTCCTCTGTCCAAGACTGTACGTCTCAATGTCTTGAAAGTCAGCAAGGGTGTGGGGACCAAGAAGAGCTTCAAGAAGTTTTAAATGACTACATGACTACATGCTAAAAACAACAAAAAAATCATACATATTTGTAGCAATTTAATCAATTTGAATATTTGAAACAAAATTTTGTATTTGCTCGACCTAGCATAACTTTACCTAGACATGGGCCAAGTTATAATTCGCCAAGAAAAAGAGTTAATTAAATTACTGATTTATTTTATTTTAGAAAAATAAATGTTAATACTTATCGCAAACAAATGAATCAAAAAGTCAGGAACTAGCGTTAAGTTAGGGTTATGATAAAAAAATGAATGGATGATTCAAAATGGTTTGATTCAATATGGTTTAACTAAATTGAGTATAAAAAGCTTAAACTTGCAGACTTTCTAAAAACAGTTTTAATATATTAAGAGTGAATTAAGATAATGAGAAGCCATGTCGTGAGAAATGACAAAGGACAAAGAGTTCAGAAAAATAAATGTTAATACTTATCCTTAAATATTATCTAAATTATCACAATGGAAATATCACAAACACAGCTCATTAAGTAAGCACACGAATGTTAATAAAGAGATCGATCAGGCCTATTCATTACTATGCTAATATTTTACAGAAGTCAAAGTATTTTACGACGCGTCATGAGGTCAAATGGTTAACATGGCAATATGTAATGTCTATTTCTGCTGAAACTTAACTAATTGACTGCAAATTGCAAGTGTGAAAAGTAACAATTAGCCGATTTGAAAATGTGCATTGGGTAGTGGATAATGCTGAGCAAACAAATAAATTCATTTTATTGCCAACTGTACGACCGATGATATAAAGGCAAGTTTTCCTTATTGTTTACATTTTATGTAGTGCTGATTGCTGGTCCAGCTGGAGCACCCTGCCTATGAGTAACGAGCCAATGAAAAGGGAAGGAGAACACGTGACTTCAATTGGATGATCTATTAAAAACGCAAATAATCAGATGATTCCTAGGACATTTTATGAGTAAAAAAATGGAAGTTAATAAAATGGAGTAAATGGAAAATTCCGTTAATTAATGCAGCAAAAATGCAAAAACTTAAGGAAGTTTAGTTAGCAATTTGTTTGCTGTAATTGAGCTGAGTGTTTTTAATGACAATTTACATGTTTATAATTTAGTTGAAATGTGCAAATCATGTCATAGGTTAGCTAATTAAACTACCTTCCGCCTCCCCCCCTCTCTCTCTCTCTTGCTCTGTCTTTCTCTTTGTGCTCTTTGCGTGTCTTTAGCTAAGTATTAAGTTAGCCTGCTGACTGACTAATACACTGACTTTACTGACCGATCTGACATACACACAACATTTGAGGCAAAAGCAAATCATTTATGGAAGATTTTGTAATGATCAATTTGTTGTTTTAGCTGATGTTGTTGTTGTTGTCGTCGCTGTTGCTTGTTCGCGCTTTGTTTGTGTTTAGCGCGCTAATTACGGCTATTAACAGGCAATATCTGTGGCCAACATACAATACACACACATGCATACATATACATATATGTATATATGACTACAGATGTACATATGTCTGCATCTTTCACTGCCTGAGCATTTTGTGTTTCTTTACGATTTTGTGAAATAGTGAATAAAGTGGGCCAACCAGAGCAATGAAGTTCAATCAGTTCCGAGTAGCAATCCGAACTTAATTATGCATACTTAGTTGCAATTGCCTCATTATGCTTATTGATTAACTGATAATACGAAAGGAAATGTACACCACAGACACATACTAACACACCTTTTAAAGTTTAAACAATTGCCAACATCGTCTGTCAACTGATCGTAGGAAATGCTGATCTGTCTGCTCCCGGTCTGGTCTATATGTATGCATCACACGTCCAAAACTCTGTTAATTATTTTGATTAGTCACAAAAAAAAAAAAAAATAAATAAAACCTCATCTGTCTGACAAATGAAATGATATATATTTACATATCAAGGCATTTTCCATAATTAGTCAACAAGTAATACGAGGGCTAGTCATGCACTTATTACTCACAGTTGTTGGGGAGGGAAATTTCCTCCCACAAAACCGAGATTTTACCTCTAAAATTGATTTAATTTCGATATAGAAGGATTGATTGAATCAAAATGATGAGACTAAACCAATTTTGAATTTTCCCTAAGAGGTTTTTAAAACAAAAATTCCAAGTATTTTATTTAAAAAAGTTCTTAAAATTTTTATTTATTTTTTATTTATTTATTTGGGCCTGAAATTGATTCGCACAAATGGATAGACCGTGCGAATTGATTTCTCATGCTAATCAAGAATATATACATATTCTTACAAACATCTGACTAATTTTATAATACCCTCTTCAAGGGTATAAAACTATTTGAATGACCCTCGCCTGCGGGCTTGATTTCACAACAGTCTCAGTGCAAAGTTCAAATGGCCAAAAACAAATATGACGTTTCAGTTCTAAAGTAATTATTTATTTATTTCCACCCATTCGGTCACGGCGTCTGAACAATCTCCAGCGATTTCCCCTGAAATTGCTACAGTTTGAGAGTCATTGTCTATACCTGCGTTAGCTGTCATTCGGCATAGTTGTTTGTTTGGAGTGTTGTGTGTTATGCTTATCAATTAGCAAGCTCCATCCCCAAGCCCATTTCCAACTTTGGCCATTTGACGATCACGATGATGATGATGAGGAAACATAGCACTAGCAGATCCTGTTCTGTGTACACTTTTGGTATTATTTATAGAGAGTGAGCCATAACCAGCCGCGTGTAAGTCATACCCACGCGAAACAGTCAGTCGGTCGGTCAGTCATTCAGCGGAGTGACAAAGTGCTAAACATTTAAATGTTTGGGTAATTTTGTTCCACGACCGCAGCTACCATCGATCGGGAGGAGGGCCTCAGATCTTCGAGTGCGATCACTGGGAAGCGGGCATGTGAGAATCGGTCTGTGTAATTCACTTGAAATGTATTCTACGTGCGCAGCATTCCCAAGAGTCCGACCTGCCAAAGGCACTCAGACTATAAGCATATGGAATTTTTGTAAGTAAAATTCTCAGATGATAATCGAAAAATCCCCAGACAAAGGAATTGAGTTGAGTAAGCGAGAACTGGATTTAATATTGAGCATCAATCTTGGCAGTCACTTATGAAGGTCCTAGTATCTAGTAGCCAATCAAGTCCATCCAATTATCGTCACTTAATGGCCCTACACGGAAGTGGGGAATGGCACATGGAACTTTTATAATAAATTTCTTGAAAGTTGTTCCAAAAGCCGTTTAACAGAGAGGAAAAAACTACAACTACAACAAAACCCACATCCCGGAAAAGGGAAAAGAACGAGACACAACCCGTCAGGTGTGAGGGGGGTGGGGGTAAGCATTCATAATGTTGTCAGATGCTCGTCAATGCCAAGTCCAAGGTCGTGTCTGGCCAAGACGAGTTCGAGGGAATATTTATTCTACTTGTATCGATTCTGTTGCATCTCGTTATGTATCGTTATGTACACTAATTTGACAACTATTTCGTGTGGGCGGGAAGTGGACTCAGCACGGTAAACAGAATTCAACTAGCCAAGAGTTGTTGCCTTACCTGGCTTACTATTTTGCAAGAACCACAACAACAAAACTCGGAAAACTCGAATCCGAGGCGAATGTGAAGTGCCCAAGAATTGGCAACTTGGTAAATTGTGAAATTTCAAAAACTTTAAAGTAAACAAAAAAAAAATTCCAGCTACAAGTGAACACTTAAATTTTGTATACTTGACGTTGATAAACTTATTATCATGGGCTACAGATAAGGCAAAATCATCACTTAAATTGATTAATGAAATTTGAGTTTAGTTGAGTTTAGCTTGGATACTTGTCTTTATTATTTCTCGGGTTCAGTTATCCAAATTTCAAATGCTGGCGCTGCCAGATCAATCGAAATATTGACAAACCCAATAAAAAATAAAAAGAAACACCACATGTGAAATAAATGGTTTGATGGCGGGGAGGTGGGGGTAGGGGGAAGCAAAACTTACCAACTCTAACTACATACACACACACGAGGAAAATGTTGGCAAATCACCGCGCAGAAACCGCACTCAGAAATTGCGCGATCTGGCTTCGAACTATTTCACAAATTTGTAATTGTTGCCAAAGAACTTTGTTAAAATAATTATTTTCGCAAGTGCACACACACTGCGCATACCAATACAGACTCACATGCACCGCACACACACACTCACACACACAAGCACGTAGACACCGTTTCGAGGCGAATGCAAGAAGGAGAAGCAAAAAGGAGAGATGGAGAACCTCGTCGACGACCGCGCGACTTCAACTTCTGAATGAAAACTGAGCTTGTCGAAAATTGTGCAGCCGATTAAAGCCAAAATCCGGGCTTTGGACGGAACCGCGAAACGTCGCTGCGCAGCAGCAGAACTTGGACCGAAACAGCTAAATGGTATGGGTGGAGTGTGGGGCGTAAGGGGGTATCTTGCGACTTGTGGACTGTGTTGGGGCCAGTGGGGCTACGGGGGTGTTAATAATTGCAAATGCAACGACAAAATAAATCCAGCTGCCGGCCAAAGGTGAGGCGAGAGAAAGAGGGCGTAAAGTGCATAATGCATTTGTATGTATGCATATGAAAAGCAAATATTCTAATTGCCCCAGTCCAAGCTGAGCAAGTGGACCTGGTGCCTCCCTGCTGCTCCTGTTTGTAGTCCACACCCCCTCCCCCACCCACTGGCCAAAGTTCATGTGAATGGACGTCGGTTTCTCCCATTGAGTGGTTTTAAGAGATCATCTACATACAGATGGCGAGAGAAATTGTATGCATTAGCCGGGAATCGCCTCTATAGGCGATCCGAAACACACGGCCAAAATTGTAAGTGAATGGCTCGAAAATCAAACTTTTCTGATGATGCAGTGGTCGGCTCGAAGCACAGATCTATGTAAATCCAATCGAAAACTTATGGGCTCTGCTAAAGACAAAAATGGATGAGCTTTGGAAAAATTGATGGAGAGTATCCCCAGACCGTTGATAGCGTGATTAAAGCCAAATGCTCTTGGACTAAGTATTGAAAGAGATCATTTATGTATCTATAAGTTTTGTTACAAGAGCAAAAGTGGATACTTGCTCATTTTTAAGTTATTTCTCGATTGTTCGATTATTATTATGAGGAAATATTCATTATAATGTTTTGTTTTTCTATTTATATATTATTAATGGATTGTTGCTAAAATTTTGGAATCGATTGATGCATTTTTCAGGGTTTTACAGCCACTCAAAGACATAGTATCGAAACATGTATCCGCATGTGCTCGCCACAGTATACATATGTATGTATAGGGGTAGAGCGGGGAAGCCCCGTTTTAGATATTTTCGAGATGAACTCCGTAAAAAATTCATTTCGTTGTTTTCCTTTTTTCTGCCACGTGCAGTTCAACACAAAATGAACGCCGAATTGTGTCCAGTCTGACCACTATTATTTAGCACATATTTTCAAAATCTTCCATTTTGCCATACACCTACATACTATATATGAATCCTTTTAAGAAATTATACACAGAGTGGAAAAAGGGCGAAAGTTTTGCTGAACAAACTTTCAAAACATTATCTTAATACCATATTCAACAGATGATTGCAACTTTTCCTCACTTGGGACTCGAAAATCCTCAATGTGCTAATTTCGTGGCCGCCATTGTACAAATATCAAGTGCAGTAGGTGTCAAACGAGTGGAATTTGGC
The DNA here is from genome assembly GCA_018150345.1 of Drosophila equinoxialis. Classification (NCBI taxonomy): domain Eukaryota; kingdom Metazoa; phylum Arthropoda; class Insecta; order Diptera; family Drosophilidae; genus Drosophila; species Drosophila equinoxialis. Next base: position 380,951 of record JAECWI010000531.1, on the reverse strand, counting down.
CCTATTTGTGTACAGATGTACCAAAGGTAAAGACAGAAGCGTCCCTCGCTCTGTATTATATTTCATCGGGAGGCCGATCCAGGAAAAAGAGAACTTGAAACAAACAACTGAAAAATCAGTTAAATCGCTATATATATTTAGTATTATAAGATTTCTTATTATTAGTTTAACATAATATGATAATGCCTGTCCTGTCTTTAATCGACAAAAATTTAAGCAAAGTAGTCTTGAAAAGTCTGTTAAATCTGACATCGAAAACAATAAGCCCAATGCATTTTGTTCATTAGGGACGTTCACTAGAAAGTTCAGCTGTATGTCAGTTTCGATTGTGTGTCTGAAGGGGATGTTAATCTTTGTCATTGTCTTTACCAGTACAGGATATAGTACAGCTATATTTATCATTCTAACTATATTTTACAAGAACTGGCCTTCGGCTTAATTCAAAACTACATCCATACACTCAGCCCGGGATTCGAACCTTCCTTGTCGTTCAGTTGCCTAATTGACTTGGCCACTTGGTCAACTCATTTACCGAGCACTGTAGACGTTAATCTTATATTGAAACAGTATAAAGACTTCTAGATTGTAATGACCAATCAAAATAAGGCTAACCGATGGAGATGAAGTTTGTCTTAAATCCTTTTTTGTGTTAAATAAATGTCTTAAATATCTTATTTCTAGTCTGTTTTAGTTTTACACCAGTTTTTCGGTTTTCGTGAGAAACGAATCCGCCATGTAAACCGGGGTACCACCTGTACTTTCATCATTTGTGCACATAAAAATATATGTAAATTTGTTGTACATTGTCAAAACTAGAACATTTTGTTAAAGATCAAATTATATACATTCGTTCTTATACCGATTTGAGACCCTGTGCTTGGCCATAATTGGATTGCAATGTAGTTTTTAAGTTCTCTACTTTTCGTATTAATACTTTTTCTTTTCTAAAACATTTTAAAATTTTCTAAGAATGGTTATTTAAAGGGCTTTTAGAACTGTTTAAATTTTTATTTAAGAAGCTAAATGTGTCATTTATAATGATGTCATAATGAGCAAATTTTAAATTTGGCTTCTACCGAAAGGGTAAAACTCACATGAGCTTCGGTCAAAGCAGGAATTCACTAGTCTTTACAATCATCGTTTCTTTGCCCACCTGCATTCATTCTTAGTTCCGATTGATATTTAACGATTTGACTGTATTCCCTGTACACACTATTTGCCTGTTGATTGAATGCAATAAGTATGGGTACTTACTTTTAAAAATTTGTAGGTTTCAACTTAACTTTTATATTTACATACATCTCAATCAGCAATAGGTCTAAATGATGTAATAACCATTTTTATATCTTTCCAAAGGGTATATTAATAATGGCCTGAGGTTTGTGCAGGAAGGAAAATTGGTTTTTTAATTATTTAATAGAAAACTATTGAAATGCTTTTTGTTTGTAGGTGGTGATGAGAATTGATAATTACATTAATTACACTTTTAAAAATGAAATTACTTTGGAAATTAATAGTCATTGGAACGCATAGAGTTCGAAATGGGGAAAAACCTTTAATGCGTAATGTGATATCTGAATACACGTGTAAGGGGATAAAGGTAATTAATTCAAATGAAATTCTCACTTTGATTCGAGAGGGGCAATTTGATGGCGACCAAGGAGCATTTGTTGCTTTGTTCGGTAACGCTCGAAGTTGCAATGGCAAATTATATAACAATAGAGATAGAGTGACAAAGTGCATGTGTGGCCGAGGGGACGAGGGACGAGTGCGACGGGGACATGTCTAGTTGCCTAGTTGGCTGGCTCATCGCCACTTTGAATCGAAGCTGCATCTATCCATTCATCCCCATTCACATGCATTTAGTTGTGCAAACGATCGGCTGCCCGCACTTTGGCAAGGTCAAGTGGGTGTCAAATATTTACCAGCCAAGCGCTCATCCTCATCATTAGCATCCTCATCATCACCTTTTTGACTCGGCACACGCAGCGATCCACACAAAACGTCAAGTTTGCATCGCTGTCGGCTCCATTTGTTTGCCAATAATTAGTCAATTAAGTAATCGCTAATTTTTACATTTAACCGATACCAAACGAATCATCGTTATAAACTTTTACCCAACTCCTACCTCATGTGGCACGCTTCTTTGGCTTTGGCCAGCCAAGCGGCAAGTAACGACCTTGGCTGTTTTTACTTTCGACTCCAGGTGCATTCGGATTTGAAGCCAAGTGTACTTCGGGCAAAGTGTTTTACTATAAGATCACACTGCGTATTTCCACCTGGCCCCGGATGCGACAGTGCGGGTGCAAAGTTTTTCGATTTGACAATTTCCGATTTTAGAATTTTATTGACTTATTAACGAATTATTTGTATTGCGGTTTCGGTATAACCAAAACGTAATCTTAAATCGTAATCGGTGCTTTTTTATAAGCCTAAAACTTGCATTTGCAATAATAATTTACTTAACTAATTTTTACAAATTGAATACCCACTTACTTATACTGGTGTACTACGACTTAAAATCAAAGATGATTTAAGCCGGACCCAGAGACTTTGTTTCAGCCTAAGATTGAAAAAAATATTCGGATAGATTCAATTGAGATGATAAAACTGACCACACATTTTTGTTAACATATTGACCAAAGATGATTCCCTACTAGATCTATTTTGAGAGGTCGCCCCTCCTCTGATGCGAAAAAGATGACTTGCAATCAAGGTCACCAAAAATCAAAAACTCGTCATAGGATGAAATAACATATTAAAATTTTTCCAAACCTTATAAAGTATATAATGGTGCTCACTAGATTAAGACGTTTTTGGTTTCTGAACTTTGATTGTGATTTTTACAGCTCCCAAGTAATTTGATGAAGAATTTTTGTGTAATTTGCTCATTTTTGTATTTAGATGATGACCGTAGATGTCGTCATGCCAGCTTTTCCCTTTTTTTTTACGGGTGCACTTGAACACACTGATCCCATTTTGTATACTCTTGATCAGCACCATCAGCCGTGTCTATCTAGCCATGTCCGTTCGAATGAGCACCTGAATCTCGGAAACTATAAGAGCTAAGTCCATTAAATTTGAAATGTGTACTCGAAAACGGCTTCTTTTCAATAGAATATAGTATACCCTTTGTAAGCGTTGAATTAACAAAATATGAATTGAGAACAGATTTAAAAATCGATGCTTCTAAATAACATTTTTGTCGCGTAAACCTTAAGCCTTCTAAGGGCCTTCATATCTATCAAAAGTCTCAGATTCTAGAATATCAGTGAGTTTAATCCATATACAAGCAATCTATCTAAACAAAACACATTAATTGCATAAATTATTTAGCGATTTTTGTTAAAATCATATTTATATCATATCATAGTTAAAATTAATGATATATGTAAGTCATGAAGATGTAATAGTAATACAAAAATAGTTACATCCAAATAAGCTCAAAAGAAAAACCTGAAGGCCGGGGCTAACTTCGACCGGTTCAAAGTTTGTATACCCTTGCCACTTTTTGGGTTACTCTTTCCTTAGCTATAGCCATCAAAGTGAAATAAGTTTTATCTAAAAAGGCTAATGTTTGCGAAAGAATGGCCTACAATCTTAGCATACGAAATAACGATCAAAATCACTGTTTTTCACCGATCGTTCCTATGGGAGCTATATGATATAGTCACCCGATCTTAACAAAATTTGGCATAGTTGTTTATATGTGTAATAAACTTATCAACATTAAATTTCACGACAATAGCTGGGAAAATAACGAAGTTATTAAGAAAAGTCACTGTTCGTGACTTTGACGTTTGTATGGGAGCTGTACGATATAGTGGTCCGATCCGGCTGAATCCGAGTTATACAACCCCTGCAGTCTATACAAGCCTACGTGCAAAATTTCAGCTCTGTAGCTCTTACGGTCTCGGAGGAGTTCGCGTTGATCCAGACGGACGGACGGACGGACATGGCTATTTGAGCTCGTCTCGTCGTGCTGATGACGAATATATATACTTTATATGGTCGGCGATGTTTCCTTCTATGCGTTGCACACTTCTGACTAAAATTAATATACCATTTTTGCAAAAGTATAAAAACATAGTGAACTGAAAGTAGCGGATCGTGAGCTCGATTTTTGGGGGTAGAAATTGAAGTCAAAGTTTTGTTTGACCAACTGAAATTTCATAACCAAACTCCGATTTCCTATGCGAATCGGAGTTTTAAGGGGGGTGCCCCTAAATTTAGCATCTTGGGTCCCATTCTTTATACCTTCTGATTGCCACTTATACAGACGACACTGCCTTTGTTGCTTCCGCTCCAGACCCTTCGGTGGCATCGGAAATTATCCAGGATCAAAACAACCTTTTGGATAAATGAGTTTTGGCTCTCGCAGGCTCTTGCAACTGCCCCCAGTCAGCCTTTATGGAGTATGGATAAGGTGAAGTACCGAGACCTTACCCTTGATATGCGTTTAACCTGGAAACTTCAAGGAACAACAGAATTGTTGAAGCGCCTCCTTACGTGCATAACTAAGTCATGCACAGAGAACCTACCATCCCGTCAGTTATGTAAGTGTGAGGTATGGCATTCTGTGTTCTGCTTAGAAAAAAAAAATTATTATTATGTATCGATCAATATCATTTTATAAATATCGGACTAAATAGAGTAAAGTTATGTGTTTAAGAGTTTTTGCAGCATAAGGGAGGAGTTGCTTGTTCTTCTGAAAATACGATTACATAAAGCTGTGATTACGCTTATTGTGCCATCAGAAATTAAATAAGAAGCAAGTGATAAGGCGGCTGAAAAGGTGGACCTGTATGAACTAGAATGGTGAGCTGACACCGGGACCGGCCCGTCGCCCTGGTAACTATTTTTTGTCATTTCAATAATGTTTGGATCACAAAGCTAAAACTTCTTTACTGTCTAATCCCAAAATATAATAGCGGTTTCAGGGCGAAACCTTGTCAACCATGTTTAAAAAGAGATCCACAGCGCACCCAGGATTCCATAGGCCGCCGACGATATCACCAGGCTTACGAAGATCCGTTCGGTTCGTCTTGACAGGCTCACCAACCCATTGAATAATAATTAACAACTATTGGATAATAGCTCCAAAGAACAATTTGCTTACGGTTTCCTGTGAATAGACTGCAAATAAGTGCCCGAAAAAAGTTACAGACACAAATCAATTTGGTCTAATAAAAATAAATATTTAGGAATTTCATTTCTCAAATGAAATATTTTTATGAGAGATGTTTTTTAAAAAGAAAGTTAGGAAGTACCCTTCCTCCATAGCTTTTTATGGATCAGGTCGATGGTACAGACATTCGATAAAAAAGTTTAAGTTTGTAAGGCATTCTTCCACAGAATCGCATTTAGGTAGGGTAAGAGTAACAAAAAATCTTGCAAGAGTATGCCATATTCGATATGGCCGAATTATTATACTAAACGTAATACCATTATATTGACACCAATAGCATTATATTATAATAGATAACAAAGCATCTCTCTTCATCTTTTCGTAAAATCACTCTTATTTATTTCGGAATACTTCCCGACATGAATCTACCAAGAGAAAGGACACGTGTCGTCCCATTTTGTGTCATTTTATTCCTTTATGGATTCCAAAATGTATCCTTCACATCTACTACAACATTCGATGACCAAGGAGTGAGTGCAAAAGTGAACAGAGAAGAGTAAAATTTTTTCTAAATGATAAATCTATTGATAGTATTGCGGATTCTTTGATGCTGAGGAGGATCTGTGCTCCTCTTATTGCTACAGTTCAGTGAAGCTTTCTCTTGGATATATTTTGGAATCGAAAGAGAAAGTTAAAGAACTGGAAGGAAAACAATCGGAGGTTGAACAAGAAAATGTTGAACTTCGAAAAAGACTATTAGAAATTCTGAAGGGTTTTGCTCAGCAGCAGAATAATATTGCGAGAATTGAAGATTTAGTCAGCAATGTGATTAATAAACTGAAAAATAAAATTGAAGAAAGGAAGCTTAAAGCAGCTAAAGATCAGGAAGATTTTAAACCCCAAATAGAGGAGAAAAAGGAAATAGACAGTTTAATAGTGAACTTGGAAAAAGAAAATTTGAATCCAGATGAAGCTAAAAAGTCCTTAATTCGAACAGGAATGTATTGAAAAATGAAGTAAGTAAGTCGTCTCGCCGACTTGGGTATACCATACACCAGTAAAACAAATATTTCAAATTTGTAATAACAAATGCATTTGCCTATTTTTCAGAATTCTGTTCACATGCTTTTTACAAGCATATCTCAGTATCTCGCGCACTTATGCATATAAGCACCCTAGCGCCCCCACCCGCCAACGGCCATCTCCGGCCTTATGCAAAAACGTTTATATGCATAACTCAGCTATTTTTTGTCCGATTTTGATCAAATTTGGTGTTTTGCTCGGTATTAGTATCAAATTTAAGTGTGCCAAATTTGATTGCACAAGATAAAAAATTACGGGAAATAATCGAGTTTTTCAAATTTCGGGGGCGGAAAGGGGCGTGGCAAAAACTTTATATATAGGTACAAAATGTGCGCATTTACTATGCAAATATACATACCAAATTTGGTGTCTCTAGCTGTAATAGTTTTTGAGATAAACGTCTTTTTTGAATTGCGGGGGCGGAAAGGGGCGTGGCAAAAATTTGAAACAAACTTGATCACTCTACATACTACACGAGCCTACATTCCAAATTTGGTGGCTCTAGCTTTTATAGTCTCCGAGATCTAGGTGTTCATACGGACAGACGGACAGACGGACGGACGGACAGACGGACGGACATGGCTAGATCGACTCGGCTGTTGATACTGATCAAGAATATATATACTTTATGGGGTCGGAGAAGCTTCCTTCTGCCTGTTACATACATTTTGGCGACTTTAATATACCATTTCACCCTATGGGTGTATGGTATAATGATCAGTCTAAAGATGAGATTTGCATGAATCAAATAAATGAATTAAATTCTAATGTGAAATCTTGTATGAAAAATTTGGAAGCAACTCAAACTAAATTAGATTTCATTTCTCAGCGAATGAAACAAACTGACCACAATTTACTCGAATACAAAGAAAATCTAGCGAAAGTCGGTTGCGAAAGCCTTTTATCCGGAATACATCAAATCGAAGTTAAAGGACTTCTTCCGTTTTCTGCTTTGTGCAACGGAGATATAGAAGGTGGTGGATGGATAGTTATTCTAAACCGATTTGATGGTAGCGTAGACTTTGATAGGACTTGGAATGAGTATCGTAATGGATTCGGTAGCGTTAAGGGGGAATTTTTTATTGGGCTCGAAAAATTGCAGCACATCACCAATTCGAAACGCTATGAACTGTATATACAAATAGGATTCTTTAACGGAAGTGTCGGATTCGCGAGTTATGATAATTTTAGAATTAGTAATGAATACGAGAAATATGAATTAAGAAGACAATTCGAGACCAAATGGGCTACCACTTAATTCAGAAGTTTACTATTATCGGGATGGGTCAAATTGTGCAATTGTCTACACTGGTGGATGGTGGTACAATGATTGTTATTGGCTGTAAGTACATAATTAAAATTTTATAGAAGTAAGATTTGGCAATTGTAATAAATTTGTGTTTAAAAGTTTTAGTCACCTCACCGGCAAATCTATCAAATCTGTTCAGATGCTTATTCGACCAAAATCCATGGCTTAACATTGTCGTTAATCCTTAAAAACCAACAGTAATAATACGTAATGAAAATTATTTACAATTTTGATGTGAACTTTTAACGAATAAAGTAAATAATTTCTAAATTATGGAGAAACGACTAATTATGATTGGACTAACGCAGGGTTTGCAAAAACTGCTCTGTAGTAGCAAGAGCAATGAAAATTTTGCTATGCTCTCGCTACCGCTCCCGTTTTTGACGAGAGCAGGAGCAGAGTCAAAGGCAAACTACGAAAAATAAATGCTATGCTCTGCTATAGTTTTTGACGTTTTCAAAAGCTATAGCAATAGCAATAGCAAAAAATGAAACGAAATTTCATACGTAGCCGTAGCCGTAGTTCAAAACCTAGAGCGAGATGAGAGCAGATGAAATATTTTTTTTTTTTTGCTACCGCTCTCATTATAGTCATTTTTGATATTACTATTATGTTCAAAATAAAATTTTTTTTTTATTTGAACATTTTTTAAACTAATAAGAAAATAGGTCAAAGAAAAAAATGAAATTAAATCGCGAGTTCTTGGAATGGTGGAACTGAAAGGTGCCGAGTCCAGCACATCTAAAAATCTCGCTAAAGAAATTATATCTGTTTTGGCTAACTATGAAATATCACTAAGCCAAATTGTGTCAATAACATCTGATAATGGCGCCAATATGATAAAAGCATCAAAGATTTTATCGCAAATGTACAAATGCGACGACGATTTTGTCGAAGCGGGTATTGAACAAAAGAACATTGAGTATATCAATCAAATTGACCACTTTGAAAATATGTATGTGGGTGATATACAAATATGCCGTTGCGCAGCACACACCGCACAGCTTTGTGCTTTGGACGTAACAAAACATGTAAATTACGAAAATATCCAATACCGCAATTAAATTGTCCTACAAGATGGGGATCAACATTTAAAATGATTGACCAACTATATAGGGCGAAATGTATATTGAGCCTTGTTGAAACGGTAAAAGACAAAACAGAGGAGGAAAATTTTGAAGCAAATGAAGCTTTATGGGACTTTAAAGAGTCCTACATAACTATTATGGCTCCGCTACAAAAATCTATTGTACAGTTCCAAGAAGAACAGTTACATTATGAAAATTTTTATGCTTTGTGGCTAACATGCAAACTAGCTACTAACCAGATTTTAGCAACTAATTCTGGGAATAAAGATTCAATTATGTATGTTATTGGAAAAAAGTTAATTGAAAGCATTGATGCAAGAAGTAAAACCTTGGTCTCAAACGTTGGATTTGACGCTTGCCTATATTTGGACCTCAGATTTCATAATATGATTGAATTTAAGCAAAAAGAAAGACCTGTACAATTTTTGAAGACATTGTGTAACTCACTGGAGACGCACTCTGAAGACTTCCAAGTCAATAATTATAAGCTATTGGACAACTTCTTAAGTGCGAACATGGTGGTTCCAAAGGAATCCACTGATGTATTTGAGAAGATTGAAAACTTAAAACTTTCTTTCATGAAAGCCAATACAAATGTCTTAAATTTTTGGAAGGACAACTCTCTCAACTCAGGTAAGTTTTCTTGTTTAATTAACAATATTATTTTATCAAAGACAAACATACATTTTTTTTCAGGTTACTATAGAGCGGGCGTTTTCATCAATGAAGTTGGTTTTGTCGGATAACCGCAATAGATTGCGGGTTTCAGGGTACTTACGTATTCAGTAACTTAATAAATAATTACTGTGTGTTAATCTAAATAATGGAAATAAATTGTAGAGGTTCTTTTACCTATTTTCTTATTAGTTTAATCAATGTTCAAATAAAAAAAAATATTAATTTGAACATAATAGTAATATCAAAAATGACTATAATAAGAGCGGTAGCAAACAAAAAAAAAATTTCATCTGCTCTCATCTCGCTCTAGGTTTTGAACTACGGCTACGGCTACGTATGAAATTTCGTTTCAATTTTTGCTATTGCTATTGCTATAGCTTTTGAAAACGTCAAAAACTATAGCAGAGCATAGCATTTATTTTTCGTAGTTTGCCTTTGACTCTGCTCCTGCTCTCGTCAAAAACGGGAGCGGTAGCGAGAGCAAAAAAAATACTACGGAGTTTCATAGTAATATCAAACCCTGGACTAACGTATTCCCGACGCAAAGCGAGATATTGCTGTATATAAACTTCGACGAATCTATTGTGAGGTTCGACGGGGAAAAAAACACAAAACACATTTCCTACTGCAAGTCAAAACTTTTATAATTAAATATCCGTAAATAAATTGCAATAGTACATAATGATATACATCTCTTTCTCTCTCTATTTTTGTTTTATATGTTTTGGATATTCGAGTTTTGGAGTTAATGCATTTTGAATACAATTGCAATTTAAAATTCAAATTTTGTGGGCAACGCCATAAAACGACTCAAAATCAATTCAATTTTGTGGTGTTTTCAATAGGTAAAAAATGCTTTACAAAAAACGCCCTGTTTGCATACTTTTAGGCCGTATTATTAATACATAGATCGAGCAAGTTTATAAAAAATCACCATTCTATCATGTATAAAATCGATAAAAGATGATCATTTTATGACATAAAAATGACATTAAAAATAGTAAAGAGATCGCCAAAGCAAATCTTGAACTTAAAAAAATGATAGATGAGTCGGGAAATTGGTTAAATTGCGGGAATACGTTCCAAAAATTTTCAACGCAAATCGAAACAACGCTAAAGATGAAACTAAGTGTACACCTAACTACCTTGATATTTTTTCTCGTGCTCTTGTCCCACTTTGCACAATTAATAAATTGCTGGCTTGATACCGATCCGGACATTTGGGACGATAACTTATGTCCCAGAAAGTAAATTGCCGATCATACTGTATCGGGTAAGACAGACACTTTAAGGTGTTGAAGGGTTAAGCAATCGTGATCAAATATGATTGTTATGTTTAATTACAATTTTGAGTGCAACAATAAAACAAGTTGATATGTATTTTGCTTGAATTTTATGTTTTTATATAAATTAATAAGCTTTACTCAGGTGTTTCATAGTTATAGTTTTTGAACTTGTCAGCTTAAACCATATACATACATAACTTAACAAAGAAACCATTACACGGATTAACAGACACAGTTACAAATAGCTTTTTCATACTAAAATCTTTAAACATTTTCGACAACCAAACAGACCAAAAATTGTGTGAAAATTACAATACAATTAAATAATACGCACAAATGCCAAAAACCAAGTCAAAAAGTAATAAAAAATAAAACCAATAGAAAACGAAAATATTGAATAGTTAATAGCTTTTGCCAACTAATTCTCTATCTCTATCTCTGTCTCTCACACACACAATTTTGAGATAATAATAGAAAAAAACACCATTTTTGAAATGCTTATATCTCTTAACCGAGACTGATTGTCTGCCCTTTCATTCAGTTGGATCACTTAAAGTCTAAGAGCCTGTTGTTTGTGCTGTATGATGTATGTGTGTGTGTGTGTTAATTTAACAATTGGCTAGCTAATTACAACATTGCGCTTTACATTTAAATATAAGTTTTACTATTAGACCTTTAAAAAAGTATTGCAACAAACTTTACTCTCTCTTTATACAAAAAAAGAAAAAAAAAAAAAAAAAGCTAGAAATAGTTTAACGTTTTCATTTTCAATTTTTTTTTTTTTGTTTTTGATTGTTCAATTTAAAGCAGTTTTGTTTTTAAGTGTTATCGTGTACCATGATTAGGATTACACCTTCAGCTTGTCAGCGTTATCAAAAGTTGCCATAAAAAAGTTTACAACTAGAGTTCTTTTGTGTGTGTGAGTGCATATACATTGATACATATAAACTATATATATATATGTGTGTGTGTGTGTGTGTGTGGCATTATATTGTACCTGATACTACTTTAGAATACACTTTTCACATTTTTATAGAGAAATACATGTAGGTATTTCGAAAATATACGTATATATACTCGTATGTGTAGCAATTAAGTGCTTCTTGTCTGTGGGATGATTGTGGGGCCCTGTAAAATTGTGCCTCAATCTATAGAAAACATTTATATAAAAAAGTTAAATCAGTTTTTGCATTATCTCTGGTTGTTTTTTCTCTCTCTCTCTCTGACATTCTTATCCTTAGTTTACTTGGTGACGGCTCAGGTGAGGTGGGGTGGGATTGGGTTTTTGTTGAGGTCTGGTTCGGATCCGTATCGGTTTTTTTTTTTTTTTGGGTTACACTCTTGCTATTAAACCTATTCAACATTATCTGACGATTCATGTGGTGAGTAAGTTTAACGTTTTTAATGTTATAAATTATTAAAAAACAAATAATAGATTGAATGTTTCATATTTATCGCCATTCATTTGGCTTCCCATAATTCAGCCAATTGTCAATAGTCATGCGCATTTCCATTGCTGATGCTCTTTGTTGTTACCAAATCGTTTGGCTCTTTCTTCCACTTCCACCGACTCCTACTTCTTCATTATCTTCATCTATTACCTTGCTAAACACTTAAAGTACACATAATGAATATCATCGTAGTAGATCTTAGTAGTAGTTATTTGACTTTGCGTTGATGCAGACTAGAGCTACTGCTGTCCGGATTCAAGATGGCATCGTTGCTCGATAGTACGCCCTCCTTGAAATAGCCATCCTCGAAGGCAGTGGCATGCCCATTGCTCTCCTTAACATATTCATCCTCCAGCACAGGCTACAAGAAGAAGAGAGATTATAGTTTAGTTTCAACTTTTTCCACAATCCAATAAATTGATTCTATTATTGATGATTCTATATACATATGAGAATGGATCAACTCATTGCTATAGTTTTAGGGGTTTCTTGAATAAATTTGTCTGCATTTTTTATGTGAAATTGGTGTTTAGCTATTTTGAAAAGATATTTTGGTGGCTTTTACTAGTTTTTTTGGTTAAACGATTCTATTGGTATTGAAATTTAATTAGGAATTTTCGTTAGAAAATTGAATAATGACAAATCATGGACACTGAGGCACGTGCGTCTGAAATACTCAAGCTAAAGTTCAAATGCGCTGCACTTGTGTGAGTGTGGTGTGTGTGTGTGTGTGATGCTTTTCTAATGGACATGATTGCGATTAGGCCTTCGCATCCGGCTTCACATGTGCGCGCTAATTGAAACGTCCCCCGCAAGCGTTGAAAGTTTGCAAGTGATGTTTGCTTTGCTTAACTTAGCTAGTTAGAATTTTTAAGTTGATAAACAAAAATGATGATACAACCGACTGCCCGATCGACTGACTGGCTGACTGGACTGAGTTAATGTCAAGTGGTCTGGCCGTCTGTCTGTGCACTGCTCATTGGGCGAGAGTTGTCAATTTGTTTGTTTGGCCATGGCCAATAACTAATAGCATTCAAGGGCCACTTGATTTAATGTTGTTTAATTGCGCATCAATGCTAATAGCGCAACTTACCATGCAGGCACCCTTATTGCTGCCGTTTCCGTTGACCAGGGGAGCATCACCGGAGCTTAAATGCTTCCCATTGCCATTCGCTTGCAGACGACCATTCGAGTGTCCGTTCACTTTGACAGCCTGCTTGGCCTGGCGGCGACGCTGGACACTCAGATATTTGGCTTTGTAAAAGTCGGAGAACAGAAATAGGAACATGACGCCATGCAGACCAATCCAGACCATGAAACCCTTGGGATAGTCACATTCGCGGAACAGCAGCTGGAACTGATGCGTGAAAATGGCCACGAATTGAACCTAAAAAACAAAACCAAAGATTTTTGAATCAACAAACAAACAGTAAAATGACAGATAACATATCTATCGATGCCAATGTAATTACCATTTGGAAGGTGGTCAGATACTTCTTCCACCATATATACTTTTTATAGTTTGGACCCATGGCGGCGACCATATAATAGAAGTACATCACAATGTGTACAAACGAGTTGAGCAGGGCAAAGAAAGTGCTGTGTCCACCTGCGATAAGAGATAAGGTAAAATTAGATTCTAATTCATTTATTGGGTCACGATAAGGCGGCAAACACAGAGCTGGAGCAGCAGTGCGCACCTGGAGCAAATTTGAGGCCCATCCAGACGGAGAATGGCATGCAGCCATGATGAATGACATGCAGAGTGGATACATGCTCGTTCTTCTTGCGCAATATGAAGAAGAGTGTGTCAAAGAATTCGGTAAATTTAGATATGTAGTACCACCAACAAATGTTGACCATCTGCAATGAGATTGAACATGGTGTTAAAAAGATCTCATATCGAAATATAGACGACAATACTTACACGCATGGCCAGGGGACTGTTGCTGTAGTCAACGGGCTGACATTTGAGACTATAGTGGCCCCACCAACCGCTCATTAAGTACTACAAAAAGCAAGAAAGATATATGAGTTAGTATCGGTATGTATGAGGGTTTCTTTTCCTTTTAACATTGTTTTCATACAATTCTACATTAAAAATGTGGATAAATCCAAAATCAAAGGAAGTATGAGCCCAACGGAGCTAAGCTGACATAAGAGATATTCGATTTCACGAATAATATTACTATTGCATACGGTTGTGTGTTTGTGTGGGCGACTCTAACCTCATAGAAAATCCATGCGCTGAATATCGTCTGTATGGCATTGTAAATGACTAGCACCGAGCGTAGCTCCATTGGTTTTCTCTTGGCCATCAGTTGTGGTCCCAAAGATTTGCTGAAGTATGCATAAAATATGCACATACCAAGTGTGGGTAACGGTGAGGACATCAAGAAAGAAGTTATTAACCCGAGGATCTAACGAAGAGAGAGATTCAAAATATGAAATATATAGAAAACTGAAAGATCAATTTACTTACCGCTCTTATTGTCGAAGAGGTCATTGTACCAGTCGCGGGCATCATGCAAAATTACATCCATTTTGGCTCTTTGCTTTTCTTTTTATTATTAATCTATAGTTATGTTGTTGTGTATTATTATTATTTTTCTTATGAGTAATGTATATGAATCTGTAATGGAAAATTGAGAAGCATTTCGTTAATATGTGTTTTAAAGTGTTGATTTTTTGTTTTCTTTTGAAAATGAAACTCAAAGCCAACTCTGGAATTAACAATTTTGCGTTGGAATCGTAAACCAGAGTGAATCGAGAGTGGAATAAACCAAATGCCGCACAAAAAAATAAAAACGGAAAATTTACACAGATTCGGAGCGAATTAAAATAAGGCAATTAATTAAAAAACAACAAAACGCACAAAAGCAAAAAGGAAGCACACAAATATTTTATATGCCCCAAGTACGATAAATGACATTGAACTTGCCAACAGACAGTAAGAGAGAAAGAGAAACAGAGACAGAGAGAGAGAGTGAGCTAGAGAGTGGCCGAACAGAGTTTTTGAATATCGCAAGCTTGATACTCTCCTTATCTCTCACCATGTATGTACATATGTACATTTATGTACGATTATGTTCTCTTTTTTGTGCCTCTCTCCCAGACACCAGTTTTAATTGCATGGCAAAAATTCATGCAATTAAAAATAAAATCATTTGACCGTTAATCAAACACCAGAACAGGAAACTAAATATGTATGTAGTCGTAAATGTGGGCGTTAATTAACAGTTTTTCTTCGATTACATCGATAAGTAATTACATGCATTATACAATGCAAGCCGTTATTTGATTTAGGGACAACAAAGAGAGTGCACTTTGATGCCGCTCTCACATTACATTCCATTCAAATTGCTCAACTGCTCTCAGGGGCTTTTTGGTGGGGTAGTGGGGATGTTATTTGGCACAGATTTTCATATGTTTCACAGCATGCATATGTATGCTTGACCCCCGTCTCCTCCTTTTCTTATGCTGTCTACGCCCTTGACTGGGTTAATAACCGTCTGCTTGGCGCTCACTGTCATCTTTCTCTTTTTGGGCTGGGGGGAGGCATTTGAATATCAATCGAATTTGTTTTCCTCATTTGAGTAGAAGGATCAGTGCAAATGAAGTTTGCCTTGGCCATGCTTTTTGGGGAA
The DNA here is from genome assembly GCA_018150345.1 of Drosophila equinoxialis. NCBI lineage: Eukaryota > Metazoa > Arthropoda > Insecta > Diptera > Drosophilidae > Drosophila > Drosophila equinoxialis. Next base: position 365,281 of record JAECWI010000531.1, on the reverse strand, counting down.
CCACTTAAAAAGTTGTCGTTGCTGCAAGCGGTTTTTTGTTTTTTGAATGTCATGAACAATGACTGGCTACGTAAGTGGCCCCTCCGCCGCTGCCCCTGTCGCTATCTCTGTCTGCCCCACCAGCGGTTACTCAATCCACCGTTGACAAAAATGTGCCGCTTTTATTACCGTTGCTCATAGCTTTCGCAATTGTTGTTATTGCTGGCTGGCTGGCTGCCTGACTGACTGGCTGGCGTTGTGTGGGTCAGTGGCACGTTCAAACCTACACGATACAATCATTTAAAGCGAAGGTGTGCAGCATCCCAAAGAGAGAAAAGTAAAAGAGGTAGATACAGGTGTGTGTGTGTGTGTGTGTGTGAGTGGCACAAAGACGATAAATTTTGGCATTTGTTTTTAGCGCTTTTGCATAAATTATGAAATCTTAAAGTGACGCTAACGCCGCACACAACTCAGCAGCCCCTCCCCGCTGCCGAAATGTTGACAGTTCGTTCGAATTGTCAAGGTAAATAGAGAGATATATGTATGTATGTATGTATTTATGTGAGTATGTATGTGTGTATATTGGGGGGCAGGGCATTGCAAATCCGCTTATATAATAGGCTCGTCCAGAGTGCCAGTGCCAAGAAGAAGAGATACAAAGCGCAAAGCGAAGCAAATAAAAATTTGCAAACAAGTGGGTGCGGATACAGGAGTACTGTGAGAATATATACATACACACACACATATGTACATACATTCGTGTATATGTATGCACACATATTTGCTGTGTCATCGTCTGCGCCCAGTTAAACAATCAATGAGCCGCATCAAGAGACGCCAAGACTGCCAACCAAGCACCCTCCATCCGTCTAAAAACTCTTCGTCTTCCACTTGCCAATCACTGCCCCTGCCCATCATTTCAAGAGGCAGAGTGTTGGGGAAAGATCGATGGGAGATCGGTGCAGGAAAAGGCGTTTACATGAACATGTTTACACGGTCTGTTATGCAGTTGGTGTTGTTTTGTTGCTGCCGGCTTGCATTTTCGAAATCAATTAGACCAGCTACGCCCACCGCAGCTCCCAGTATACAACCCCGAACCACCCATCACCGCATCGACACGTAAATAGTTTAGAGTATGTTGATTTTATCGCCCCGATGGCACTATGTAGGTTATAAGGCCATGCATGCAACCATCGCCCCCTTCCTCCCCAACGTCGGTTGTCCATTGTCATAGTAGGTACATTTAGAAGACTTAATTAAGTGTAAAATCGATGCAGAAGCGCGCTAATTGTGAATCCTAGACAATAAACGGACGATGACGCATGACGAAGACCCCCTCTCTGGGTCTGAGTCACAGGGCGAATGCTTAATCTAAGGCCGATAGGAAGGCAATTTCCCTTGAAGCCAACTCATACCAATAATTGCCCTCACAGTAATCAGTAATCAGTGCCTATTGGATTCTTATCACACTCACACTCACAAGAATATCGCCTTAAGAATGCAAATTTAATTTAGAAATTTCAACTTATAATTTTTACTATTTTTCGCAGGTGTATCAATTGACTTCGATTAGCCAAAGGTGGCAATTAATGTATAATCTGGCCTTTTTGCACTTGTGCGATTGACTAATTGGATTTGGGGGTGATAAGCACACAAGATTAGCCAAGAGTTGGCTAATAAAACAAAGCGCGCGCACACAAACACAGACAAAACACTTGAGTGGGGCGCGTCCCCCATCTGATCAGTGGCACTCGCTTATTTCAGCCAGCCGACAAATTGAGATCATAAAAAAAATGTGCTTCTGACCAAGTAGATGTTGTTGTTGTTGTTGTTGCTATTGCTGTTATCGATATCGATCGCTCTATAGTCCCGGCACGTTTGAAGAAGGCACACTTGGTCCGATTATACAATGCGGCAAATTTCAAGCAAAAGTTCATTAGTTTTTAGCCACGCACCTGGCTTATTTTATTGTTATTATATTAAATTAGTTTGTTGCTTTGTGTTTGTTTGTTGTTTTTTTTTTTTTTTTTTTAAGTTTAGTTTTTTTCTTCTTTTTGGTTTTATTTTTTATGCATTTGTATACAGGTACATATGTAAGTGTATATGTATTTATATGGTGTGTGTTTACAACGATTAGATAATCACTAACAAGACAAGACAAGACAATCACAAGAGAGCAGAAATTTTATAATATTATTATTATTATTTATTTTGTTAACTGTTTTTTGATTATCATTATTTTGTTGGTTACAGGTTTTTTCTTTATATTTTATTTTGTTCCGATGCTTTACCTTGCACGCTTTTCAGCCAACTGACGGTTGGTTGGATGTGCGTCTGAACCTTATCAGGGAGGCACAAAAACGACAACGACAACGACCCACCAACAGACCGACCGACCGACCGACTGCCCGTGATGTTGGAATCGATCAGTGCGCGCACGAGCAAAGCGATTATACGGTGAATCACTCCAAGCACCAGAGAGGGATACACTGAAAGCGAGCGAATGAACGAACGAACGAATGAACGAACGAGCGGGTAAGCGGGAGATTTTGGGATAGAGCGGGAGCGGCAGAAGAGCTTATCAAAGTAACAGCCAACGGCGCAGACACCAATCCGATTCCGCTACTTGAACCGTTGGCCAGCGTGCCAGAAATACAACTGACTTTGGCTTCCGATCCGAGACATGGAGCTTGGCTTAACTCGGCCAGTGTCACCCTCCCCTCCCCATAATGGTTTATGCTCCACTCTAGCTTACATTGCAAAATACACAGAAAGAAAATCACAGAGAAATAGAGAGAGAGAGTGGCAGAGAGAGAGAGCGAGAGCAAGACATTCGTCTGAAGCTGTGGCGGCAGGTCGCCATCATCTGATGTAATGGCCATTTTTTTCTTTTTTTCTATGCATTCAATTTTTGGCCAGTGGTCAGAGCTGGCTTTTAGCCATTAGAGCAGCTGCCAAAACCACTTTCGCTTTCCGGGTTGACTATGTGAGCGATCTGTGTCAGTGGCTCTACGTATGGAGAAAGAGAGACAAAGAGAGAATGTGTGTGTGTATGTGTCGGTGTGGGGCAGACGTTTTGCAGACGCCAAGCTTGTGCTGCATGCAACAAGTGTGCAAACAAAACGAGACCAAACAAAGTTTTTGCCACTGCCACGAAAGTACGTTAAATTGCAATTAATAGTCCAGCAAGAACTATTTAAACAAGTAAAATCGAACCATGAAATAAATAAAACAATAGCTGGAAAATATCCATTTTAGCTTTTCCGGAAATCTTAACTAAATTAAAACTATTGACTTAACGATAATCGGAATTATTACAACTGAAGATTTAATTCAAACTAAATGAATAACGAATGGACTAGCTTTTGCTTAGTTTGCTCTTCTTACCCCAAACCTATCAAAACTCAGGTTTAATCGAATTATATAGGGTCGATAACCTCACAAAGTAGGTATATGAATAAGTAGTTAACAAACTTTTCGAAAAATCTATAAACTTGGCATGGTTGAAAATGCTTATCCGTCCAAACTGAAATGCTGGTGAATGTGAATAAGAAAATAGTAAGTCAGGGCAACTGCGGCTGTTCGAATTTAAGAAACCGTTAACTGCATGCTTTGAGGCCTAATTTGTTAACTGGTTGGCTAAGCAGAGACGCCGAACCACTGCCAGACATGGCCAACTGAAAACGGAATATTATATTATACATATTATTCTTGATATTTTTTATAGAAATGTTTCTCTTTCTGCCTCATTGCCTAATGATATGCAAATGTGACGAGTTCTTTCAACAAGTTATAGCTGGGCTTTTAGTCAAAGGCACTGCCCCTGGCTAACCGGGTGGGCGTTTTTCTTAATACATTGTGATAAAGTTTTACAAAGAAATATAATTAGTAAATAAAAATTTATCACTTTTACGCAACAATCGAAGGTTGAATGTATTCTGGGGAAGAAACTAAATTAATCAACCAAAATGTATCTAGAAATATAATGAATCATTCGATTCGATAGTTTAGTATATAGGCGACACATACAGTCACACACACACACACACACACACGTGTTATCGTATCTTTAATATATTACCAAATAGCACATATAGATTAAACATTTCAAACATTTCAAAGCTCAAGTGTTGAGCTAACAAAAACCCAAAAAATGCGTACCTACACCTTGATTATGTGCGAGGGATACTTGAAAAGTTGTTGCTGTTATATTCTAAGGGCTCACAGTTCGTACCATAGAAAATCCTAGCAATTACATTGTCTTTATAAACGGAATAAAAGCAGGAACTTGGGAACTAGTCGTGATTGTCCACAGAAATACATGACCCAACAAGCCAAATAAAAATAAATATAAATTAATTTAGGAAGCAGAAATTCCGTTCTTTATCGTGGCCTTTTCTCGCGAGACAGGACCAGCAGGATTCAGAACGGTTGCTGGATGGAATGTCTCCAAATATATGACTTTTGATCTTATATCTCGTTGCTCTATCCAATAGTCAATTGTAGATGCTTTTAACGGACTATCTTGCAGGAAGTTATGACATGCACGTGGCAGCTAATTAAAGGTTGCACTCTGAACATTTAGCTTAATACATTGTAGAGATGGCAGCCAACAAATGTTTGCCTTAGGGCAAAAACCAATTGAGAAATTCATGCCATTGGCACCACCTTTAGAATGTATAGGCGAAAAACAAATAGGAAATCTATTTAAAAGTTATTTGCCTGCATCAAGTTACATATATTTGTCAATATCTTTAGAATCGCAAAAAACTTCACCTTGGCCTCTTCGACAATTTGGTTAATTTGGCGAATAGAGAAACAAAAAAAAAGCAAAAAATGGCATGAAATTAAAAAATAATACGCAAAGCGGGTCAAAGTCAAAAATTTATTACAATACGACAGAGTAAGTCGGTCGTTCGGTCGGTCCTCCGCCCTTCCTCTCTCTAAAAGGGGGAATTGAACGTTTGTTTGTCTCGTGCTCCGAGTACGATAGAAAATTGCACAAATCAACAACAACGAAGCTTTCTTACAAAACGGAAATAATAACACGTAGCCCTAAATGAATTTCATGGTCAAATTGCGAGTGTGCAGCCAGCAGAAGAGTCAGCCACATATATATGTATCTCGTTAGATGGCTTAGACCAATTATGAGTATACGAGCAAAATCACAAATTTGTAGTTTGAAGCCACGCAGATTGTGGCTACTGAATCCTTTTGTATGTATATCTAATTAACGCTAGGTGGCGCTGATTGATTGGCCAAACAAAATGGCGTCGTCGTGTAGGCTCACATGCCTCACACTGTGTTCAACATGGTCTCAAAGCAATACATATGTTATTTATGAATGAGTTGGGCATACATACAGATATATTGGGAAAAGAAAAACACCTGCCAAACCAACCGAGCCACCAACTAAGACACACACACACACACACACCATAACACACAAGCAATTGGTTAACAAAAAGGCAAACAACAACACAAGAGCCAATTAATTTTTGATGCCCTGAAAATTGGCGCAATAAATGAGTTCGCGTCCAACGATTTCGCTAGAGATGAGCATAAACATCATTTTGATTGGGTGAATTGCGTTGAAGCAATCATTAAAAGTGGAGCTCCTCTTGTATTTAGGACAGATAAGATCAAAATTATGGGATTATAAGTCATTTTGTCCAATAGATAAACCGTTTCTTATCCTTTCTAGCCTTTCCTTTGTTTTGGATAGCTCAGCCAGTTCTTTTTCAACAATATTGTTGAAAGAGTGGATCCCAAAATTTTGTATCCAATTTGCAATTTTTGAACAATTAATCGATTGAAATATTATTTAATCGAAAGACACTTATCGATGCAAAACAAACGATTATTGCGTGTGTATGTGAGTTTAATGAAAATTCTTCCTAGAATTCGAGACATGGGATTCTCTTTCGAAGTGATTTTTCAAATATCTCAACCAAAATGTCAGCGATATTTTGATCCTAAATTTTGATGTTATCGAACGACAATCGAAATGAACTGATATAATCGGATTGAAATTCTTTTATAAAAGTATTTAAAATGCATTCAAATTGTTTCAACAATGTAATCGTAATTAAATTGTAACTCTTCTTTCTAGGCCAAATGGATCATCACTCAAGAAATTTCACAGAATAAATTGAAGGTAATAATTATAAAATTAGATCATGTTTGCCTTTCAGTCAGTGTCGAACGGAGAGGGGGCCGGGGTGGATGTGCCAGTAAGTCGACAAGCAGCTCGTTCTTAACAGGTTCAATGGCCAATTGACTAAATGCTGAAAGTGAAACGAATGTCTATTACCCTTCAAAAATGGGTCAACCTATTGTAAAACGAAATGAAGTAAGTAAATAAGATTGCAACTACTTTTATTCTATCCAAACGAGGTAATGCAAATTATCAACATTTCGCTCATCTCTAAGCATTGAAATCGGCAGTTAATAAGCCCCAGCAAAAAAAAAGAGGTCACAGTGTAAATATATATTAAAAATAAAAGAAAAAAGCACCAACCAGACGAGCCAAAGTAGCTCAACGCCCAAAAGAAACAAAAAAAAAAAAAAACCCAAAACCAAAACAAAACCGAAAGAAAAAAGCAAAAGCTCTTCAAGTGCGTGACGTACGTTTCGGCGTTTTGGCCGACTCGTTGGGGCAATGCTAAAAACACAAAACAAAAAACAACCTGCAGCCAAAATAAAGTGAAATGCTTAGCATTCCAACCGTTTCAATGGCCAAATAAAGGCGATCGCCTTTGGCGCTGATAATGTTGAAATGAAAGCGCAAGTATAGCCATCCGATCCGATCCGATCCGATCGACCCAACCCCAACTGTGTGAGTACCCGGCCCATTCCTTTCGATATCTGTTTATTTGCTCGAACAAATGAAGGCCCCAACTACATCTTCGAAAGTTTCACTCAACTGGGAACTTGTTAATAATATCAAAAAGAAGAAAATAAAAACCGCCGGCATAAGTAGATATGTATGTATGTACATACAAACATACATATTTATGAATGCATAATTTTTAATTTTGGTTTTTTCTTTTCACTGGCGCATTCTAAGTTGTAGTGAAACTTTCAAGTTTACGTTACATAACCAAATATCAAAAATATCAACGCCAAAAATATGTTTAGCCGGATGACGTTAAAGTTTGTATACCCTTTCTGAAAATATATGGACTTCAAATGGAATTTCCTTTGATATAATGTGGGAATTCTCCATTTTTTCAAGGGCAAGAGTATGTCAACAGGTTGTCTTTCAAAAAAGCTGTTTTCTTGGTTCTTTTTGTTATACTTTATCAACGAAGAAATAAAATATAAAAAAAAAAAAACATATGACCTTGATTTCTGGGCAAATTTGTGGCGATTTTTCTGCGCTTGGCAGTAGGGCCAATGAAATTCGAAATGTTTTCCATGTTCTCTTAAGTCATCTAAACCATATCATAGCGAACGAATGAAGAAATTGAGATACTCGAGACGGATTCGTAACTTATAAAGTTTAAAATAATAATTGTGTCAACCTAATTTGACCATTTCAAAATATTCAAACATAGGACTGCAAAACGAAGGCAATCTGACTGAAACAAAACAAAGTTAATGTACTCTTTTTGCAAGGGTAATAAAGTTCGTACGCTTAAATACTCTTGCGTATTCGGGGTTCATTTTGCGATAAACTCAATTAACGACTTAAACTTGGGCACAAGCCAACTTCAAAAAGTTAACGATATATAAAATATCTTGCGATCGGAGGCAACTATAAATGTTTGAACTTCTGCTAAAAACTAAAACAATCAACTTTGGTTAGGATATAAAACCTGCCTGGAAACTAAAATGGGAGGGCCCAAAGATAAACGAAAACGAAAGGGAAGATACGCAAAAAAAAATATATATATATAAATATTTATATATGTACATCCCAAAAACAAGATAAACCTTCCACCAGACAAATGTGCGAGCCAAAGTTGTTAAACTTCGAAAAAAAAAAAAAACGATAAACTGCATGATATATGTGGGACAAGAGTTTCGAGATTGTTCGTTGGTTTATTGGACTTTAATTTTGAGTTCAGTATCGCAATATTTAAAGTGAATATAATTTATAATCTCTTCAAAGTATTCATCATTAGAAAAATATTTATCTACAAGTAGAAATACCCCCCAAAAAAATGGATATACTAAAGTATTACTAATTGGAACTAAGGGATTATTTTGCTGGTTAACTGTTTATAATAGTTTTATTCTATCCATTCTCTCATCGAAATACCTTTATAATTTGTCTCTGAATCAATAAAGGGCCTTAAATGTGTGCCAATTTTGTTTTCTATTGACTAAATTAGAAACTTTTTCTGTTTAGCTTTGATAGCATTGACTTCATTTTGTTTAAGAATGCCAAACAGTTTAGGTTGGTTTTGCCGGTTCGTTTCTCACACTGAAGATTCGAATATATGCAAATTATACACATATAGAACCCACTTACATCATGAATAATAAAATATGGGTAAAATTCTAAAGGTTTTTTCATTCAAATCGAATTGTAATCGAGTTTAACAGCCAGCATCGGCATTCGAGAGAAGACTTTCAACTGTTTGGTAATAATGTGTTGCCGCATCTAACGGCATATTTTGGCTTCATCAACATCACCGCAGCAGCAGCAGCAGCGGCAGCGCCGCAGCAGCAACAGGTGGTGTTTTTGAAATGTTTGTGGTCAAACACAATCAAAGAAATGTGTTGTGTGTGTGACAACAACAACAAAATGTAGTACAATGACCGTAACAAAATAGGTAGGAATCGCATTGATTTTTGTCGTTGAAAATTGAAACCGGTTGAGGAAAAGAACTTTTTGGATTGTTTTGATCATCTAAAACGCAAAGTGCCTATGAAGCATGAGATGCCAAAATACAACACACACACACCACACACTCCACCTACTTACTTACCTATATCTATGTGTGTACCTAGTATACCTCCAAGTCTATGCATACATATGTCTTTGTGGTCTGTCCAATCCACCATCCCACAGATAAACATACATACATTAATATGGTCTCATCGCCACCGCGACTGACCGACCGACCACCGAAAGAAGAAAACAAAAAACGCTCGTGGACTTTGAACCAAAGCTGCTCGACGTTCATCGTTTTGCACTGAAATGAAATTTCTATGTGCTACGGAAACAATATATGAACCATACATACATAAAACAAAATATATGTACATATATATATACATGATTGTGCTGCGGCGAATTTTACTCTCAATAAATGAAAAACGAAACTGAGATATACTTGTCGTCCATTATATATGTATACCTATATGTATGTATCTATATCTATATGTACTTGTATTTGCTGATGTTACTTTGTAGCGAGGGACTATCAATTGAATGATTAAAATTTTTCAACATTTAACAAAGTTTGCTTATATTATTACTTACAAGGTTCCATCCAGTGCTACTACAATTAGCCATTTGCTATTGACTGTGCTATTAACAGTTGACGTAAGTCATCGACTGACTGACTTCTACAATTTTTGTGTCTTCTATCCAGAATTGTGTTTAGTGCTTTGCTTTAGGGCCAAAGATCAATGGAATTCTATTAGCACCTTGGGATTCGTTATGCACATTGGCATTAGACTGACTGCAATTCCCCCAAATACAATATTTGCATAATCCAAACAAAACTCAAGTCAATAGGAATTTCAGTACTTGCCAAGGAATGCAATTAAAACGTATTTACAATATTTTTGCCTTTGAACTTACGCTCAATTTACATATGTACATATATTTCATCTGATCATTGTTTTATGCCAAATCATCATGATTTGTTTATATACTTAAGCATAAATTATGAAGAACTTTTAATTAAAATGGTTCTCTTCATTATTATTCTCTGAAAATCATTACTCCTACTCGTAATCATCATAAGTTGTATTAAAAATGTACTTGAATTTACCTCAAAATTTACTTCAAAACATTTCAATCAAATATTAAGTAACTTAACAAAAAATTATTACACAAAATGTTAAATCAAAAATACAAAACCAATTACTTTTAATTTGTAATTTTTAATTAAGGAAAAAAACCCTTATATAAATTATAGTTTTGGTTGAAATTCATTTCTATCCAATTACTTTATAATCAAATAATTTTTGACTCGTTTTATTCCGCGATGAATTAACTATTATATTAAAATTTAATTAAAAACAATCATTTTATTGGCAACGCTTTTTTTATTATTTCTATTAGAATAAGAAAACTTTAGGGCCAGAAATGTTTTTTTTTTTTCAAAGCAACTCCCAAACTTTAAAGTATTTGAAATTGTTCATTATCGTACTCCGACAATCAATTACTCTACTCATAACGATTACAAGTTGTATTGAAAATTTACTTGGTACTTGGTGAATTTCAGTTTAGGTTTACATTTTCGTTCAACACCTTTCAATACTTTTAAATACAAATTGTACATAAAAAAAAACTATATTATAAGCAAATAATGCACAAAAGGTGAGTTTGTCTGTAGCTATCGAGAATCATTGTAAATTAGTAAGATTTATTGGCCTCAAGTCGGCTAAAACCCAGTCATTTGGTTAATTACATGTTTTTATTGCCTATATAGGCGTTTATTTTCAAAATTTACGATATGTATAGTCTTTAGGTATTTCAACTGAATTAAAATCAAATTAAATTTAAAATTCCAGGCGGATTCGACTATTTTAGACGAATGAATTTATGTTCATAAGTAATTTAAAGTAATTGGTTGGTAATTTAATACACTAAAAGCTGGTAAAAATAGTTTTTAGTCAATTTTTTTTAAGAAAAACTGTGTTCATTTTATCATTCAACTTATTAACTTGAATGACAATTTTCGTATACAGTAGATTCCGGTTATAACGACGCTCAAGGGACCAACGATTTTCGTTCTTCTATCCGGAAGACGTACTAACCGGAGGTCCTTTCATATTGGCACCAACCAATCACTCATCGAACTTAAGTCGCTATAACCGAACGGACGTTATAAGCGGAGTCGTTATAACCGGATTCTACTGTATTTCCTTCAAATCAAAAACTTACAAATTGGGGAAAATCTATGAAATGATATGTGAACAAAAAATTAATGATTTATAAATAAATAAAACAGAATTTCCGTTCGAAATTCGGAAATATCTTTGAAATTATTCGAACATGTAAAAAAAAAACCGTTAGTTTTATACCCTTGCAAAAAGGATATATTAATTTTGGTCAAGTGTGAACGCAAGAACGAAGCATCTCCGACCATAAAAAATATATATACCTATTCTTAATCAGCACGACAAAACCAGATGAAATAGCCATGTCCGTCCGTCTGACGAAGCGAACTCCTCCTAGTCCGTTAGAGCTACAGAGCTGAAATTATGCATGTAGGTTTGTATATACTGCACAGTTTGTACATATATCTCGGATTCAGCCGGATCGGATCAATATATCATGTAGGTGCCATACAAACGGCGAAGTTGCGAACAGTGACTTTTCTCAATAACTTCGATATTTTCAAAGCTATTGTCGTGGAATTTAATATTGGTGAGTTATACCCATTAACAACTGTCCCAAATTTGGTCAAGATCGGTTGACTATATCATATAGCTCCCATAGGAACAATCGCTCGAAAACAGTGACTTTGATCCTATGCTAAGATGGTAGGCCGTTCTTTAGCAAACATTACACTTTTTAGATAAAACGTTTTTCCACTTTGAGGGCTATGGGTAAGGAAAGAGTTACCAAAACAGTTGCAAGGGTATAGAAACTTTTACTCGGTCGAAGTTAGCCCTGGCTCTCTGCTTTTTAAAATATTCTAGGTGAACACATATACATAAATAAACGTATGGCTCTCTAAACTCAAACGTCATTTCTGCATTTAGCTACATTTTTTTCCGAATATCTTTTGAGATTCGATTACGTACATACATTGAAATCAGTTTCCGAACAATGTGGTGTCCAAATCAATTTAGCTTTTCCCGCCCCGGTAGTTTACGAATCTTTGCAAATCCTTAAAAGGAGAATATCTACATATATGTACTTATATATGGATATTGGTTTCATTATCCGTATCAAGGGCTTGTCATGAATGTATGGATCAAGAAAATGCATAATTTGTGAAGTGGAGCTGCTCACGTTTAAACAAAGGGCCGAAATAGTTCTTTTTTAAGCGTGAGTAACTGTACTTGAGCATAAACGGTTAGGCTGAACTTTCATTCGGTTAACAGTTAAGGTTACACACTCTCACACACGACTACATATGTATGTATATGTAAATATGTGTGTCAGTTGCAAGTTGCAACTAATTTGTAAGTATTTGGCGCATTAACTTGCTGACCTGGCAGAAGAGAAGAGAAGAGAAAGAAGAAGAATGCAAAAATGCAGCCAACTGCAGTTTCCGCATTGCAGACAGGTGAAACTTGTCTTGTCTTGATTGACACAGGTGGCAGCGGCTTTAACGGGCTACTCAAAAAACATATATATTTGTATGTATTAATTTAGCACAGGGCTGCGACTGCGTGATGCAATAATATGTGGACTGAGTATTACGAAAATACATGCGTGTGTGTGTGTGTGTGTGTGTGTGTGTGGTCAATTGTCGCCCGCATTAGCAATTGAAATTGAACAATGTTTGCTTTGCCCTCATGCTGAATTATTTGAAAGGGTCCCCCTCGAAAGGGTCTTGTCTACGCCCCTGAAGCATTGCTCTCACTCTTGCTCACACACACACAAAACACTCTCCGATGCCGTTGTTCTCTTAAGTGGACTGTTGCTTCCTCTGGCGCTCTCTTTGGTTTTTGGGTGCGGGACATGCGTTTTTTTCGGTTTTTTTTCTTCGTTAATTAAAACCATTTTGGGGCCATTTTGGGACAATGCGAAAGTATGGGGGCAATGACTAATTTTCTTCTACATCCCAATTTTCTTCTACATCCCCTTATCAAGAGATGCGAGAGTCACCAACAAGTGGGCAAAAGACTTACCGCCAAATATTTATGCTTAGGGGTCCACCGGCGAAACGGGCAGGGGGCAGTTGAAGAATTTTATTTTGCTAAATTTTAAACCACGCACATATACACTACACATTTAATTTATTTCTATCTACATACATAAACGAACACCACCGGCGTTAAATTTCCGCTACGCCCACAATCCGAACAGCCAAATAAAATGTGTCTTTTATTTTCAATAAAAATTGTGTTTCTTTTCCGTCACCTTGGTTACTCTTTCTTTTATTTTCCACCAATTATTTCTTCTCTTTTTCCTTCACTCAATTTACACAGCAACGTCCAATTTCTCCCACGCTTCATATTATTATTGTTTATTGTTGTTGTTGCTCGATAAATCGATGGAAATTAAAAAGTGCGATAGATCGATGGAAATTAAAAAGTGCGATAGATCGATGGAAATTAAAAGTGCGATAGATCGATGGAAATTAAAAAGTGCGATAGATCGATGGAAATTAAAAAGTGCGATAGATCGATGGAAATTAAAAGTGCGATAGATCGATGGAAATTTTTCGATGGCGATCTATCGAATATAATGACGAATCGAAAACAACATGCAACATCATCCAACATGCAACCCAACCTCATCCCATCGAACTCGGGCAAAAAGTCGAACTCCAACCACGCTGTCGAGCAAAATCGAACTCGAGCAAAAGAGTCGAACTCCAACCGCGCAGTCGAGCCGCAGAGCTGGGAAAAATATCGATTGTTGCTCGATAAATCGATGGAAATTAAAAGTGCGATAGATCGATGGAAATTTTTCGATGGCGATCTATCGAATTAAAGTTAGTCGCGACCAACATGCAACATCATCCAACATGCAACCCAACCTCATCCCATCGAACTCGAGCAAAAGAGTCGAACTCCAACCACGCTGTCGAGCAAAAGAGTCGAACTCCAACCACGCTGTCGAGCATTGTTTATTGTTGCTTCATACCAGGCATGCCAAGTCGAACATCATACCGTGGATGCCAACATCGAACAAGGCATGCCAACTCGAACCGTTGATGCCAACACAAAATAGTGGGACGTCGAAAAAAGCGGATCAAAATAGTGGGCACATTTGCACGTACTGGTCAATTCGCTCAACTAAATTGAATTCGCCCGGCCCCATAGAATAATTTCGCCGCATAACGACGAAAGTTCGAATTACTCATTTAAAAGGGTCAGATCCGTCGCTCTCTTAAAATTAAGGACCATCTCTTGGAAATGTGGAAATATCATATCTAGTGTGACCAACAAAAACCAACACTGAATTTATGTGGAAAAGCGGGAATTTTAAAGAGAAGTCAGCAAGGAGCTATTATATATTCTTTACAATCTAAATTTTAACGACGAGACTTGAACTTGACTTGACTTGACTTTTTAAATTTAATAAATGAAACTGACAGGTGCAGATTTAGTAATGCGTCGCCGAGATGGATCTGTGTTTCTATTATTCTGTAAATCTAGTGAAGGCAACGAAACCAATCGGAGCTTGAACAAGAAAACTTCAAACTTCGAAAAAGATTATTAGAAATGGCAAATTTCAAAGGTCAAAAAATTAAGAATTGCGTACAGCAAGTAGCGACTGTTAAACCACAAATTTAAAAAAAAATCACAATTTAAATTATTAGGCAACTCAGATACTAAAAATATTATATCGCCAGTCAGAGAGGTACATATGTATAAGCTAGCATTATCGGACTTCCAGTAACTACAGTTTGTCATAAACTGCTCATTCTTAGGCGTCGTTCATTATTTATTTGAAACAAACTTGATCTGTGTATTAAACACACAAAATCTATAACCAATTTTGAAAGCATTAGCTCGTAAAGTGTTTGAGATCTCCGTGCGGACGATTGTTGATGAAGCATATACTAGATACTTAACGGAGTGGGAATAGCTTCCTTCACTTGCTGATTTCAAAATACCGAACCTATAACAAGAAACATATTTTTTTTGCAATACTACTCTTTGCAATCAACATTGAAACTAGCTACGAATCCTGGCTTGTTTTTTTAAGTTGGCGCTTTTTCCTTATTTGTATGTTTTTTAAAGGATAACCTGCTACTGCCCTAATTTTATCTTCCAATCATGCCTTGGCTAAAAAAATTTCTTTCTGTTTTCGAAAATTACTGACCTTCAAATTTGTTCAACTATCGATAACACAATATATCGCATTTGCACAGTGGCTCCTGCTAGATATGTGGCGCGATATTTAAAATCAAAATTCCTTAATTTTGTATGTAATTTGAAGGGCAGAAAGTGATCTAAATATCTATTAATTTTGCTCGATCAAGTGAGCATGCCAATGTCAATTCCTTAGTGGCAACAAAGACTGTTTTAAAGATTGGCTTTTAAATCTTTGCTCGAACAACCGATGTTGTCGACCAAGTGGGCAATATTTCATTGACGCCCCTCAATTCAAGTAGATGTGGGTCGATGAGTGTGAGTGTGAGTTCACTAGACGGAAATGCATTTGGCATGTCCGGTAAAATTGGCCAAAACGAAGGAAAGCAGCTTTGTTGCTTCAATTTTCTTTCAGTTTTTCGTATTTCTTTTTCCTCTTTCTATTTTTTTGTCTTTTTTTTTTTTTTTTTTTTTGTTTGCTAAAGTTGAATGAAGTTGCTGGTAAAGCTCATTTCGGACGTATGTCTTCTGGCTTGGCGTTGTCACATTCCGATTGTTGTTCCTTCACTTGCCATTTCTATTTCAGCTTAGCCATGGCCAAATGCGTGAGTGGCATGCAATTTGCTGGTCGTGGATGTGGTTATTGTTGTTGTTCCAAGAGCAATCATGACCAACAAATCCAACAAACCTCTTGACCTCGAGAGGGGTATTGAACCTCCACCTCCCAGCAGAACTTACATTCATATCCACACTGATAAGAGCCCCAGCACTTGGCTGACCCGGCCACTTGAAGTAACTATAAAAGTCTTTGGAATTGCGTCTAGATAATCATAGCTTGTCCATCGCCCAAACCATGCAACTGCAAGGTAGGTTACCAGTTAATTTAATGCTACCATTACCCATCACTTGGTCATCTAGTTCTTGTTAGGCTACTTCTCTGCTGCCTATGCCTTTGGTTGTCGGATGTTCGTGGACAATGTATAGACACCTACGAGCCGGGCTGTCAGCATACAGTGGAATTGGGATTTCCACAGCGTCACTGCATCGACCCGACGAAGTATTGGATATGTCGTAGCCTAGGCAACCAAGCAAAGGCCGATCTGAAGTCCTGCGCTCCGAACATGGGATTCGATCAAGACCTAAACACTTGCATTCCATGGATTAACTGGCGCTGGCAGCCATGCGTTGAACCTCCTAGTCGCCCAATAGGCTGGCAGGGCTGTGATTAATGATACCTTCTGGAATTCTGAACTCAAACAATAAAAAGAAAAGTAATCAAAACGTTATCATGCAATCATTCAGTCCTTTACTAAAACTTATATGGAGCATGTGGAGCACTACCAATAATCGTCTAAGAATATCGAAATAATAATAAACCGATAAGTTCAAAACTTGTGCACTGCCATTTCTACAGTTTTTATTATAAAGTAAGTAACAATCATCATGCTTTCCAGATAAAATTAAAGACTAAAACCATTAAGTTGTTGCAAAATAAATACGATGACGTTTTTCAATTAAAAAAAATCTGTTTAGTAGCCATCATTAAGACCGGAATTAAATTCAATCGAGGACACTTGTGGCATCCTCACAGCAAAGGTGTTTGAGGGTGGAAGACAGTTTGAGTTTTCAAAGGAACTTCAATTGATCATTGCTCAGTAAATGGGCAACGATCTATTTAAATATGCTACAGAACTTTGTCTAGATTTCGACCTTATTAAAGTTAATCAAAACTGGGTTTTAGCTGGGCTTCAGGTCAATAAATTTATTGGGTGCCCCGCCGATCGCAATTACTTGTACAACATAAAGAGAATTTAGTTACCATATTTAATTACTCGAATACTTAAAATTTGTTTTTGGTATATGCCCAAGTTTTGGACAAAAAACAACTTTATGTGCAAATTTGCTGTTAATAAAAAAACAAATGAAGTAATTAAGTCGTTTCGCCAGTTGGCATTTTAGAAGCATATCTCAGTATCTCGCTCACGCAAGGTTAAGAGCACCCTAGCGCCCCCACCAGCCAACGGCCAACTGGAAAAATGTTTATATGCATAACTTGGCTATTTTTAGTCCGATTTTGATCAAATTCTGCTAGGTATTAAAATCAAATTCAAGTGTGCCAAATTTGATTACAAAAGGTAAAAAATTACGTGAGATAATCGAGTTTTCCAAATTACGGGGGTTTATCGGTTTTTTTTCAATTGTGGTGGCGGGGGAGGCGTGGCAAAATGATTTTACAACAAATTTCTGGGCGCTTACTCTTTAGTAGTTAGTAGTTAGTTACAAAATTTGACGTCTTTAAGAAAATCAAATTTGTTTAAATTTCGGGGGCGGAGGGGGCCGTGAAATTTAAAATAAACATGACCATAGGTAATACACTAGTCTACGTACTAAATTTGGTGACTCTGGCTCTTATAGTCTCTGAGATCTACGTCTTCATACGGACAGACGGACGGACATGTCTATATTGACTTGGGTGTTGATCCTGATCAAGAAAAGGGTCGGAAAAGCTTCCTTCTGCCTGTTACATACATTTTGGCGACATTAATATACACCCTATGGGTGTATAGTATAAAAATAGGATTTTGTGCAGTTATTTATCTGTAGAAAGCAGCGCAAGGTAACAATGAACAAGTACTTATATTAAATAGTAAGTCATCATCCAGTACCAGCAAATATATCGCTCTAGAATTCGTTTGCGATATTTTAAACATACTTGATCTAAAATGCAAGACAAGATACTAAATAAGGCACAGTTGTTTAACCATTTTGCAAATTTGAAGTTATTAAATTTTGACTCATTATCTTTTATAGTTTCCGAGATCTACGTAGAGATCTCTCCGAGATACGGAGGGAAAGACGGTTGAGAATTTTCTTAAAATTTACTTGTAAGAACCAACATATTTATATTTAATTGAGATTGGGAGAACCAAACATATAGATTTTTGGAAAATGATCGAAAGTTAGAAAAACTCGAAAAACTCGAAAAACTCGAGCTGAAAGTTTTGCCGGCCCTCTGCATTGATTGCAAGTTTACTTTGAGTTGTGGTCATATTGTATATAATAGTTAGTTCGAGGAATTTCTTCGATGTGGAAGGGAAAGTTAACTTTCCGTGCATGTTTATACTCGAATTGTTTATATTGTGTTATCAGCAGTTTACATCAGCTTATCTGTTATGTCTTAACTTAACAAAGTCAAGAGAAAAATATAGACAGATGTATGTAGAGAGTATTTAGTAGCTAAAGATAAGTTATGTGTATCTGTTGTTAAGTGGAAACAGATAAGTGCGGATGTGAATCATGCTAATGACTTGAATTCCCACTTCACACCTGCCTTTACTTTTCACAGTGTCAAGGTAATGAAACAATTATCAAAAGGTCTAGCTTGTTTTTTTTCTGGCTTTTATCTGAACTTTAGATGCTCTTCATTTACGATTGCCGATTTGAGCTGCCAGTGGCAATTATGATTTCAATTGTTGATTCTGACATGCCCCCACACCACCTCAAGAGTGAGAGAGAGAGGGAAAGAGAAAGTGTTGATGGAGTGTTTCAAAAGAGTTTAACAAGTTTTTTTAAGGCCATTTTTGTTTTTTGCCAAAGTATTTGCCATAAATCAATAGGGCCCCATTGCCCCACTGTCAGCAGCATATTACACATGCACCCTGTTACCAGCCCCCTTCCATACATAAGCACAGTGGTATGCAATAGTGGTTGCACCATTTTCATTTTGATTCATTCTCTCAAACACATTTTGCAGGAAGCATTTTATTTCATTTTACAGTTGTCAGTCAAACGCTTTGTCAGTCCAACGAGCACATCAATAAACCGACCCAGAGCCAGAAACATAAAGAGAACCGGACCCAGACCCGTCCCCATCGAGTGGCATCAACAACGAGAACAAGAAAAAAACATTTCAATCGAAATTTTATTTGCCACTGCCGTTGCGTGAGTAAGCGGTTCGCAAAACGAAAAAATTTGCATGTAAAAGAATTTTTCATTCTGACTGCTAGAGAAAATATTAACAACCAGTAACAACAACAAAAACAAAAAAAAAACAAATAAACCAACGCTAAAGAAGTGAGCATGATAAAAAAGTGTTAAAAATTTCGAAATGAAATTTTACCATACGTGACGTATACGCAATATATTTAATTACATTGAGAAATCGGTGTGATATATTTTTTTTCGGTTCTCTTTTCTCAATGTTTTGCATTATTCAGTTTTTTGTTTTAAGTTAAAGTTATTAAAGTCAAGAGATGCCATGAATTAAAATTACAAAAGAAAAAGAACGAGCTAAAAAATTTAAAAATTGTAAAAGTTCTTTGGTTTTTCTATAATTATCCATACGTATGTACATATATGTATGTACGCATATGTAGTATGTATTTTTGATAAGCATAAATATGCTTTTTACACGATGCTTTTTGGACCTCATTTAAGTTCAATTGCTTCAAGATCAAGTTCATGATACCTTAAGCCAAATCATTCTCAAACTCTTGGAGGGTATCTTGAATTATAAATGAACTCTATATATATTACCGATCCGAATTAGTACAAAAGTCTACCATCTGTCTGTCTATAAAATTGGTTTAAAATCAGGGTCCTATGTCTAATTTTAAAGAGCTTTAGGCCAATGACTTTTAGGGCAAACGAACAATACATATTCTTGATTAGAATCCGTAAAGTCTTCCGTATGTCTGTGTCTATATAGAATGTGATTAAAATCAGGGCCTTGAGTTTATCAAATAGTATTTTTAACCTTATTCATGACCTTTAAAAGCAACTGCTTTAGTATAGTTATTTTCCTTAGTTCGTCCTGTGATATTTAATAACTTCTCTTAATATCGCCTCAAGTCGTTTCCCAAGGGTAAATCTGTAAATGGAATTTTGATGTCTTTACGAAGTAATATAAAGCATTTTTTCTTTTATGTGGTAATGAATGGGTTTATAAATATATTTCTGTGAAAAATCTTGATTGTGATGTTCAATGTCGCATGGTCTCTTACATATTTTCATATAATATTTATAAATATACATACATGTCTCTCGATATATTTCTCTCACGCTGTATACTCTCCCTCTCTGCCTCAAGTTTTTTAGCTGGGCCAAAAGAGCAAAAAGCAAACGGAAGAGGCAAAATGCATATAACAAATTTTGCTGTAGTCATCTGAAAATCTGAAAATACTTAGGAAATGCTACAAATGCCGCATGAATTAACATAAATCACTCGAACAGAGTGAGTAGACCAAGGGGAAGGATGTTGAATAGAACAGGGGATTTGACTGCCATTGTGTTGCCTGTAGCTTCATTTAATGGCAGACATTAATAACCTGATTTAATTTATGGCCCAAAAACTAACAAAAGCCCAGTCTCAGTCTCAGTTTTGTTCCCCATTCTCGTTCTCGGTCTAAGTCTCAGCAAAGTGTGCAACAAAAGGCAATGCAGCGCCAATGCAAGGGCAATTACTCAAGTGTGCCAGGACCTAATATGGCTTAAAGCAGTCCAAAAGTCAGACACGCCCCCACAACGCAATTTCGAACCGTCCCGGGTCTCAAGTCGGGTCCGAGTCAGGTAAAATTTGTTGGCGCAGCCCCAAAAATGCCTTTGAGGCAGTGTTTTGAATTAATTAGCAACGTTGCGGCTCGGCTTGTTTGCGGCTTGCCCGGGCTATCTCTGAAAATAATTTACAGCTGCCGTTGTTGATGTCATGAATATGCAAGCAAAACAGCTGATGTGTATGTGTGTGTGTGTATGTGGGGGCGCCTAACTGTTCCAACGAAGCGTTGGCATAGCCAAACAAACAGGGCCATAAAATGTTTTGCCAAATGGCAAGTACTATGAATGAGACCTGTAAAGCTATACGGAACTTATCTATCTTCATGTTGCTAGAACATCTCAGCTTAGTTCCGCTTGATAAGATTACGTCGAGTCATTCCTCTCGGACCCCCAGATTTCGCTATAAAAAGAGGAGCACTCGAACCAAAGATATCAAATCGCAAATTGGAACAACATGAGACATCTGCAACTCTTCGTGCTCGCTCTTCTCCTGGCCCTGTTCAGCCAATCTAGTGCTGCCTCTACAGGAGTGACTAAACCCACAGGACAGCCAGGTTGTCAGACAGAGGACGAAATCTCCGTGGCCTTCTACCGCCACTTCTACCTCAAGAACTACTATTGGGTATGCGAGACTCAGGGAGTTCCAGCCACACTGGCCGTCTGTCCTGTCCCAAGTGCTTGGTTGGATGATCTGAAGGCCTGTGTGCCGTGGTCTCAATGGTACTGGTCACCCACCGAGCTGCCCCCAAGTGAACCAAGTCCTGCGGTGGCCTAAGTGCCCCAAGATAACCTGTTGCTGTAACAATAAAACGACCAAATTGAATAAACTTAATTGAATAACGTCAAACCGAACAGTGAAACGACTTTTGACGTTTCATTTAATATATATATATATGTACATTCCAGATTGCATTGATGATTATTATTATTCAACGAGTCAAAAGTGATTCTCTTTTTCCAACAATTTGACTAACAATTTCAGTCTTTCGAGACAACACAAAGATAGATAAAATTTTAGAAGAAGATATCAATATTTCATCAGCCTTCTGTCCGTTCGTAAGTTTGTAAGAAATGAGGCTTTGAATATCTCTGATTCAGCCGAACTTGCTAGGGAATTCTAACTTCTCTCCTGATTAAGATTGAAATTGTAGATTTCAAAAAACCGCGGGGTAATGTGGCGTACTTAAGTTTCGAACTCTTTTTAGTACAATTAAAAAAGTTATGTTAGCAAAATCAAAGAGAAAATGAAGTTGTTTAATATATTTTTTTGTCAGTTAAAAAAATAACTTATTTGAATCCATTTCAGTAACATTTTAGTTAACATTCTTCACGAGTAAAATCTATCGAGTAAAACTTAAATGGTTCGAGTTTTAAGCTGGCTGACATTGAGCAAGGCCCGTATTAAGTCTTCCCTACAATACATAAATATATTCGGTAATGTTTTTTATCCACTTTGTGTCATTTTAGCCATCCACCCATGTCGAGGCCACAACAATTGCGGGACTATAATGGTGAACCTGGCTGCCGCTCGGCCAGCGAACTCAATCAGAGCTATCGCCATTTTTGGGATCCCACAGCTTACTGGCAATGCGGCGCTGACCAAGATCAGCGGGCACAACTCAAACGTTGTCCAGCCAATGAACTGTACTACGATAAGGCCCAACGTTGTGTGAAATGGAAGGATTGGCAATGGACTGAACCACAGGAGCCGCCCACAAAACCGGATAAATAATACGAATTGTCGAAAATTTAATTAAAAAGGAATTTCCACTTAGTAGGAGAGTGGCCTAATTTATGCACAATACGGGAGCAAGTTGGGGGTAGGGGTAGGCGACTGAGGGGGCCCATCGCTCGAAAGACCAACAAAAATGACATAAGCCGCTTTGAACGAAGCCCACCAGAATGGTCTGAGGGTAGGTAGGCAGATAGCTGGATGCACTCCATGTTGATGGTGGCAAGGATTTGCCTTTGTTGTTTATTGTCCAGCCAACAGCCGCGACCAGCATATGTGCGACAATTACGGAAAGTGCGTGGGTTTACCTCCACTCCACCGTCATGCCAGTTCCCTCTCATCCCAGCCATTGGTTTGGCCACTTCAGCTCGCTTTTCTGTTTGTTTGGGCAATTTGGAATATTGTGATTATGTAAAAATTTCCCTGCGCTTATGAGATTTAACTTTGTTGGCAGTATTCATAATTTTTAATTACCTCATGCTTTGTGCATAAATTAACAAAAAAGCAAGAATACTATGTACCCTGAATTCGGTTGCTAATATTAAGGCTTACTTTTTGGCAAAGAATTCATAATAAGGTGCTTACTTCTCGATGTGCATATTGAAATCATTGCAAATTTTAAGCCAGAGCTCTTTCTTTTAGTAACAACACAAACCTGATTATAAAAATTAGCTAATAGAAAGGGGTATATAAACACTCGCTTTAATCTTGATGTATGTCAAATCGTACAAGAAAATTCAAACTTAATAACTGTAAGTTCCATTTTCGTGATGACCACGACATTACGAGTTCATATAACGAAGTCCGTCTGTTTCAATCACTCTCACATCTTTAATTTGCTTGAAGAAAATTTGCTATTTAGGCTATTTACTGTCATCGAATGATAAAGTATGTAAATTATTGGGTTCGGTCCAAAAGTCTCAAAGAGAAAGACACAGACAAGTCTTAATGATACAACGACACAAGCTGCAAAAATTATTCATATATGCAGGCCGAAGTTGATAGAGAGATGGTCAGAGACTGGGAGAGTAGTTTTTACATAGCAAAGTTCTAAGCTGACACAAAGATTATGACCAATTGGTTTTACCAAAATTACGTTATAAATGATTCCCAACGAAGCCAAAAAAACAACACCCACAAAGATTTCAGTCTGATTCCCAGTCGAGCAATCCGTTTGTGAATCAATGAAAATTTGGCTTCATTGTAGGAACTGACGAAACTGTCCATGCCGTTCCGTCGGCTTTATAAGCATCCTTCTCAATAATTTAAGGTTGTATAAGTATTAAGGAAAGTGTCCCTGCTCTACCGCCTGTTTTCTTAGTGTCCAAAGCTTTTTCGCCAAGGAAACGTATTTCATCTACCAGAAGTCTTGAGTTAAGTCTGGTTTTCAATCGGGCAATTTTGAAGCTCATACTTGCAAGAAATTACTATTTTTCTTTCAAGCAGTAGTAATTAGGTTAGTTAGTGGTACAATTTTTTATGATTTCCATTTATCAATTATATTTTAGGTAACTATTTTTTAGCAGTAATTCAGTACATTATGGCTAACTTTTCCAAATAATAATCGATTGCTTTGTGTCTTCCTATCTACTGTACTCTAAGATTTAAGTAAACTGTCTGTGAAAATCATTTACGAACAGACAAAAGTAAGGAATAAATGTGTGATTCGTCCTTCCTACTAAATGGAGGAAATGAAGCTGGAAATGTATTTTTGCATTGTAACGTACATTTGTTTGACCCCCAATAAACCCATTGACAATATTATCGAATATCCATAATGTTTTTTCACACTGTCATTCAACGATTAAATTGTAAGTGTGTTTTGTGTAAGAAAAACTGTTTTCTAGGCCAATTTTCTAAGGTGATTCCTTGAAGCAGCTGCACCAAAGTATCGAAATATTTTGTTTTTCTTTTATATATATATTTTTTTTGTGTGGGTTCGAGTCCCACAATTTGATATACACAAATCGATTTACTTGCGCATGCAAATAACTTTATTTGTTTAGTGGGTGGCACACAAAAGACATAGCCAAAGTAGACTGAGAGAGCCGGAAGGAGACGCCGAAGACGCCAAAGCGATAGAAAGAGGAGCACAAAAAAGGGCAGAATAAAAAACTGTTAACAAAAAGTCGTCAGACAGAGGGAGAGAGAGGTGGACGTTTGGTTGGGTGTTGGCTTGACTGAGCAGCTCAGCAGCAAACAAATTTGCATAAATCGCAGTTGGTAGCACACAACACAGTCTCACACACACACACAGACACTCGCACACATACATGTCCTTATTCACACCCATGCATCGACAACGCCATCGACACGAAGTGAAAGGCGCAAAGACTAAGTGCATGCTTAAGTGTTTTCTTTTCTATTTACGTGCGACGTTGGACTGAGCAGCCAAGTGTCGTTTGTTTGCTCTGTTGCGGCTTGTTCTCAACCTTCTCAACCAGACCACCCAATCCCACCCACTACAAGCAATACTCCCTCTGGCAATACCATTCTCCCTCTTTCTCTCCTGCATATGTATGTAAATCAAGGTAAACAGAAATCTGTTACAGCATGATACCATTACAATGACATGCAATGGGCGACTGACGACTGGGGGAGTCGGCGAGGACACGCCCACAAGAAAACAGAACTAGATACTTATACACGTGTCTCATATTGACTGCTATATGTTATACAAATGAGATATAGATATTGGATGCCACACCATTACAACAACAACATCAACATCAGCCACACAACAACAAGAACAATATCCATGTCCTGGAGTGATGGCAGCCAAACGAAGCAAAAGAGTTGAGTTGAAAAGCAGAAAGACCTCTTCTAACGAGGGTTGTTCCACAAACTTTTGAAAAGATTTGTCCCCAAATATAAGATCTACTGTCAACTGATTTCGATTTGTACAGCTCAAGGACATTCCGCAATCCTTTCTTGACAATGTTTCATTGCCATACAATTTGACTCAATAATTTAAAAGATAATTGGAACTAACTGTTCATTGAATTACTTAAAAATAAAATTTGAATATTGTCTAAATTCAAAGTTGTATAATTCTTGTTGAGCTTTTTTTGTTTCTACCAAGGGTTTTTATGCGTCGTATCTCTTATTATGAGCACCTTAGGCAGACGTCTTCTAGTAAAATAAATTCCATGACTTTTATTGAGAAAGTTAAAATTTAGTTTGTTACTGTTCTTCAAGCGGATTGAAAAAGGAATTCAAGACGTGTCTAGAACAACCTGAAGTCGGGGCACTTAATGGGGGAACCCGTTTTTTTCAAAAGCATCGTTTTCGAGATGTTCGCGAAGGCCCTTGGTTTAAATCGTATTATCCAGATACAGTCGAAAAAATTGGCCCTGAAAAAGTTTTATACAGTGAAATAAATGTCGTTAATTAGTCCTTATCATTGAGAAGAACGATATTATGTTGATGTGCAATTCTAGCGCTGATCATCAATATCGGGTAAGTGATGTTATGAGTTAAAATGAAAAAATGAAAAAGAAATTTGCGCATGTAGTCAGTTTTTACTTATTTTAATTGATTTAGTATTTGTTTTACATTTTAAAGATTTTTCGCCGTACATAAATAAACCATATAACCGGATCGACACAATTTATTTTAATTCGATAATCGCTCTATATAGGACTTTTTTTTTGCAGCGATTCCAGAAGAAGCTTCTACGCGGAACTGTTAAAGCGCCTTCTTACGTGCGTACTTGATCCATCCACAGAGACCTTCTCCCGTCCTCGAGATCCGTAGGTATGGCATTCGGTACCTCTTCAGACTAGTAACCCATGGTAATGCACTCGCATTTAGACTGCTGGACAACAGCATGCTGATTTAACGTCTGAAAAGAAGTCATTCACTTGACCTGCCATTTAGACCAGAGACGGACTGATGATTCCATCCCCATGTCATGATTACCTTTGACAATATTTGCTTATTGGCCATTTACATATTAAATGTCCATAGATAGCAAATAAAAATAAATATTACAAAAATACGATTTTTCTATATAAATTACAAAGTTTTTTTTTTTTTAATATTTAGGCGGATTAAGGTAAATAAATCTTACTAATTTATAAGATTTTTAATCAAAGGCAGCACAAAAGGTGAGCAGGTTGTCTGTATAGCTATTTCAAGAACCACCAAGTTGTATGATCAGCAGACTTCGCTGAAGAATTCAGAGTTGTAATTGCCATACCATATCTTCAACGCTAAAAGTAATCGGGAAATTCAAACTTCATGAAGCGAAACCAGAGGGCCGGGGCTAACTTTGACCGCGTCAAAGTCGTTTACCATTGCAACTTTTTTTTGGCAATTCTTTCTTTACCTATATCCATCATAGTGAAAAATGTTTTATCTAAAAAGTCTGATGTTTGCGAAAAAAGGCCTACAATCGATCGTACTTAAGGGAGATATGTATATGATATAGTCACCCGATGTTCATCAAATTTTGCTGTTGTTTATGGATGTAATAAACTCTAATATTTGATTTCATCACAATAATTCAGCAAATAACGAAATTATTGAGAAAAGTAACTGTTCGTGACTATGACGTTTGTATGGGAGCTATACGATCCGATCCGGCTGAATCTGATATATCCAAGCCTACATGCATCAGCTCTGTAGCTCTTACGGTCTAGGAGTAGTTTGCGCTGATTCAGACGGACGAACAGACGGACGGACGTGGCCATTTGAACTTTATATGGTCGGAGATGCTTCCTTTTACGCGTTGCACACTTCTGACCAAAAAGAATATACCCTTTTTGCAAGGGTATAAAAAGATTGCAACTGCAGATTACATCTTTTTTATGTGCATACTCTTGGGCGCCATCAGAATTAGTGTAAAGGGCTTCGCCTGAAACAACTACTTTTGTATTTTCTACTTTTGTATTGTTAATCGATATATGAAAATAGCACGAACAAATACGAAATTCGTAGATGCAAATTCTTTGTGCCCAAGTAAACATCTTAACTAACTACTAATATCATTTTCTTAGGAGGTTATCGAAGAGGTCTTATCTTTGCTGGTTCTACGCTTTGAGTAAAACTTTAACGCCAGCCCTCGTGTGTACATATGCATAGATATGTATGTATCAATAGTAACTGGCATTTATAGGCATGGTCATGGACAGGGGCACAAATACGTATTGTTTGACTTGCGGCAAGCATTGGCAAAATGGAATGAGGTTGGCCTGGATAGGACTGCCTTTTACGTAACTAAATGCCAATGGCCCAAAGGGGTAAACTGTGAAAGGTAGAGGCGACAAAAGAGACATATATGCGAGTGTCCATTCTGAAGCCTATCGAATGACCTGGACGCAGTAAAAGAATGTGAGTGATGACTAACAACGAATTCAAACAATACAAAGGAGAAAATAAACTGGAGAAAATCGAAAATAGAAGAGGACGGCTCAATGAACCTAGACTATTAAATGATGAAAACAATTTAAAAAAAAAAAGTGTTTTTAAATTTGTCCTCACATTTCGGTTTCTGGTCTTTAGATATTCAGTATTCTTTAAAGATGTTCCTCAAAAATAAAAGAAAACTGCACTTTGACGATGCTTGAAACTGAAAAGTCAATGGCCATAATGAATACACCTTTAAAACAGCCTTAACCGCAGCAGGAATGGCAAGAATTAAGGAGCGAAGGCAACAACAAAAACAACCCCCCACAACAACAAAATAACAACAGCAACGAAATGCAATAACTGAACTCGAATTCTCGAAATGTGGCGGAAATTGAAATCGAAGGCGTTGAAGTGATTTCGTCTCGCAAAAATTCAATTGAAATGGCAAGACCCACAGTAAATTGTCAGACGATTGGAGAAAGGTCGCCTTTTTCTCACGTTACCCCGCATCGCCCGCTAACCCAGAATTGAATTCGCTTTGCTTTTCCCTTGAACTCTTTATTGTGGCAAGGCTTTGGGTTATGTGGCTTGGCTAGATGATGGTTGCACAATTTTTCCGCTGCATGCAATTTTAATGCGATTTTGGATTTGATTTGTAACCAAAAAATAAGCCAAACAAACTTTTTGCCAGCACAAAGTGGTGCTGCTGTTGTTGTAGTTGTTCTTGTCGCTTGTTAAGTGCAAATATAAATTCAACGGCGCCATAAACTACAACTGTGAAGCCGTGATGGTGGCAGCAGTAGCTGCCTGTAGGTAGTATAGGTTTAGAGAAAGGGGGGCAAATATTTATTTGTTGCAGCACAGAAATTTTATGCTGCATGCTTTCATGCCCCGTTGCAACACAATGTAGCGCCAACCCAATGGAGTGGCGGGGGTATGTGGCGCATAAAACCTTCCGTTGCCATTCGAGTGGAAAAGTTTAAGCCAACTTTGTGCCACCCCAGACCCCCCAGCACCCACCAGGCGCTATGCCATCATTCGAGTCGTTGCCTCACAAACAATTCAAGCGAAAAAATGCGCGCTCTGAAAAATCATTCAACAGCAAACAAAATCCTGCGAATGGGTAAGAGTGGGCGATGGGAAAGAAGTCCCGGTCTGGACACCGTTTGTGTAGTAGTTGTCACCACTCGAGTGGTGGCAGTTTCCTCGGCATTTGATGTCTAAGAATGCCAATTATGGCCGCTCGAGCGGCAGCAGTAATAATAAAAGAACCAAATATTGTTGCATACTTTTATGCGCATTGCGTATGCGCCCCAATGTCCAAGGCAGAAGCACACGAAACTTAATTAAAGTAACAACCGGATGTCAACGACTGGAGCAAAAAAAAGAAGGAAACTGCAATGGTTCAAAGTTCACAGCACTTGAAATAACTTTGGGGGAAACTTGAAGAGCAGACCAGAAGCCAAAGTCAGTCGAGGCAGGCCGCAAAGCAATTGTAAACTCAATTAAATCTAAGCACCGCTGCGACAGCGCTCTGTCCCTGTCTTGGTCTTCTTTGGTTTTATATTACTCTCTCGCTCTCTCTCTTTTTCTGTTTCTCTTATTCTTTTTGGTTTCTTCTTTTTTGCCGGGTTTTGCTGTGTTGATAACATACGAGACAATTGTGACTTTAAAAATCCCTTTTCTACAATTTTTGCACACAGAAACTTGTGCAGGATTAATGGTCCGAAAGGCTCAGCTAGCCAAGCAATTAAAATGCAACAACAACTGGGAACAGGAGCACCATCAGACGCAGCAGCTGCATGGCTGCATGGTATCGAGGTGGCCTGAAGTGGGCGGAAATGGAGCAGAAAGATTGCCATGACTTTGGAGCGTTTGAAAATTCGCATGTGTGACGGGACCGAGCCAGAGATAGCCACGCCACTATTAAAGAGGCTGCCACAGCAGGAGGCAACAGCATCAGCATCAGTTAGTCGCCTCATGGGAGGACAGACCTAGTACACTACCACAGTCTCCCTATCTCCCTTTCACACATGCACACACATACACACTTTCGCTCCTTGTTGTATTGTACAGTTTTTGTCCGCAATAGCCAAAGACAAATAATGCAATTTCCTGACTAACTCATTTGGCTGGACTCGCTGGAGATCGAGTTGCAGTTTGAGGCGGGGCAGTCCTGCCGTCTCGTGGCACTGACACTTTGCCCCGCTATGCATGTATGCATTTGGATGTGTTTTTGTGAATGTGTGTGTGTGTATGTGATGTGATTTTCTACTCAGACATTTATTACCTTGGCCAAAAGGGAAAAACAGGATGCTTGCTAACCGGTCGTGACTATAGTTAGTAATGCTAAAAAGAAAGAAAGTACAAGATACGTATTCAATCTAATGGAGTGGAAAAAATGGAGGAAAGAATTAACAGTGATAATCCAGGCAGAAAAATAAACTGATAACTGTAGAGATTCGCCAAAAGAAAGTGTAAAATTAAACACTGGAATTTATAAGGTTGATATTAAGAGTTCCTATTTTAAAAATGAAGTTAACAAAGAAGAAGAATGCCAAAGCTGCTCACTAATTGATTTATTAACTCATTTATACCTCCAAGCTATTATTTCTAACACTAAAGTAAACTTTTCCGCCCATTTACATATAC
Organism: Drosophila equinoxialis; assembly: GCA_018150345.1. NCBI lineage: Eukaryota > Metazoa > Arthropoda > Insecta > Diptera > Drosophilidae > Drosophila > Drosophila equinoxialis. Next base: position 334,884 of record JAECWI010000531.1, on the reverse strand, counting down.
ATATGTATATAAAACGACTCTTATCTTTGTTTAAGAGTAAGCAAAAACTAATTAATGGGATATACATATGCATTGCTTAACAGCTAAGACATTTTTTGTAGCAGTTAATCGGATATTTAATTGGTAATGAAAAAGAGGAAACTTTTTAGTTTCGGTTAGAAATAGTAATTTGTAGATACTACATTTTTTGATGATGGTAGTTTCAATTAGGACACAATTACGAATCAAACTCTTAAGTCGCATATAATTTTTTGTTTTATTTCAAAGAATTCTCTTGCTCCACCAACCTTTCTGTTGAAAGAGTCAACTGATTTCATGACCTAAATACATAGAAGCTACATGGTAAGCTAATGCGGTTTTAGTATCAAACTTTAAACCCATTTTGCACTCGGGAAGAGCTCAAAGCAGGTAGTTGTTGACAGTAACGCAGTCACAACACAGTCGGAAACAGGGCAGGAAGTAAGTAAGGCACTCAATACCCTTTCAAATGGACACATGTTCGGTTGCTGAGAGTCAGATGGATGGCATCTTGCCATTCACCTCGGTCCCTGGCCCTGTAATTTGTCCAATTCGTGTTGCTTGCAGTTTGCTTTGCGCAGAACTTTGTGGTGACAATTGTTTTGCGGTGTTGTTGTGCAAACTTCCATACACACATACACATATTATAAAATACATACACGTAACATTTATTGTGCTATGTGTTATATCCTGTGCCCTGCAATGTATTCTTGAAAAATATCTTGCTGCAATGTAATTTTGGTTTTTGTCCACATGAAAGGGACCTAAAAAAGATTTATGAACATTTTATTGGGATTTTGTTTTCAGTTATTGTTTATGAAAATGGTCGGACAATCGGTGCTCCTTATCATATCAGCATGGATCAATTATTTTTCAATCAATCAATTTGGATCTTGATAAAGTGTAACTGGTGGAAAAAATGATTATAATTAAAACGCACAGTTGGGCTATGGACATAATTATTTAAAAGATAACGGCCACTTTACTCGGGACAATCACGCACTTTGCGCCATTTGGCCCAAGTGAAACATCCGAGATAACCGTCCTGGTTGGCGAATGCTTTGTCATCAGTGCAGGCTAACTCAATGGCACTGGCACCCTCCTTGGGGCATAGGTAGAAATTGGTCAGGGTTTCGCAGACTTGCGGTTGCTTCAGGTTTTCACCTTCGCATTCGGGAGCAGTTGCATTCAAGTTCACACAGTTTGGGTTTATATCGGTAGCGGGAATGCATCCGGAAACAGTTGCATTATTCACATAGTAGTAGCCCTTGTCGCATTCATCTTCAAGTACTTCACCGTTCTCACAGAAATAGAAATAGCGTATATCTTCATCACCCCACATCTCGGTATCAGATAGACAGATCGCCTTGCTAGTGGTGGTGCTAACTGTGGATGCATCAGTGGATGCTTTAGTTGATGCTTCGGTGGTTGCCTCAGAGGATGCCTTAGTATTTGTTGCAGTGGGTGCGTCCGTAGATGAAGAATCTTCTGTGGAGCCGGCACTTACAGAGCTGGTCGATTCTTCGGAAGTGCTTGAACCACTACCTTCTGTGGTTGTTTCACTCTCCGCTTTCGTCGTTGCACTACTGGCGGTACTTGTTACATCGGCCAAAGTAGATGAGGATTCCTCGCTACTTGCAAGGGTACTAGCCACGGTGCTGGATGATACTGCTTCGGAGGTTTCTTCTTGGGCATATACATTGGGAGCATTACCCAAAGCCAACAGGCCAAGACATAACAGCAATGCTACAAAATCAAAAACATGCCACAAATGTTATTCTTGGTAAAAGATGAATTTCTTTTTAATTTTACAATTATTTCAGTTTATGACGGAAGCTAAGCAATAAAAAGATTGGCCTATTTATTTTTACTTAAACACTTAAACCGAGTTTCCAAAAATACCATTGGAAGATCATTGATAAGTTAATTGCTTAAACGTCAAGGTTTTGGAAAATTTTCGTTTGCTTTATATAAGTATATAGTTCTTTATGTCTGATAAGTCGGGTTTTTGAATTTCCACTGTTCACAATCTAAAAGTAGTCCTTATGAAAGGATACATTATCCTCATGAACTCCAAAAGGTATTGCCATTTTATGTATTGTATTTATACCTATTTTCATGATGAATTCTTTAACTTTAATTATTGGATTTCACTCTTTTCACAATCGAAAAATCGACAATTGACTAAATTGTCTTGCGTCAAGCGCCAGGGTTTTTATTACATTTTTTCCCCATATTATAATCTTGAGCACTTATCATTGCCGATTAATTGTCATTGGCTTGTTGACTAGCGACTCACGGTTTGTGATGAGCCGCAAATGATGTATACGCCGAGTTAGTCAGTTATCGGCCGAATTCCTGACTCAATTTCCCCATTGATTCGTTGTCTGTCCCTCTGTTATCTGTTCCTCTCAAGTGGCCAGAATAATTGTATTTAATGAGCATTTTCCAAGAATCAAGACTGAAATCTATCGACGAAAAACATTAAAGAGTGCTATCTATGTATGTAGGAGAGATTGTGCTGGTATAATATTTCAGTTATAGCTGAGCATTTGTCTTGGCTGCAAAAAGTTTTAATTGAATTCCAATGCCAACCGCATGCATTGATGGCAAGCCTATTGGAATTTATGTCGATTATGTTGTCAACTTTTGCTGCGCTTCTCACGAAGTTTGCCTATTTAAACTTGGCGCTCGCGTAAATAGACTGCGAAGATTGCGTGGCAGCCATCTTGCACCCCAAGTAAGAAAGTTCAATTGACAACGTGACTTAACAACAAAGAGCCATCCAGCCAGCCAGCCATCTGCTGACGAAGTTTTTCCAGCTTACCGGGCAGGGGTCGAGGACCCAAAAATGGTTACTGCTTCTTTCTGTTAGAGAAAGCAGGTGAGGTCTCTCTCCCCTTTAAGCCATATCAATTAGAAGTTTTGAGAGTTGTTGTGCCTGCACCTGATGGCTCAGGTGTGGAATGTGAAGTTCGGAGTTTCCGTGTGCTTTATGTAATTAAATTTTGTCTGATTAGAATATCAATGAATATCAATCAGCCATTGTTTCAAAAGTCAATTAATTTTTATACTTTTGCTCAGATAGGACAAAAGCTGCAAAAATAGTTATTCCAAGTTCGTCTGAATCATCAACGTTTACTAGTCTTACAATCAAGCTAAAAGAGCTTTTTTCGATAAACATCTTTCACTGATTTTCAGCTAGCAGCCAATAGCTTTTGTACTTAGTAACTTTTATAATGTTGTTTTAAATGTTCTTGATTTTTTGGGTATTTCACACCCGCAAAAAGCAATAGATTCATGACTTCTTTTCCTTTTTGTCAAATTAAAACAACTGATTAATTTAAAAGAGTTTAATACAATGCCAAAATCGGTGAGTGAGGGAAGGAAGCATGTAGCATCTAGTAAAAAAGAAAAATTTATTGCAAGGCCCTTAGTCTTATTGACAAATGTTCCTCGAATACGATACGATACAATACGATAGTATGTACTTCTGATACTACCAAAAAGAAGAAGGCAATTAAGAAGATGGTGGTAATGGATTTGTAAAACATTGTAAATTAAAATTTGCTATTTAATATTCATTTAATTTCAAATTTCAAGTCAGTCAATCTAACAAAACTAAAAACCAGAGGGCCGGGGATAACTTCGACCGCGCCGAAGTTTGTATACCCTTGCAAGTTGTTTGGTGCTCTTTTCTCACTTATAGCCGTCAAAGTGGGAAAACGTTTTATCTACAAAGAGTAATGTTTTCGGAAGATCGGCACACAATCTTAACATAGAAAATATCGAAGTTATTGATCAAAAGTCACTGTTTTCGACCCATACTTCGAGTAGTCACCCGATCTTGACCAAATTTGGCATAGTCGTTTATAGCTATGTAAATGAATTTACTAATAGTAAATTTTGGGACAATAGCTGAGAAAATAACGAAGTTAATGAGAAAAGTCAAAGTTCGTGACTTTGCCGTTTGTATGGGAGCTATATGATATAGTGGTCCGATACGGCTGAATCCAAGATTTACAACCTGTGCACTATACATATATGTACAAGCCTACATGCAAAATTTTAACCCTGTAGCTCTTACGGTCAAAAAGGAGTTTGCGCTGATCCAGACGGACGGACAGACGGATGGACGTGGCTATTTGAACTCGTCTCGTCGAGCTGATCAAGAATATATATACTTTATATGGTCTGAGATGGTTCCTTCTAAGCCCTTTTGCAACTTTATAATTATATAGGCAAACAAAAGGGTAACCTGGTTGTCTGTACAACTTTTTCATAAACGACCAAATTGCAACATCAGTGGAGATTGAAGTTTTCCAATAGCTGTAATTGCCTTCATCATTTAAGGATATAATTAAGGCTTGGTGTTAACTTGTTTATATGGATGTATCCTACTCCAAATGCAGTTTGAAAGTTTATATTCATCACATAGTCAATACGGGTTCCTATCCTTTCATGGAAATGTCAAGTTTGCTAGTTATAATAAGTTGGCAATTGGTGATTCAGTCTGAATTTCAGACTATAAATACGAATTGAAGTCGTTTGGATGAATTCGGATAGACAGTAAATGATATACATGTAGACTATCATTTAAATCAGCCACAAAGATCGAGAGAAGAATTTATACCATTCGATGCAGTGTTGTTTGGTGGTACAAAAGCTGTTAGTATACAAATCAGAAATCCTAGATTCACTATATCAAATAGCTCTGTGATGAATAACTTAGTAACTTTTAAAGTAGTTGTTTTTAAAAATTAATATTTATATATGTCTCATAATTTTGGTCAAAGAAATCGTTTGCCTCTAATACAATTATATCACTAAGCAACCAAATCTATAAACCTGACTAAAATCGGATAATTATATCTTAACCCTTTATGTAGACAAGAAACAATAAACAAACTTGCAAGGCTGTTCTACTAAAATATATGCAAGTGTTGAAGCCGGCTTAAAATGGTTTCCCTTTAATAAGCGAAAAAATATACAACACTCCCAAGTTCGATCAGGTAATTCAGGTGCTTGGCGATTAAACTTTTTGTACCTTATACCAGACTAGTAAATATTTCAACTGAAAATTGAATTTAAATATATGTATATTCTAATTTTTATCATTTAAAAATCACGCAAACAATATTGAGTTGAAAAGTTTCCATTTGTTTTGGAAGGATAACAAGCGCTTTAAATAAATAAATAAATAAATAAAAGTGAGATGAATATCCGATAAACCAGAAAACTGTTGCAACCTTTGGCCCAGCCAAAGTTTTTAAGTTTCTGTGTGACTTTATAAATTTTCTTATTTAAGAAGAAAGTGTTAAATTGTCAGTTGGTTTAAAACAGTTGCATGTGTGCGTTTTTGTAGGTCTTTGAAATAACTGGAATCGAAAGTAATTTTGTGTTGTGTTTTTTTGAAATTCCAATTTGACTTCTTTTCGGAAAAAAACTCGCTGAGGTACAAGATTTTTGAAGCATCACTAAATGAAAAATAGTTTGAATAGACATAGATACACACATGTCACGCACCTTGGACGTATATACAGAAAGAATAAAAGTATAAAAGTCATTGCGTATCTAATCAACTGGTGCACTACGTATTGTATATATGTGAGATATGAGGGACTACGTCATGAGTTTATTTAAGAGCCCAAAATTGCCCAATCCCCCCAATGAAAAATGCCAGTAAAAATAGCATTGATAACGCTGTTCAGACAACATCGGGCAACATCGACAATACGGACATGGACTAGTCATTACAAACGAACATGGGTATAAAAACGGAAGACAACGCCATCGACATCAATCAGTTGATTTTTGGTGTTGGTTGATGCACAAACAAATAAACTCAAAGACAGAGACAAAGAGCATATAAATTTATTAACGTTCGCAGCTTTTGGCCAAATGATGAAAACATTGCAAAAGGCATAAAAATAATAACAATAACCTGAATGTGTTGTGCGTTGTGTGTGTAAACGAGACAGACATAAAAAAAGCAAAGAGAGAGAGAGAGAGGATAAAGTTTCGTGATGAAATTATTTATGAAAAATAAATGCAATATATTGCTGTTGATGTGGCTGTGGGAGGTCCAAGTTCCGTTGCTGGTCCTGGGCCAAGCATCCGTCATGGACACGGCCACGAATGCAACATGCAAACATGCCACGGACATGTGGGGAGATCCAAATCCCAACATATTCTACGTCTGTGCGGTGGTAGAGGAAAAGCAAACGCCACTGCAGCTGCAGTGTCCACAGGGACGTGGATTTTTCAATGGCCTCGGCTATTTGGGTTGCCTGCCCTATGACCACTGGCCAGCCTGTCGTCCGACTGTGGAACAGACAAACGTCCAGCTGGCGGCTGGCTGTGATAACCAGTCCCAGGCCGAGACCCAGCCGTGGCCTACACAGGATCCCAATCAATTCTACATGTGCCCGGGCATTGCGGCCGAACCGTTGTTACTCAGCTGTGCGCCTGGAAAGGGCTTCGTGGCCACAATGGCAACTGTGGGCTGTGCGGATTGGTCAGTTTGGCGACGTCAGATGCAATGCGAGGAGTTCTATTGAGAGGCATTAACTCAAAATGTTGAATAATAATAACCATGGCAACATTGGCATTCACCCAAAGTGTGTGTACGTGGGCATTTTCATGTGATTCTTTCATCTTGTTTCATTTAATTAGACTTAATTTAGGTCAGACATTAAGATGGGTGATATAATCTCATTGATTAGTAATTATAGTATTAGACTTATTTTTGTAAACAAAACTAACAAATTTGCAATTATACCTACAAACAAAAATTTTCCACCTTAAAAATTTGTTCTCAACTGATTAGAGTGCTTACTAATAAACAGTTGATTGATTGATTATTAGAATTGTCTTAGAATCGATAACTCATACAATAATCGTATTCAAGCCCCGAGAATAGGTTGTTATGTAATACAAAGAAAGTTTAAAACAATCAGTTTAGTTCTTATTTTCTATTTCGCTAAACATATAAATGATTTGAGGAAGCAATTTTTGGCTATTGGGTGATTATTCAATAGCCAAAAATTTTCTTATTGACTTTTTGTGTGTTTGAGAATTTAAGTCTCTTCGACTGAACTGTGTGTAATGTGTCTTTTTTTATACTATGTCCCTTCATATGATGGACCATAAAAGTTGATAACAGGTACGAGTGTGAGAGATGTCTGTGCATCCACCTGCAGATGGCATAAAAAAGTGAAGGCACAAGAACAAACAAAAGCAAAAATACGGTGAATTTGATCGGAAATTACATTTTGCTTTGACCGTGTCCAGCAGCAGGAAATTACTGTCATTGGTCCCCGTTGAAGCTTTAATAAATCTTCAATTTGCGCATTTCGCAGTTTTTCGTTCTCTCCTTTCCTTACATTTTTTGCCAGGCCATTAATCAATGGCCCAAAGGCAAAGGTAAGGCAACAACATCACGTATACGTTCTCGTATAATTTTAATTGCAACTGAAATACTCGTGAAACTGTTTAGGATTTGTTTCAAGAACAGGGGATGGGAGAGAGCGTTTTAATTAAATGTTTTTCCGCTGCTCTCAGCAGAAATCAATGGAGCCAACTTCTTATTTATTACGTATCGTATGACCCGTATCCTCGCCAGAAGTTTTATCAACGTTTGCAATCATCGTAAAATTAATTAACATTAACCAATTGGTAACTGAACAGCAAAAGCTGATAATGAAAACGCTGCTGGCACAAGCTTGAGTAGAGGCAAATAGATTTTTTTTTTCAAACCTAAGCCTCTACCCAATGACGATTATCAGAACTTTTCTCACACACTGATAGAATCATAGACTGTATGGAGTGTTAAAGGACATGTGCTAATGTTGATTTTTCACTCATCTGTAATAACTACTAGACTGCTTCTTTTGGACAATTGATTTTCATCCATCAGGCATTAAAATATCGATCGACTTTTTATATAAAATGGTGTACAGTTGGCCTTCAATCGAACCGCACCGTATTATTTGCCTGGCAGATTTTACGTATTGTGGCAGACTGACTAATGTACCCATATGAAAGTTCAGGGCTGGTAGGAATCATTTTTTACCTCTCAGGCCTAAAGCATGAACTGCAGGTTAAAACTCAATCGAAATTGCAGGTAAAGGCCTTAACAGAAAACCAGAGGGCCGGGGCTAACTTCGACCGCGTCAAAGTTTGTATACCATTGCAACTGTTTTGGTAACTCTTTCCTTACCCATGGCCATCAAAGTGGAAAAACGTTTTATCTAAAAAGTCTAATGCCTGCGAAAGAATGGCCTACAATCCTAGCATAGGAAATAACGAAGTTTTTGATCGAAGTCACTGTTTTCCACCGATCGTTCCTATAGGAGTTAAATGATATAGCCACGCGTAGCCGTTTATACATATGTGTAATAGACTGACCAATATTTCACGACAATAGCTTAGAAAATAACGAAATTATTGAGAAAAGTCACCGGTCGTGACTTTGCCGTTTGTATGGGAACTATATGATATAGTGGTCCGATCCGGCTAAATCCGAGATACACAAACTGTGCAGTATATATAACATGCAAAATTTCAGCTCCGTAGCTCTTACGGTCTAGGAGGAGTTTGCGTCTAGGCGGACAGACGGACGGACGGACGGACAGACGGTCAGGCGGACGACTGGACAGACGGACAGACATGGCTATTTGAACTCGTCTCGTCTTGATGATCAAAATATATATACTTTATATGGTCGGAGGTGCTTCCTTCTACGCGTTGTACCTTTTTTGCAAGGGTATAAATATGTGAAATTATAAGAGGAGTACTTCAAAACTGGTATTATCTATCAGATGCAAGTTATTGTAATAGGTCGATGATAGTTCTTGATGATTGAGTAGAGCTCGTTTCGCTTTCTTTTTAAAAAAAATATTTAGTAGCACCAAAATTATCCTTTATTATGTATTTAATACTGATTTTAGAATTAGTAGCACGGGTAGTAGTATTGGTTAATGTATTCCCATTGTGAGACTCACGAGCAAAAAGTTAAGCCCTTTGGGAATTCGAGAAGTATCATTGGACCTTCTACGCCGTTTTTCTGTAGGAGGTCTTATGGTAGGCCCATAATTAAAAATGAATGCAGTAGGTGAAACGTCTCTTAGGCTTGCAAGGCTTTCTATGTATTTAAATCTCAGATCGCCATGAGGCGATTATTTATTCAATTAATCGATTCACTAGTTAAGCAACACAAAAAGGGGAGCAGGTAGTCTGTATAGGCATTTTAAAAGCCAATAAGTGCCTTTGCTAAAGAACTCCAGAACTGCAATGGCTACATCTTCACTGCTAAAACTAGTCGGGATTGATTAACGCTTCGAATTAATCGAAAGACATACAATACATCAATACAATTTAATTGACAGCTTGATCATGTGACTAATCCATACAATCACATTCTATATGTAGACTTATTTCAAATAGTACAATGTCTATGATTATAAGTATCTATTGAAATCTAAGTAATTTCATTTGGCACAATTAGTCGCTTTTGGTTTTGTGTTATCCACTTCGAATACAATCTTCGAAACTTAAATAATTTATGTTATTAAATTTTTAAATTGTTTAAAATATTTATTTTTGATTCTGTATTATATATATTAAGAAACTTTTAAGACTTAAGGAAAATATAAAAAAAAAAAAAAAACATAAGCACTTAACTAACCATTCCGCTCCTGTGTTGCCGGGCAGTCGTGGTTTCAATGCGTCCCGTCCACAGGTGCTTGTCCAGCGTCAATACAAATGCAGTCAATCGTAAAACATTTGTCACATTTACATTAAATGCGGCAGGACAGCAGTGACTGCGTCACACGAGTAACCTGTATCGTGTGCCTAGTGTAGGTTTACTGGGCCCCCGCCCCCACTCTTTGGCTATGCAATTTATTTGCACACTGCACTTGCCAATTAATTCTTATCTCAGCAGCCATGCGGGTCCCTTTCCCAGCGACTGAATAAATCAATTTTGCCTGAATTGATAACTCATACACGAAGGCACACAAATCGTACTCCGGATGGAAGGAGGCTTCCTGCTGCCAGTTACTTCGATTGGAATTGCAGACGGAGAGCCTAAAGAAGGGCAGGTAAAGGGGAGGTATCAAGGAGATGGTTTGTATGTATGTGTATATGCAGTGCCGCTCACTCAATTTCATGGTGTCAAATGTGCTGGAAAGATTCTTGCACACACGCACTCCCACTCGCATATGGCGCATAGAGGCAAGGCAGGCTGTTGCAGTTCATCTTCAACTTGCCACTCCCCTTTTAGATACCGGACCCCAGCGGCATCTAATTGAATTGCACTGCGATAATGGTTCGCTCAGATTTGGTGGCACCACATGAGGAGGATGGCAATCGCGGGAAGGGGGAGTCGACGGTGAGAGTGCTACTAATTGAAAAGTGCTGTTACTACAATGCCCAACTAAATTGTGGTGTCAACTTTAAGATAAAACTGCAATCAGTTGAATGTGCTCTGCCTTTTGGTTTATTTTTTAAATTGCCCGTTATATTTGATCTTAAGGCATTTTCTTGATTATATATATTTTAAACTTTTTCTTTGGGTTTAAATATATTGAAAGCATTCTGGGATTAGTAGTCGTTCCTTATGGTATTCGGCGATCTTGGAAAGTGCCAGAGTAGAGCTTGTCAAGCTTTTGGTGAGCTATATGGTATTTAAGAGTCTCAAAAAATCATAGATTCAATAAAGCAGTAAAATGATTGGTTGAAATTTTCTTTCTTTCGATTACTGCACAGTCTTTTCTTTGCAGCTGTAGTCCCTTCATGACTTTTTCGAATAGTACTAAAAAAAGTAAAATTGTAGTAAGTAAAATCAGCAGTTTTTTAGTTTGGTGTGAGTGAAATTCCCTATTCACTTAATTTAATAAAAAATCAATATTTCTACCGTGTCACTTGGCATATAGTTGGCTTTCCGTTCCGTCGAATTGTCAAACTTAATCTCAATTAGGTAATAGTAATCTTTCGAATTGTGAAGGTGAAGTTAATAGTGATTTAAATTTTAATGAAAACATCAATGTTTATGTTGATCCATGGTTTCAATGTTAATATTCGATGGTGTTTTAAAACATCGGGCTAATATCTCGATGCATCGATGTATGCCTGATGGATTTCCAAATTGATAAAGTTCACTGTTTTCTAATAATTAAAAGTTCTCATAGTAGTATTTATTTAATTAATCTTGAATGAATAAGGTACAAATAAAATATTTAAAGCCGCTGGTCTCTTTTCTCACTGTTAGCCTAATCTTTCAAAACCTATTTGAAAAAGTATTTATGGGCTTTACTTTCCGAAATAAAATTTCGTTTACCTAATTTGGGCCTACAAATCGACATAGACATTTTGTCGATCGGTGAAAAACCCTTTACGTTATCTTTGTTGTCTATCTGAAAAAAATGCGCTTAAAGTTATGCAAAGTTTGAAATGGCTTTTTAAACACCGCTGAATTAAATTATGTAATGAAATTTGACAAGTGGCAAATAGAACCGTTTTGGTTAAACATCTATACATCGCTGAACATCGACATCGACAAAAACATCGGTAAACATCGAGAAACATCGCCAAGGACACAACGATATTCGATGCATCTATGTTTTTTTACATCACTAGAAGTTAACACGCACATGCGGACAAATGGTCGTATTAGCAGTAGTAGACGGACAAGGCTATATCGAGTGAGTTTCTCACATTCATGAAGAATATATGAGACCTATGTTTTATTGAGAACACCATGGATGCTGGATAGTATTTGGTCATCAAGACAATGATCCCAAACATAAGGCAAATATGTGAGGTTCTGGCTGCTTTATAACTGTAAAAATATGTTGGATACACCAGATCAAAGTCCGGACTTAAACCCCATTGAGAATTTGTGGGCTTATCTAAAGAAGCGAACCACCAAGAGGCATCCCAAGAACAAAACAGATTTGAAAACCATTGTTTTGGAGGAATGGCAAAATATCCCAGTGGAATATGTCCGAAACCTGGACCAATCGATGAATAGACGTTTGGGAGCAGTCATATTTAGATGCCAAAGGTGGCCACAAAAAGTATTAGTTTTAACTAAAAAGGAGTTAAATCGCTATAATGAATTAATAGTTTTAGTTGTGTAAACACTTTCTTGGCAGTTGATTTTTATTACTTTTTTTGTTTTTTGTTATTTTCTTTTGTTAATGGAAACATGTTTTTTTTTTTTTCACTTACTAATAAGTTTATAGTTTAATTTAAATTTTCGATAATCATATTCTTACTGTTTTTATTTCGATTTGAAGCAAAAAATTAAAATGTTTTCCCTGTGTGTAAACACTTTCTTACCAAACTGTACATACATTCTGGTACAGTGGTACAGTACGAGATCTGTGCTGTCTCACTTATTACAAAAAGAACAAAAAGAATCAAATAAAAATAAAACATAAGTACGGTTCAGTTTTGATGGAGGGCTCACCAAAGTCAGATGTGTTTTACTCTCTATAATACATACATACATACTTCATGCGGTCGAAGAGTCTTCTTTTTGGTGTTGCTTTGGTTCTTTCAGCACTAAAAAAGTTGATATAAAAAGTGAATACTCGATCTGCACACACTTAAAGAAAAATTGGAATCCAACAGTGCAAAGGAAATATGTATTTGTGTATGTATGTGACAATATGGGACAAATTGTCGTTAAGTTGCCTTGTCATTTAGCTAGACGCATAAATTTATATAATTAAAGCAGCCAGCCAATTATCCTGCATTTTGTACGTTTTGTTGGTTGGTTTCTTGTTGCTTGCCGTCGCTTTCTTCTTCTTTGCCAGCTGTCAACGGTTTCAACAGTAAATAGCGCCACGAGACCGGGGCTACCTTTTCCGTTTTCTATTGGGGTGTTGATTGTCAAGTGCGGCGACTTTCCCAACGTTCGCGGTACGCCTCAGGTGGGGCACACGCAGCCGCCGCTGTCGTTGGCTCTGGGACGCCATGCTCGCGCTCTGGTAATTAATTATGTCAGCTGAAATGACGGCGCTAAAAATATCCTGCAACTCGCAAGTGTTGCCAAGTTGGAGAAAAATAAAAATGGGCCCAGGCCCATTCTGACGCACAAGCGGAAACGGAAATAAGCACAAACAGTTGGCGACGACGACGACAGCAAGAACCAAAACAAACAGCAACAACGAACTTGCTGCTGAATTTACAGAAATGATTTATTAGCAACGACATTTCAATTTTTCATTGCCAAGACACAACAGAAAAGAACAAAAAATAAAAAGAAAAATTCGCCTGTTGACAAACAAACGTGGCAATTTCACATGCAACTAAATGCGTATTTCCGGTAATAGAAAGCACGGGTGCGTAAACGGATGTTCCGACAGCACTTCCGCTTTGCCGCCATTTGGCAGTTTGATTGACGCTGTCCTTGTTGAAAGCCAAATCCCTTCGGTAGGTGCAATGCCCATGAAGTTCAAGCAGCGCATAAAAGTATTCTCCAGACCGAGACAGAAAAGCTTATAACAAGAAGTCCAGAGTGGCTATACAATCAAACCGTGCAAGGAAAGGTATAAAAAGAAAGAGTTTGTGGATGGAGTAGAGTAGTAGAGGAAGGTGGAGGAGGTGCCTAAGGAGATCTTAAGTATTTAGAACTAAGAACTGAACCACCCACGACACACGAAAAACCGCAAGGAAACAATAAATTTCTAGCAATGCGAAACGGAAATGTTTGTAACGGAAATAGAGGAAACGCAGCAAGCCAAGTGCAGCAGCATCCTGCCATTGTCCTTGGCAATTGTCGCACGGCACGCGGCATACAAACAAAGTAATTGGCGTACAAATTGCCCCGAGAAAAGAAGTGGCCAAAGAGCCTGGGTGAACATAGAACAAAAACGCCAAGGCAAAAGCTAGCATGGCCAACTGAATGGTTAGTAAATTTCATTATGACCATGATGTTGCTACTTTCCATTTTTTCTTTCTTTCTTTCTCTACAAGTCATCTAGTCACCGGCACATAAATTATGCATATTTAGCAGAGTGAAATTGAAAACTAATTAATTACACTTGCAGCCGGAAGCCTGAGGGCGAATGAAGGGGAAAGTAAATGAAAAGGAGGGGAGGGGCGGTGAACGTAGCAAACAGCAAAAGAAAAATGTTGTTCAACTTTTTAATTGCCAGCATCAAGTGTTTTTCAAATTGCTCTTGGCTGTAATTATGGTCGAAAAGTGGCTGAAACGTGAGACATTTTATGCTGGGCAAGGGTCGCCAGAATCGCTGACGCGCGGAAGGGTGTGGCGTGGAGTGGTGGAACCATTCAGTTAAAACTCAAAGCGAAAGTTCAGGACACTTGTTGGTTACCGTTAGCGCTGCCGCTGCCATTGCCGTTGCTGTTGCCGTTGCTTCTTGACAAACGATGCTGCTGGGAGGCGGAGTATTACACATTTTTCATTGCCTACATTGCGGCGTTGTTACTAAAGGTAGCTAAGTTAGTAGGTAGCTTGAGGTAGGGTCTAAGCGTTTTTACGGATGTTTAAATGCCAGACATTGGGTTTGAGTTGAAGTTTAATTAATTCAAATGAGACTACTGCTGAAAAAGAGATGAAAGTTGAATAAGTTGAAGCTAAAGTTATGTACATTTAAAACTTTAACTCATCTAAGAAACTCATTTAAAACACATGAGTCATGTGCAGTTGAAGAAGGTATTAAAAAATCTATGTAACGCATCAGAATGGATCAGCTTGGGTCAGATCTTTACTCTTTCTCATGCTGGCTAAAGCACCCTCTAACAAGATTTTTTTTTAAAATCGTCAAGACAAGTTAATTGCTTAATGTGTTTGAATTTCACAATATCAGAATACATATTTTGTATATATGCAGTTTAGATTTAGATTGTATAAGTATCTGAGCAGGTTTGAGAGATACGTGAGGCTCAATCCAGTTCAAAGTCTTGACATTTATAAGTTCATTGCCAGTTCTTACTTGTATTATATCTGATATACAAGTAAAACCATAACATACAAGTAAGAGCTTTCTAGAACTTATGAATGTCAAGAGTTTAAACTGATTAAGCCTTCCGAATCTCTCAAACTTGTAAAACATAATAATTAATTATACTTGTACTTACACTTCTTAACAACTTTGGCACCACCAACCGCCAGTTTACTGCATTGCACAATATGAAGCAAAGCCCTCCTTCTTTGCGGAATGGCGAAATCCACATTTCCATTTCCAACTTTTCAGGCCCCATAAAAAATTCGCCGCACACGTTACCGAATCCATTACGAGTTCTATTAGAAAGCTACCATGGAATGCACCTACCATCTTCTATATGTCCGTTGCATATAGAAAAAACGACCAAATCCATTCATTTTAATTTGATGAATTCCTGATGAAATGCCTTTACAACTGGACTTTGGTAGTTTTCCCTTCGACTCGAGTAAATTTTTCTTAGTTTCATTCAGTTGTTAGGAAATGTTTCTCAGTTAAGTACTTTTACTAGGTAATTTCGTTTGCGTTTCTTCCAAATTTTTTATACGTGATAACATTTTAGTATTTAATTATTTTACTTCATTTAATTCTTATACTGCAGTTTCCTCAGCCTTATAATTTCCTGAGCTTTTCTTTTCGCAAAGGTCTTTATCCCGATTTGCCTTCTCATTTGTTAAGTTCACTTTTCACATTTTCTATCTTTCTAACAAACGGAAGAAGTTTTTTGTTTAGCGATTTTTCGCAAGTCTGTGATTTCTGTTTTAAATCCTCCCGATTCTTATCCGCGTTAAGTTTCCCTGCTTTAATGTCATTTTTCAATCACATTGCTGACTAAATTCTCAATTCCCGCAATATTATTCTGCTGCTAAGCAAAGCTCTTTAAATTGTTCTCATGCCTTGATTTCCTGTTCGCAATTCCTCAATTTGTTCATTTTGACATTTGAAATTGCCCATATCTAATAATCTTTTTCGAAGTTCGACATTTAAGTTTTCAACGAGTCCTTTGATTTTCTCATTTGATGCCATAATATATCCATGAGAGAAAGCTTCACTCAACTATAGCAATAAGAGGAACACATATGCTTCTCGACATCGGAAAGTCCGATGTATAAAGATTTTAGAAAGAAAATGATCTTTCTATATTACTTGTTATTAGTTCAATTGTATTATAGTACTCCAAAATAAATCAGATTTACAATGTGGATTCATTTTGCACCTCAGATGACTATGCTGGATCCGGAGTAATGATTGCAACAATTGAAAACAATTTGAAAGAATTGTTTGCTAATGGCATGAATTGTGATAAGGTCTAATACAAAAAGATGGATAGAGAAACGTTAATAATTCTGCATTAGTATAGACACGGACGTTTTTAATAAATATTTATTTGCTGTTCTAATATTAACTGATTGAGAATGTCTGTATATACTTGATATGGTTGGATATGCTTCCTTCCATGTGGTTGTTCTGAGACACAACAAAAGATTTTCGAACATATTAAATACATACAAGATAGCTTTTATCATAGTTTAGCTTTTATAAGAGCAAATTTATAGTCGGATAGACAGACAGACAGACAGACTGACATGCCTGTATTAACTCAACTCGTGGTGCTGAACAAGAACATATAACGTCATTGTCGATGTTAGCTGGTTCCTTGTACTTTGTCGAGCATTGTTCCTTCCTTTAATTTTTGACAACATCTGGTAACTCTCATGCCTCATTTTACGTACTAGGCTAATTTCACGCTTTAAATTCAAAGTGTCAATCAAAAGGGTATAGGAATATTGATTTGCTTTTGCCAACTATAGGGCGAAGCAGCAGCAGGGCAAAAGTCACGTACATGGCACACCAAAGTGCCAAAGGGCAACCCTACTCTGCAATATACTCGTACCTTGCCATTTTATATCACCTGTCTGCCGGTTTTGTCGGTCTGTCAGTCTGTCCCAGTCTATTTTTTAGTTGCTGCTATAGGCATACAACAATTTGGTTTCGGCCAGTGCTAAGCCCTTAGTAGCCTTAGAATCGGTTTAGGGCCAGGTGGGTTACCGTTGTATATACATATCTGAGTGCTGTAATACCTTTTCGTATAGATGTCTAAGGGCTTTGCTGCAATGTTTTGTGTGTTCTTTCGTTTTATTAGTTTAGCAAGTCGCAACCCTTTTCAAAAAATGATACTAATAAAAATCCATGTTAATGTTGCATGAATACCAAATAAATTGAGGCAGCCAGCCAACACGTAGCATTTATTGATTGAACATAAAATTGGGCAATTTCATTGACGTACCAATTTTTTATGCTTAAACAGCCGACCGGGGAGCAGTTGTTTCAACTTGGCTCCGTCTAAGGCTAAAACATTGTCTTGTATAAATAATTTATACTCCGACAAGTGACAAATGAATGCCTGGGCCAAGTCTTGCTTAAGTAGCCTGTCACCGCCGGCAAAGTTACAGAGTTACAAGCGCCAAGTATATCGATTTCTTTTCTCCTTACAACAACGAGTGCCAGTGACAGACAGACAGAGTAGGAGACGAAAGCAAAAAGGGGAAAGATGAGAGGCAGATGCATTTGAAAATCAATGCAAGTGGCAGCTGCGGTTGAAACATACTTACCACTTCCCTCCACATTCGCCTACCATTCGCCTGTCTGTCTGTCTGTCTGTCTGTCCGTGGGTAAACAGTACGACATTCGCGCAAAATGCAGCCAACGTTGCGGATGACGATGGGACATTCTCTTGCAGCTCTTGCTACTGCACCACTACTAGTTCCTCATTTGCAGTAGCTTTATTAATGTATCTGTGTGTGTTTGAGTGCGCTTTTGTGCGGGGCTGTCGCTTGTTTGAGTACGGATTTTTAGCGTGAATCAATCAAATCACATGACTGCTTGACTAACAGCCACTGATTTGATTGATGAACTGCGTCAACGTCAATGTAGCGCGGCTAAGAGGACGCCTACCAATCGTCTCCTTCAAGTGGGCGGGACCAAGTGCCACTATGACACGCACATGGCAAACAACAAGGAGATGGCAAAAGAGAGAGCAAAGACTCGTCGCTTATGCCTCATAAAACTAGCTTGATGACGCGGCAGCAGCCCAAAGAGCGCATTATTGATTAGTGGATTAGATCCCAGTAAAGGGGAATGCGATATTAGATGCTTAATCAAAACGCATGACAGCACAATGAAAGCATTCTTGACCTAATGCCTTAATCAGTGATTTCAACTGATTTTGGGTGGCTGTGACAGATATTCTCAGAAATTAAACGGGGCTATTGTGTGTTAATTTCATACACATAATTCGTCCATTGAGTGCCATATAATAATCTTCTGTTAATTATGATGTTTCATACAATATGTAACACGAGGAAAGATATACTACTTTTTTAACATGTTTAGCTCTTCGAAACTTATAATACAAATAATTTTACTGCACTTCGATGTTTGAAATTTAAACACAAGATTTGATTTCAAGGTATCAAGGTAAATATGACATGTATGGTATGTGTTCTTTATTATAATTGACGCCAAATCACCTTACAACTAAGAGAAAGTAAGATTTTTGGGTATTTCCAAGTAAATGGCGCGTTTTCACAAAAGAAAGGATCTGAAGCATTAAGTTTCTTAGTATGGACCATTGACTCTATTGACCTGTAACTGCATTTGCGAGCAGTGTCTGAGATATGTATAATCAATATTAAATGCTGTCAAGGGTTTTGTTGTCTCCAAAGTGTTCACTGGAGAATGTGGTAACTTTATAACGCATATAAAATAAAATGTCAAAACAATTTATTGTACCCTTTCTGTAATAAAATATTTTTGTTTTTCACTTGAAGCACATGGAAACTGGATAGAAGAAAGCATTTCCGGCATTACAGAATGACAAGTTGCATAATATTCTGTCAATATATGTACATATATCAGGAACCACATAGAATCCAAGAAGAAGGTCGAGAATGCTACGAACTTGATTCCTGGGATGTGCACTTGTTTTCTGATCAATTTACATTCCCAATCGCAAAAGGCAAAATGTCCTTTTTGGTATAGTCTACCATAAACTTCATATGAATAGGCGTATCGGTTAGACTCTACTGAATGTCTGTCTATATTTGCAACTGGCAAAGTATTTTTACTTGGCTTTCTTTTCACATTTTCCATTTTGTGGAATGTGCCAGGCAATGTCAGATGTGAGTGGATGACTTGGCGTCTTTCATCTGAATTTGGCATGCAAATTCAGAGTCTACTGGAGTCAAATGCGTTGACTTTGATATGGGGGATCTTGGCTTTCCCAAATACCCTCCTCCAGTTGGCACGAATGATCCAAGTTCTCGAAAATGAGTAATTCCATATTAACTTTAGTTGTGGGAAACTTGTTATGATATTGTCTTTAATATGTTAAATTGATCTTATGTATACAAATATATACCCATAATTTATACCCTATATATCTACAGTATTTTCGAGAAATGTGAGGGCACAAGTTTCGTCTTCTATATGCTTCCTTTGCCCACATACTCAACGTCTTTTTTATGTAAATGTGCGAAAATTTTGTCATATATACACACACAAAAATGTTCACACACACACATACTCACACACGTAGACATAAAATGAAATTGTATTTTGCGGCAGGCAAAGTACAAAAAAACCAAAAAAGATGAGAGAAAAATGTCTTATTTCTACCGGTGGCATCTGGCGTCCCATGTCCATGGCAGGACTTGGTTCCTGCTCCTGCTGCTGCGGCTCATCATCATCAGCAGCGACGTCGTTCCCATTTCGTCATTGTCATAACTTTGTGTCACATTTTCGTTCCCCCCACCACACCAGCATCCTACTGTATCCTTTCCGTTCAGTTTCAGCTCAAATATGTATGAATATGAGCTTTATAATGCAACTTTCAGTCCTTTCTCTCTTTAGTTTTTCTCAATGCTCAAAAACGTAGTCAGTTGGTTATGCGAAATTTTCACTGTCGATTATTGTTTTGAATGTAAGGCAAAAAAAAAGCAGCAACAATGGTTTTTTGTGTAATATGTAAAGCTTTATTTACTTGATACCAATTGGAGCAAGCTGCAATTGGAGAGCAACTGAAACTGACAGCGCCAAAAGCACAAGCAGCAGCAACAACTGTGGCAGATGCTGCAAAGCACTTTGGGGCATATTTACACTTCACTCTGCCAGCCAGGCAAAATATTTTACAAATCTAACGAAAAAACAATTTCAACATTGGGGCGGAGAAAAAGTGCTCATTCCCGGCACGGGTCTTTGTTTTCGTGTCGACATTTGTAGCAATTTATTATGTCATCAACTATATGCTTAGAAATGGCCACATGCCGGGTTCTGGATATGGATGTGGAATACAGAGGTGCCTTTGTAATGGAGATGAAACTCGAGATGGGTGGCCTCCGATTTGTTAACGCAAATGCAAATGTGTGGCAAACATCTGCAAGTTAAGTGCTCTGCATTGAGACTAACTGACAAACTGCTTAAAGTGGCCAGAACTTCAACTTTGGTTAAACAAAAAGAAAAAAATGAAGGCAAAGTTGAAGTAGTGGCAACTTTTTCAAAAGCAACTCAACCAAAGAGTGTACTAGAAAATAAATGTTAACAAGATGACTGCGAGAACTAAAAAATGAAGCAAAAATGAGGAGAACCAAGCGAGGGGTATTGGCTGCTCGGTTGGTCCGAGCAGGAGGCAACTGCTCCAGACTCCATTTCATTGTTTTCCTTGGTAATAAAGCAACGGGAGTGAACTGAGCTAAGCTGAACTGAACTCGAGGATCCCACACTAGATTTAACTCTGATTTTGGCCATGTGTAAGGAACGTGAAATGCAAACTTTAATTTGCATTTGCCGGCCAATGAAACAAAGTTGCCTTTTGGTCATATTATGCGCATTGCCATTGAGTGCCCGCTTACCGCCCCCTCGGCCTCGCCCCTGTGTAGCCTGCTCATGCCAGTGCCCCTTAAGCCATTGTCATTTGGCCAACTTTTGGGCCGCATAAACTTTTGCTGCAACATTTGCCAACACATTCTTTCGCTTCTTTGTCAGCCAGTGCGCCTTAGGGGGAAGGCTTGCGAGGTGGTGCGCGGGTGGACGTGGGAGTGAGGATGAATCGGTGAAATTAAAGTGCATTGTATACTGAAAGTTTTGCAGCCAGCCAGCAAACCGGAACAATGAAAAGTTCATGAAAATTTTTGCTCGAACGCATAAACAATAAACATAAAACTTTTGACCATTAAAACGCGCCACGCTAAAATCTCCATAGGCGAGGAGGACGGGGAGGGTTGGAATCGGTGGGAGGAGCTAGAGTAACTTCTTCTTGCCAAGGGTCAGAGACTTGAATCTCTTCAAGTTTCTGTGTCACGCTAATGACAAAAATCAGCGTGAATTTGATGTTTGGCCAAGAACTTTTCCTTACGTTACTGTAACGTCCTAAACAAGTGCCAAGTGAAATTTAGAGCAAGAAAATTGCTGCGTATTGTCTTTGGGGCAGGAGAACTTTTGCTAAAGCTGTTTTTTTACTTTACGGAAAAATGCGAAAACAAAACTCAAAATGAAACTTATTTATGTAAGTATATCTTATACACTGAAAGATATTTTAGAGTGGTTATTGCCATATTTGAAAGTATTGGCTAGACATTGTTTAAATTTTCAAACTTGCAAGGAACTGACTTAAAAACTATATGAGGAGAATATGATGTTCTTCATACATGAGTTATAAAAGAAAGGAATCATCTAGGACTATTTCAATGTATTTAAATTCTTGCGAAATTAAAAAAGCTTTTTTATGTTTTTACGATACGCCCATAGGGTGGAACGGTGTATTAAAGTCGCTAAAAAAGGAAGCTTTTCCGACCTCATAAAGTACATATATTCTTGATCATCAACAGCCGAGTCGATCTAGCCATGTTGGTCTGTCCGTCCGTATGAACACGCAGATCTCGGACACTATGAAAGCTACAGCCACCAAATTTGGTATATAGACTTCTGCAGAATGTAAAGTATCCAGTTTACTTCAAATTCTTGGAACGCCCTTATGCATATAACGTTTTACCATAAGGTCAGATGTGGCCGTTGGCTGGTGGCGGCGCTAGTGTGCTCATATGCTTGGGTGAGCGAGATCCTGAAATATACTTGGAAAAAGCATGTGAACTGAATTTTTGAAAAACACGTATTTGCATTTGTTGTTATAAATTTAAAATATTTGTTTCACTGGTGTGTGGTATACCTAAGTCGGCGAGACGACTCTCTTACTTCATTTAAGTCATTTTTATATATTATTTGATTTGTTTATTTGATAAATTTAGTCCAAATCAGTTCACAATCTTATTAGTTGGTGTATACAAATTTATTTAAGCAATCTTTATTTTTTAAAGATCGTCCCTAATCACATAAAAGTTCAGTTTTATGTGATAAAACTCCTATTAAACTTCTGATTACACGATGAGAGATTTTGATAAGACCCATGATAGATGGTGGTCTATTTGTGATTGTATCCCTGCTGATAAACTGCGATACAAATTATACATATAAAATAATTTAACCTATTTAGTTTTTTTGACAAGTTGTTCCTAATATTTGTAGTCTTAAGGATATTCTTAAGGTATATTCTTAATCGGTCTTCTGACTTGTCTAACTGGCAAAATCTGTTACATTTGCCCTATAATTCCTATTTATATGGGTGGTCTATCCACCAGTTAATTTTAAATTCATAAACATAAGTATCCATGTTTAAATTTTGGTTAATAGTTCAATTCCCACTGGATTTTCAAAAATCGAGCTGACATAAACATTGCAAAAGTTTTCTTTTGCTTCAATTTTTTAAATCTTTTACTGAAAATAATCTATCTATTATTTCTTAACCAATTACTGTACTTCAGAATTCTATTTGTGATGTGTAACATTTGCCACGCTAAATGACAAATCGAGCAAAAAATTCCAAATTACTTGGTTACTCATTTCATTATTTTTGTGATATTTGGTTTTACAATTATTTGAACTCGCAGTAATTGATTGATTTCTTCGGTTTGGTTTTATTGTCAGTGCATGTAAATCATAAATCAACTTACTTAAAATGCAATGAAGGAATAATAACAATAAGATTAACAAACAAAACATTCTCTCAGCAATCGTTTGAATTGTTAATTCTCAATTTTTGCGCATGCGTCGCTATCAGAGAGGGAATCTCTTATATCAAACCAGAGAATAGGAGAGATAAAAAGGGAAATTAAGAGAGAGAGAAACAACCCGTCTCTCTGTTGACGGGTTATAACCAGTATTATTTAGTTGTTGAGGCGATTCATAGGTTCTGGCTGAAACTCTCAAAACTGAAATGCAACAGAAGAAGGCCATAAGCTGAAACAGAAGAAAACAGTCGAAAGAGTGGTAAGTTGTTGCTGTTGGTAGTGGGATGATGATTTAGCGGTAGAGGTGAGGTATGAGGGGTGATGTTGCCTACAAAGTTGCAACGTCATATGAATTTTATGCTTGGCAGCGATAAAATTGTCGGAGAAATTCCTCAGGCATGCCAGGCTATTTAAAATTTAAATAACAATTTGAAAAAAAAAAAAAACGCTGCATAATTCAGTGGAAACGACGATGATGATGAGGAAACTTCCAAACTTACAATGGCCATTGCAGGAGATGGTCTGCTCTACCTTAAATTGTGACACACACACATACATATCCCTACACACACTATGACAACCAAACAAAAGGAAGCAAACTTTACAACTGATTCGAAACATTTGTAAAATGCCAAGAGAAAATATTTATTTCAGCTCGTATGTCACGTGAATGAGTCCTGGAGTTCTGGAGCACTGGAGGGAAGTGTACAAGGCAGCGGCCATAAAACTTTGAGCCATTTTTCAAATTTGTCGCGGTGGCCCATCCACGCAGTGGGCGTGGCATCAACTTGATAATATCACAGTTACAGTTACGGTTACTGTTACAATCCTCATCCTTGTCCACATACAGAGCTAAAGCCGGAGCCACATGCGAATTTCTACAAGTGCCCAGGCAAGTTAATGCCTTGTGAAACGCCGACGACAATGCCAAGAACACGGATAAGGTTGAGCAAGACGAGGAAAGGCGCCTGGGACGACCTGGCGTAGAAACTTTTTGGCGGCCACGTTAAGAAATGATTAATGATTATTTTGGCCAACTGTGTGCGTCTGCGGTTGTGACCTGGTCATGGAGAAAAATATGTGCCTGAAAATATGTTAACGCTTTTTAAATCATCTGACGTGCTTTTATGGCTATTCCTTGTCCTGTGTCCCGTGCTCTGTCGTGTATATTGTTTTGAAAATTTAATGTGTAGAGGATGAAAGTTGGGTTTTTGAGGTTTGGGTGTGGTTTTAATGGATTTTGCATAATAAATAATGGTGTGCGAAGCTAATAAAGCATTTTGTCCCTCTCCCATCAGCAGCAAATTCCTTTCTTTATGGGAGGGCGGATGGAATTTAAATGCAAATCGCATTACTCATCAGACCAAAGAGCAGCAAATAAAACAGAAATAAAGGACGAACTGCATTAGACTCAATCAGAGAACTAACAACAATTGAAAAGAAATGCTTTTTCGGCGCTTTAGGAATTCGAGAAACAGAATTCTTCGCCCACCCACCGCTATCGTGTCATATCTGCTCATACACATTCACACACCCACAGCAAAATGAATACTGTTCTCCAAGTCCTTAGCCTCAGTTGTAGCTAAATACATATACATGCATATACTATATACTCAAATAACAAGCCAGCCAAACCAAGAGAGTCTTGGACAAAAAGCGCATTAAAGTAAACTATTTTTGCCAGGATTTTGTTGCTGATGCTACTGCTGAATCTGGCTGGGCTTAAGCCCTGGCCCGGTATCAACAAACAGTACTTACAAAATCGTTTGCCAAAAAAACTAAAAAGAAGCAGACAAAGTCCAAGGCTGGTGGAAAGGCCCTGGCGCCCAAGGAAAGTCATTCGCCAGGGTCGGATTCTTCGGTTGTCTATTCTACTTTTATGTATGTATTTTGGTAAGTAGTAATCGTGCACAACTTTGACACATTTCAAAACCAGCATACCATTAAACAGAAACAGAAATTTTTGAATAATAGTTAAACTAATCTTAAGAAATTAAAGCAAAATATATCTGACGATGGTTAAACCATAGCTAATGTATTTAGTTTAACATGATTTATAAGCTTGAATTTATATTGGTTCAGAAAAAAGACTTTGTAGTCAATTTACATAGACCCTTCGTAAAATCACCTTTAGTATCAATATAAAACGAAGTAATTCGCACGCTACCAATACAGATTTTTATGGAGAATCGGCCATATATGTACATACATATATCTATCTGAAAATTTTATTCACTGAAAGTACAAATTTTAGCGATGGGTTACCTTTAATACTTAAACACTAAACAAGTTGGATTGCTTTTTTGAGAATGAAAAATCAAAAATAAAAATATTCTAGTTAGAAATCAAACAAGAGTAATGAGTGACACTTCTAAACAATGTTTGAAGTTTTCTATTTTTCCTTCATGACCCCTGGTCCTAATCCGTACCTGTCACTAGCATCTGTGGCGGAAAGGAGGAGTAGTGTTCTCAAGTTTATAAATTGCATATCGAATTCAGTAATTTTCTGTATTGTAAAAGTATCGTGCATTGCCCCCAGGCAAGAGATAGAGCCAAAGCCAGACCAGAGCACATGCTACGGTCTGGTTTGGTTTCTGCTTTGTCTGGTGTG
Source organism: Drosophila equinoxialis (assembly GCA_018150345.1). Classification (NCBI taxonomy): domain Eukaryota; kingdom Metazoa; phylum Arthropoda; class Insecta; order Diptera; family Drosophilidae; genus Drosophila; species Drosophila equinoxialis. The sequence goes on along the minus strand of JAECWI010000531.1, from coordinate 309,157 downwards.
GTCTATGGGTGATGGAGGCGAATCCTTGCTCCGTCTAAGACCTGGACTGCCGCTAATCATGCAATCGTCGGTGTTGGCGTTTGTGTTGTTGTCGGTTGCATCTGCATTATTCTCTGGCCAAGGTACTCGCTGACAGGTTCTGTGCGCTTTATTTTTTTTTTTCTGTTTTTGCCTTGCCGTGCACATTTTTCATTTTCATTTAATATTTATGATATATTTATGTGCGGATGTTTGTTGGCTGTTCTCATATCGTACGAGAATTTATGCTTTCCGCTTTGGCTCGTTCCCCAGTTTGCAGATGGACCCTCCCCCCCCCCCACCGTTTTTTACCGTCCTTTAGCGATTCTAATTTTTAAGCCCAACCTGAGGCAGACAACAATTTCATGCCCTGCTGGCTACAGGCCGGAGTAAAAATAACAATAGCGTCAGAAGAAGTCACAGTCCCATTCACAAGGCTGATTATGCAAATGGCTGGACAAGAGTCGCCCCGGCTTAGGACTTGCGCTACTAATATTACGTTTGTGCCCAGTTATAATAACAATTTTTCTGTTCGACCAACAATATCTCCTTCTCGTTCACTTGGGCCATAGTAATGCAACTTTTTCAATTAGCCTTATCATAGCTAAAGCTTGTGGCTTCTAGGTTGAAGCTACCTTTCAGCTCCCAGTTTCCCAGTTTTTAGTCACTCCTTGCCAGCTCCCGCACAAACAGTTTTTGGTTAAGGCTAATTGCCAGAAGGCGGAGGGTCAGTTGATGCTGGTGAAACTTTTTAAACATTCCGGCTGACAGTCTAGCGCCAAGGGGCTCATTGTGTGCTGAAAGCATGTAAACGTTGCTTACACTTTGCTACCTGCGCCTTCGATAATCGATATTTATTTTGGCTATAAAAATAAAATTATCTACACAAAGCTGCAACAACAACTGAACTATACGGGGCTGGCAAGAATCCGGAATCCGGCATGGTCAGCGCTGTTCGATGTGGCATGAAAAATCTACGGTGCTCTCATCTTGACACATATTTTAAAGGCGTTCACAAATTTTTGTTTACACGTGTTTTAATGGCAACCGAGAAGACTCATTGTCAGTATTGTGCAGAGGTTATTAGATATCAGTTATTTAGTTTGCCGATTCAGTAACACTTGGTTCGTTTATTTTATTTTAAAATTGTGTACTGTAATTCCTTACATTCTTTTTGTATTTAGCAGGGAAATGAAATACCTAATATGATAGCTTTAACATATCAAATGTTCAACAATTAATGTGTCATTTTTAGTGGCTGTGCCCGAGGAATAGAGCGAGTATTCGCTTTCTTTTGACCGCAATCAACCCATTGATCTCCACACAGTTTAAGTATAAATAAAACATGAAGCTTATGGACTGCAAATTACTCAACGGTACTGACATGCTGACCTCAGACCGATGGACAAATGTAATAGAAAACTAAAACTCATATAATATTTAGGTTTTGTCTGAACTTGAGGCTTCCTTGAGCCTGCCAGGCGATGACCGCTGTCTAGTGTCCAGTGTCCGCTTTCCACTGTCAACCACAAGCCAACAACGAAACATTAACAAAATTGTTCAGCAGCCAGCCAGAAAGACAACGGAAATATTTTGTTGCCAGCCAGGGCAAAAGCCAGAATGAACGGCCGAGAGGATGGTTCGAATGTTGTCCTTTGGCTCATGGCTAGGAGCAAGGCAAAGCAAAGCAAAGCAAAAATTCCAATAAATTCAATGCGACACAACAGACACTTGGGAGGACTTTGGGGCATGTCACAACAACCAGCCAGCTAGCTAACAGCAGTATGGATGCTGGCACATTTTCCCTTCCTAGCCTTGCTAAGGGCGGTTATGGGCGAAACGGGGCGTGGCTGTTTGTTTCTGTCGCTTGGCATCGGCATTGTAAATGTCTGAGTGTGTCTGTCTCTATGTGTTGTATGTTGTGTGAGTGTGTGGCAAAGTTCAAACCTTTGACATTTTGTGCTCTGGCATGCATTACTCATACGCAATGGGGTCCAGAACGGGGGCAGGGACGTCAGCAGAGACGAGGTCAATATGAACTAAACTTTCCTGCCAACCGACTGTCGTGGCAGAAGACTTTATGAAGTTTTCTAATAAGCAAAACGTTCGTGCCCAAGTCTTTTGCTCTTTTCCCAGAACTTTAATCAAAATCTCGGCTAATAGTTTTGCTAGAGCATAAATAACGTAGCCGCCGTTTGCTGACGCCTTCGACTTGTTTTAAAATGAAATGTGCCGACTTCTCCCTGGTTCGTCTTGCATGTTGGCTCTCTAGCATGTGTCACAATTTATATGCAAACTTATCAACATCGCTATGGTCTCTGAAGCATCGTTTGCATGCATGCGTCTTCGTCTCCAGCTTCATGTCTGGGGTACTGATAAAAGGAGAGCAAAAAAATAAAAGGCAGCGAAAAAACAAGACTTCAACGTGCTGTTAATTCCCAGAGCTGTGCTCCTCTTTCAGCTCCAAGCTACAAACATATGCATATATGTATGTATGTCTCACTTCGATAGGGCCCGCTCGGCAACATAAGTTTGGGGATTTTTATTTGGCGTCTGCCCTAGTAAAATATTGCTCGCAGGCTAACACATGACAAACGCAGCTGTTTGTCGAGACCCGGACCCGGTCCCGGTCCCGGTCCGGAGCCATGTGGCAGCCGGATGGGACTCCCAAACACTTTGTCTTTAAAGTTTTCTTAAACTTAATGCGCTCTATTGTGAGCGAAAATAAAAATGAAATTGCAATTATTGTTTGTTCGTCTCTTCCGTCTCTCCCACTCTGTCTTTCACTCTTTCTCTCCCTCTCTCTCTCTATCTCTCTCCCTCGCTGTTGAAAACTTTTTCTTTCATATTTAAAAAAAAGTTTTCAAAGCCCCTTTGCCTTTGCCCTGGTCGTTGCTCTTGTTTATTTTTTAGTCCTTTATTGTTATGTTGTTACTTAGTTGTTTTTGTTGATGATTTTGCTATTGTTAACTTAAAGTTAACCCCAAAAGTCTACTTTACACAATTGGCTTTCAGTCTGGCTAATGGAAATTAAACCACTTGGATATTCCATATGCAAATACTTAAAGTGACGAATGGATGGGATCAACGAACTGTTTAAACTACTTAAACGGACTTTTAGTCACCTAATTGGCACTGCAAAAACTGATTAGAGGGTGACCACAAAATTGTGGAGTTTTCTTCATCACTTTTCAATCGTTTTGGTTCAGTTGGCTTTAAATTTTCAATGCCGAATTCACCTGGCCATTAATTATTTAAATTTGGTGAGAAGCGGTTTCGCCTGACTGCCCGGCAGTGGATAGTCGGTGGCCGATACTCCCACAGCCAGGAGGCCTCATCAAGGCGCGAACATCATGCATGCAAATGAGCCCACAGACAGCAGACAGGAGACAACAGACATAGCTACCGCCACCGAATGGCAGACATTTTTGCGGCATGTGAAACTATTTTGCATTTCAAATGCACGAAGCTCGCATCACGCATACGCACTGTATGCGGCACTGCCTTCTAGCAGTTGTTTTTGTAACTGCGAGTGTTTGCATTGGAGTGTGTATGTACGTGTGTGTGTATATATGTCGCGCCCGAAATTGAAAATAAATAAGGTAGAATACGAACACCTCCAAATGGTTGAAGCATATGGTGGCTGCCCTGAAACTGGGACCTAATGAAGCATACTTTTTTGGGCACGAAGACACCATGAAGTTGCTTATTTCAAAGCAGTTGCTGAGCATCAAATTAAGGGACTAACAAAGCGTAACATAGCCGCCCGACTAACTCACTGACTGACTGTCTGCCTGCCTGCCAAGCAGCCGACGGAAACAATGCTACCAAAAAAGGTTGAAATCTCTAATTTTAACACTTAAAAAGGGATGAGATTTTATTACACACAAAGCATTCGCATTCAAATTCGCATACCCATTAACATTAACATGCAAATGTAAATGTGAAGGAGCAAAATAAGATGGCAGAGTCAAAACCGGCGCCAGAATCTTTACTTTCATCTTAATACGCACACAGAAAGACACACGAACAGACATTTACACACACACACACACACACACACACGGGCGCATACCCACACTACTGCAGTTGGCATTTAAATAAGGATTTTCACAATAGCAAAATTACTTTTAATGTTACGTTTATACTTGGCTGCACTCGCTCTAGCTGAGTCGTTCTCAAATAACATTGAATGAAACATGAAACTGGAGTAAATGATAGCCGCATGGCAAAGGGCCCAAGGAAACACACTCCCTTGGCTTGGTTTGGCAGTGAGCTTAACCTTAATTGGACTTCAATTTCATGTGAGTTTGTTGTGTGTTTGTGTTTGGCATAATGCAAAAGTTTATACTTTGTTTAAAAGCATATTATTAAGAAACGCGGCAAGCATAATTTGAATTGCTTTATATAGAAATCTGATTTTAAATACGCAATATTTTGTTTTTATATGTAAATACTATATTTATATATATCATATTTTTTGATAAAAAGCCATGAATATATAAATTTAAGTGAGTACTACTTAACTAATGAATTGTTTGGCACAAACAATTAGACTTAGCAATAACTCAGAACAAAGAAAACTATTTTTACCGTTCACTCAGAAAAATTTTTTTGAGTTTTTTTTTTTTGTATAAATTAATTCAAACTTAAAGTAAATATGTAGTCCTGCCGACTTCAGAATATACTGCATCTAATCAAAAATCTATTCATATGAAATTTTAATATATAGAACTCTGGGCACTCTGGTTCTTGAACTATGTAGCCGTAATATCTTATATAATCATTAGATTTATTCACCTCAAACTGCCTAAAACTTTGTTTTGATCATCGAATATATTTAATTGTCTTTCACTTTGCGCCAAAACTTTGTCTCAGGTGCTCAATAAGGTGCGAAGTAGTGACTTGGATCTTTGAGCAGTCGAAATAGTATTTAATAGTTGGTAACTTATTACTTTTCAAACTTCAAATGGCAATGGTTGATGGGAAGTCGTATAAAGGGCCAATCTAATCATAGGTTCCCAAACCATAGTTTGTATATTTCCAAGCGGTAGTTGATTTGGCTTAGTTTCTACACAATGCGAAAACAAGCCACTCAACCCTCGAAATTAATAACAAAGATACCTGTGTGGTTATTTGATCTATAATCTATACTCAGTACATGCATACATAAGCAGCTGCTTTGTACCTCAGTCCTTCACATACACACATATCCACATTTGCGTTTGCATGATACTAAGTATCAAAGAGTATTTTTCGCATAATGAACAAGCTCGAATTGCACCTGATAATGAAAATGTGGCCATCGATTAGCTGTTGACTGTTGCCAATCAGCAAAGTTATTAATTAACCATCGGCAATTATTATTGATACTTATTCAATTTTATGCAATTATGCAGGCAAATTGACAGAAAAGGATTTTAAACAGGCATGTTATTGAAATAGCACACAATGGATGGATAATATGAGGTCCCGACACTCTTCGTTGGATTTCAATGCTATGTGCTGAGAGCAGAGCAAATTCTGTAAAGTGTCCGATTAAGACACAATTTCGGCTACATTAAAGGGGATTATGATGATGTCCTTTCCACGCTGGCAGTTTAATTTTATGAAAAGATTATTTCGCCTTCAGTATTTGCCAACTATGGACAGTTAAATGTCTGGATGGGTCAGTGGGTCGGCTACTTGATTTCCATACGATGCACAGCAAGTGCAGAGAGAGCTCATTAAAATTTGCATTTCAATTTGCTCGCCTGCCATTCGCCACTTAACTCCGCACATCCCGTACAACATTTACTCAACATTTAAGCAACATTTGCGCAACATTTAAGCAACAATTCGAGCTGTCTTTGATAGCAATTGCAGCAATAGCTCCACCTTTAGTTAGTTAATAATTCATTAATTACCCACTGAAATATCAATTAAATTTAATGAAAACTCATCCAAATGCTCCGTGTCTTTCTCGAACGGGGCCATTAAGTGAACAAACATTCCCCCCCGGCCAGCCAGCATACAAATTTTCCGCTTGCATTCCCCTTTTATTTTATTTGCCCGGAAAATGCATCACATTTTTGGTCGCATTTCCAGTAAATTTCTACCAGTAGATATAGTGCTTTTTGTGCCCAAACCATAAATCACATCACAATTTTTGGCCGTTTACACAATTTAAATTAGTTTTTAATAACAAAAATATATCACAGCGTGAATTTTGGGGCCGACCAAGCGAAACAATTTCTCGAATTGCCTTGCCTTGGCTGGTTATATTTTGCGGATTTGTTGGTTTTTCCGTTACAGTCACGCTTTGCTTTGTTATGAATAAAAATGTATACGAACTAACCAAAAAAAAAAAAAAACAAACCCAAACTTTATTTCCAAATTGAAAAAGTTCCATAAATAAAGAAATACATAGACGTAAATGTATAGAACGACAAAGCACACAAAAAAAATTGTGAGGCAAAAAAGTTGTCAATTTTTTTTTTTTTTTTTTTTTTTTATACCCTATATCCAATACAATGATAGGGTCTATATGTGTATTTGTGCCATCTAATATGTCATTTATTATATATATCGATCGTTCCAAACCTAAAAATCCAAATAGAAGACTCCTTTGGGCTGGAATGGATGGAAACTTCCAAAAACCAAAGAAGACATCAGGAGAGTAAAAAGTTACAGACATATTGTTATAGAAAGAAGTCGGCTTCACCTTAATACATATACCCCAAGATATTTTGTGAACGTCATTTTTTTGAGTGAATAATTAAGTACATATCCTAAAAATTAAAAGCAAATCCAATAAATATGTCTGGAGATGTAGCTGAATTTGTAAGGCCACGTCGGAGTGTGTTTACACACAAGAGTGCTGAATCCCTAAATTCGTTTTTCTTAAATCCAAGTTTTTCAAACCTATAATTTTTTGATAACTACTAAACACAACTTGTTGTTATTGCGTCCTTTTTGATTTTCATCAAACCTTCATTATATGACGGCTTGAGATCAATAAACCGAAACAGAAAGTTTTTATTCTGAATTAGCTTTTCAATATATTTGAATCAGAACTTCCCAATATATTTCAATAGTCTTCAGGGGCTGCAACAAATACAGAATAATTTAAGTTTTTCATTCTTATAAACATAGAATCGGATAAAACACTTAACATACCGTTTGTTGGTGTGTAATTGATTTCAGATATAAGCATCTCTAAAGTGAATCTTTCGTTGTAATTTTCCTCTTGCTACAAAATTGTCACTGCTGGAAAATGTGGTGTATTTCCACTGGTTGCACAGTAAGTTGGTTCATCAGCTTCATTTCAATTCAATAGTGTCCGATCTACATATGTCCAGATAATCTTGTTTTTAGTTTTGATTTCATCGTTCCTACATATATTTTACCACAACCCTCATTGTCATTATCTCCGCAGGGTATGTTACTTTTATAAACCCAGTTGAAACAGCATTCGTATTTTTGGACCAAAAACCAAGTTTCATCTTCAAACGTTCGTCTTATAGACAAGAGTCAATATACTTATTTTAAATCTGGTTCGATTACGACCTATTTGAAATTAATATCAATTCTTGCACTTTAGCCGGCTCGATCACTTCTTCAATTTCCATCAAACTTCCTATACAGTTAATACCTAACGGTTTGTATCTGCTATGAGGCAAATCGAAAGGTAAATCACAAATAGGTGAAATGTTTGCTTTATGGAGGGTATCTCCAAGTCGGATCCATAATGCACTTACAGGATTTTCTTTATACGATATGTACAACAGACTAAACCCAATTCATTCTGCGATTGTGACTGGCAAAAATGTGCGATGGCAGCGGCATAAACTTTGCTACTTTGTGAAAAATTCATGTCTGCGGCACTCGATAGTGGCCACAAAAATACATAGCCCATGCCCATGCCCAAGTCCGAATCGCGTTTTAACTGTTGCCAACTTATTTAGAGCACTCATCCAGGAGTTTTGCTCTTGTTGTTGTAAACTTTATCCTTTGCCCTATTTTTGTGTTTTATTTTTGTTAGGACTTCAAATGGAATGGAAAGGTAAGCTTTGGTTTAAGCTATAAAATTAAAGCTTAAAATATCTGAAAAAAAAAAATGCTTACTAATCTACATTCTACACACATTTAATAATTAAAAATCGATGCGTTTTGCCCATTTCCCTGTTTTTTGAGTCAATAGTAGACTAATTAAGAGTGACACAGATGGCAGAAGGTTGCGGTTTATACTAATTAAATTCATCAAGCTTGATTTAATTTGACAAACATTGAAAATCCATTATGAGTGATGATTAGACAATAAATGAAAACCGCATATTAAAGAAAATCTTCAATTCCGCGAAATGATAAGGGAACGGTTGAATATGTTTAGTGAATTCTCTACTTAAACTATCCATAATAAACATTTATCATATATATATATCTATATATAAATTCATATTTATTGTTAAGCCCAAAAATGTAACGGCTCTTACCTTTTTTACTGCAGCAATGTAAAGAGGATTTAAAACCGGTAATTTAAGTTGGTTATTCAAATATTCAACTACCAAAACTATGTTTTCGAGTGACTTTTTTTAAGGGCGCCATATAAAAGAAATAATCTGTTATCCATTACAATATTTTCTGATGGCAATCAATGTTATTTAATTTTTTATTGGCGTTTAACAAAACTATTAATTAAAAGATACTGTTTGTCCAATTTCCAATTGATTCTTTCAAGACTAACTGTTCACATGGAACATTCCTCCCAGCTGAGCTTGGCTTCGTTTTGTATTAAAGTCGTCAAAATGTTCGTAACAGACAGAAGTAAGTTTTTCCAACACCATAAAGTATATGTCAGATAGTGACTAATAAGTCGAAGCCTACTAGTTAGTTTCAATAGATTGGCAGGTGTGTCAATTGTAGCAGATTGACAAATGGAATGTTGAGCTTTCAGGATGACAAGCATCTTTGCTTTAGCAACATGTTTAGAAACAAATGTTTAGATCTGTCATCAGGTCAGGTCCTATATAAGGAGGGGCCTCGGGCTAGAAAGCTCAGTCAGTTTAACAAAAATATTTTCAAAATACCATTCAAGAATCCTAATTTTTTTGTTTATGTTAAAATTATGACCTGTTTTGCTGAGATCCTTCCTTGTGCAAATGACTCCAAAAAGACTTCCATTTTATTCCGTGCAAACTGTGTCATATTTTAAAAAAAAAAAAAAAAAAAAAAAAAAGAGGGCCGTGGCTAAACTTCGACCGCGTCAAAGTTTGTATACCCTTGCAACTGTTTTGGTAACTCTTTCCTTATTCATAGCCATTTTATCTAAAAAGGCTAATGTTCGCAAAAGAACGGCCTACAATCTTATAGGAAACACACTGTTATTGGCCAAAGATCATTTCTGTGGGAGCTTTCTGATATAGTCACCCGATCTTGATGAAATTTGGCATAGTCGTTTATAGGTGTAATAAACTCACCAATATAAATTTCACACCAATAGCTTAGAAAATAACAAAATTATTGAGAAAAGTCACTGTTCGTGACTTTGCCGTTTGTATGGGAGCTATATGATAGTGGTCCGATCCGGCTGTAGCTTTTGGTCTAGGTCTAGGAGCAGTTGGCGCTGATACAGACGGACGGACGAACACGGACAGACGGACGGACATGGCTATTTCATCTCGTTTCGTCGTGCTGATTAAGAATATATATATTTTTTATGGTCGGAGATGCTTCGTTCTATGCGTTACACACTTCAGACCAAAATTAATTACCCTTTTCAAGGGTAAAAAAACATATTAATAAAGTTCAAGACAAGAGGTATGTAATTAAGGAAAAAATTATTTTGAATAAAGCGTCGTGTTCTAACTTTTTCCACCTTGTAATGTGGACGAACGTCCGGAGCGCAAATGCCCATATTCTAATAAAATATAAATAAGTTGTTACACTTGGTCCATAATATGTTGCAGGCGGTGCGGCGACTATAAATGATGTTAAATGATGACTAATCTCTAAGGCTGACTTTCAATGATACATTGCTAAGTTCCAACAAGGTGTGCACAGTTCTTATTTAATGTCAAATTCTATAACAAATGAGAAGCTTCTAGAAATGAATAAATGCAGGTTGGAGAGAGGTTCAAAAGTTGCACTGTCCGATATGGTTATTCAACATTCATTCATATTAGTTAGATAGTCAAAGTGCAACAAGTTAGTTGGGTTCCCAAACATGTATATTGAAAGAGATAAGCTAGAGAGGACGCCAACGCGTGATCTGTGTACATATGTAGCCATTCGCACACGTGAGCCGTATAACGTGCCTATGTATGTATCTCTGATTTGGTCATGAGCGTCTTTCAAAGAGGGTTGTCACTTTCAGACTTTTACGAATCAAAAGAGGAATTATTTGATCGGAAGAAATGTTAGACGGATAAATTCATCTATAACATAACTATGTACTTCTTAACTATGCATTGTGGCTATATGATAGCTGCATTTGGGCTTTGCCATATCTCATATTTCTGTTTTTCCCTGGGGTAAGCAACTCCGATAGACAATTGATATATATGTTTTTGCATCGTTTTGATGGTAAATTACAGACTAAATTCAATTTGGTATTGAAAACAATTTTTGTTCCTCCAAAGGAGGAAACATCCTCTTGCCATGCCCCTGTCCGACACACATCTGTGTCTCATAATCGAATTACTCGTGCATATCCTGTTGCACTTGCCACTGCGAAAGGAAGTTTCACGATGCCACGGACAATAGTCACTGGGCGGATTTTGGGGCAGAGAGTGAGAATGCGAGAGTCGTTGAAACAAATATTGCTTTTATACTCGCGGCCATGGAATTTAATTACATGCGGCTCACACATGCCAACACACATACAAACACACAGAGAGAGACACACACTCTTACAATCGGCACACTCTTCCTAATCCCATTACCCACAATTACATGAGCATCGTTCAGAGTTGCGGTTTCGTTTCGTGGTTCTGGCTTCATATAGTCGTATATACACATACATTTCTTTCGCTTGTTATTGTGTTTTTTTTTTGCCAGCTCAAACAAAAAATTTAATTAAAAGCAAACCTGAAATTTTATATTTTGAGCTTGCAGAGCTCGATTAATTAAAATGTTTGTCGTCCATGTATAAAGTCAGCCAGTGTGGAATAAAAATGTTTGTTTTTACTTTGCCACATGCGTTTTGCTTTTTGTTAAGCTGCCGTCGAATGGAATGATAACAAAAGAAAAATAAGAAACATACGACTTGCCCATAAATCTTTCTCTATTAGATTCGAAGGGAAGAAAGCCCCGGATAGAAATACTTTAGGTTTAAAGTAGAAAGTTTATTTCCCAAAGCCTAGCTGGGCTTGGCCACAATTGGAACATCATTATTTACTGATAAACTTGATTTGCGGATTGGTTAATACTTGGTTGACCTCCGCGATGTACCCTAGTCAGCAGAGTAATGCAATTTACTCAAATATCTTTTATTCATATTTAATCCACTTTATGCCAATTGCACTGCGATGCCACTGATGCCACTAAGGCTTCTGCCGGCGGCGGCGTCGTTGTCCTTGTCATTCCTATCGTATTTCTTTGCCCTCCTTGCCATCTGCAGGACCATGTAATTGGCATTCGAGTCAAGTGCAATTTCGCTGGCAACTTGGCGTTGCACTCACCAACATCTTTTATCTTCCTCTTGTCATCCCTCTCTCTTTCTCGTACTCTCTTTTCCTTTCCACTCCCTGCTGGGACTGCTACAGTTTATTGCGGTAATGGCAATGCAACAGGACAAGGACCTACCAACTGTTAGCTAGTCGCCGTCACCTCGTTAAAGGTAATTTTGCACAAATAATGCTCATGACTTCATTCTCCGATTCTCCTTTTTGCCGTTTGCCTCTGGCCAAGCCCTGTCTCTTTTTGCCATGTTCACGTTGGCGTTTCCGTTTCCGCTTAGAACTGGCCGCTGGTGAACTTTGAGCTGGCACTTTCAATTGTTGCCTTCTAAGCCAACTTTTGGCCACCATCCAGCAGTGTGGCCATTGATTTTGCAATCAATGTTATCAAGCCCAGACACTTGTATTCCGCCTGGTCATGCCTAATTTGCATAAGTGCCCAAGCTTACTCAGCATGTTGTCTTCTCGTATTTTCCATTTTTGAGCAGTACGTAATTCAATTACTTAACCATTTGTCTTTTACTTTGGAATGGCATAAATCATTAGCAGCAACCATTCGCTGGCCAACTGAATTTATGGCTCCCACCTTGTTTTTGGCCCGTTGATTGTGCCAAGTGTTTTCCATTACATAGTCAGTAGCTGATTGCATGCAAACACAATAAATTCAGCATTCGAACATTCTGCACAAGAGACCAAGGGCGGGAAACAAATGTGACCCAGTCATAAGCCAAAAATACAAGAAGTACAAGTCTGCAACTTCTCTCGCTTATATTGCAACTGTGAAAAAAGGACTTTATTATACCATGCACTTATAGCGTGAAATGGCAAAAAAGGCTTAGGGAAATTTTTCCGACCTCTAAAGTATATTCTTGATCCAGTCTGACAGTCTGTCAGTATGTAGATCCATTATCACCGATTCTGATTCTCTCTTTCGAGTGTCTCTCCCAATATTTAAACCATCACAATTATATTTTGCACAATAACGTACATGGTATTAATATTATGTTTCAACTACACAAATTTTGTGCAATATGGACTTAAAATAGTTATCTTATGCGCATAAACAATTCCCAATGAAGTGAATGAGTGTGAATGTAATTACTTGCCAAATCTCATAAAATACAAACCTCGGCTTAGAAATTGACAAATTGACTCATTTGATTTGGGATATTTTAAAGCATACAAACAAATAGTTATATCAAAAGTGTATGGAAAAACCAGAGGGCCGGGTTAACTTCGACCGCCCCGAAGTTTGTATACCCTTGCAAGTTGTTTGGTACTCTTTTCTCACTTATAGCCGTCAAAGTGGAAAATCGTTTTATCTAAAAAAAAAATATTGTTTGTGAAAGAACGGACCACAATCTTAACATAGGAAAAATCGAAATTATTGATTGATTGCTATGGGAGCTATATGATATAGTCACCCGATCTTTATCAAATTGGGCACAGTCATTAACAGATATATTAAACTAACAAATGTTTATTTTGAAAGCAATCGCGTGAAAAGTAACAAAGTTATTGACAAAAGTAACTGTTCGTGCTCTTGCCGTTTGCATGGGAGCTATATGATATAGTGGTCCGATCCAGCTGAATCCAAGATTTACAACCCCTGCAGTATATACAAGCCTACATGCAAAAATTTCAGCTCTGTAGCTCTTACGGTCTAGGAGAAGTTCGCGTTGATCCAGACAGACGGACGGACGGGCTTGGCTTTTTGACCTGGTCTCGTCGTGCTGATCAAAAATATATATACTTTATATAGTCGGAGATTCATCCTTCTATGCGTTGCACACTTCTGACCAAAATTAATATACCCTTTTTGCAAGGGTATAGTAAAACTAAATACATAAAATTTAAATGGAATTCAAATGCAAATTGCAAACATAGGAACTCATTGTCTTACAACCAAACTGATTCCAGTCGATTTTGTTTCGTTCGCACGTTGTGCGACTGATTCTTACGAATTCCTTAATGTCAAAAAGAAAAGTGTTGAATTTTAATTGCATCTAGGGCCTAAGACATCATATTCTATGGTGATGTGTGGCATTCGACATATACGGCAAGACCTTTCGGCGCTAATCCGCTTGCGTAATTTCCTTCTGAGTTTTACGTCATTTACCCAAATTTTAATCTTTTGGCTTTAGAAATTTATAGCATTGTTTTCACCTGCTGCATGGTACATATAACCATAATCGGCTATAGGACTAACTTCATTTGAGACCAAATTATCTTCAAAATAATAAGCATATTCCCCATTTAATCGAGGTAGTCTAATATCACATGACTAATATATACTCATTAACTTTAATTCAGATTTTTCTAATCTAACAACTGAAAAATCTCCGTAACTTTCCAGTTGCATTTCAGAGACACTTGTAACAAAAAGGAAATGGCAAACGAATTTGCAGTGTTTTTTTTTTTTTTACCAAAGAGTAAACTTACAATATCTGCTCTTGAACATTTGCTTTCTTTATACAAAAAATGTTGCTTTGGCGATTGAAAGAAATACAGTCGATACAGGATCATTGTAAGAATGATGGAATAAGTATTTATTAATTAATTATACGCTTTTAGTGAAACACAAAATGACTCTTTAAGTGGGAGTGAAGGTAGTAATAAGGGCTTAATCTTTCTGCCTTGGTCTTTTTTCGCCTCTGTTTCTGTCTTTTGTTTCGCTCGCTCAGCGCTTTAAGCCGCTTAGCGTTGCCATGGCGTCGGTAATCCTCTAAAGTTTTAACTAACATGGTCATCATCGCAGTTGCTTACAATTTATCTTGGCATATCTAATGAGCTTGCCTGAAAGCAAGAAATGCTTGTTAATGAAATGCCAAATGTGGACCCAATGGCATCCACCAAAAAAGGTTTGGTTTATGCTCTTTTTTTGTTTTTTTTTTTTTTTTTTTGGCGCCCCCTGACAGTAATACGCCCTGCTGCCCTGCTTCCCTGCCTCGCGCCTACTACCAAGCTGTCTGAGCTGGCAAAATTGGTTTAATTGGGCTAACGAAATTCGCCGTTGCCACGCCTCACTTGGCTAGCTCGTTGCCGGGTCGCTCGGCTTTTGTTTGTTTATTGTTTTTGTTGCTTGTCTGGCGCTTTGGCTTTTTGCTCTAAAACCAAAAAGCGAGACGACAGCAGCAGCAACAGCAGCAGCCGCGGCCACCATCGCGTTGGTGGTGCTAATAATCGATATTATTTTGTTTTCATTCACAACAAAACTTTTCAGCAGCAACTGCTGCTGCTGCTTTTCCCGGTGCTGGATGGCTGAAATTTAAATGCCAGAAGCTTTAAACGCAGACTATTCAGTATGATTTATGGAAAATATCTTTCTGAGTATCTGAAAATACATAGGACCAGATATATACATATACGGCTTGTATATTGTACATTTTGTCGACTTTTGCTTGGTCAGGGCCTTTTTTGAGGAGTCCGTTTTATGCCTTCTTTAATTGCTTTTGCGCACCAATAAAGCCTAACAACTAGAGGTCATAAAAATACTTGCTACTGAAACAGAATTCGTACACATGCAACCCTTAGCCCATAACCCGGAGCCCAGAGCTTCCATGCCCCAATGTCCCTCATACGGTCTTCTCTGTCTATACTTCCTGCTCTATGGCAGAGTTACTCTCTCTTTTTTGTTAAGCGCTTATCACATTGTGCCTTTTGCTTCCTGTAAACGTTATCCCCAGTCACTGGGGCCCGTCCGCCAGACCCGCCGTCCTGCTGTGCTTCCTGTGTGCAGTGCATAGGGCGCCCATGCATTTGCAGGCTGCCTGCATATGTCGACATTTATAACCATCTATATGGCTCCGGCATTTTAAATTTTGGCTCGGCCATTTTTTTCATCTTTGTCTGTATTTTTGCTTTTTTTGTTTGGTTGCCTGCAGAAAAACGCTTACTTAACGCTAAAAATGGCCTCTTTCCATAAAAACTGTCGTAAGTTGTAAAAGTCAGTGCTGCAGGCGCTCGTCTAAAGCTCAGCTTTCAGTTTTGTTTATGTTTCAGGCTTAGTACTTCCACCGAAGGCCTTCGAAACTTACGACAATGGCATCCTGCATAAAAAGGCACAAAATCCAAATTGAATTTTTGTCATCCCACTTTTTGTGAATAGTTTTTTCTCATCCAAGGCAGAGCCAACATTTATGCAAACGCAGCTGCGGCGGCTCAGACACGTACTGCATTCCAGGACCCTCCATAAAAAGCAGCCCACGCACGTGCCGTTTTGTCTGGCTGCATGTTCCCAGCACGGAAATTTCCATCATAAATCATCGGACGAAAAAAATGCATAGTCATGTACATAATAGTAATTACTCACGAGCATAACTGTACTACGAGATATCTGACTTAGAAATGTCAAATGCAAATACGCCAATTTCATCATTGACTTAAAATTAAAGGTTGGATAGAAGTTAATCTACTTAGATAATTTTGCTAATCACCCAAAAGAATAACATTGGGATAATTTACCCCTGATCTAGATATATAGATTGTTTATATATCGCAAGCAGATTTTCCCAGATTTTAGATCAATGAAACAATTTTTTGCCTGTATCAGTGCCAAATTTTCTATTTTTAAATCGAGTTTATTAGAATGTAAGCTTTAAGTTTTTATTTCAAACTCAAAAACTACAATTTTCCTATTTTCGTAGAAAATTATGATTTCGTATAAATAAAGTTTTTTACAAAGAGAATTTTAAAAATCTTAAATATTCTTAAATAACCCTAACTTTGTCAACTTTTGTGATTACGATGTGAATTTCTACGATAATAAAAAAATTTTAGTTTTTGAGGTTTTAATGCTTAAAGTTTACTTTCTCATACGCAAACTGGTATGTGTAAATATTAAAACTGTCGAGAATTGACACTATTTACAGAATCCAACTAAAAGTAATCGTGTGTGTGTATATAAGAGAGCTAAATTAATGTATTCAAAACTTCTAATACTTGTTAATAAGTGTTCAAATACAAAAAAATGCATAGTACTTATTTTAATTAATTTTTAGAAACTTTCAAAATCGAAACCTATTGAATGATTGTCTTTATTAATAATATAGACGATGATAGCTACTGATCTGTGTAGAGATCAGCTGAGTGCTGATCAGATTGGAAAAGAAATAAAATTTCGAGTTTTTATTTAATTCAGTCAATTCACTTCGACTCATACATTCGATTTATTATGAGACTGAGTGTCTCAAATATCGATTCGAATTCTTCTTCCCCATGCCCTTTGCAAACCAATTGTATGTGTGCATACATATACATACATACGTGAGTTAGGTAGCGATTCAGCAAACGCGATTAATATTGATACTGCCAGTCATTCACCTATTTTTCCTATATAACTATATATGATATAGTTCCGATTCCGATTCGGGCCATGTTCATACTTGACTCTTCCATACACCTATGAAATATTGACTTCCAAAGGTGACGAGTTCTGTTGGAATCCAAACAATAGCTAGATAGTGGGACTTAATTAGACATATACGCAGTGCAAGAATTTGCAGTATTCATTAGTATCATAGCTCTGTTGGTCCTTTTGAAGTGTCACTTTTCATTTTGCTGCTGGGAAATTTGAGAAAAACTGCTTGTTGTTGAACAGCGCGGAATGTCAACCCTGTTGGTGACTGGCGCCCATTGTCATGAAAAGCGAGTGAAAGCACCTAAAGCGGATGTTGAGCAAAGAGAAAAAATAGTTTTCATTTGCACCATTTATGTGCTGCCAGTTGAGTTGAGCTCTTGTCGCAGGAGCGCAACGAAAGAGGAAACGCAACGCCATTGTCCTCCATTGTCACTGCTCCTGGACCTGGTCCCTGTTGTCCGTTGCCTCACCGCCATCTCCGGCCGCTTCTGGCTGCTGTTATTGTCATTCCGGCAAAACATTTCCGTTGACATGATTTTGCCCACTCCCCTGAGTGCCTTCCATTTTACCCAACGTCTCTAATTTAGTTTCGTTTTAGGCAGGAGTAAGAAAAATGAATACAGAATTATGTAAATTAGAAAATCAAGCAATGCTTTTAAATAGAACTTGGTCCATACCCTAAGCCATTTGTTAACCACATATTTAAAAATTCATTAAGCTATAGTGAAACAAAAATTGGCCAGATTCCAAATCTAAGATACACACACACACAAACACACAACAAATCCTAGAAAGCTTTTTAGCTGATTGAAATGCAAAAACCCAATTTGTTGAAATTTGTATTGGCATTTTCAAATGCAACAAATCAATCAGTAGCCAACCAGCCGCACCAGGTGGGGAGCAGACCAGAAGCAGCATCCTGTCGGTGGTCCACGTGTGTGCACACACTCTCAAACACCCGTCCTAGTCCACATTGTGTATTCATTGAATCAGAACATGAAATGTATCAATCGGTTTTGTGGTTTATTTTACCCAGTCAAATTTAGATGGGTGGTTGGTCGATGCTTTTATTAGCTGAAAGTGGAAATCAAATTAGCCATTATTTGTAGACTTGATGTAAGTCAACTAATAAAGTGAAACTACTCGTAAAAGCGAATTTAATTCACGTCTCTATGAAATGACGTTCGGTTATCGCTTAAAGTTCATGGAATCCTTTAATGGTTAGTGTAACTAGTTATATATTTTTAATTTCAACTTAATGGCACTTCCTGCTGTCACTTTATGACTGAAAGTTGTCAGGCATTGTCCTAGCCATTTCCACGATCTTTGGACAAACGCTTTAAATATGCATATTTTTGTAATTAGAAACTGCCCTGCCCAAGAGTCAGAGCCAAGTCAGCGCAACACATTTTTTGCCGCCTCAATTAGTGTCAAGGCGTGTCTAACAACGGCCAGACCAGGCTGGGCTAGGACAGAACAGGACAGGCACGTAGCCTGCCTGTGAGATCTCATTAAAATTAAAAAGCTCTGCAGCACACAGTCAACCCAGCTACCCACCCACCCAACCACACACACACACACACCGAGAAAGACTTATGGGGAGAGATTTGTGCTGGGGAGGACAGGCTTGACTAAATTTATATAGACAACACCAGGGCGTGTGAATTGAAGCAACACTTGAGGATATCCAAGGACTAGCTGGATGGCTGGCATCATTTAATGACTGAAATTGCACAAAGAAAACTCAGTTAGGCAGCAACAAAGACAAAATGCAGGACCACAGAACAGTGTCCCCGTTGCAGTGCTTTCCCCAACCCTTAACCCAACCCTTAGTGCAACTTTAATTAAGCTCCAATTTATGCCCCAATATCGTATCCATACACAGTATGCACATATTACGTATTCACAAAAATTTTTAACAAAATCGAAACTGCATCTATTGGTTGTGGCATTGTGCAAGATTTTTGTTTACCCTTTGGCCCTGTGTTGCCAACGGATAATGCAGTTTCTGACAGCCAGCAGGAGACAAGGATTCTCAGCGCACTGCACTCTCCTTCGATTTGCTTAGGCAGCAACATGCAAGAGTTGGGACATTTGTCGAGTGGTTATCGGTTGGTCGAATGGCTCTGGACTGACCAACAGGAGGCTGGTTATTAATTAAAAGCATTCAAGGCAACGTTTTCGACTATTTGTTCAATTTGTGGCTTTCCATTTGTATTGCAATTTCTAGTAAATTCCATTGTGGCCGAAAGGCAAATTGAAAAGGAGCAACAAGTAAATTTCACCGAAAGAAAATGAAAAGCTTATTCTGAAGGTTTCAAGAAAGTTTCCAAGTTTCAGTGGGCATAATCTAAATTAATGGCATCTGGCCGGATGGCTGGTTTGGCCAAACGGCATTCAAATGGCCAATGCAAAATGCCATAATTTGCATTTAGGACAGTTTTAACTAATGGCAAAAGTTTTTTCTTCCATTATGCTTTCTGGCTAACTAAATTAACATAACATGCAAATGATTTCTGAATTGAATGGAATGAAAAAATATATAATACATGAAATCAGATTCTCTTGTCTTCGCATGGAGTTTGTTCCGTTCTGGAAAACTAATTAATATTAAAATTCGGGAACCGGGTCAAAATATCTTGTAAATATGACACAAATGGCATGACAGTTGGCAACAAATTGTGTATGTGGCATAATAAATTTAAATGAATTGCAACAACACACGGTGAACACAGACACAAACAGGCGGCAAATACCACAGGGGAACATCAACAGCATTTGGTTGCTTAATGGCTAAAGGCGGTAATGGAGGATTGTTCGTTATAAGGGAGGAGT
This sequence comes from Drosophila equinoxialis, assembly GCA_018150345.1. Classification (NCBI taxonomy): domain Eukaryota; kingdom Metazoa; phylum Arthropoda; class Insecta; order Diptera; family Drosophilidae; genus Drosophila; species Drosophila equinoxialis. Next base: position 289,288 of record JAECWI010000531.1, on the reverse strand, counting down.
GAACACAGTAAAATAAATTGGTGTCGTTCACAATGCAGCAAGCTTCACATTGGCACACACAGACACACAGACGGACACACAAATGTCCATTTTCCATTTGTGGTTGTATTACCAACAATTAAAATGCCTGTTGTTCTAGACATATTGTTTTGTTTTGCTTACTTCAACTGTTGTTGCGTGCCTTTCTGTCTATGTTGCATTTTTTGAAATAGAATGAAATATAAATATTAAGAATTTTCCATATGCATAAAACAAAAACGACGAAATATGTAAACCCAAGAGAGCGCTCCAAAATCAACAACACAACGAGCACAACAAAAATTTATTAAAAACGCTAGTCGAATGTTATGTACCCTTTTGATTTGTTTTCATTTTTACTATAGAAGATTTAAAGGTCAGTGGGACACCTCTTTGCTAGATTATCTGGGGAACTAATAGAAAGCACAACCCGTTATTAAAATAAGATTAAATCTATAAATATTACTAAACAGAGCTCACAAATAAGTTTTTTTCTATCGATTTATTATGAACCAAATAAAAAATTTAACACATTAATTTTAAGCTAAGTACACTTCAATTGTTGCATGAATTTTTTGTACTATTAGTGTACAGTTTTTTCATTATCTCTAATTCTTGAGTTACAGCTACTATATTATTGAAGATACATACATATGGGTTGGATAGGGGAAGAATACTCTATGTACTGATTATTCTTGCACATTGTTTGTTTCATATCTTTCGTTTTATATGCCATTTATAACTCCAAACAAAAAAAAGTATGGATTTATATCGGTAAAATTAAATATTGTGTGTGACGACTTTCAATTATTGTCGACAATATATTTTAAGCAAGATCAATTGTTAATTCCAATTTATAAATAGAAACTCCTTCATGAACATTTGAAGATTAAATTTACCATTTGAAATCACGCAAACTTTAACTTTTAGTCTTGCAGAAAAAAACTTTTGTATCTCATTAATGCTTTCATTCAAAGAAGTATCAATTCTTTGAATTGTCATATGAGAGATATTAAACAATAGCCATGAATAGTTTTTAAGATATATGTGAGTAGGTAAGCTTTTTATCCGAAATTTAAGGTAAATGTTATAACAGCCCAAGATTTTCCAGACGATTTTGTCAATCCACAAGAAGCACTCAATTTCACAATTTTTGATGTTGTCAAAAGGAAGGTTGTCCTCCTGGTTCCGAAACTCCAATCAATATTTGATTTTGGTATGTTTGCGTTGTATTCTATAGAAAATTTCAATCAACAATTATATTTTGTGCTTGCAGAAACACTGAAGTCGAAATAAAATCAAGCCTAATTCAATTACTTCTATTTACATATGCATGTGAGAAAGTTTATAGTCAGATTCAAAATTAAGAACTCGAATTAATTTAACTTTTTATAAGACAATAAATTTAACATTTTTTAAGCCAAATGGCTTTGTTTTGTAAGGGTATTATGTTCTGATACCTTCCCCGAAAACAAAAGCAAAAAGTACAACGAAGTTCTCATTTGTGTTTATGTTTATTTAGATGCATTACGGTTCGTTGATCTTTGCAGGCACTGTATGCGTTGGTCGGTCCCTTTTTGGTAGTTGTTTGCATATCCATTAGCTTGCTAGTTTTTCCTTTTCTCTTTGTGGTGTGCGGCTGGAGACCTATCTATTTTCCAGCAGCTCGTTAGAGCAGAACTCCAACTTCAACAACTAAAACAACAACAAGGCCTGCGGGGAATATATGGAAATAATATGAAATCAAATAGCAACAATTGCTAGTCAGCATACCAGTTAATAACTATTCCTAGCACAACTCATTGTGTTGCAAGTTGAAAGTATTTGCCTTTCATTACTTTCTAATCAAGGCATCATAGTCACACATTAATGACTCCGTGGAATTTGATAAGGATCGAATGACTATATCATAGACTATAACTTCCATAGGAGTGATCGGTCGAAAACGGTGACTTTTACCCTTTTTGCAAGGGTATAAAAATAAGTCGGGTTTTCCTCCCTGACGCTATAACTCCAGAAAGGTCTCGGGCTCCGTAAGGTTTATAGCAAAGAAAATTATAAAAGTAAGTCGGGCTTTCTTTCCTGCCGCTACCAAAATGTCGAGAGCCCGACGTGCAAACATCGGCCGCCACACTAGACATGCAAGCCAGCAACAAGTGTATTCACAGAACTTAAGCGAAGAAAGACTAAATATACATAATAAGAGAATAATGGCCGATTGAGACAACGCGTGAGCACACGAAGATCATTGGCATCATACAATCTATCGCTTGGCATTCCAAATACATCACGAGACATTGTCGTTCAGCGAAGAAGTAATATCATGCATCGTGTGAATCAGGATCATCGTTTGTACGATGCGTTACATTATCCAATCATTTATTGGCAACGGCAAGACATCACGTTGAAGATGGTCGATCCAATTACAGGTACAATCCATTAACAATCCATTTAATTTTACATTTTCAAGCATATCAACGAACCAAAATCTTACATTAGTGCAATGAATTACTATGAGTATCGTATAATGATTCGTACGTATTAGGAGAAGATGTTTCTGAAGTGCCGTCGGCTATTCCATTAATTCGCTGTCGGCATGTATGAACGTTCAGCGTTCATCAGATTCAATTGGGCAAAGCTACGATCTGAGGACTATATACTCTTGTGTGATGCTATTCATTCAGATGGTAATGTGCAGGATATTGGACGCCTGACGATTGTCCCATCATCTTATATCGGAAGCGCGCGCTACATGCACAAATACTCTCAAGACGCTAAGACGTAGGTGCGAAATTATGGAACTCCGGATTTATTTATTACATTCACATGCAATCCGAAGTGGAGGGAAATCGAACGTGAGTTGGACCCGGGCCAAAAACCGCTAGATCGCTATGACATAATCGCCAGAGTATTTAAGCAAAAACACAAAGTTATGATGAATGATCGTGTTTTTGGTAACACACGTTGTTATATGTACTCGGTAAAATGGCAGAAGAAGACTACCATATGCTCATATCCTAATTTGGTTGCTGAACAATGACATCATATCAGCAGAAATTCCTGATCCAGTCACTGATCCCCATCTACACGACATTGTGACGACACAGATCGTCCATAGACCGTGCGGGGCATTAAATCCATTATCGCCTTGCATGGCTGATGGAAAGTGCACAAAACGATATCCGCGACCATTAGTTGCTGAAACAGTCGCAGGGATCGATGGATATCCAGTTTAGCGTCGACGTTCAAAAGAAGATAATGGTCGAACTATCAAAGATAAAGTTCAAAATCAAGAGATTGAGATCGCAAACCAATTCATTGTGCCATTTTGCACGCTGCTAAGACGAGTTTTCGAAGCACATGCGACGTAGAGTTGTCATTCGGCCAAATCAGTCAAATAAAAGGCAGCGACATGGCTGTGTTTGGTATTGCGTCGGAAAATACGAATGACGAAATCAGCAACTTCCAAATAGGCAGATACGTCAGTACTAATGAAGCATTGCGGCGATTATTCTCATTTCAAATTCATGAAAGACATCCCACAGTTGTACATTTAGCAGTGCATTTGGAAAATGGACAAAGAGTTTACTTCACTGAGGATAATAGGGCTCAACGAGCTGAGAGACCATCGACAACATTGACTAGCTTCTTTGCAATGTGTGAAGCAGATCCATTCGCAGCGACGCTGATGTACGTTGAAATGCCCAAGTATTCCACTTGGAATCAATCAACAAAGAAATTACAACGTCGCAAACAAGGAACCCCAGTTCCAGATTGGCCACACGTATTTTTCACTGATGCCCTAGGTCCCATGTATACTGTTCATTCCAGAAATTATGAATGTTGAATGTGCGTCTGCTGTTGGTAAATGTAAGTGGACCAAAATCATTTGCGTATTCGATAACTGTGAATGGCTTTACGTTGCGTGTTCACGAGTTGGGATACCATCCGCTTTGTTTGTGTTCATGTCAGATCAAAAAACCAAAAATGTGGTTTAGTAAGGAGTACTTCAATGAAGGGATCAGTATTTACTTTGGACTCACTTTCATTTTTTAAATAAAATTTTTCCTTTTCAAAAATCAAACAAAAAATAATCTTTCTTCATCTTTTAATTTCCAAACGAAATGTTACAAAAAACTAATTCATCTGGTGGCGGAACGGAGTTTGCCGGGTTTTCTACTTATTTTCTACATTTCTTTCAAACTCAATTTCAGTTTCGGAAAATGCTAGGTGCCACAGAACTTTGAATAATTTCATTTTTTCGAATATGGCTGATCTTAGTAGGGCTGCCATTGTGTATCAGTTAATATCAACTGCACTTATTTAGCAATGTTTTTATTAATATTTTAAATTGGATAATGGGGCAACCTTGTTGTTGCCAGGGGATTTATTGTAAGGGGCAAATTTCTAGTTATTTGCTAAAACTCAAAATTAAACAAATAATTGTATTAAGCTTTTAATACCCTTGCAAAGAGGGTATATTAATTTTGGTCAGAAGTGTGCAAGCAAGCATCGCCGACCATATAAAAAATTTATATTCTTGATCAGTACGATGAGACGAGTTCACATAGCCATATCCTTCCGTCCGTCCATCCGTCTGTCATTTCGTCCGTCCATCCGTCTGGATCAACGCAAACCACTCCTAGACGAAGCTACAGAGAAATTTAGCATGTAGACTTGTATATACTGCAGGGGTTGTATATCTTGGATTCAGCGGGATCGGACAACTATATCATATATGTAGCTCCCATACAAAAATCAAAGTCACGAATAGTGACTTTTCTCAATAACTTCGTTATTTTCTAAGCATAGTCGTGGAATTTAATATGGTGAGTTTATTAGACCTATAAACGACTGTACCAAATTTGATCAAGATCGGATGACTTATCATATAACTCTCATAGGAACGATCGGTCGAAAACAGTGACTTTTGTCAATAAGTTCGATATTTCCTATGCTAAGATTGTAGGCCGTTCTTTTGCGAACATTAGCCTTTTTAGATAAAACGTTTTTCCGCTTTGGTGGCTATGGGTAAGAAAAGAGTAGCAAAAAGCTTGGAAGGGTAAACAAACTTTGACGCGGTCGAAGTTAGCCCCGGCCCTCTGGTTTTAATTGAAGCCTCATAATTTCCTTTCATTAGACCATGCATGGTTTCTCTAAAACAAAAAGTAGTCTGGAAACAAAAGTTAAAGTTAAATATGTTAAATATACGGAGACATAGGCAAGCGAAATGATAGATTCTTAGAAAATCTTCTTATACAATTCTTCACTCTTTAGACGATTCGAAAAAATAACTCCAACTTGAGACTTTTGCATTGGTAATCGAGGGCCTAGTCTCGAGCGAAACATGGGCCATGCGAAGTAAGTTCTAAGGACATCATCGAATATTTGAAATGCTTATATCGTTACGTATTCATCCAATCAGTGATTGACTCATGGGGTTCGCTCCCATCTGGAGTACTTTATGGCAACTACAAGCATCTTGGCAACTATGATGAATGTGTAAATATAAACCAGGAGATTACAACTAGTGGCAGTGTAACGGGAAAGTACTGCTTTGCTGCTATTCCCAAGCTACTGCGTGGTTTAAATAAAGATGTGAGCACTGCCGTTTGCTTTCCCTTCTCATGTTCGGTCGCTACCATGGACACATTGCTTCGTGGACTTCTTCATCAACCCTCTTGATGGTCTTACTATATTTACCATGTAGGTATCTATATTCTCATCCTGATCATGGAAAACAAATGAACCTGATTATTTTCTAGAGTAATTTTGTCTATAATGGCTTTACTTGTTCTACTTGCTACATTGTATGATTATTTTGTGGACTCAATGCAACTTCCTACACTTATCGGAGTGTTCTCAGCTCGAGCGAGTTCGCGTTCTCTATTCCGCCTCGAGGATGGCAAATTAAATCCCAATGTCATTGATTGCATTCATGGTACGCGCTGCATGTCCCTTATTTGGGTCATATTTTGCCATACCTCCCTTGTACATAAAAATTTAGAATTCAATCAAAATTTCAATGATACATTGAAGGTGAGAGCAGTATCTTGATCCTTTTTTACGTAACTCAAGCCGTTCTTCAAATTTGCAGTGGCGAAAAACGATATTCGCAGAAATTAACGAAATGCCTTTTGCTGTCGACACTTTCTTTTTTATCACCGGCTTGTTGTTGGTATTTTGTAGCATGCGCACTTTTGAGAAGTATGCCTTTCATTATAGTTATTTGATAAATCTTTAAAGAAATTATTCTGCAGATCTAAGGGAAAAATAAATCTGCTAATGATGTAACTGCATCGCTACCTACGTCTCACACCACTTTTGGCATTTTCCATACCAATCTACATGAAAATTCTTCCCCTGCTGGCTGATGGCCCTTTCACAAGAGACGTGCAAAATTATAATGCATATTGCAAAAAGACATGGTACAAGACTTTGTTGTATGTGAATAATTATATCAGGAAAGATAATGTACGTATTTTTGTTTCAAATTGCTTATATTAGACTAATTTACATACAATAGTGTCTGGGTCACACCTGGTATCTGGCCGCTGATATGCACCTTTATATGGTTTCAGTTCCTCTAGTTTTTGCCCTCTATAAGTGGGGTAAAAAGGCAGTTGTTGGCGTTTTGGTGCTTAATTCATTACTGGCTGTATGTCTTTTCTTTGCACACTATTTTATGTGAGTTGTCAATTACATTATATTATACAGAACTAAAAGTTCAAATTCGGCCAATTTCTTCTTTAGGGGGTACCGAACCCCAATCAATTTGGACTACTTCGCCTCACAAACTCATGCTTCACCATTTTTAATTGGACTACTCTGTGGCTACTTTTTGCACATAAATCGCGGAAGGAGCTACGAATTGCATCGCATTATAATCTGTCTGGGATGGTTAATAAGTTTGGGCCTTCTCTTGACCAGTGTTTTTTCTAAAAGCTACTGTTTCGCCAAAAATTGGTCCCATTTGCAGCACACCTTTTATTTAACCCTTTCTCGGATAGCGTGGCCATTGGGTCTGTGCTGGGTAGTCTTTGCCTGTACGCAGGGATGTGGTGGACCGGCCAACAGTTTTCTATCATCACCTTTATGGCAGCCATTATCTAAACTCTCGTATTGTGCTTACATATTCCATATGTTGTTTGGTATCTCAATATCAGCATTAAACGAACCAGCACAAATTTTAGTAGTTACAGTTTGGAAGTTTGGTCTAACAAGGGAACTTCAGGTATGCGAATCACCGATTTGGATGAATTTTGGATATGTTATAGAATACCCCGTCATTTGAAGCGGGAAATATTACGGCGCACTATTCTATATTTTCCTTATAAATCGCGTTTAAAGCTATAGCTTCGGACTTATAGGTAAAACGCCGAGCGACTTCAAGCAGCTCGGCGGCCTAGTGGGCAGAGCTCCCTAATGTCGCCGAATCCATGGTTCAACCCCTGCTCGGGACTTGTTAGTTTTGATTTTTTTTCGTTTTGTTTTTTATTAATTTCGTTTTCGTCATGCATATAACGGTTGTCATAAATTTCTCCTGTTTCTTTTATATTGTTTCTTATTTCTTTAATTACATGAAAAAGCCCAAAAGACAAATAACCATGTGAGTGTAAGCTTTTCTTATGACAGTAAATAGAGCAAAACAACAAAATAATTTTATCTAATTGGTCTGATGATTTAAAAATAACAATAAAAGGAGCATTGGTGCATCTTGATAAACTCCTTCAAGAGAACAATTTGTCAACAGAACGGACACCAAATACTATTTCGAAAAATCTATAACAATGGCTGAGGAAATTTTTAAAGTGGTCATTGATATATTAGACGAACACGATTTTGTGGAAATAAAGGAACTGTATATTGAGATTCTGAAGTTAGTGAAACTAGCAAGAGTTCCGAGGATTACGTTCCAAAAGTTAAGGCGTCCAAACAACGGGAGTACATTCCGCTGGATTACAAAGTCTCGGTAATTAACTTGGCCAAATCGCACCCGTCGTGGAATCTTGAACAATTCAAAAGAAAGGAGGAAGCCGCCTAAAACGAATGTCGGACTTATATCGATGGGAAGAGGATGTCAAGAATGGTGGATCAGTTATTGACAAATTTGCTGAAATAAATAAGTGGACACTAAATCGGTTTAAAGAAGCCAGGAACACCTTCAGCTAGTGACGTCAAGAAATTTGCAGGAGTGGGGGTGCTTCAAGCCAATTTACCAATTTTCAATTTAATGCTTCGATTTCTTGGCTGCACCGATTTAAGGTAGCAAATCGCATTCGGCAAAGAAAATAACACGATTTGTGTCGGCGAAAGAGGCCTCTAGGACAATTTTGGCATCGGCGCATAATTTTCGGATTCAATGCAGGGAACTGATCAGCAATTATAGAAAAGAAATGGTCATAAATACCGACCAAACCGGCTGCAGCTATCAGTCCATATATAATAGAAGTTTAGCTGACAAAGGTTCCAAAGCAGTTGAGGTAAAAAAAATATGAACAAAGTGACGCATACATATACTGCACAATATGCAATACATTGGATGGAAGCTTAACCCCATATGTTTTGTGTGCCTGCAGGAGCCAAAAATGCTTTGGCCCTAACGTCCAACTCAAATAAACCGCTTTAAAAAAAATATTCCAATGTTATTGTGTCATGCTCGAAGTCTGGGAAATTGACCACAGATATTTATAAGACATTCTTAAAAGATGCCTTTTACCTTACGTGAAGAAGGAAAAGTTTCTTCTAATTATCGATTCCTGGGGGCCAAACCAACCCATCCATATATGATGAAATATTCGTAGACACAAATGATTTAACAACTTGTGCACTTAAGGTAATACCGCCCAAATGCACGCCTTTGTGTCAACCATGCGACGTGTATTTTTCAGACAAGTTAAAAATTTAATAAAGCGGTTGCAAAATTCCTCAACGCTAATAGAAGAAAACGAGAAATTTCATCAAGAGAAGACAGCATAAAAATACAATCCCTTGTACATTTCCAGTTGTCATCACCGATTTTAAGGATATGCTAAAGTATGCATGGTTCGCATCAAAGTTGACAGATGAGAGGGAGGTTTTCAAAAATGTGAATTTTATTTGTTTCTCTCAAATTGATTTGAAGGTGCCATGTAGTTGCACAAAACCATCTTTTATAACATGTTCATGGTGTAGAAAAATTTATGTTTTTCTTGTTTTTATGATCTATATCACAACAATAAATGCGAAAGCAGAAATTAATTCTATCAAAATACGTGATTTTTATTTGTATTATTTTAAAACAAATTTCTATTTTTATGAAGGCATAAAAATGTAACCAATTAAAAGTCATCAATAAACCTACAAAAAAATTAATAAAAAACAAAACAAAAAAAAATCAAAACTAACAAGTCCCGAGCAGGGGTTGAACCATGGATTCGGCGACATTAGGAGACCTGCCCACTCGACTGCTTGAAGTTTTTCCTATAAGTCACCGAAGCTATAGCTTTAAACGCGATTTATAAGGAAAATATAGAATAGTGCGCCGTAATATTTCACACAGCTTCAAATGACGGGGTATTCTATAACATATCCAAAATTCATCCAAATCGGTGATTCGCATACCTGAAGTTCCCCTTGTAAGTTTTGGGTGTATCATCTAATCTTTCAATTTCATTATAATTTTCCATTTGTAGATGCTTTATTTCTGGGGAGACTTAGGTTTCACAATATTGTTTTCCTAACTTGATGTACATTATTATTGAGGTTCCATTGAGTAACCTGAAAAGCCTTTTGCTGCCTACTCATAGAAGTGCAAGAAGGGAAGGCCACAGACAGACTTAGGTAACAAGAAAAGTACCCAAGGTGATAAGCGATTTGGTGTAAGAGTTAAAATACTTGACCGTCTTTTTTAATTTGACATTAAATCTGAATGGACGGCTTTTTTGTTGTTAGCTTTAAAATTACACGTCTAAGAAGTATAGATCAAATATAATTATCATCGATATCACAGCGTTGATAACGATGAGCTTAATCGCTATAGAATATTGGTTATCGTATAAACAATTGGGTTATTTTATATAAGTATATAAAGATATAAATATTATTTAAAAATAATAAGTAGACAAGGGAAATTATATGTAAATTACTAGGTAAAGTTATGTTTACAAGCTGTTTACCAAGCATATCTTGCACACTATTGCAAGCACACATGTCTTCTAGCGCCGTCATTAGCCTACAGTCGCAGATACAGTCGCGAGCAAAAAAATAGCAGCGCATAATACTTGCCGGTATTTATTACAATAACTTTCAAGATAATATTCTGATCTATTTCATACCTCTAAGTACGGTTATCAGCAATGTCTAACACTTGTGCATTGCATTGTAACTTTACTTAATGACTTAAGTTTTTAGCTCCTTCATTTTTAAGCTTAATTGCCAAATTTAGAGCGAGCAAAATAATAGTAGTAAAGACTCTTTCTTTGCACGAAACACACACTTTTTTTCGCTTTACACGGTTTTGTCAGGATCTACCGTGTAGCCCAGGATATTTAGTTCATATAGCGAATTCTATTCCAATCGGGACCCACAAAGACCTCTTAAAGATAAAGGCAGTTGTCTCGCTATCGATACAGGAAATTATTTATGGTACGATAAGTGGTGTACCGATACATATGGCCTTATTTGTATGCATCCATTCTAAGCTCTTAAGGGCTATGAAATTGGGCAAAACGTTGATGATTAAGGTTAATCAAGGTTTTATACTTCTTGGCCTCGAGGTGTTAGAAAACAAAAATTTTCTTTTTCTGCTTTTCAATTTGTAATGCAAAATAATAATTCAAACCAGAGGGCCGGGGTTAACTTCGACCGCGTCGAAATTTGTATACCCTTGCAACTGTTTTGGTAATTCTTTCCTTACCCATAGCCATCAAAGTGTAAAAACGTTTCATCCAAAAAGACTAATGTTTGCGAAAGAACTGCCTTCAATCTTAGCATAGGATATAACGAACTTTTTGATGAAAGTCACTGTTTTCCACCTATATTTTCTATGGGAGCTATATGATATAGTCACCCGATCTTGACCAAATTTGGCACATTTATAGCTTCAATAAACTAACGTTTATTAAATTTCACGACAATAGCTTAAAAAGTAACGAAGTTATTGAGAAAAGTCACTGTTCGTGACTTTGCCGTTTGTATGGGAGCTATATTGTAGCATGTTGTGGAATAACATTAACAACAATACAAACATATTGTAGCAATTAGTTACAATATTTATGTGCGCAACATTCAAGTGCATTTGCCTCTTAAGTAACATGACCACCCATGAGTGCATGGTGCTGGACAATTGCTGTGTCGGCAAATATAACACGCGCGGCCGCTTTGGCCCAATATGCAATATGATACATCCTCACTCCACCGCTGCGACGGTACATAAACATACATACTTTTATGTAAACATTTATACATTTATACATAAGTATGTTTATACATAAGCATACCGCTCCTCTGCCTGCATGACCAGCAGCGCAGCTACGCGGTCTTAGCTATAGACGACAATTGTTAGAGAATTAAGATTCATTCAATAAAGCAAATTCAAAACGACAACAACGGATTGTGTCCTAGTTTTGTGACATGGTTTAAAATACTGATTCTAAATATTACATGGCGACCGTGACAGTGGTCACCAGCAACTAAGAGTGACCAAAGGAAGTGAGCAGACCAAAAATATAAAAAGGAAAAATAATGGAGGATAAAAGCAGCACAAGAAAAATATACTAAAATCACAGTAAGTAGAGTGTTGGGAAAAAATTCTGGTGTGGTTAAAAAATTAAAGGCCAGAGAGGCGAAAATAAGGAGGCTACTAAATAGCCCACAAACTAATTGGAATACCTCGGTGAAATTGCACGCCGAGGTAGAGTTTATAAGAACCCAATTAGAAGAAAGAAAGAATAAAACCACAACAACTAGAATCCCATACTCTGCAATTCAAAACGTGGCAAAACCGAAAATTACAATAAGTCCACAAACTGTGAAAGAGATACCAAAGTTGAAGAAGGTCTGCCCGAACGACTGCGAGGGACCATTATACTCAGCATATTGCGAGTATACATGCAGACATTGCTACGGGACTCCAAAGGAGAAGCCAGTCCCCAACCGGAAGAAATCAAAAACTAACAAATCTGGTGCGATGACCGGCACCGGAACCGCCTGAGCTCATAGGCCACGGACATCAGCAGCTGAGACTACAAGCGTGAAAAGCAGGCCGCTTTTTACGCCATCGATGGAGCATCAGCGTGCCAACCGGCGACGACCAGCTGATGCTAGAAACTAGCCGGAGACGAAAAAAAAAAGGATAAAAAAAAAAAAAAAAATAAATGAACAACTTATGTGCTGCGTCACACATTTTTTTTGAGTGTACTGCGATGCACATTTTTTTTTATATAACATTTAAGTAACCAATGTACAATTGTGCGGCGCTAAAGCTGTCCGATTAGAGTGTGGCCTGTAAAACCATGCGAAAAAGTAGGCAGGAACATATGTAAAAAAAAAAAAAAAGAGCCTTCAGCTCAAAACATTAATACTAAAGTACATTCAAGAAAAATATAAAAAACAATGAAAAATTCAAAATTTTAATTTAAAATCTTATTAAATGGAATGTTTGATAACAAAATAAGTAAATTTGATGATACATTTGATACACCCAATATGGGGTTAATAGACACTAAAACAGTGGACTCCACTGCAAACGTTATTAACAAAATAGAGTCATCAAATGTAGATCTAAAACCAACAAATGTACTTTTATTAATAATTGTGATAATAATGAGCGCATATGTGTTATACAAAGCATATAAATTACACAACAAATGTGTAACAAAAAGAGCCTTAAGCCATGCTAATGATCTTGATAAGATCTAAATAACATATGCATCAATTATTGTAACAGTGCATTTGAAACAAAAATTATAAAAAAAAAATAATTACTTTCCAAATTTATCAAATGAAAAAAAAAATAAATAAATAAAAACAAAAATATTTATATTAATTGGTTAAGATCTTTAGCCTATCTTTATGCACTAATTGTTTCTTATTCTTTGTATCTTTAATTAAAATGTTATCCCTATCTTTTATTTCTTCTATGATGTATGGGCCTAAATACTTAGATTCTAGCTTATGACCCGTATCGTTACGCAATAAAACCTTATCTCCTATTTCTAATTCAATATCTTTTACCTTTCTATCATAAATTTCCTTATTCTTTGCTTTGTGCTGTTCTAACATAATTCTTGCTCTTTTATAAGCCTGTTCTAATCTAAATTTTGATTCCTTAGCATAATCTTCCATGTTATATAGTGGATTTATCTTATCAACACTATTAAATTGTTGTGGTAAATTTGAAGTTTTACCGAATACCAACTCATATGGACAATAATCATGTGCCATAGAGGGTGTTGTATTGAAACAATATGCGAAGTATCTTATCCATACATCCCAGTCAGTTTTGTCAACTGAAATGTAGGATCGTAAAAATTCATTTAGTGTTCGGTGGCTTCGCCCACAGTGCCTACAGTCTGGTGATGATGTGCAGTAGAAGTTATCTTTTTTATTTGCAAGTTTTTGCATAAGTCTTCTATTATTGAGTTTCTATATTCTGTTCCCATGTCCGTAATGAACGTCTTCATAGGACCGTACCGCAGAATGAAATCTTCAAATATAGCTTTCGCTACTGTTTTTGCACTTTTGTCTATAATTGGTATTATTACTAAGTATTTTGTTAAATCGCAGATTAAGGTTACTGCGTATTCATTTCCGTGTTCTGATTTTGGGAGTGGACCGATCGTATCCACGATAACCCTATCGAAAGCCTGTTGTGGCGTTTCAGTTATGATTAACGGAGTTTTTGTATGTTTTGTTATTTTTGCTTTTTGACACTTATTACATTTTTTTATATATTGAGATATATCTCGTGTCATATTTTTCCAATAATAATGCCTTTTTATTTTGGCTATAGTTCTCGATATTCCAGTATGACCTCCTTGTATGGGGTCATTGTGGAACGTAAACAGTATTGCTTCTTTTTCTTTATCATTATTTGATAATAGGGTCACCGGCTTGAGTAGCGCTACTCTTAAAAATTTCAATATTTTATTGCCCATATTTTTGAAAGATTCTATTGAAATGGTTTCAAAGATCTTTTCGCTCGGTGCCACTTTGACTTTACTGATGTTGATTATACCGGCTTCTTTTTCGAGCCTTTGAAAAAATTGACCTAAATCAAGAATTCCATTGGTATACATATTGCAAATGTCAATTCTTGCTATAACTTTCTTGCCATGTTTGAATGTGGTTAAAGAATCAGTTATCCGCAAGGTCACTATTTTTCGTACTTCGTCATTTACAATGACGTCATATACGTTGGGCTTAGAAGCATTAAGAGATTGTTTTTGCAACTCTTTTATATTATTTTCTTTTTCTTTTCCTGCGCAGGAATTTGACTGTTTACTTTGATTTCTGGTAGTGACTCTCAGAATTTTGTTACTCGTTTGTATATTTTGTAAGTCCTTTATTGTTATTCTTGATAGCGCATCGGCTACGAAATTATCCTTCCCCTTTAGATACTCTACTGTAAAATTATACTCCTCGAGTTCAAGTCGCATTCTGGTTAGCTTGGAACTTGGGTTTGTCATTGAAAACAAATAAGTTAATGCTCTGTGATCTGTTTTGACAGTGAAATGTCTACCATAAATGTATGGTCTGAAGTGCGTGATTGCCCAGTGAATCGCTGCTAACTCTTGTTCAGTGGTACTCTTATTACTCTCACCTTTTGTAAAGGATCTAGACGCGTACGCTACTGGAAGCTGTAGTCCACTTTTATTTTGTGTTAGGACTGCTCCACATGCGTATTTACTTGCGTCTGTGATTATGCAAAATTCTTTGCTAAAATCTGGGTACTGTAATAGAGTTGGGTTCATTAGCGCTGATTTCAAATGCTCGAACGCATTTTGACAATCACTTGTCCATTCGAATTTAACATTTTTCTTACATAGGTTTGTTATGTGACGAGAATATTCAGCGAAGTTTTGTATAAATCTTCGATAATAGTTGCAAAATGCAATGAATCTTCTAGCGCTGTCCGCGTCATGTGGGACTGGATAATTTTGAATGACATCATATTTCGTGTCATCAGGCAAGATTCCTTTATCTGTGCATTTATGTCCCAAAAGGTGACTTCATGCATAAAAAATGAACATTTTTCAGGATGTAACTTTAAGTTATGTTGCCTACACTTCTCAAAAACATCTGTTAGATTATTGATCATGTGTTTTTCGGAACAACCTATGACTATTAAGTCATCCATGTAAAGAAATGCTTGCGAAGGTTCAAGGCCAGAGAATGCTATAGTCATCATTCTCTGAAACGAATTTGGCGCTATTTTTAAACCGAATGGTAGTCGCGTGAAGCGGTATGAGCCATTACATGTGGAAAAGGATGTTATGTCTCGTGACTCTTCTTCGAGTTCAATTTGATGAAAACCTGACATTAGGTCGAGGCATGAAAAATATTTTGCTCTACCTAGTTGGTCTAAAATGTCATCAATTCTAGGTAGCGGGAATTTATCGGACAACAATTTTTTATTAATTTGACGATAGTCAATTACTAATCGCCATTTTTTATTTTCAGCGTTTGGTAACGATTTTTTCGGTACCAATAAAAGTGGGCTGTTGTATGGGGATACAGAAGGCTCAACTATTTCGTCTTTTATAAGCTTTTGGACTTGTCTTTGTATCTCGTCTTTTTGACTATGAGGATTTCTGTAGTTCTTTATATATATTGGTTCATCATCTTTCAGTCTCAGTTTTTGTTTATAAAAATTATTGGTAGTTATAGATTCGGTTTCCAGACCGAACACATCACTATACTGTGTGCATAATTTGGTTAGTTGGCTATTGAACTGTGGTGGGAAATTCTTGGAGAGTGTCGCTAATACCGTTTTCTCTCTATCTTCTGGACTTGTTTTAACTACTTCGTAGTTCGAAAGTGATTCGTACTGCAAGTTATTTATCTTGACTATTTGATTTGTATTTGTTGTATTTAGCAATTTCATGAATGCGTTTTGAGAAGATGCTATGGTATTTGCTATGTAAATACCATGTTGAATTTCTTGGTTCGGAATTAATATACTGTCTTCCGCTGAGGTTATTTCAATTTTTCGGACAACTTGTGATCTTGCTGGCAGAACTATGGAGTTGTTGCCAGAATTATATGCTATTGGTACATATATGGGATATTGTAGATTATTTGGTCTAATTATAAGCCAATCCTCAGTCGGTTTGAAATCTAATTGACAGTTATATTTCCTTATGAAATCAATACCTAGTATTCCATCACAAGGAATAGCGAATTGTAAATTTACGATATGAAAATCGTGTGGAATTATGTATTTAGAGGTTTGTATTTCTATGGAAGTAAGTCCTTTAGATTTTGTTATTTCTTGACTTATTCCCTGTATATTTATTATTTGATTTGTTTGAATATATTGGAAGTTGTCGGAATTTTCTTTTAATATTGATATGTCAGCACCTGTGTCTATTAAAAATACTAATTCTTTTCCTGTGGCTACGTTAGTGAAACTTACAAATGTGCTTTGACTGAGACTGATGGTGTAAACCTTGTAATTTTTTATTGCTGAGTATCTAAAGGTTGTTGGGAGTTTCCCGAATTATTCTGGGCTACCCTAACATTGCTATTATTAGAGTTATAACCTCTGTTTTGTTGGTTGTTTCCTCTATTTCTTCTGTTATAATTTCTGCCTCTGTTGTTTCCTCTCTGGTTGTAATTCTGGTTATAATTTTGGCCATTGTTGTAATTATTATTATAATTGTTATAATTATTATAATTACCGCGACCATTACCTCTACCACGATAATTATATCTGTTATTATAATTACCACGGCCTCTTTGAGCAAATAGAACCGTATTTGGATTGCCTGATATCTCAGTACTTTTTTGTAAGTACTTTGCTATAGCTTCGTCCATGGTTTTGAAGTTTCCAGAGTCAAGTATATTTTTAATTCTGTTATTTTCGCAATTTGCAATCATTGCTTCTATAGCTTCGTCTGTGCTATTCTTAGTAGCAATTTCTGCAGGCATACCTTCTTCGATATATGCTGATTGCAGTGTCTTTCGTAAGTTGTCTATCTCTGAAGTAAATTTGTCAGCGGTTTTACCTTTCTGAGCTGTATTCTTCAACTTGGCTTTTATAACTTTGGATGTTTCACCAATTACAACGCCTTGCAATTTTTGTATTATTGCTTCTATTGAAGTTTCTTTGTATACTTCATATAGTGTTGGGCCAATAATTTTTGATTTTATTACCTCAACTGCTATATTTTCGTAGTCTCCTTTCATCATATCTACCAACTTCAGAGCTGTAATGAATCTTTGGAGTTGCATTTTTGTGCCGTTAAATTCAGGTATGGATATGTTTATTTCTTTCACATATGCCCTTCGGGCATTTAATTCTGCCATCCTGTTGGTTGTGTTTATTACACTTGTATTGATATCTAATTGTAAGTCCGATTCGTTGTCTTGTTCAGACAACGCTTCTATGTCAGGTAGTGTTAATAGCGCAGGAATTGTTAGATCGTTTAGATCTTTCTCTTCTATTTCTTCCTCGCTTGTTTCAAATTCTTCACCTTCTTGCTCTGTTTCCTTTTTACAGGTGTCTATGCTCAGAGGTGAATTAGGTACGGTGGGTACGAATATTTCAAGATTATATTTTATTTTTATAGAGATTAGGTTTGCTCGTAACTTGATCAATAGATTGGAAATCTTTGACCAATTTTCTTTACCTATGCTCTCTCTATTAACATGCACTAAATTTCTCGCTTCGTTGAAAGAATCAACTAGGATTTTTGCGTGTTTGTTTATGGTTTCCTTTTGGATGTTCCTATTTTGTGTAACGCATTTTTTAAAGTTTTCTTTAATATTTTGGATATGGGTAATTAATTCTTCCCATTCCATGCTTAGAAGTTTATCTTTGTGTTTTTTTTTTTTTATTTAGATGTCTTCATCTGATTCTACTACATTAATAGTTTCTATTTCTGTTTTAAAAATATTATGTACCCATGCAGGCACATCCTTATTTTTAGGTTTTTCTAATAATAGTCTGCTATATGCTATTTTTATGGATTTTTCCATAAGTTCTACAATGTTTCTTTTAAACTTGTAGTTATTTTGTATCCAGAATTTTATTTCCTTGTACTTTTTGTTTACCGGTCCTGAGTGTATCAGGAAATCAAGAAAAGGAATATATTTTTGCAGGTGTTTAGTTTCCACTATATTCATATTTATTCAATTTGTATTTAAACTCGGTTGTTTTGTGACAACTTATTGTTGTTGGGCTTCATCCATCAGGTAGAAGCGAAATGTACCTGTTAAATTTGAGAAACAACATATATTTGGTACTGTTACTATAAAACTCATCTGTACCATTGGACCTCCTTGAACTGGGAAATCTTCTCCCGTTATATCAAGGTATGCTGATCTGATCTGTACTAGACATATAGAACTTTGTGGCGAGTTATTATTACCTGTTCTAAAAACCTCAACTAAATCGGCTGCAATGGTAGGATTCCTTCTTACTATCCTCCTAAAATAATCGTCTAATCTACTCATTTTAACCAATTGACCAATTATATATATATATATATAAAAAAAAAAAAAAAAAAAAGAGAAAATAAATTTGAATAAATAAATTACAAACATTTAATGACACTATACATACACAAATATAATTTTGACACATGTATCATTAAATAAACACTCAAACATTCAAAAGAAAAAAAAAAAAAACAATAGTAAGTAAATAAATCTCTATATCAAGGGTGGGACAAAAATTAACTGGGGCCAGAGCATCAGCAGCAGAGGCGGGCAGAGAAAAGGTCATTTTTGGTCTCGACGCACACAAAAATTTGTGTGTCGTCGTCGAATTAGACAGAGGGACGGACAAGTCCCGAATTTTGCGGGGAGGGGAAAAAGGGTCGCGATCGCGAGCTCGCAGCTGAGACAGAGGGAGTGAGGGACGGGTAAGAAAATAAGGGTTGTTTTTGTCGAGTTCTTGAGATCGCGACCCTTTTTCCCCCTGCCCGCAAAATTCGGGACTTGTCCGACCTGTCTACAAGCTGCGAGCTCGAGATCGCGACCTTTTTCCCCCTCTCCGCAAAATTCGGGACTTGTCCGTCCCTCTGCCTACAAGCTGCGAGCTCGCGATCGCGACCTTTTCCCCCTCTCCGCAAAATTCGGTACTTGTCCGTCCCTCTGCCTACAAGCTGCGAGCTCGCGATCGCGACCTTTTTCCCCCTCTCCGCAAAATTCGGGACTTGTCCGTCCCTCTGTCAACAAGTTCGACGAGTTTTTGTGTGCGTCGAGACCAAAAATTACCTTTTTCTCTGCCCAGCCTCTGCCGGTAAAGAGCCACGGGAGCCAAAAGAGCCACTACGTGCCCATCCTTGCTCTATATAATAAAAAATTAGAAAATAACTCCATATAATTACGTTATTTTTCTAAAGAGGGGGATGTAGCATGTTGTGGAATAACATTAACAACAATACAAACATATTGTAGCAATTAGTTACAATATTTATGTGCGCAACATTCAAGTGCATTTGCCTCTTAAGTAACATGACCACCCATGAGTGCATGGTGCTGGACAATTGCTGTGTCGGCAAATATAACACGCGCGGCCGCTTTGGCCCAATATGCAATATGATACATCCTCACTCCACCGCTGCGACGGTACATAAACATACATACTTTTATGTAAACATTTATACATTTATACATAAGTATGTTTATACATAAGCATACCGCTCCTCTGCCTGCATGACCAGCAGCGCAGCTACGCGGTCTTAGCTATAGACGACAATTGTTAGAGAATTAAGATTCATTCAATAAAGCAAATTCAAAACGACAACAACGGATTGTGTCCTAGTTTTGTGACATGGTTTAAAATACTGATTCTAAATATTACAATATGATATAGTCACCCGATCTTGATCGAATTTGGCAAAATCATTAATAAGAACATAAAACTGACAAATACCAACTTTTATGACAATAGCTATAAAATTAATGAAGTTATTGAGAAAGTCACTGTTCGTGACTTTGCCGTTTGTATGGGAGCTATATGATATAGTCACCCGATCTTGATCGAATTTGGCACAATCATTAATAAGAACATAAAACTGACAAATACCAACTTTTATGACAATAGCTATAAAATTAATGAAGTTATTGAGAAAGTCACTGTTTCGTGACTTTGACGTTTGTATGGGAGCTATATGATATAGTGGTCCGATCTTGATCGAATTTGGCACAATCATTAATAAGAACATAAAACTGACAAATACCAACTTTTATGACAATAGCTATAAAAATAATGAAGTTATTGAGAAAGTCACTGTTTCGTGACTTTGACGTTTGTATGGGAGCTATATGATATAGTGGTCCGATCCGGCTGAATCCGAGATATACAATGCCTGCAGTATATACAAGCCTACGTGCAAAATTTCAGCTCTGTAGCTCTTACCAGAGCTGGGAAACTATCGATGGTACTATCGAGGTATCGAATTTTTGCATTTTTGAGCCACCATCGATAGTTTTTTTTGTCACTATCGATAGTATTGAGAATTTTTAATAGCTACATATCACTTGAATTGGCGCAAAAAGCAAGTACTGGCTGCTGCATATTGGGTAAGATAAATGAATAAATAAGCTTTAAATGTAACAAATTTACTATAAAAATCCATTTTAGATAAACTTCAGTGTGGGTTGGTGGTTCTGAGCATGGAGAAATATTTGAAAAACTTGAAAAGAAAGGGTAAATACACAACTCTATTTGCTGACAATTTTTTGCTGATATTTGTATTTCTTGTAGACAACGAAGAAGCAGAACATATCAGCTCAGATGAGGAAAATAAGGAAACAAAAAGGTCTAGACTTGGGAAGTCAAAAGTTTGGACTTTTTTTACAAAGTCCAATGACGGTAAGTCGGCGATGTGTCTTTCGTGCGAAAAAGTGTATAAAACCAGCGGAAACACGTCAAATCTCTTTGATCACATGAAGCGTGTGCATCCAACAATAAACGTTGGAGATTTACCGGCGACATTACCAAGGATCGATGCTTTTGTCACTACAAAGTATGATGCGAATTCTCGTCGAAAGGGGGAATTAGATACGGCTGTAATGAAGTACATTGCTACTGACATGCGACCATTTTCAGTTGTGGAAGACACTGGCTTTCGAAGTATGCTTAATGTGTTCGATCCAAAATATAAGTTGCCATCGCGCAAGACTTTGAAAAATGTGCTAATGGCTGAACAATACGAAGCAAAATCCATCAAATTGATGGCAATATTAAAAAAAATTCATTATTGCGCAATAACAACGGATCTGTGGACGTCGTTGGCCAATGAAGCATACATTACAGTAACATCCACATTCATAACAAATGAGTTTAAGCTGCAAACTGCCGTACTATCTACAAATAAATTATTGTCGGAAACCAATCACACTGCACAAAATATCAAGGACACATTGGAAACTGTATTTAACAAATGGAAGATTTCGTCGAAAGTAGTCGCAATAGTGACAGATAATGCTGGTGCGATGGTTAAAGCGTGCGATTTACTTAAAATTCGAAATATACCCTGCTTCGCACACACAATAAACTTGTGCAGAGCTGTCTTAAGCTAGATTGCTTAGCGGATATACTTACGAAATGTAAAACCACTGTCACATATTTTAAGTCCAGCTCTACATCATACAAAAAGCTGAAAGATTACCAAGATGGGGACATTAAATATAGTCTAAAGCAGGAAGTTCCAACTCGATGGAACAGCGCGTATCACATGATACAGAGAATTTTAAAAACGAGGCTATTGGAAAAGTTTTCCTAAACACTTCAAAAGCGCCACAACCATTCACTGTGGACGAACTGGAAATATTATCCGACTTAACAAATTTATTGGCGCCATTTGAAAGTGCGACGACCCAAGTGTCATCAAATACAAATGTTACCATATCTTTATGCATACCAGTAACTTGTGGTCTGTTGCACAGTCTTGAGTCAACTAAGACGAGCCTTAAGACAAGTGAGGGTGTAGCAGTCTGCACATGTTTATTGGAAAATATATTAACGAGGCTGCCCAAATATGAAGAGCGTTCTTTGCCACGAATCGCTACTTTGATGGATCCGCGATTTAAAAATCAAGGGTTTCGTTCTCCATTCAACGCTTCGCTATCTGAAAAGTTTTTGGAAAACGAGATGACTATTTTTCAAAATTCAACAGAAAATTTCGCAGTCCATTCAGCAGAGCCACCAACACCAGTTCAAAATCGGCAGTCCCTATTTACTTTTGTAAAAAAAAATATTGAAGATTTGCCGAGGACTAAACGATCCGACGCTATTGTTGACCTCCGACAATATTTGAATTTAAAGCATTCGGATGAGGACGTAGATCCCCTACAATACTGGAGGGTAACTATAAAAATTTGCATCAAACATTAAAAAAAAATATATATATATAAACAACGTTTCTATAATTCCAGTATAATGATTCGAGTATAAAGAATCTGGTAGCTAAATTTCTTTGTGTACCTGCAACATCAACAGAGTCTGAGCGTATGTTCAGTAAGGCTGGGCTAATAATCAGCAACAGGAGAGCTTCGCTTAAAGCAAATAACCTGGATACTCTTCTATTCCTACAAAGAAATGCTTGGATAGAGTGATTTTTTGTTTTGTTTTGAATTTGATCTCATTGAACTGTGAAAACTGACATAATGTGATTTATTTTTAATTTTTTTGTTTTTTTTTTTTTTGTAAAACAAAATTAAGTTTAATTTGATTTATTTTTTAAGAGAATTGATCTCATTAGATCATAGATGTCTAATGACAAATTGTTAATTTGACTTTTTGTAAAACGAAATGAAGTTTAATTTGTTGTATGCCTTAATAGAGTTGATCTCATTAGGCCTCTTGAAAACTGACAAAATGTGCTTTTTTTTTTTTGGTTTTTTGGAAAACAAAATGAAATTTAATTTCCTAAGCAGATGTTACTAAATACATGTTTAAAATAACTAAAAGTTTCATTTTGCAAAGTCAAATAATGGGCTTAGAACAAAAACGATAGTATCGAATTTTTGCTCTCAAAACATCGAAAATATCGAATGGGACCACTATCGATAGTTTCCCAGCTCTAGCTCTTATGGTCTCGGAGGAGTTCGCGTTGATCCAGACGGACGGACGGACGGACGGACATGGCTATTTGAACTCGTCTCGTCGTGCTGATCAAGAATATATATACTTTATATGGTCTGAGATGCTTCGTTCTATGCGTTGCACACTTCTGACCAAAATTAATATACCCTTTTTGCAAGGGCATAAAAAGAGACAACAATATTAGATGAAGAGCGGCACTACAACAAAAGGTTTACCATGGAGATTTAAGACTGATACCGACAACTGCGCTTACATACATATGTATTTATATATACAGGCATTTACTTGACAAGAATTAGTTCTTAACTCCACGTTGAACGGTGCTGACGTGTTAAATAATGTATGTTACAAGATTGTTAAATGTCACATAATTGTTAAATGTTCTTGTATTCTATTGTAGTTGCCCTGAAGACGGTTGCCGTTGGGCAACCGAAATATATCGGAGAAAAAATAAATTAAAAACTACGTTTTATTTTTATTTCGAACAAATGACCTGAAGCCTGATAAAATCTTAAGATAACAACACAAAGGTCGCAAAAAATACCACAATAATTTATAAATTGTTGGCGAATTAATTTTGTCACAGTTCTTAAAGGTTTAATGTTAATTCTTGATGCAGAATTCATTCCGTAAAATCGAATTATACACACAATTCGTTCTCTAAGCACCTAACTAGAGAAGTATTTAAGATGCACCGATCGAACTTAAAGTATTCATTAAAAAGTAGAAGTTAATTCTGACAATGATATTCCGAGTTCTATTGTTTTTTTTTCCGATTTTTATTGTGCTTGGAAGTAACGACCATTTTGGGTCAGAACCTCGAGTTTTTAGTTCATATGAAAAATTTTACATATTATCCACCGACTATAAAAATTTCCATGATGCAGACAGACAATGTAAAAAACATGGTCTTATTTTGGCGACTATTCACAATGCATCGCAGCAAGCACACTTGATTAATTTCATTAAAAAGTCAAAGGCCAGTAAGTAGCATTATTTAGCCTTCATCCTTTAATGAAATAAAATGAATGGATTCGCTGTTATTACAGATGCAAATAGACATTTTTGGTTGGGTGGTTCTGACCTGGCCATGAAAACCCATACTCCATATTTCTTTTACTGGGTCGCCAGTGGCGAAGCATTTACATATTCCAATTGGGGCCCACAAAGACCTCATAAAGATAAAGGCAGTTGTCTCGCTATCTATACAGGAAATTATTTATGGTACGATAAGTGGTGTACCAATTCATATGGCTTTATTTGTATGCATCCATTATATGCCCTTAATCGGGACTAAGAAAATTATTTGGACCAAATTAAATTTTTTGTACCAGATTATTTAGACCAAATAAAGACATTTTTGTCAATTTGTAATGCAAAATAATATTTTTAAAATTGTTGGCAAATTCATTTTGTCACAGTTTGTTAAGTTTAATGTTAACATTCTTGATGCAGAACATTGTGTACAATACATTTGATTTATAGAACACGGTTGATCTGTTCCTGACAAAAAAGCGAGAAAAAAATTTGAGCGTGGAAATACCGTGTAATATAAAAAAGAGTATAAATACGATTTTTAAGACCTTTATTGAACTTGAAAATATCTTTATACAGTTAATAAGAAGCTAATAAAAGAATCATTTAAGCCATAAAACCAATATAAATAAGTAAAACAAAAATTGCCATCCATTTAAAAAATATATAAATACTTCATTTCCAAACTTAATCATCATCAGTCTCAACCAAAAGTTTGCTCTTACAGAGTCGTATAATATCCGACTCATAACTGGACAAAGTAATCTCATTGGATGTTTCTTCTGCATTAACTGAGTTGGTTGCAGTCAAAGTTTGCTGAGAATGATGTTTTGGAAAAAAATCCTCTTTATCGCGGATTTGCTAATTTTTTGCTTTTTCTATAGTAAAACTTTTTTTGCTATTGAATCTGTCACAGAATACCATGTAGTATTGACAGATCTACATATGTACATTTTGAAAGTATTACGACAGAATACCACGTAGTATAGCCGAATTTAAAGAAATGTGAAAATAAATTTAATTAAAGTATATTATACTTTTGTGCCCTTGCAAAAAGGGTATATTAATTTTGGTCAGAAGTGTGCATTGAAGGAAGCATCTCCTACCATATAAAATATATATATTCTTGATCAGCACGACGAGACGAGTTCAAATAGCCATGTCCGTCCGTCCGTCCATCTGGATCAGCGGAAACTCTTAGACCATAAGAGCTACAGAGCTGAAATTTTGCATGTAGACTGCACAGTTTGTATATCTCGGATTCAGCTCCCATACCAACAGTGACATTTCTCAATAACTTAAATTAACAATACCTTTTGAAGGTATTGTAGTGAAATTTTCTATTGGTGAGATTGTTACACCTCTGAACGACTGTGCCAAATTTGATCAAGATCGGATGACTATATCATATAGCTCCCATAGGAACGATCTGTGCAAAACAGAGACTTTGATCAATATCTTCGTTATTTCCTATGCTAAGATTCTAGGCTGTTCTTTCGCCTTTTTAGATAAAACTTATTTCACTTTGATGGCTATAGCTAAGGAAAGAGTTACCAAAACAGTTGCAAAGGTATACAAACTTTGACACGGTCTCTGGTTTTTATTATGGTATTACAAATTTATTTCAAACAAAGAGTCGTTGAATAGTTCACCAACATTTGAGTGTAAGATCATTGACTTATTTACCATTTCACCTGTGGTTGCAATTTTGCAGCGCTTATTATTTATTAAGTTTTTAGCAACCTAAAAGCTCTGCTCGCTGGAACGGCTTATATTTTAGCAGCAAGCTTAAAGAGAAGGGGACATTGTTGATTGTTGTTTATCCTTTAATTCAGAACAGAGAAGTCTGGACTATAAGGGCTATTCACTGCTGGCAGCCACTCTGTACAAAGTTTCGAAAAGTACAACTATTGCAGTAATGTTGTACACTAAAGCATTTGGGAAATTAATTTATATTAAAAGGTTTGATTTGTTGTTATTTCCAATATAAATAAATTATCAAAATTTTCAAAACACTATTATTTTTCATTGTTTGCTACCTTTTATTGACGACTGACAAATGTTATTTTATGTCCAAAGTCGCCGATTTCGATCGATCGTTTCGATAGTCAGTCGATCATGATCAAATTTAGCAAAGGCAATAAAAGCTATGTATGTTAAACTGAGATATTTATTTAATATTTGTTACATTGCGTAAAAAGTAGCAAAGTTATTGTTAAGGTCGCTGTTTTTGACAAATCGTTCGTACGGGAGCTACATGATTTACTCACCCGCTCTTGATCAAATTTGCCGCTGTGATTTGAAGCTGTATTATTATTATTTAGTTACGGACAGACGGACGACTTATCTTGTCGTGCTGATCATGAATCTATATACGTTTAATGGTCGGAGATGATAACTTCCATACGTTACACACTTCTGACCAGAATTAACGTGCTCTTTTTACAGGAGTATACAAACATGTTTCTGGCCCAATGTGCGAAGTAACGAAAAGTAGACATTTCATATAGAAATTGACGTTATAAAACTAACTAAAAATTTGTACTTTTCGGAATAGATAGAAACAAATAAGTGATTCGTAAATTTTTCTCGATTAAACAATTCTTTGATGCATCCATAAGTGTTTACATACCTATGTACATATACTACCTATTCCGTTAGAGAATTCATTTCATGCTAAATGTAATAATGAAATATAATTGTATATTTAAAATCAATTTTTGTCTTTATAATCGAAGCTGATTGCTTATCACGCAGGGCCATTCGCCTTGTCGTGTGGGTAGTAGTAAAAATGTATTAAAATATCAGCGATTGCTTGAACGGTCTGCTTATTGGGTTAGCTGTACTCACAATCAGAGCACTTGCCGGTCCCTGTCCGCTCCATCAATGGCCAGCAGGCTGCCTGTCATGTTGCCATGTCATGATTGTGATAAATGACGTAAAATGATGCCGGCGACAACGACACAACGGCAACAGCTTCAGCAGCAACAAGAACAACAACAAGGACTCATCATTCAGCTTGTTCCTCATCCTTTTGCCTGTCTGCTTCACATCACTGATGTATTTTTTATGTGTATGTACATATATGTACATATATACACACTCTCAAACCTCGGAGGCTGTAATTTCGGAACATATAAAATGCAGCCTGCAATTTGCTGCCATCATCGTCGTTGTCGTTGTCGTCGTCGTCCTCAGAGCTGAAGCAGCAACCGAAAACTGTGCGACTTGTTTGCCTTAACGAAATTGAATTTTCTTGCACCCAAGCCCCTCTACCACACCCACCTTACCACTCTTCATTTCCTGGCCCACACACAAGCAAACACACTCACACACTGTTAATATTTTAAACTCGTTGTGTCAAGACAAACACCAAGGCAAAGGCAAAAAAATAAAATTAAAATTGATGTAATATTTTTTTCGATTATGCAATTAAATAAGTAAACATTCGTGCCTTAATTAATATGGGAAGACATCTCACATACTCCAGCAATAGTTTTTTAAGGAGAAACTTTTTGACTAACTTGCTGATAAAAATATCAAAGAAGCTAACTTTTATACCCTTGCAATAATTTTTTTACATTTTGAAATTTGTTTCCCTGGAACTCAATTCATCAATACACAAACAAAACATTCAAATTATTTCTCTTTTTACTACAAATTTTTCTTCTTCTTCCATCATTCCCTAAGCAAAGCACAACACTCATACACATACAGTTCTTGTAGCGTTGCGTCTGTGTGTGTATGCAAGTGCTCTGTTGATTTGATGATGACGTGGTAAGCAGCGCTTGAACCGATTTATATTGACTGTAACTTGTGTTCAGATCAGATCAGATTCAAATTTTGGGTTTATATCAAATCCTATCATATTGGTATATTTTTTTAAGTCCTATTGTTAGTTTATAGAGATTAAGGAAGTAATGTAATGCAAATTAATTACGTGCTCTGACGCTACATGAATTAGCTGAATTCATTTTTGGAAACTAATTTAAATTTTAAACAATGTATGTATATTTATTCCCTTGCAAAAAGGGTATTATTTTTTTTAATTGTGTAAAGTATAGTCCGAAGCATCTCAACCATATAAAGTATATATATTCTTGATCAGCACTACGAGACGAGTTCAAATAGCCATGTCCGTCCGTCCGTCCGTCTGATCAACGCGAACTCCTCCGAGACCGTAAAAATGCTAGAAATCTGTATATTTTTCTAAGTCGGCTTGTATATACTGCAGGCGTTGTTTATCTCGGATTCAGCCGGATCGGACCACTTAATGATATAGTTCCCATACAAACGTCAAAGTCACGAACAGTGACTTTCTCAATAACTTCATTAATTTTATAGCTATTGTCGTGACATTTAATATAAGTTAGTTTATTGTAGCTATAAACGACTGTGCCAAATTTGGTCTAGATCGGGTGATTATATTTTAGACCTCCCATAGGAACGAACTAGTCGAAAACAGGACTTTGTCAAAAATTCGTTATATCCTATACAAACTTCGACGCGGTCGATGTATAACCTCTCTGGTTTTCATTTGTTGTTTATTCGCCGCCTTAAAAGTGGCAAAAGCTTTTTGATTGAAAACGTTCGGAAACGAGAACTGGTTAATTTTCTTTCTCACTCAATTTTCTGGTTCTTGAAAATTATTGAAAGGATCAAATTTCTTCACTTCTTATTGTTTTTAACGTGGTGAATAGAAAAATGAGAGATGAAGGTGAAAATTTATGAGAAAATTGGCAATTACTTTTTATTTCATTGAAAACAAAAGGCAAGTGAGTTGAAACTGATAAATTTGGCTGGCAATCGAAAGTGAAAACAGGACGCTGAAACGACGTTGGGCCTGTAAATCTTTATCTCAGCTGCACAATAACGAATACGAATACTCTCTCGAAGAATCGATGCTGTTGTTCTCGTGGAACAAAAAGACGAATAGCGTCCAGTGATGTTGCACGTACATATATGTAGTAGTCGTCCCAGTGTTTCGTTCGTTGTTTGCCCCAAGGTAAGTTTACTTTACTTAAGTAACTCATTTATGCAGGCTATTGAAGTGTTTGATGGCAAATATTTGAGAAACTCTGAGATGAATCAAAAACGAATTTGTGGCTCCAATCAAATCATTGAAATATTTATGCAGTGTTGGGACGAGCATTTGTCTTTTGACGACATTCAAATGCCCTGTATCCAAATAGGGCCATTGTCAGAGTTGTTTACAAGTAGGTGGAGTTCTGACCATAAATCATTAATTACAATTTATTGTTGGCAATTTGCACCTTTCAGGCGGCAATTTATGTCACCAGCCAGCTATGTATTTTGCTTCTTCGATGGCGCTAATACCAAAACAGTGGCTCAAACGGTACCAAGGATGGGAATGGGAGAGGGCAGGACACGGTGGAAGCAATTTGGAGCAGTTATTTACGAGCCACAAGAATATACTTACATATTTCGAGTTGTCAACGACTATTTATTGCTTGGCACGCCGACTTGGCTAATTCTTCTGATGGCGAAATTGCATTTCGACTGTCATAAAAAAGGGCGAAACCAACGCCCTATTCATTTTGTCCTTGGTTCACAAATTGAATTTGCCAGAATGAACAACATTGTGTCCGGCATAATTAAATTCAAATACAAACATTTTTCAGACGCATTTAAGTTGGCCAATTGCAAATTAGTTTTAAATATTTAATACCACTTTTACTGCGCCCAGTAGAGAGTTTGGCACGAAAATGATGAATATTTAATAATAATATAATTGAATGTATGAGAGAGAATTGTGCAATTTTATCAAATATGAAATTAAATATACAATATATGCAATTGTACTACACATACATACATACATACATATGCTTGGTATGTACAATGTACACAAAGGAAACGCAAACTTTTCGCATTCAATGTGTTTTCAATTGTCATGAATATTGCAATTTATTTGGCTTTTGCCATCGCCTCGCAGTGTGTGTGTGTGTGTGTGTGTGCGAGAGTGTCTGTGTTTGTCGGTTAGTGGGTGGCTGAGTGGGTGAATGGGTGCCAAATGCGCACATTTGTTTCTGCATCCAAACATTTGTTTAACAACTATTTGTGGCCAGGTCGAACAGTTCCTGAGTGTGTTACGCGTGGGTGTTAATTTGATATTTTATTTATCGTTGTTCAATATTTATACATAACTGTGTTTACGCATTCACCGTTACGGTCATTTGTGTTTGAATATTATCGATACACAAATTTAAATCAATTTAATAGCAAAACTTACATGTTTTTC
Organism: Drosophila equinoxialis; assembly: GCA_018150345.1. Classification (NCBI taxonomy): domain Eukaryota; kingdom Metazoa; phylum Arthropoda; class Insecta; order Diptera; family Drosophilidae; genus Drosophila; species Drosophila equinoxialis. The sequence continues at coordinate 258,710 of JAECWI010000531.1, read as the reverse complement.
CTCTCTAATTAACTGTGACATTTGTTTGTATTGTCATCTTATCCATAATATATTTGCATTGGACCTGAGTCTAAGTAATTTAAAGTAATTGACTTATGATTAAGCATATTGCATTCTTAAAATGATTTTACAAATATGTAGATAACTCAGATCAAATGGAATTCATCACACCAAAGTTTCAAATAAATAAACACTTTTCCCAAATATATGTATATGTAGAGTATATAAAGATTTCTATATAGAATATTGTTGCTAAACATTTAAGCTGAGTCTACTCTAAAAATTAAAGTAAGAAACAAACAAACGATCTTTACTGGAAATGGGCTTAAGCCGATCGATTGAATATTTAATTAATGGCTTAAATTTCTAGGTACCATCAAAATCTATATCTAAATTAAATCTTTTTAGTCGTGCTATCAAGGCTAATAGAGTAAAGTAAATAAGGTATAAAAGTATATGTTTAGTTGGTATTGCCATTTAAAAAATATTTATTTTAAACACGCCAAAGATACCAATTTATGAGCTAGCATAGTATATAGTATGAATATGTAAGTTTTCCCATGCCTTTTACACTGTCTATAAATTTTGTAATCGATTTTCCATTGGTAGTAAAATCAAAGGGCTGTCATCGTCTGAAAAGGGTGAATTCAGGCACAATCCAGCACCACCCAGCCACCCACCACCCGTGATGAACTTTAGCCGATTTTAAGCACTAAAATAGGGCATTATAATTTTATAGACAGTTTTCCTATCGCAGAGAGCCGCCATGGGCGCGATGGGAAGCGATACATGTCAAACTCAGGCCAGAAGCGAATGCATTTTTATAGCCAGTTAAAAGCGTAACGTGATAAAATGGTTTGGCAAAATTTTGTTGTTCTACTCCAAAGTTTGGATGCCGCAAGTCCGCAACTTGCCCTTGGCTCCACGACGGAAAGAGAAAAGGAGAGAGATAGAGAGTGGGAGTGTGTCTAGGGTGTAGGTTGTGTTTGCGAATGTTAGAAGTCTTTACTCTGGCGTGGGTCGTGGGTCTTGCCCCCTGAACATAGAGCTAACAAAACTTTTGCTCTGATAAGGTGGTAAAAGTTGAAACGTTCATAAATCACGACACCAGAAAGTTGTTTTGCACTATAAATATGCAATGCCTGAAACATCCTACTCACCCAACATTGTTGAGAAGTCATTTGATTTGCTCATTTGACGAGCCATGTGTGTGTGGGGTGGGTATACGGATATCCTAGTGTGTGTGCGTAAGTTGTAAAAGTCAAACTGTTTTTAATACCCCTCCCACTGTTTTTCCAATCATCATGCAACTTTTGTCGGCTTACACTTGACCAACTTGGCTTCAGGTATGGCTTAAGACCAACCGCAGGCAATGCGGCCGGACAGCTGGACTCTGGCAGACAGACATGAGACTAGTAGCCAAGAGATTTGCAACACTTGTAGAGCACTTTGCCAACATGTTTACCTGGGCAATGCTTTTGCATTTGCTCTGATGCTGCATTGCACCTTTTTTCAACCAACAAGTAGCTCCATTGTTGACCTCATGTACACATGCTGCTAATGGCAGTCGTTCCATTGTCCTGTTTTGTGTTTTTCTGCTGACATAAGTAATCGTTTTGATTCTTATGTGCCGGGTGCCGGATGCCCGCCCCGGTCGCCTGGGGTCCATTGATTTACCCACAGTGAAATCTCGTTGCCTACTTTTTGGTCTCCTTCCTTTGAGGCCCAAACCCCAAATTTGAAGCAGCCTCTGCTCCTTCTTCATTTGCGGCCTGCCATTAAGTTGTTAAGTTATCTATGTCGTATCGGTATTTTGTTCGGTTGGGCACAAACATTACATTATATTGTTGTAAATGCCCAAAATTAGAAATTGCCTTAGCAATGGAGTCCAGTTCTCTTGGCCATCTTGACCGCAGTTTGTCTATCTATCTGCCTTTGTAGTTGGCCAGCACATAAAACAGAGGCATACTAAAGATAGAGCGAGAGTGAGACCGATGACGATGGCGAGAGTGGAGGGGCAGAAACTCTGAGAATGTACGGTAATAAAGTAGAAACGTGCAAAAACTAGAAAAATGTGGTCAGAACAAATAATAGAGACCGAACCAAGCACAAAAAATTCACAAAGAGCTCCAGGAGAATAAAAAAAGAAAAGGAGAAGTGAAAGGAGCGAAACAAAATACACTCAACCGAAAAGAAATACGACTATGGCCACCATGAGCAAGTACAGACAACTTTTCTTTACGTGCGATTCCTGCTCTCAGGTCAGTTGTGCGGTCTGTCATACAGTTAGTCGGTGAGCCGGCTGAGGTCTATGAGACATGAGTTGTGTTTTCTTTTGAGTGGGGTATGGGGGTGTTGTAGGTTGTGTTTTCCTGTGGTTTTCGGTCATAAACTCTTGGCCTGTTGAAGCAACAGACCAACCTAAAAAAAACTTAGAACAACTTCAAATAGGTCAGTCAAATGAAAAATTGTTTCTCCCATAAACGAGTCGACTACATAATTTCGTAACGTAATTATTTCTATTTTCTTATTTGACCATCAACAAGAATTACCCAGTTATGGCTACCCCGGGGCAACTTTAGGTTAAGTCAAGTGTGTCAGTTAAACAGTGGTAAGTAAATTACCTGCTAGAGAGACGGAAATCTCCAAGCATCTCTGCTTTAAAGCCCACTCTAGTGAGCTCCATCTACATAGCCTCTGCCATAGTGAGTAATGGAAGCAAATTCCCCATTGGAATTGCAATTGCAATGCTGATGCCTGCATTATGATTGTCACTTCAGATGCTTGAAATGCTGATTGAATGGACTGCAATTCGCTTGGAAAAGCCATAGAGATGGCATTGCCACAGGGCGTGGGCATCAAATAAAATTGCAGCACAAAGTCACGCACTTGGCTGTCACCGTTTTTATGCTGCCAATAATTCAAACTGCTATGCGAATGCAAAAATGACAAGTCAAGTTGTCAAGTAGAGGGATGAAGTCGAGTGGAATCAATTCGAGTCGACGCAGCACTCAGGATATCTGTCTCAATAAGGACTCCCGGCTGACGATTCACAGGTACGAATATAAATGAATTTTAAATTCCCTGCCGAGTGTCACAATGACGACTGCCCAAATCCCTTGACAAGGTAGTCTATGATTAATTTCTCATTACTCATTTCCACAAGAAAATCCGCAAAAAGATAAAGTCACAAATTTGTATTCCCACACTCGTACACTCGCACGAGTGTGTGCTGATAATGTTAAAAATCTTAAACGGAGCAGCAGCTCATCGAGGTCTCTGTAGGCCAAAGGCAACAAAATGTCGAACAAGCTGCAAAAGTTTGCTGGAAATGTAAAATGAATGGCGACTGGCAGAGAAGACTGAAGGAGAGAGAACTTTCTCTTGGTGGGGAAAGGAGAAGGTCAGCCTGTGGCAGGCAGAAAAAGTTTTTAATTGAATTCTATGGAAAACTAGGGAAAATTTCATTATGAATGGCCAAGAACCCAAAGTGTCAGCTGAAAATGTTGAATGATTTTTCACCAAACTTATTCGTGCCTACTGTAAATTGTGTTTCCAACAAAAATGTGGCTTATCAAAGTAGTTAGTATATTATACTTATTCTAAAGTCAACTTCACATATTTCACTCGGTTGCTGTTGGTTAATTAAAATAAATGGCGTTTTCAATCACAGCCTTGTAAAATTTTCTTCTATCGAAACGAAATGCAAACAAAGGCAACTTCAATAGCAACTGGATGTCCTCTATGTGTGTGTAAGTGAGTGTGTGTTTTTTCCAGCACTTCGCATGTCAATCATGATTTGCAAACAGAATGAAAAAAAGAAGAGAGTAGCAAAAAGTAAGTACATAAAAGGTAAAGTGCAGCAGTTAACTGAGTCAACTCGAGTTCTTGTTCTTTGCCATGAAGCACGTATTTCATTTATGCACCCAAAAAAACAGGATTCCCATTTCACTTGACATGCATTGAAATAGAAGTAAGTCCCCGTTACCTGTTTGCCAATTGCCACACTTGAGAGCCAAAGTTTTGATTTTGAGCTTGACAAGGTGTTGACACGACACCACAAAATGCACGACACAGAACAACAAAAAACCAAATGTAAATGCATAAGGGGATGGAGTGTTTTAATTTGAAATTCAATTTGCTATTCGCTCAGCCGATAAATGCAAAACTAATTTTCATGAATATTAATGCTAATTAGTTATATTCATGTAGCCATTCGACTGGAAAATGTTGTCAAATTTCCTCGCATATATGATTTATTTCTGGTTAATTGCATTTGGATATGGCAAAAATGTGCAAGCCGAATTGCATTAGTTTATTAGTAACTATTATTATTATTATTATTATGCACATTAAGAGTAAATCGAATCAACAACGTTCAAAGAGTCTTTATTCAGCAATAAATAATTGAAGATTGTTTCATTAGTCGTCCTTTTGCTTGCTGCTGCTTCACTCATTTCTTACTTTGGCTTCTGCTCCTGTTCGTGGTTGGGAACATCAAAATGCAATTGACTTTTCTCCATATTGCAACTTTGAGGTTTCGTCATGAGAGTGTGTGTGCGTGTGTGTGTGTGCGTGTGTGTCTGTGTATGGGTGTTGATTACACCGGCAACGACAACACATTTGCAGCTGAACCATTTTCAACAACAGCCAGTTGAAATTTCCGCTGACTCGATGTTAGTTTGTGTTGCTGTTGCCAGTTGTTACCCCTACGCGTCAGCAACAGCTGCCAGCAACAATTTTCGGTACACCATTTGCTGTGTGTGCGGTGGTGTCTGCTGCTGCACTTTGTGTATTCTCTCTTGTGTGTATAACTGTGTTTTGTCTTCGAATTTGGCAACCAAAAACTTTGCAGTTGACTTTGACTTCACTTGCTGCTCGACCGCAACACACTTTGAATTAATCTACCGGAAACTTTGCCACAATATATATGTACACTTGTATGTATGCACCATATGAGGCAACGCGCTATTGTGGCTGTGACAAAGTTTTCATTCTGTTTTCTTAAAATGATTCGCTCTATGTATGCACATAAATTAGAGTCATGCTATCAAACTTCTGTCTGGCAGAAGCTGTCAATTGACATTTTGCCACAAAATGAAGCCATTTAAGGCACGAGCAGTGCCACACGCAAAGGCACACGCAGGGGCATCGGCAAAGGCAATCCACTTTGCCCTAAAGTCATAAACCTTCTACATGGCTGGTTGAAGCATAATCGTTATTTATGTGCGCGCGTGAAATGTATAAAAATTTCGTTGCCATAAAACTCATTTTCCCCCATTTTTTCCCATTTACTAAGTCCAACGATGTGCAATCATGTTTGTATTCAGAGAGCGGCGGCGTTACGCTCCAATCCAATGATTGTTTTTGGTATTTAAAAACATTGAACTTATGTGCGAAAACCTAGTGCTACGAAACAGCTTTTGGCATAAATTCCCATGTACACAAGCCCCGAGCTGCTGATGCTGCTGCTGCTGTTGTTGTTATTATTCTCGCTTAGAAACATTTATCGCCATTTTGACACACATATATACATATACACACACATATATACGCATGGCAGGCAACACATGCTTGGCAGCCATTTTCACATTATTTTGTAAACAATTTTAAGTTGAATGAAAAATGTTTAGGTTGCTCTCTCGCCACCGTCAGCTCATGCTGCACCCTCCTTAACCCTCAGTGTGTGTGTTTCTTCAGTTTTTATTCGCATTTTATCAGCACCCCCCAACCCCATCCCTATTCTAGCTGCATGTGTTTACAGTTTGGTATATGCGTTATTAAATTTATTTGACTTGACATGAACGACAGGGAGAGTCAGCTACTGCTAAAGCAACATATCTTTGGCATGTTGAAAAGAAACCACAGTGAAATTCTTGTTGAAATTCTCTGGACATTTGTTTATACAAGGATATTTATTTCGTTTTTAATTATGCCACAACATACGCCCATGTTTATGTAAATGTTTGTCAAATAGTTTTACAACTACATATACTATATACATAAATTTTATAAAAAAAAAAAAAAAAATTTTTTTTTATTTTTTTTTAATTTTTTTTTTTTAAATATTTTTGGGAAAAAAAATATTTTTTTTTGTTTGTTTTTTTTTTTTTTTTTTTCCCCTTAAAAATTTTAAAAAAAAAATTTTTATTTATTTTTATTTAGTTTTTTTTTTTTTTTTTGAAAAGGGGGGGGGGAAAATTTTTTTTTTTTTTTTTTTTTTTTTTTTTTAAATTTTTTTTTTAAAAAATAAAAAAAAAAAAAAAATTTTTTTTTTTTTTTTTTTTTTTTTTTTTTTTTTTTTTTTTTTTTTTTTTTTTTTTTTTTTTTTTTTTTTTTTTTTTTTTTTTATTTTTTTTTTTTTTTTTTTTTTTTTTTTTTTAATTAGTTTTTTTTTTTTTTTTTTTTTTTTTTTTTTTTTTTTTTTTTTTTTTTGGGGGGGGGGTTTTTTTTTTTTAATATTTTTTTTTTTTTTTTTTAAAAAAAAAAATTTTTAAATTTTTTTTTTTTTTTTTTTTTTTTTTTTTTTTTTTTTTTTTTTTTTTTTTTTTTTTTTTTTTTTTTTTTTTTTTTTTTTTTTTTTTTTTTTTTTTTTTTTTTTTTTTTTTTTTTTTTTTAAAAATTTTTTTTTTTTTTTTTCCTTTCCCTTTTTTGTGTTTTTTTCTCCCTTTTTTTTTTTTTTTTTGGTTTTTTTTTTTTTTTTTTTTTGTGAATGAAGTTTATGTCTAATATACATACATATGTATATTGTATACATATATCTACTTGTGGTTACTCCTGTGTGAAAAGGACGTTTGGTGCTTTGTAAAAGTTTTGCAAATTTACATAAACAATAAATGCTCTGATTCAATTTCAATGAACACTCTGAAACAAACACATTTTTGGATGGGAAAAAATCAACCATGTGGTCCATGCTACGTATGCGTGATATTTGGTGTGGTTTAAACTTTTTATTTCGCTCATTTTATTTTTTTTTTTTTGTTTGGTTTTATTCAGTTTTCCTTTTTTTATTGCCACACTCTGCTTTGCATGTCTGCTTTTGACACAACATCAATTATATTTACGTGCCACGCCCAACTGCCCACTTATTGATTGGCTGATGGCAACAGCAAATTCTTGTTGCATACTTTTTAGCATGCGCTTAATTACATAGCAGTTACTCTTATTAGTGGCATGGGTGGTCCCCACATCCACATACATGTGAAAATTATGCGCGTTACAAACATTTTACATTGTGGCAGAGACTCCATACCATCCCGGAGATGGAGCCGGAGCCGAACACACCCCTTTCTCAATGTGGAAAACAAGCGAGCTCGCATTAATTGAACAATTTTTTAGCGCAACATTTTTGCTCATTTTCTAGATTATTATCGCTGGTAGTCCGAAAGGACTTTTCTCCCCAACCTCCGGAAACCCTGCTGCTGCGCTGTGCTCGGCAGTGCTTATTATACTCAGTACTGTGGGGAGGTCTGCGTGTTTTTAATTCACACTTCTGTTGAATGGCTCTTGCTGAATACATTTCTCAGTGCATTTTTTTTCTGTTTAGCTTTTAACATTTAAAAAATACAACCTGCAAAATTTGCCTGCCTTTAGTTTGTATACCCTTACGAAAAGGTGATTACCTATAATTAGCAAGCAATTTTGAAAAGTAGAAGAATTCTATTCTAACAGATGATGCTGATTATGTCTTGCCGACCTAAAAATCAAAGTTATATTTATTTCGGCATTAACAAACTGATGTTATAAGACAAGTATCCATTTTGTTAGGGTATTCAAATAGAGTCATTATGGAGGGAAACTGCTTATCGTTAGTGGCTTGTTGCATGACAAACTGTAGATGTCATAAATTACATTCGCCAACCGGAAAGTTAATTCCAAGTCAACACGGTTTATAATACAACTCATTCATACCGTAAATTAGGCGAAACAAAAAGGTTTTCGATGTGATGAAAACTTTGAATAGTTTAACCTTTACAAAAGTGATTATCCCTAATGTCTAAAGCGAAGGGGAAAAAAAAACAAAATACAATTTAATCTACTATTCAACGGAGTGTGCGTGTGTGTCTGTGTGTCTTAAGCTCGCTGTGCGTGGGCTTTGGCTGACTTTGCAATATAAAAAATAAAATCCAAAAACAAGTTGGAAATTTGTTGACAGCACGGCTGCTCGTCGACGCCTGCTGGGCTTTTGACTGCCATGGGCCGCTTTAGACAAAAAGCAAACAAAACAAAAAAAAAAAATGGAAAAAACTCGCTTTGCAGTCACGCAGAACCCAAAAGAGCAATAATCAACAATATGTCCTGCTGAGTTTTATATTTGTTTATTTATAGCCAACGGCCTCGGCAATACATACTTCCATTTGACGTTAATGTTGATAAAAAAAAAAAAAAATACTGCTTGTGCCGGAGATAGAGTTGCCCCTTCTGATATTTTACACATCAGAAATTTAAATATTTAAATGCAAGTTTTATTCATTTGTTAGGCGTCGTCATTTCAAGTAGTGAAAACTCATGCCGAGTGGTTCGTCCTAAGGACATGCATGGCCTCCTCTTTGCACCAGATCTGCAAGAGTACTTTCCCTTTATTCTAGTCACTGATGGTGTTACTGTTGTTGCTGTAGATGGTGGTAAATGCTTAGCTCGTTAGGCTCGTTGCTGAGCAACTCTGAAAATAAGTAATCCATGCCCAGAGTCATGTCACGAACACATACATAAAGATGAGCCTCACACACTGAAAGAGTACTTCAACGCAGCACGACTAATTGGAGCTACACACTTCTTCCACGCCTCCTTACATTAAGTGTAAGGATATATGCACATGTTCATACACATATCTTTCTATGTGTGGCCTAGCTCATTGATATTTCGCATACGACCCATGGGGTCCGGGGCAAGGCTCAAATTTATGATCACCTTTTTGGGGCCATTAGAGAGCAATGCCAGCACATTAAAGCGAAGAGAAATGGGGCTAACAAAACTGTCATCGATTGGGGCCAATCAATAGGCGGGGCAGCCGTCAAATGCATTTGGCTCGGGTAATTAACAGCAAGCTAGTAGCAGGATGTGCTGCTGAAACGACTGAAGTGGCGCTAATTGCAAAGCAATCGCATGCCCACGTGGAACTTTCACTAAATCACATCAGCGGGGCCATTACAGGTCCTGCCACACATGCGCCACCCTTTCCCCTCGCTTATATATTTCTTCTTGTAGTTTCTGCTTTCTGTCTGGTTTTTTTTTGTGCTTTGCTCAGCTTTATTTCGCTTCTGTCCCCCACTGGGAGTTTGTTCTTCTGATGAGGGTCAATATGCTTACACTTAGCCTGATTTTCTGTGGATCGCCGTCTTTGCTTTTTTCTTTTGGGAGGTGGGTGGTGTGTGGGGGTTTAGGGATTAAGTGTATACCTGGGCTTTTATTGACAAACGCATAAAATGCGTTTGAACCTTTTGTTAACAGAGATGCTCACCTTTGGGCCTGTACCATTTCTTGCCCTGTGTCCTTTTTCTTGAGGGGTTTTGCCTTTCATTTCGGTTGCTTAACTATTTATGAGCTAGCAGTCCCCTAAGAATGTGTCTGTGTCGTCTGTCTGTATTTGTGCTGCTACTTTGCTGCCTTCGGGGCGTTAAATTGAGTTTCCCTACCGAAACCCCACTTCATGCATGGCTGCTCTACAACTAAACCCAAGTTTTCGCTCTCGCCTCTTTAAGCTTGGCCCATAAAAGTAAACTTTAAAAGCCATTTAACTGGCCAACATTTGTAACCTGCTGCTTACCTCGTGCTAACTTCAGGCTTTAGCTTGTAATTTCTTCAAATAAAATTTAGTGCTGTCGCTAATTTCGAAGCCAAAAGTTTAATCCAAACCGTTAGCGTTTTTTATCGCCACTTCTGTGCCATAAATATGCCTAGATGGCTGACTAGCAGATAAAAAAAAGAAAAGAAGAGCAAAACGAGGGGAAAGGGCAAAAAGAATAAGCGAACTTGGACCACAGAATGTCTCTAAGTAGCTACAACACTCCGGGGACCAATTACCCCATAGGGGCAAAGATTCAGGTAACAAGCTGGTTTTGACCCGCTCCGAACCAAGCCAAGAGAAGCCCCGACCCCCCGAAAAATGGAAAGAATGAATGAAGTTACATTTAGGCAAGCGCAAAAGTTGGCCCAAAGAAGGATCTGGGTCTTGGGTCTGGTTTGGCCATATGTTTCACTAATGGTCGCGCACATTGCGGCCATTAGAGAGGGCTCGCTGCAGGTGGTTCGACCAAAAACCCGATGGCTATGATAGAGAGAAAAAGAGAGACAGAGTTTGGCAAGCAAAAACTTACATACATACATTTTTTTTTGCTTTTTCGGGGTTAACCAGTTTTGGGTTAAAGCTTTGCCAATTAAAGTCAAAAATGCATTGGTCAATGGATTTGCTGGAAAGCCACATTGACACTATTTGGTATATTAGCGGTTGAGATGACAGTTAAATTTATTTGTCCAAGACAATGCAAAATGTGGCAATAAGATATTAAATTATATTTTATGCAAAATAATTGCAGACGCATGTAAGAGTCCCAACAACATTTGAAACTTCAATTCAAGTAAATTTCATTGCAATTGCAATTGCTTTGAATTCTAAGTGCATTTGCAATGGGAGCTTGGGTGAGTGTGTGGGTGTGTGCGGGCGATGTGTGCATGACCAAATTACCCAAACTTAAACAATCATAATAATAATTATGCAAAGCAGCATACCAAGTCAGGTACAGGAAACACCTGATATTACAGAGAGCAATGGACTGGGGGATGGAAAACTGTGTGGGAATGTGCAAATTACTTTGACATTGTTTGGATATTGCTGCATGTGTTTGTTTGTTTGGTTGTTTGTTGTGTGCGTATATTTAGCCATGCCTGCAAATTGTACAATTGAGAATCGTACATACATACATATGTACAATATATAAGCGACAATAACCTCATCAATATCTATGTCAATGATTTTGTGAGCTTGAAACGTTGCCTAAATTGCAAATGAGCATTGTTCCGGCCAGTCTTTCACTTTGTTCCATAGATGATTTAAAGCCGTCAGCAAAAGTCAACGTTTGCCCAACTGATTACAATGACTTGGCCAACATGTCAGAACGTGTGTATTTTCAATTAAATTATTGCTATTATGCAATCCAATCAAATTCACCTGCCCCCTTACTGTAATTGAGTCAGAGCGATTTATTTGCTCTGTTTAGCATATCTTAATTGTGTACACAAATCGTTTTCACTTACATAATCCCTATACCTAGATATTGAAAAATATCTATTCATCATTTGCGTTACAAAGTGACTTGAGAATTCATTAGAAAATCTGCATTTCGAAGGGACAAAAACAAAAAGGAAGAAGGCATAACGTTCTTTTAGATATCATATCACTGTCTCAACCAAAAAAGGTAGAAAAATAAACTTATGCAAAGCAAATAAAAAATGGAGAAAACCCTCAAACAATGCTATGCTAATTTTATGGCTTTACTTTTCACTTTTTCCTGCCTAGACGTTTATATGCTCTTTGCATTCGTTTCTCCCCCGAAAATACACAATCTCTGGTTAATTATGATATATTAAGGTAAAGCATTTACAAAAGAAAATAGAAACATATAAAAACACATACAAATTGATATTAATTGCGGTTTACGTCCAACTGTGGGTGGGGGAATGCGGGAGCAAAAATGTATCCATTTGTGGTCTAATTGTTTTCAGACGTTACTTTTACCTTCCCATACGTCTATGGGTATGGGTCTTTGCCTGATCCTCCTTCGGCAGACAGCAAACATATTTCAACAACGTCATTAAATCACTGAAGAGTAGAAGTAAAAGCACAAATAATCATTTAATTGCTTTTCCCCATCCTTCCAACCTTGAGCAGCAAAGTGTTGGTCATAAATAGAAGTAACTGCTTAAAAGTAAAGAGCTCAAATGTATCGTCAGAAATTCTACAGGGTATGTGGGGGTAAATAGACTAATTACAGTCAAACTTTATGGCAAATAATATTTTTCGAATATTTTTAGGATTCAACAAGTGTAGAAACATTTGATAGCAGAATGGACCAAATATTTATGCAAAAGGAAAGTCCTGTAGGTAATCTTTTAGTCGATAAGTCCAGCGAACAGTGAATGCTCTTAATCATGTTGCTATCTGGCAATTTATTTGAAACCACATAAAACAAGCGACGAGTAAAAATGTTGCCGCTGCTGCTGTTGCTGCTTCCTTTGGCCAACTTTTGCTGGTGGCATTGCCTTGGCCTGGCTAATGAACAAACACTGCAAACTAAAAAAACAGAAACAGAACAGAATGGCACTCAAAAGGAACGGATGATGAAAACCTCAGTAAACAACTGCAGTGCTGGCAAATAGACGTGGCGAATGGACTTGGCCCTTTGGCAAAGCTGGCCAGAGCTGTTCTAGGATGCATAAGCAAAAAAACAAGCGCCAGCAATGAGAGCCACATTATTAACTTGAATAAAAATATTTACTGCTCGTCGTCAAGAAGCACAGTTATCAATGCTGTTGCAGCTGCCCCACCGAGATGGCAAGAGAGAGATAGGATTGGGGGAAGTTTTTGTTGTTTGATGGCGGATGATGGGATAGCGTTGTGGATGACGATGATGAAATGCAGCACTTAATGCGCTGTCATTTGCTTTGGCGCTGAAAAGCGTGCTACACTTTTTTGTTTGCCAAGCCTGATTAAAGTTTATTTTAATTTGTTGCTGTTGTTATTTGGCTGCTGTGGCTTGACGCTTGCCAGTCGCCACTTGCTTAAGCTGCTTCTTCTTGGTAAGTGGCACAATTTTGTACGTCCTGTTCCCACCACCCACCTTTCACCTCCATCATGTTGTTTGTGTTTTCTTTTTTCATCTGTTTTTCACCTGTTCTCTGCACGTCTCTGTTCTGCTCTGCCCTGGTCGTCAGCATCTTCATAACGCAGCGGTTCGGCACTCAGGCGTGGCTCAAAGTGCAACCGAGTGAGAAAAACCGCAGATGCCAAGTGGGAGACGTCCCAAAAAGTGAGCTGCTCCCCCGATGTTGGAGCTATGCGGATGCAAGGTGGCGGCAATACATGCGCGAATTAATCTTAATTGAAATTCCTTGCCGCACAGCTTTTTGGCTTGGCATATGCTCTTTGGCTCCACATCCACCTCCCACCAAACTCATATGAGTCGGTGATGAAATATTAAAAGAAATTAAAATGTGCACACATACATGTAAGCACCCACACACATACGCAAGTACATATACGTACGTACATATGTATGTATTAAGAAGCATTTGCACCGCATTAAATTTCATTTTTCATATTTTTCTTTTATAAGACCCAAAGAGGGAGTTTTCGGTGGGAAAATCTACATGAGCTCAGTTTATTTCCCATTAAAATGTATTAAAATTCTACACCAAACACACACACAATCACACCCGATGTACACACATGCTGTTCCTCTCGTTATGCCATTCATTCTCTCTCCTCCCCTTTCTCAGTCACTCTCTCTCCCTCTTTATTTCTCTCTATGAACAATTAAGCAAGATGCTAATTGTTTCACAAAGCATTCACACTTCGTCGCTTCACAAGCACCTCCAAGTTGTAGGGGGAAACCCCCTCACCACTCCACCTCACACAGTTGCCATCGCCATTGGCACCAGCCCCAAACGTCCAGCTTAAATTGAAATTTAATGCCACACCATAAGAAGCTTAAGCTCCACAGGATTTGGTTGTACACATGTTAAACACTTTTTGTGCCTCAACTTTCTTGCTCGCTCCTCTGCTGACTGCCCGGCTGGAGAGTTTTTAGTTAAAATCCTTTTGGCATATTGCTCTATATAGAGCTCTCACTGCGTCTGCACATTCTAATTTGTATGCAAATCAAAATCAATAGGATTAACCAAGTTACATACAGTTGGCCGAGATGCAAAGAGACGGGGACGGGGACGGAGACGGAGAGAGAGAAAGGGAGTTGCTTTACCAACTATGGCATTAAGCTGAAATTGTTTTTAAAAAAATATTTTATTTCAAGCTCTACTTTTCCTCGGTTCTCCCACTTGTGCTCCTAGGTGTGTGGTTGTCAGTGGCTCTCCATTCGGACCGAGTGTGTGCAGGCTTATCTCAAAACCTTTTTACACTCTGGCATACTAGTCGCAGTTGATATTATATATGGTTAGTAAATAGATTTGGCTTATAAAATCCCAACTGGACCGAAACTGCAAAAAGGAACCGCAAAACTTGATAGTTTTAACTATAGTTTTTTTCCCAGCTCAGAACTTTGCCTTCGAAGCTTGTCTAGTCTCTCTCAGTGAGTTGGACCCACCATTTTTGTTGCAATTGCTCATCTTTCTTGCATGCAACATTTACCACACTCAAACGCAGATAAACACCCACACGCCAAATGCCACATGCTGTATGTTGTATGCCTCGCCGATACTTCGGCCTGGGCATATGTGTAAATATTTTAAAAGTAACGGCTGCCAGTGAAAAAGAAAAGGAATTATATTACTTTGTTTGTCCCTTCCTGCCTGTGTGTTGTGAATGTGTATGTGTGTGTGTATAAATGTGGGGCTGAGGTAAGACCACGCCTGTCAGTTGGAGGATTTCATAGTGCGAGCATAATCCTTTGGTTATATATTCTGGGTCCGCATACTTGGGGTTGTATTCAGGGTTCGGTTTCGGTTTTGGTTCTGCTAGCGCCATAATCGTTGATGTCGTTGCAGAGTTTAACGGCTGCGGTTAAAACCGTATATACGGTGTGTGTGGTGTGTCTAGAGGGTTGGTATTCTGTTGCGAAAGGTAGAGCATATTTGACCACAGAATGGAAAAATATTTTTCAACAAAATTTCAATCTTTTAAATCTGTTTCAATGACGTTGTATTGAAATCAGTCCGGCAATTAATTACACTAATTAAAGTATTCTAGAAAGAGAGAGTGAGAGATAGAGAGGCAAAAAAAAAAAAAAATGAATGGATGAGGGCTAAACTGCTGCTGAGGCGAAACACTTTTGCTAATTTCATTAATTGTTTTGATTAGTTCGCCAAACCGCTAGCTCCTGCTATTTTGCGTACAAGTGGCGCATTTAATTAGACTAATAAAGTAATTCCACGCAGCCAGTGTAAGTGAAACGAGTGGGCCAAAATGGGAGGAGCTGTTGCTTGCTGCTACTTCTGGGGGTGCTAATGAAACAGTTATAATGAGTTAGCAAGTGAGAGAATCCACAAGCAAGAGATAAACTCAATTCTAATTCGTGTCTGTTCCAATAAAATGGAATGGAATTATCTTTATGAAACTTTTGCGTGTCTTGGTGTGTGAGTATCTGTGTTTGTGTGTGCGTAAAGGGCGCTGGCTAAATTTGTTGCAAGTGATAAAGTGATTAAGTGGTCTATGTCTATGTGTATGTGTGTGTGTGCCTGTTCGTTTGCGTGTATCGGTATCTTTATTCGCATCAGTTTCTGTAATTGTCATGCGCCTGCGGGTTATGCAACATAATATTTACATTGCTCAACGAAACGAAGCTCTGACTGGACGCCGCAGCTGTAGAAACACAGAGAATCCAGCCCGGTTAGCATCGTAAATCGTTTTTAATTAATTTCATAAATCAAGCTCAATGCATATATTTATGCATATAAATCATGTAATTAACATGTACATAGTCACGTATGGCCAGGCCCTACTCTGACCTGGACCTGGTCAACATATGTATGGTTATAGTAGCACCAGGAGCAACAGCAACAGCAACTGCAACAACGGTGGCCATGATAAACAAGATATTAACGACTTAATTTACTGCATGCACCGCACAGCCTGCCGCTCACTGACTCCAGTCGAGTCGACTCCTGTGTGTTTGTATAGTCATAAAGTGCAGGCACGCAATACAACAAATACGAGTATAAAAATGTTAAATAAATAAAGCAAGCAATCGAATAGTGAAACGGAACGGCAGCAAAATGCCAAACGGACAGGCACTTTGTTTCACTTATGCATATAATCAGGTTAACCCGATTTAACCAATGCGCCACCTTTCATCTGTTTATAACGATATCTCTGAAGTTTCCCATTTTGGAGGATAGATATTATTATTAAACTATAGGATATAGTTGTAAACTATCAACCTAACTATATTTTACAAGCACTGGCATCTAAAGCCTTCGGCTTAGACGACAACTACATCCATTCGAACCCGGATCCTCGTTGTTCAGTTGACTAAATGACTGGGCCACTTAAAGCAACTCATCTACCGAGGACTGCTTTCTGACTTATTATAATCTTTCATTCGACTTATTTCAGTATGCCAATAAACTCAATAATTTCGCTTATAGCGCACACTCTTCGTCTCTTGTGTGAAATTAAAAAGCTTAACAGACGGGCAAATTCTCATTGCTCTGGCTTCTGTTCTCGATAACCGCCAATTTTTCAATAAACTGCAATAAATGTTTATCCATTTACATATATGCTTGATGCGATACTTTTTATGTTAAGAGCAAAAGTTGCGAAAACAGTATACAGCACCATATTAATGTCTGCCGTAGCTTGGGCAGTAGCTGGTCGACCACACAGCACCGACCTCCATCCCAGCAGCCGACCTCCTATCCACCCACTTATCCGCTCTTATGTATCAACCACAGGACTAAAGAATCGAGCAATGTATGCGTGCATTTTGGTGTGTAAACCTTTTAGCGATGGAATTTACAAAACTAACGAGAGCCACACATTTTGCATACGGGCTTGCAGGACGGTTGTACGTTGTCTTGCAGGTTGCAGGTTCTACGGGTGATGCAGCATCTGATGATGTTCACAGTTAGTGCTAGTGTACACTGAGCATTTAATAGAAAGAAAATCTATATCTAGGTAAGTGCTTTAATTGATAACCCTGGACCTGGTTTCACTTAATAGAATCATGTGTATGCCAAAGCAAATGCCAAGTAGTTAGCTAATTCGTTCAGTACCAAGAAATAAATTCTTAAAATTTAAACCAAAGCAATGTGGCAAGCAAGAATTTTACGTAGTTTCGAGTTTAAATAAAACATTTTAACAAACGTTGTGCTATTAGTTATCCTCGGCCAACTTGACAGAGGACTCATTGAAGATTTGCATTACCTCAGATAGTCATACATAATGGGGGAACGAAAAATTTTCAAAACGATTGGCTTTCCAACCGACGACATTGATAAAGATTTGCATTACCTCAGATAGTCATACATAATGGGGAAACGAAAAATTTTCAAAACGATTGGCTTTCCAACCGACGACATTGATAAAGCTGACATTACTCAGGCCGTCATATTAGAGGTCATATTAACCCTAGTCCATGTTGCTTTGTTCATTGTGTGAATCAAAAGGGATTCGAAGCATATTTTTTATATATTTTAAAGACCATTTTTTAAGACTCTTTTTCGACTCTCTGTCTCTCTCACTCACGCCTATGGGTGCATATTTAAACACCGCCAAAACCGAATTCATTATCAGAATCAGCGTACCCAAACTAGATACGGGTAGCTCTTAAAGAGTAAGTTATTACAAATCCAATGCTTGATGAAGAAATCACCAAGATAGACATGTCTTACATATTAGAGGATTATAATTAATAAAACAAATCTAGACGATTTGTTCGTTGAATCTTAATTATGCACTAAAACTTTTGCAATTGAATACTGAAAACTTCCTTGACCTTCTATTATCACCTTATAAAAAGATCCTCATTTTGGCTACGCCACAAAATTTATCTAATGTTAGTTACTAAGACAGTGAACTTATATTAATTCATTTTGTTTATCCTTCTCGTAGGATGGGCCCTGGCAATTGCACTTGGTTGAACCCCAGAAAGTAATGTGTGGAAACTAAATGGAAATCGAGTTAGCAAAGCTATATACAAATGCCAGCTGTAACTGCATGTAATTTCAACGCCTTTGCTATTAGTCCAAATGCCTGGAAGAAAATAAAAACGCCCATGTGAGACAAAAAGCCAACGACCTGGCTCACGATGGAGGCAGAAGGAAAAGCAGGAAAAACAAATATACAAGGAGTGGGCTTCAAAGGAAACAGAGTTCTGCACCAGAGCGAATGTAAAAACTATAAGCTTGGTGTACACCACCAAAGGTATACATACATGGACTCTCCTTCTCTCTATCTGTGTGTGTGTTTATGTTGGTGTCAGCTTGCAGCTTACAAAGTTGGATGTGTGTGTGTGCTTTGTAGACACGCATCTGACTGGCTGGCTGGTCGCCCTGACTGCCATTTGCCGTCTGCCTTTTGCCGACTGGCTTGTTGCCTCCATGTGAGTGCAGGACGCTGCCTTCTTCAGGTGTGTGTATGCAATTTGCAATGGCCAGACTCTAGGCTTGAGACCAGGTGGAAAATGCCAGACAAAAGGATGTACCCGGACCCGCCCCTTCGAACTTTAGCTGGAACCGAGAATGTGCGGCATCTAAACGAGTAGGAGGAGAAAATTTAATATGATTATGTTGAAGTAAATTGCTTGCAACAAATGTTGCATGGGCATAACCGGCTGGCAGTCCCCGGCATCCATATCCATAGCTTTTTCAGACGTTGTCGCCTCGTCTTTTGACTTGAATCAGTTAAGTTGTGGCTTCCCCTCAAACCGAGATGCCATTTAAAAGCAATTAAACACACTGCGACTGGTCTTTAAGCATTCTCAAATTGTCATATGAGGGGCCAGAATGTAAACTCAGTTACCGGGAGGTACAAAATCACGATGTTGTTTGGCCATTTATTCCAAATAAAAAACTTTGATTCTGTTTTTAAATTATGTTAATTTAAACATTGAGAAACTTATTGGTTAAATAAAAAATAAAATAAATTTAGAAAAAAATGCGGGCCAAACAACTTCGGATGACTTCTTTTGGTTCACCCTGTATATCATATTCGATCGGAAAACCCCAGAAATAAAAAGTTTAAAAAAGATACATACATCTAATCCTTTTTTTCAAATAACGATCATGCGCTTGTCGTTAAAATTTAAAAAAAAAATTTTTTATTGAGAAACAACACATTTTATTTTATTTTTTTCTTTTTTTTTTAAATTAATTTGTTTTGTAACTAATCGAATCAAAAAGGGTAAATAGGTGTGTTTTGAATCTTTCGTATAACATTGGTGTTTTTTGTTCAAATTTAATAAATTTTTTTATTTTTTTTTTTTTTTTTTTTTAAATTTTTTTTTAATTAAATTTTTTAAAAAATTTGTTTTTTTTTTTTTTTTTTTTTCTTTTTTAATTTTTTTTTTTTTTTCCTCTATACCAATTACTCGCACATGTAGCAAAATCGGTCGAAGCTAATATGTATTATCATACTTTCGTTTCATAACCTGAATGCAGGATCCTTACATTCAACCCGGTATCCCACCTACTAACACGATATTTGTTGTAGTTTCCCAACCGTCCGGGCAAACATCCGTTTCCAGGAATATTGCCAATAAAGTAGTTACAAGAGGGAGCTAGTAAAAGTGTTGGCTGTTTTTTTTTTTTTTTCTTCAGCTGCTGCTGCATCTGCTGTTGCCGCTACTGCTGTGCCTTGTAGATTCTAGTTCCCTTTGTTGTGGAGTTCCACCCAAAAAATTAAATTTTTATTTCGAGGCTTGATCCCAATACTACTTCTAAAAAGTCACAGCCCAGATCCAGGGCAAAATTCAAGCCCCTAACATGGCGGTGGAAAAGTTCCGTTTTTCATATACTCGGGACACTTCACCCGTCAAATATGTGTCTACCCAGATCTTTTTGGCCGAATTTGTCATAAAAATATTTGTCCTGAACACCTTATTTAAAAGAGTAGACAATAAAAAAGAAGAATCGGCCTCCGATCAACCTGCTACCTGCCTCTGTGAACAACGTTCCCCTCCCCCCCCCCCGTTTTTTTTTGAAAAAAAAAAAATTTTTTTTTTTTTTTTTTTCCCTTATAAAAACTTATAAAAAAATGGATTAAAGTTTAAACTTTCTAAACTCTATGTAGATAGTTTAGCCTAATATTGCCGATGCTTCAATTTTCCCCTCAAAATATTTAATATATCGGACTATCCGTAATGGTGGTGGTGTTTTGACACTGTTGATTCGGTTCTCGTCTGCCTATTGTCCTCAGTCTTCCAATCAGGAGATTGAAATTGTTTGTATTAAAATTTCTTTAAATTCTTTTTCTGCCTATATTACTTGTTCGTGTATTCCAACACAGTCCGGCTTGCCAATATACATACATTCAACATTTGGAAGCTATTCAACTTGTTTTCTCATATCTCTCTGACAAAGACTTGCTCGTTATTTAATTTGCCTGAGATAGCCTGGACCCTTCAATATGATTCTTTATTACTGTTGCCTTTCTCGTCACATTGTTTCATAGATGGTCTGCTTGAGTTGTCCCTAACTCAAATAAATCCTGTCCGGAATAGTCGTGACAGATCACTAGATCTGGTATTTATGTTGGATTCTTCCAACTGCGATGTTTCCAGGGCTGATCCCTTAGTTATCCCTAAAGACAACTTTCATCCAACTCTGGGCGAAACCATTGACCTTCCATTTGGGGTTACTCTCGATGTAATAACTTGTGCACCACCATATTTTTGCAAGACAAACTTTACTAAACCTAAAAAACTCTTGTTAACTAATGATTGGACATACATATCTGTATACTTGCATGGATATGGACTCTGCCATTTCTGTCTTCTATAAAACTCTTGAGTCGTTCTTTGATGATTGTGTCCCGCGTGTGACTCAAGGATGGTCTGTGTCCCGCGTATGATAGACCTCCTTGGTTCTGAGGTGAGTTATGTAACTTGAAGAACGTAAAATCAAGATGCTATAAAAGATTTAAAAAATCCGGTAAAGCATCAGATTTTTCCCTATATGTAATTGCTCGATCAAATTTTATGGTGCTGAATTCACAATGCTATAAGGATTATTTTCAGCGATGTAAAATTATGTTTTTTTTTGCGATCCTAAGCAATTTTATAACTTTGTTAATGTAAAGCGTAAGACATCAGTGGTCCCGTCTTACTTGTCTTTCAAAAACAATAAAGCTGACACTGTTCAGGCAAATTGCCGATATGTTTGCTGATTTTTTTAAAAACTTCAAAACCTCTTCGGTTTATCAAGCAACGTCCTTATGCTCAACACTTGCAATCGTCTAACTATATTTTGGACCCTGTGTTTGATGAAAGTTCTTAGCGTTATCAGTTCCGTCAAACCAATATGCATATGCATGCTGCAGGTGCATACCTGGCCCTGGAATACCAGGCTGCGTATTAAGGTTTTGCGCAGAGGCTCTATGTAAGCCAATACTTAAGTTGTTTTACACTGTCCGTTACATCTTCCGCCTTCCCGTCCATCTGGAAGGAATCATATATTATTCCTCTTCATAAAAAGGGGAAAAAGTCAGAAGCCTTCAATTATAGGGGTATTTCTAAATTGTCTGCCATACCCAAAGCATTTGAGAAAATAATAACATCTCAATTGCAGCATTTTTGTAACTCAATTATTTCGTCATCTCGACAACTACTAACCTATTAGAATTTACATCTCACTCAATCAAAGGATCAAACTGACGTCATGTATACTGACTTGAGCAAGGCCTTAGACTCTGTTAATTATACTCTGCTTTTATATAAGTTAAACGCACCCCAGACTTTTGCTAGATTGGATTTTTCAAAAGGTCCTCTTTAAGTCTTCATTTTCTAAGACCATCCAAGTGACCTCTGGAGTACCTCAGGGTAGTCATTTGGTTCCATTGCTATCCACTCTTTTTATGAATGATCTTCCATTGGTAGTGTGACATTCTCGTGTGCTTATGTATAGAAGGCTTCTTTTACCCAATCTCCCTTCTTTAATTAATCGTAGAGTAATGCTTGGTGCTATTTTTATTCACAAACTCTTAATCAGATCAGAAGCCTCTCTTTCTCCTCTATTTTAGCACACTTAGCTCGTAATTAGCTGTAGTGAATCATATTTTAATTGTTAGTCCATTTTATTTCTATTTGTCCACTCGATCGTGCCGTCAGATATACGGCTGCGCCCTGCGCATGGCCTCGGTCGGTCGGGCGGGTGGTGGACAGCTCTCTGCTTGGGATATATATATTCTTGATCAGCATGAGAAGCTGAGTTGATATAGCCATGTCCGTCTGTCCGTCCGTCTGTGCAAATCAACTTCACGCTGGCATATTAAGAGCTATCGGAATGAAATTTGATATTTGAGCGGAGATGATAAAGTATGAAAATTGTCAGCATCGGACTACTATATAACATAGCTCTAGAAGAAACATTTTTGCAAAAATTGGAGTATCCCCACGAAATTTACCAAAACGATAGTGTTGGACGTCAGATCCCAAAATTTGAATCTAACCGGATAAATAGAACACAAGTTATAGTCAATATAAATTGGCTCAAATCGGCCTGCTGCCTACTACGTCATCATCAAATCAAACAGAGCACATGCATACACACACACAGACGCAGCGCTACACAAACTGTATGTGTATGCGTGCCGTGCTTTGCTTAGGGAATGATGCAAGAAAAAGAAACAATTGTAGTAAAAAGAGTAATAATTTGAATGTTTTGTTTTATGAATTGAGGGAAAGAAATTTTTAAAATGAAAAAATATTATTGCCAAGGACTGCAAGGGTTTAAAAACTTCGGCATTGCCGAAGTTAGCTTCTTTGATATTTTGAAGTAAAACTTCCAAAGCAAATTACAGCACCTGTACATCCGAATTTTCTTAGCAAAGTCTGCTGACCTTTTTGTATTGCCTTAGAAACTATCTTCTTTTTTGAAGATTGAGCTCTTCTTTTTGAAGAAAAACACTCTAATATTATAGAAGCCCTCTTAGAAGAAATCAGTCTTCTTTTAAAAACCCATTACAACACACTTTCTAAATCTCATCAAGTAGCAGCTTTAGCCTTTCACAATGATTGCACAGAAAAAACAACATTAACACTAAAACGACATAAAATAACATTCAAACAAGTTTCTGACTTAAACACTAGTATAATTTTACATAGTTCGGAAGTCCAAATGACGAAAAAGTTGTAGAATTTATAAATACAGCAACCAGGCTTTTACCATACTTAAAGGTTTGCCTAAAATTTAACCGAAGATGAATAACTTGCAAGGGTACACAGAAGTCGGCCTGTCCCAAGTTAACTCAGCCCTCATCTATTCAAACCACAACAAAAATATTGCCGGTACAGAAATAACTTAAAAGCCAGCAAAACATTAATACTCCCACAATTCTATGAAATTGAAGAGTGGATACTTTTGATTGGGAGGAAGGGGAAAGTCAAGCCAATTGACCAGTCAACAATACTTTATTGGATTAAACATATTTATTAGACAATGGAATTGAAGTTAGCAGGGTATTTAAAATTCTATATTCGACTAATAAGTCTTTTAATTAAAACTGCATTCTTCATCTCGCCATTCTCTTAATTACATTCATACACACATATGTCCATGTACATATATCTTAACTGTATTGCTATTTTCTTAGTACAGATTATTCTAGGTGAGGCGTTTCGCGTAGAATTCAATAACCATTCGTGGTATTTTCTGATTGGCCAGTTCTGACGAAATTATTTCAGGATCCTTAACACCTTTGAATTTAATAATGAATTTGCGCTGATTACTCTGATCGAAGTAAATTCCCAAAATGTTTTCAACTTCCAGGCCACGATCGAATCCATTGCGAAGAGAGAATTTGTTGTTGCCACTTGCCGCGTCGACTGTGGTCACATCTAAAGCACTATCTCCTTCTGTATCAGCAACGACATTGCCTGCAGGACAACCCTCAACACAGGATGCAGCATTTTCCTGTCGAATATCATTTTATATATGTACATACATATGTATGGATGTATATTGTTTGCATTAAAAAATTAAAATCTTCTATAAGTACTCTTACCCTATTCATGCAGCTCAGTTCATACTCTTGTATCAATTCTTGGCAATTCAAGTTTTCCTCCGGCTCCCAAGTACTTTCGGGGTAATCCTTCCACTTTAGCAAGTATTCAACCTAGAGACACATCGAAATGAATCTTCCGCCATTGTATTCAAAATGCATTCCTTCAACTCACCTTGTCATTCCGTAAACGGCAATCCAATACCTTCTCCACTGTATACTCTTCGGGTTTGTCAATACTAGACGTCGGTGGCTTGTCCTCAATTTTGACATTGTCCGAGGAATTTTGCATTTTTAAATATTTTTAATACGTTTTTGTGACAAGATTTTACAAAAAACATGTGCTTTTCGTTTTACGCTTTTTTACTATACCAACACTAAAACGACATTTTCAATAAGGTCACACTGCTAGCGTCTGCAGCCATTTTTTAACACTAATTATTTGAGACCAGTTCGGCCGTTTTTTTTTTTTTTCAAATATATGCACACTGGTTCGCAGGTCGAAAATTGTGGCAGAAACTCATTTTTATCCCTTGCAAAAAAGGGATATTAATTTTGGTCAGAAGTGTGCAACGCATATCAGGAAGCATCTACGACCATATAAAATATATATATTCTTGATCAGCATGACGAGACGAGTTCAAATAGACATGTCCGTCCGTTCGTCCGTCTGGATCAACGCGAACTCCTCCGAGACCGTAAGAGCTACAGAGCTGAAATTTTGCACGTAGGCTTGTATATACTGCAGGCGTTGTATATCTACGAGATTTTTTTTTTTTTTTAATTTCAGCCGGATCGGACCACTATATCATATAGCTCCCATACAAACGTCAAAGTCACGAAACAGTGACTTTCTCAATAACTTCATTAATTTTATAGCTATTGTCATAAAAGTTGGTATTTGTCAGTTTTGTGTTCTTATTAATAATTGTGCCAAATTTGATCAAGATCGGGTCACTATATCATAGACCTCCCATAGGAACGATCGGTCGAAAACAGTGACTTTTGTCAAAAAGTTCGTTATATCCTATGCTAAGATTGAAGGCCGTTCTTTCGCAAACATTAGACTTTTTGGATAAAAGTTTTTACACTTTGATGCCCATAGACATAAGGAAAGAATTACCAAAACAGTTGCAAGGGTATACAAACGCGGTCGAAGTTAACCCCGGCCCTCTGGTTCGAATAACTTCGCTATTTTCAGCAATCGTCATGAAATTTAATATTGGTGAGTTTATTGCACCTCTGGTGACTATATCATATACTTCACATAGGAACGATCGGTCAAAAACAGTGACTTTCATGAAAATATTCTTTATATCCTACGCTAAGATTGATGGCCGTTCTTTCGCAAACATTACCCTTTTTAGATTAAACAGTTAGTTTAGATAAAAAAGTTACTAAAAAACTTGCAAGGATATACAAACTTTGACGCGGTCGAAGTTAGCCCCGGCCCTCTGGTTTTCACATATTTTGGGTACATACTTAAAAGCACCAAAAGAGAAGAAAAAAACAAAAGAAGAGCAAACCGTACACTCTTAAACAGCTGATGTTGCTCACAGGCAACGCTGGGGTCAAAAGGAATAAGGATTATTATATAAGTAGACAAGGGAAATAAATGTAGCCTTCTACACGAGTATTTGTATATCGCCTATAAATATAATAACTGTACTGCATGGAAGAGCTATTTAGTGATAGATATCAACAAAATTCAATTGCTTCATTACTTATTTGCTTAGTCAAATTGGCCAACCGACGCTAATTATCAATTGATGCGCACAAACAACAAACAGCATCAGCAACATCGACGGAAGCAGCGGCAACAGAAACATCGGCAACATTTCTCCTGCAATCAAATCAATTTGCATGCCTCCAACTCGTCAAATGCTCTCACTACAATGATAATTAAATTAACCATTGCATTTTGAAGGCAATCGTATTAAAATATTTTATATATTTTTCAATTTAATTATTGAACAGTTAGTTGGAAGCAGACAATGCAATTTAATTGGAGCAATATTGTTGTTATTGCCACAGAAACAGACAAATGTTGTCCATGAAATACATAGTTAAATGTCGTTAGCATCATATACATATGTATATGTACTTTAACTGAAACATCCCTATAATTGTGTGGTGATATGGTCAAAATTAACAGCCTTCAAGTACGATTGTACGATTTATATACTTGTTAACTTCAATTGTTTTTGTCAATCAGAAGCAATACTGAAAGGTAGTTCCGTAATGGAATAATAGTTGGGGTAATGGAAAGAATTTTGTAATGAGAGTCCAAAAGTAAATGTATGGATTGAATTTCAAAATTGCCTTCTGGGTTCGTGAAAATTAAATGTAAGTGTATTATTTTCGTCAACTTGTTCAAAATATCCAACTATTTCCCGCATTCTTTGGTGAAGAGTTTGTCGAATTTGGTGATTTCCCTGTCAGAGAACCGGATGCACTTTGATAAGTTTCAATAAGAACTATAGGCTGACAGCAATGTCGTGACTCGCAGGTTCAATGACTTCAACCAGATCATCGAACTCTACTACTATCTGATAATGACCTTCGATGGCAAATTCGGTGCTAGGTTGCCTTTAGATATTCAAAACCTTGAAAGCTCTATACGAACTCTGAAGTTGTTTGTATGACTTTCTAGTGTGTGCGTGTTTTTGAAATATACAACTAGCATTAAAAGTTTTCAATTGAAGTTCTCAAAGTGAAGCGGCAATCGTATAATAAAGTGTAATTAAAATAAATAGCCAATCGGTTAATTTAATTGGGTAAATAATTAAAAATGAAAGAGAAAACAAAATTTGCATCGAATGCCACCGCCTGACTGGGTCTACTTAGGATCATCTGGTTAGCTGCAAATTCGAAATTGGTTATTATGCCTCTTTGGCGTACTATTTGTTTAATTTTATTCATTTTTGTTGTTGTCCTGTTGCGGGAGACCACAAAAATTAAACATATATGGAATTAATTTTTATTTGTAGACATGATATGTCTGTACGTACATACATGTCTGGCAGCTGCAGGCTGAAAAACCAAAACCAAACAGAAATTTCCGATGCTGTCTGTGGCTTTGCCTAATCGAAATTAGCTTTTCCCTCAAAGTGGCGGTGCGAAAACAATTAGGCAGCAGGAGGCGTGATGTGGTGCAGCTGAAATTGACACATTTCACCTGAATCAAAAGTTTGTTGTTGCTTACGCCAGGAAATGTTTTGTTTTTGTTTCAGTTTTTTCGTTTTTCATTTGGTTTGATTAAGCTTCCCGTTTGGGTTGCATCGAAAGCGAAACAAAATAATTGAAAACCGAATACGACAGAACTGTCGGGGACTACCAAAAACAATTATCTTCACACAAAATCCTCTTTTGCTGACTGACAGGCATTGGCAGGGACTACTAGACACCCGTTACCCTCTCCTCTC
This sequence comes from Drosophila equinoxialis, assembly GCA_018150345.1. NCBI lineage: Eukaryota > Metazoa > Arthropoda > Insecta > Diptera > Drosophilidae > Drosophila > Drosophila equinoxialis. The sequence goes on along the minus strand of JAECWI010000531.1, from coordinate 231,398 downwards.
TACAGCAAGCTGACATATGCCACACGATGGGGCACAGGACTCACAATTTGACGTTGTCTGGCATGAATGGCGTTTTGAAACAAGCTTAAACATAAAGTTAACAATTTTTTCGTGGCCAGTTCATTAGGGGCTTAAAAAAACTGCTACACTTTTTAAATTTCTACCTTGTAGAGTTTGATAGCCTTTCTGTTGGTTAATTTGGCATGCAACGTCTTCTTGACCTTCCATTTGAGGCATTGTGGCACAGTTTTCTATCTCTCTGCATCTGCTGGCTTACCACCAAGTTTTTTGCATTTTAGTGGAGAGGCACTAAGTGCTCTGTGCCCAGGTTGTGGTCCTCCTCAATGGCAATGCACACAGGCAGCCTCTTAAGCCACAAGAGTGGCAGCCGCCATGCAGCCAAACAGGGGGTATACTTGACGCTTTTGGTGCTCACAAGAAATGTAAATTCCATTTCTGAAAACGCAAACGTTCTGCCCACATTCTGGCAACTGTTAATTTGATTTCTATTCATTGTCGCGCAAACACGTACGTAGACAGATACGGGGATACGGGTACAAACGGCAAATGTCAATTGAGGCAGCCAGCAAAGTCTTGGCGTCTTGTCACACTTTTGACTTTTGGCTGTCAGTCGCAGGTTTCCCGTTGACGTGACAATTTCACACGCAGTGCGCACACATACTAGCACACACGGATGTCATCTAAGTACGTAGAGAATGGTTGAATCTGAGTTTACTTAACATAAATAAACAATGGTTAGATTCGGCATCACGTCTTTATCCTTATCGAATCAGCGTTAAGCGGAGCAGTTTAAGCGTTTACTGTAGATACATGCGTAAGAAGATCCCTTTTAAAGGAAGACACAGCCAATGCTTTTCGAACAAAATAGTTTTAAGGTACCTGGCTAGATAAAGTTTTCCCCAGAAACTTGACGGCAAGTTGAAAGATAAGAGTAAAAGTGTATGCCAAGTGAATTTTAAGTTCTCCCAAGCATTTGGTTAATTATGCAAACTGCAGTATTTAATACATAATTAAATGCCTTGGTCCATGGCATTTGCATAGAGTACGGTGTATAATCGAGCCAGCCAATGGCTGCTTGGGTCGTACTTACTAGACCGCGTTCTGCTTCATGAATTTGAAACAAAATGAAGGCCAACATGGTGGTTAGATGGCCAGGGTGCCAGCAACGAGACAACGAGCGAAGCGCATCATAAAAATGGCCAAAGCGCATTAAAATCATGAGTGCACAAAAAGAATTTTTAAGCTAACAAAAGTGGCAAGTTGGCAGAAATGGCGAAGAGGGGAGGACGGCAACATGCAGGGGCCGGCAAACTACCATCGCTCAAGCTTAAACGCTACTCAAAAAAATGGCGGCCAAAAAAAAATCGAGGGAAAAATATGATAAGAGTTTTGTACATACACAAAGCCTGGTGAAAGGCAACAAAACGTTGACACATTTCAATTGAGAGAACACAAAGGACTGCAAAAATAAAAATTATGTTACGGACTACTCGAACTTCAAGTACTGTACAATGCAAACACAAATATCGTTAGCCGCGTTACTAGTTGGACTCGCTTTTGACTAGCCTTTTCAACCTGGGTTTGAGGGACAAAAGAGCTTGGAACAGCAATTAAAGATTATTACTTCCAATAAATTAAAAGCATATCAGTTATATTCTAAGGATATTCCAAACCAAGCAGGAGGTGCATAGCTTTCGTTTCAATTGTTACTTATAATCAACCTAATGACTTATGTATGTATATAACAATACATTACCTAAATAATAAAAAATGTAAGTAGCCATAGTGTATGTACAGATAACCCTTATAATTATTTGTTATCAACTCCTTGATATCGATAACAATTTGGGAGAAAAGGGTGATGTTCTTTCCGCTTTATAAAGCTAGCTAAGTTGGAGGTGTGTTAAGAGACATCATTAATCTTACCCAACCTGTCCATCCGCTTAAACTGACTACTCCAAACCCAAATATTCTATTAATCAACAAAAGAATTATGAATTTGTGATATATTTCGAAAACAACGTTGTTGCCATTTTACAACATAAAATCAAATTGTTGACCTCTTTAAATTGTGCTATTTAAAAAGGTACAGTTCCTTCCTCATCAGGTATTTCGTTAAAGTTTTAATAAGTTTTGGTTTTATTCAATCCTTAAAATGTTCTTCATTTTTGAAAAGCATCGGAACACAATTTATAATTACACATTAATGCCCATACTTTCAATTTAAAATTCGCTAATAAATTATTTAATACCTATAATAGAGGTATAATTCCTAGTATACCCTTGCAACGAATGGCCTACAACCTTAGCATAGCAAACAACGAAGGTAAGTATTCAAAGCCACTGTTTTCCGCCGATCGTTCCTATGGGAGCTATCTGATATAGACACCCGATCTTGACCAAATTTGGCACAGTCGTTTAAAGCTATAATGAACTCACTAATATCAAATTTCGAAAAGAGCTCAAAAAATAACGCAGTTATTGAGAAAAGTCACTGTTCGTGACTGTGCGGTTTGTATGGGAGCTAAATGATATAGTGGTCCGATCCAGCTGAATCTGAGATACATATACAACCTCTGCAGTATACACAAGCCTACATGCAGCACTGTAGCTATTACGGTCTAGAAGGAGTTCGCGTTGATCCAGAGGGACGAACGGACATGGCTTCCTTCTATGCGTTGCACACTTCTGACCAAAATTAATATACCCTTTTTGCAAGGGTATAAAAATGGTATTAAGTTAATTACATTTTCAAAATTCAGTACAGAGATTGAATAGTAGGTTTAAAATTATTGAAAAGTCTAAAATATCTGTTTTCTAAAACTAAATATTTTCGTGTTACTTGAAAAGTTTCAGAAAGGATCCATTTTCCGGTTGTCACCCTACGAATTCATGGTGTTTATATACAAGCTTAGCTGAGACGCATACAAAACATGTACTCTAGCGCTGACAAATGCATCTGAAATTGACAATATTTCACTGGAAAAAGGCAAATTTCATTGCATTGGCCACCGTTTTGGGCCCATTGAACGTTGCTGTCGATTGCGGCAAATCCCGAAAAAAAAAAAAAATGAAAATGGAAACAGAATCATTGCCTGCTTCTGGGCGAGAAAGCTAAACTGCCAATGTCGAAACGGTGAACCACGTATAGCACTTCAAATGGGGCAGACAAAGCCTAGTTAAAGCCCCTCCACCAACCCCGGCTACTCCATCGGATCCAATCGACCTGGCTCGACTTAAAGAACAGCAGAAAAAATAAAGTGCAACCAAGTGTATAAAATGTTATCGCAACATCAAATTTCATACATCATAAAACATATTGGCTTAGAAAGTAACAATTTTGATTGCGGTAAGACGGGACACTCACACATTCCGTAAAACATCTTATGAAGAAAAAGCACAGAAAATAACAATTTGCCATCTCTGAAATGGTGGCGGCCCAAGCAGGCGTGGCAAGCAATGGGCCAAGATGACTACACTGAAGGGAGGGGAGGATGAGCGGGAGGGAGTGTGCTGCCACTAAGCAGCTTTTCAGAAAAGGTTCTCTCTCCTTTGTCCTTTTTGGACATTTCTGTTTCCACGCTATCTACGCAAATGAATCTCGCTGAACCAAAATGATGGCGCCTTAAAGTAGGCCATTTGAAGGTCCTGACGCTGTCTGGCTTCCTTTTACGTAATGGCCTGTGTGGATTGGTGTGTTCAGTTTCGTTTTTGTCATGCAACGACGAAATGACTTTATAAGTAGCTGTGACCCATAAAGAGGCAACCCGCATCACGTTCACGTTTGCCATACGACAAACGCACGCAATCTGGGTCGATTTGGCTTAGGTTTTTCAATTCCCCGTCTGCTAATCATTGATGCAGCCAGCCATCATCAAACTACTCTCCTGCGATTCAACCAAAAGTTTTGCACTCTTACTCACTTCGAGACTCCGAGCCAAAGTCGGGCAAAGAATCCCGCCAAGCCCCCGCTTGGAAAAACTTTCCCCTTGCATGCTTGGGTCTTCCTGCCCGGAAACAGGAAGCAACAGATAACGTGGCGTATGCCAGTCACTTCATTTCAACATCAACGATGACTTTGGCCCAAAAGTTTGCCGCGTTGATGAGCCAAAGCTCAAACTAAGAATACCAAAAATCTACTGTTGCCTCAGGCAACAGATGCTGAATCATTTCCCCCCCTCTTAGGGGCATCCCTTTCAAAAGTATAAATCACCAAGTAAAATCAAGAGTAAGTCCTCCATGCATGCAATTAATTTTCGGTGGTGCGTGTCCTGCTACACATGACCATACCCAAATACTGCCCTACTACTCTAGGAAAATAGTTCAAAAGTTCACCACACACTCACACACACATACGTCTATATATACGTATAGTCAACAACAATCAGGTCGACAACCTGTCCCTCGAATACCATCTCATCGTAGTCCCCGTCTTGCATGGCCCGCCAAATGTAACAATGTCTCCTCGCATTGTTGTCAACATTTTTGTCGTTATCCTTTTGTCTGGGGCAATTGCTGCAACTTGGCCAAGTGTCTCCGTTACTGCAATATCTACGGCATGTGTGTGTGACTGCTGGAGAGTTGCTTACAGCTGAGAGTCGGTTCTTCATTTGAATATTTTATCTGGCTTTGAGTCTGCATTTACTTTCGTTGCTCATTCCGGGGGGCACTTTAAGCAAGCTCCTTTCCTTGTGTTTATGTCACCGGAAGTTAAGTTTTCACATGCGGTTAACGTCGACAGACAGATAGACAGACAGACAGAGAGACAGGAGGCAGCTCCTACTCTGACCTATTTGTCACCAGAAGGCTTGCAAACTGTCTGCCACTGCTACTGCCACAAACAGAGACACAGACTCAGACATTTGCCTCTGCATTTATGCATATGAGGCCTGTTGCCGGCATGAATGTAAATCCACACACACACATACCCAAAGGTACACACAAGTTACAGGTTGTGCATGTTGTTGTTGTTGTTGCCAAAGTACTTAGTGAAACAATGCCAGATTATAGTAAAATTTATTAACTAGTCGGTTATATTTTAATGTATGTATTATATTTGAGTGGCGTTTGATGCTGACTGGAGATGCGTCTGAAAGTGACATGTGCATTCTGTGGCCAAGTTTTCATGACAATTTACCCTAGAGCTGCTGTTCACTTGACTTACTCTTTTAGCTGCGGTCTAATCAAAGCCAGTCACAGGCATACCCTCTCACACACACACACACACACACACACAAGAAACACTCACTCCGACTCCGACTCTCAGCCGAGTTATTTTCTTGACTGACTTTCCTGCTAATTAGTTTTGCCAAGTTGTGCATTGGAGTGTATGGAGTGCTCCTTTTGCTGGCTCCCGGTTTAGTCAAGTGATAAGTGATAAGAGTTTTAAGCTAAATTCAATTTGCGATGCAGCCACAAAATGTTTATGCAGTGCCACTTTTGCCTCACCCCCTTCTTGTTGCACTTTCTTTTACTTGCCAACTTTCTTGGCAAACAGATCAACAAAAGAAATTTCAAGAGTACACAACAGGGCTATAATTAATGTATAAGTGCGAGTAAACAGCAGAAGGAGCTGGCGAGGGGTCGGCCAAAAAAGGCAGGAAAACATGAAGACTTTTCTGGCTCCACCATGTGAGCGTGTGCGTGTGTGCGTACAGAATGTGTATATGTGGCAGTGGCAGGAAGTTCATTTCAATCCCACCGCCCCCATGAGTAGCAACATTAATCCCATATTAATACCCATACACAAGCTACATAATTGATAAAAATATAATTGGAAAATCCACTCGACAGCACATTGCAGTTGCTTGTCTCCCCCATCACATGCATATATATCAAAGTTCGATCCATTGCATTACCTCTCTTAGCATTAATTATGCTGCCTCAAGTGGCAGGCAACCTGCAAGATGCCACTGAATACATACATTCTTACACATATGCACAGAAAGTGAGACATCAATAAAACCGAGTTCAGTGCGTATTCTCTATTTTGATATTTTAAGAATTTTCGAAAACTTATAACTCTAAACTTTATGGCTGTTTTTTATTTAAGCAATTCACTGAAATAATCAATATTATATTTACCGGTTTAAGAGTTGGGGAACTAAAATGTATTGTTCATCTTTTGAAACCGCATTGTCCGATAAATGAATGTAAGTAGAATCAAAGTGGTATTACTTCTTAGTACAATGTGCGCATAATAAAATATTTGGGGAATTTGTTTCATATTGCAATCACAATGTCAACTTGAATTAATCTAATATGTTTTTAATGTTTCCTTTGCCTGTTTTAGGTTTGCCCAAAGATACATTGCATAAACGAATGTGTTATTGATTCGACGTGAATACTGAAAATTATTATCTATATTCTAGACCTAACAGCGTAAATTATTTACTGGTCCACTCCATCGATTCTTATTATACCCTTTCAAAAAGGGTATATTAATTACAATATATTTATATAAAGTGTGCAACGCATTGAAGGAAGCATCTCCGACCATCCGTCTGTCTGTCCGTCTGGATCAACGCAAACTCCTAGACTGTAATAGCTAGAGAGCTGAAATTCGTAATTTTCTGAGCTTTTGTCATGAAATTAGTAAATTTAGCATTACAATAAACAAATGTGCCAGATCTAGACCAGAATAATACATACACATACGATCAGAAAACTAAAACGTACTTTTTCCCAAACCTACTCAACTAAGATGACGTTTTTTCAAGTTAGTAAGAGTAATACTGAAGGGTATTTAAGTATTAGGCAGCCCTTCATTTTAATAAAATTTCTTCCAGTTGCCCCAAAAGTTACGCTTTGAAATTGCGGATAAAATCTTTTGTGTATTGAATATTTCATAAATGTTTACATACATTTTGATCAAATTAATTGCTTGTTTGATTTAGAATTTTTCGAATTCATTAGTCTTTGACACTCAATTCATTGCTTTTCATTTAACCGAGTTTTGTATTTTGTATATTTGAAGAGTCTCCCATTTACACTGATTAATTTTAATGTATAGTTATCATTTATTTATTTCAAATCAATTCGAATGGATTTATTTTAAATTCTCTTCTATCTTCTATCTAGACTAAAATTGTTATTGGTTTTGGACTATGCATATATTTTGTTGAAATCTCAAATTCGCTGCTTCAGTCCTATTTTGGTTAAATAATTGTACTACTGTCCTTAAGATTGACATCGAATGGATATCAGGTTTTCTTCTTCTACGCTGGGTTCTATGTCAGTGCAGTGTTAAATTTGACGGTTTCGGTCCAATCGAAAACACATTTAAAGTAAACCTGTTTTGAACATTAGCAAACGATTTGGTTTTTACTCCACGGTTTTTGCGCTCGATTTGTATCTTTTATATTGGCAACTGTCAGCGGCAGCGTCCCTTCATTCTGTGTCACTACACACAGAGCTCCATTCCGATTCGCTTGCTTTGGGTTGTTGCTTCTTTGGGAAGCACTTTGCAATTCTTCCGTTTAGTTCGTCCTTCGATTTTGGAGAGTGTACAGAGTGTTCGTTGGGCTAAGTGCTTGGCTTTGCCTATTTGTTTCGCTTTCTGAGTTTAGCTGCGATTTATTGTGCAAGTTTTATCCCTCTGTTATTATTATTCCTCACTTCAATGGCAGTCGCATTTCGTTTTCGTCTTTGCTTTTTTAGTTTTATTCATTCCTTTTTAATAAATCATTTCCGCTACTTGAATTGGGGGGATATTATTTCCGCTTCCGCTTCTGTGCGGTTTGCCAATGCGAAAATGAAGAATAAGAATCCACATTGTGGCACATTATGAAAATAATTGGCCCGGCTATGGCAAATCGATTGAAAACAAGCAAAAACCAAAGCTAAAAGCGAACAAAATATTGAACGTGGAATGGCAACCATTAGAAGATTAAAAACTAGCAGATAGATGACAATTAACCAAATGGAAAATGTCTGCAGATGAAAGGAAAACACAGAACGAAACAAAAACTGAGCCATCGATAAGATGGAGAATTTTCCCATTTTTAACAACCACCCCCAAAAATCTGCCTCTCTGGTGAAAACTAAAAAACGTTGGGGTCACACAGCATGGGCCACAGATGTAATAACTGTAACTGTAACCGATTCACACAGTGGGATATCTTTTCTTTTTTGCTGTGTCCTTTTATTTTTTGGCTTTGGGTTCTTTTTTATGGTCTCTAATGTCACCGCAATATACGAACGCCATATGATCTGACCTCAATTGAATGACAGACTAGATTTATTTTTAGTATCCGTTCTTGAGGGTCGTTTCCAGTTCATTCGAAATTAAATTCGTTTGTTTGCTAACATTTCGAGTGCATTTCCAATAAGGATATGCGCACAAGTAATCGACAGGCAGGCGAACATTAAAAAACTAAAAGAACTTCTTTTGCCAATTTCGTGGCACAATGTAAGCGCTAAATGCATTAAACTTGCACAAGACAGTGCCAGGCAGCAGGCAGACATATAGACCGACAGTCAGGCAGAGACAAGGAGGTTGCGAGAAGGATAACGAGCTGGAGAGTGTGCACAGGATGTGCCAGCTGAGTTCCATGCAAACGAACGGTAAGGTAAGCGGAAACGGAAACTGCTAAATAAGCTTACCTGGCTGCGCCAGAGAGGCCAACTGAGGCGTGTGGCATGGACATGCGATAGAGAGATGGAGATGCCAGAGCCAGGGGCAGCCAGTTGGCAGCTGCAAGTGGAAAAGTGCAGAGACTATGATTAAACTCAGCTCTAGCTAGCTGCTATGTATGTATGTGTACCTTTTGCTCCTCCACTTCGCTTTCTCTCGATATTGGGCCATAACCACACCATCTCTCCGTGCACTTGCAGTTTGATTGTTTAAATATTTGATACGATTTTATGGCAAACTCATTGCATTCCAGCAATGTTGCCAGCAAGTGCATGCTTTTCCACTTGTGTATTATTGATTTGGGTATCGCGTGCTGCATAAAAACAACAGCTTCCCACCACCTGCCACCCACCATTCTCCTCCTTTTGCCATGTTTCTGTACACCATGTACGTATATAAAATGCATTTGAAAATTACTAACCCATCAGAGAAAACCATAAAAGCCGGCAATAATAACCAGGATAGAATTCTTTGCTATCGCAGGCTTCGAATTGGTCATAAAACAAAGTTAGCCCCAGTCATAGGATTCAATGAAAAGGGTGTGACTGACTGATGGGGGTGTGTGTGTGTGGGTGGGGAGGAGACCATCAAACTCCAAGTTAACTTTTATAGAATATAAATTTATTTTTATTTTCCCCAGCTGTCCTAAAATGACTTTTGGGTGTTGCGTTTTGTTTATACATAGATGCTATGTGTGGCATATTGAGGATATAAATTTTAATTTTTAAGTTGGTCAACAGCAAGAAATGACATTTTCGGTTTTTATGATTGTGACTTTTGACCATTTAAATAAAAAGGAACGTTTTACGATATGACAAAACACATTCTCCATTTACCTCTCTCTCTCTCTCCTTGTCTTTGATTAGTAGCAAAAGTCGTAAAATAGCCAAAGAATTTTTAACAAAATGTGCTAAAAGCTAAGTGTGTGAGAAGGAGTTTTAATTGAAATTTAAAATTTATGCAATATATTCTCAACATTTCCCAAAGATTTACAGTCTTAGGGTGTTTTCAAATTCAAATTTGCATTAAACTAGAATTATTAAAAATCAGACGTATCTTCCTTTCAACTGGGTCATCTCTGCAATCCAATTAAACGATTAGCTGAAGTACAGTTTCAATGGCGGCAACTTAATTTACCGCAAACAACTGCCACAACTACAAACAACGAACTCGACACTAGCTGGGCGGGGGAGGTGGTGTGGCAGCAACTGCAGAAGTATCCCATTACAACTGTCCGAAAGTTGTCGAAAAGTTCTCAAGTGAAATATCAGCAGGATGGTTTGCTGAACTTGCAGGAGTGCATCCTCGGTTGCACTATTGGCCCGTCCCTCCACCCCTCCTTTGTCTGGTTCCTGCTGTTGGCAGTGCTAAAAGCCAACTAAGAAACCCGGTCACGTTATGCACATTTCGCTGCACTAGCCAGGATAACAGGCCAGCAGGAGAAAAAAACAATAAGCGCTAGGGGACAACGCTCACGTACAGAGGCCAAAAAACGCATTTCATGCACACGAAATGGAACCGAACAAAACGAAAGAATAACAACAACAACAACAACTACTACCTTGTTGAAAACGCGACTAAAATCAACGGCCAACATGGCCAGAAATATTGGTGGCAACAGTTTCGCCAACGTAAATTACCTGGAAAATACGTGACTTTGCCACGGAACGTGAGAGGCGGCAGGACGTGAGTGAAAGGACATGCCCAAGCACCGACAGCAGTAGCAACAACCGACAGGAGTACCACCAACAACAACAACAACAGCAAAAACAACAACTGCAAGTTGGTTCGTCTGGTGTGGCCCCAGCGTAGGCCTCATCCTGATCCCGATACGACACCTTTTTGCCTGCAGTTATTTGCCTTCCTTTGAGTTGGTTCCTTTGTGTTTGTCTTTCGTTTACCCTGGCAACATAAAGCGTCTGCGAGTGCACGTGATTCTTATGCGGCCGATGCACTTAATGCAATTTGCTGCAGATAAACGAAAAGTGTGCCGTCACCATTTACCCCCTCTCCACCTCCTAGATACATTCATATGTGTACTTATGGACCCGCACCCTCATAGGCAGATATTAGGAATCGAGGGGAAGGGTGTGGGTGGCACTTATAAGAAAATATGTGAATTTTCATAATGCGTTTGCCCTAAATCAATTAAAGCACTTTAAGCCGCCATCATAAATGTCAAAATTAATCCACTTCCACTTGGAGAGGAGAACTTCCACAGATATAAAGATATGTCTCACTCACCGTTTCTCCCTTTGAATTTTCTTTGCTTTTCCATTCTACTGTGAGAGAGTGTAGGTGTATGTGTGTGTGTGTGTGTATGTTTGTGTGTAGATGTAGTCCAAGTCAGCTGAAGCAGCTGTAATGACTCTTGAACTTGACATTTTCCTTTCTGCCTGTGTTTGTATCTGTCACTTCTTATATTTTTAATCTCATGCAACAGCAGGCGACACATTGGGATTGGGGCAAAAACTCCTAAAGAGAGAAACCAAACACACACACACACACAAAAAAGAAAGAAAAAATTATTAAAAATAACACAAAGCTATGGCATTAAAGAGGGGTGGGGAAGGGGAAACTTCTTCTCCTCCTTTGCTACTGCTGCTACAGTAGTCCCTTTTTATAAAGGCGATTAACGCAAATGCGCAATTGAAATTAATTGTCAGTCAAAGTGGAGTCAGAGACTGATCACCCTCCACAATCGCCGGCCCCGCCGATGCGGGATACTCCCTGATCCCAGAAACTCCTCTCGCACGTGTTTAAAGCACAATTTTATTTTTAATTTTCCGTGCTCTCGAGTTTTTCCACGGAACCCGCCGGAGCTTAACAACGGGACAGCGAGAGTTGCTGCTGCTGATGCTCCGTGTTGGGCACACATGTGGCGCAAATTATGTCAACGTGGATTTGTGGAGTTGCCTTTACTTGGGCATATCATCGCGACATATGGCTGACTGACTGACTGAACGACGGCTCGGTGGCGGCTCTTGGCGGGGTATTATCGTTTTGTTTTTATTTTTATGCCCGCCTCCAATCTTAATGAGGCATGGCACAATTCGAATTCATAAATATTCTTATAAATTACAATATTCGAGCAAAATTGTAGTCCTGTTCTGACGCGATGTTTATAATTTTGTGCCTTGATCTTTGGCATCAAACCGACGAACAGAAGGCGGAAACATCAATTAGGCAAAGGAAAATTTATGAAATTGCCAACGAGCCACGCGACAGGATGTTTATTTTTAATATTTGTGTGTAGTTGATTAGAACGCCATAAGAACTAGAACAACTAAAAGTTTTGAAAAAATCATGAGGAGAGTTCGTTTCTACGAACGAACCAATTCTTTCAATGGATTAATATTATTTGAATATGACAATTTACCCATCAATTTCAAAAACCACATCTTCAGTGTTGTTTGTTATTATCATAAATATTAAACATCTGACTTGACATTGTCTGAAAGGGTATTGAGCGCAGTTATTTGGAAGTTTCATAAAAAGTCTTAAAATGAATGTGCCTTGATATATTTAAGTCTACTTTAATACTCCATTTTACAATGTGCACACAAATAAATTCCAAGTACTTTCAATTAAAGAAAACAAAAACAAATCTCATTCCAAAACCAAGCTTAGAATAATACTCCACAACTAGTGTAGAATGTTTTGAATGAATGGGGAAAGCAGTAAAAACCAAATCTATGGGAGTTTCCATACTTAAGTCAAATTTCTAGACCACAACAAGTGGCCTGACTCAACTCTGAATACCTACCTACTACTAAATTTATCTACTCTCACCAAAACATAACAAACCACATTCTTCCACTTGTATCAATCTATCTAAATATAACTCAATGGTGACAAGTTTTGTTTAGATGTAATTTGAAATAGAACAAGTGTGTCTAAGGAAAAAGAAAATATTGTCATGTCAGTTTCCATGGTATTTGTTTGAGACAACGAGAGTCACAAGAGGATATATTGATTCCTTTGGTATGGCAAATAGAAAAGGGGTCTTAAACGGAATATCTATGTATAATCGCCTTCTTGGTGGTGGATAATGTCAATTATGGTAAAAGTCAATACCTTATAATGCAAGTCTAATTAAATTATCAACAATACTAATGCCAATGTGATCATTATTTTAGTTATTTCCCAGCATCTGGTAATTTTAGGCTTGTGTCTTTCTCTCATATGCACAATTTGCATGCAAGCGATGCAAAAATCACATTTCCATTTCATTTGTGGCATTCAGTTGGAGCGCTGACTTCCGTTGGGATTACTACGACTGGTGGAATCCCACACATGCCACGCATGTGCAAAGCCACTTGAGAAGTTGCCGTTGGAAACAAGAGTGTGCAGCAACAATTGGTAGCCATATATGTATAGGAACTGCTCTACACATCAGTATCGGATGTCGAAAGCAAGACAAAACAAACAATGGACTCAAATATGAAATAACAATCACTCGCTGAAATAGAAATAGAAAGGGAAATGCCTTTGCACAAAGGGAGCTGGCTATACATACAACTAGACGGAATCTAGCCCAGTCCAGCCCAGTTCATCCCCTTCCATCCCAATGCGGTAGTTGTTGTATTTACTCTTTGTTCGTGCACTTGAGTTACCTTCTGCTCTATGTATGGATAGATGGATGGATGTTTGGTTGGGTGAAACGTTTCGAAGAAGGCTTTGTTTGTTCCTGTTTGTTGTTGTGTTGTTCTGAAACTTTGGTAACGTTTGCACTGTTTCATTTTGGCATTTGCATTTCCCACGTTGCCAGGCGAAAGGTGAAAAACTTGCCCGAATTCAAAGCCGAATTTGGAGTTGAATGTGTAAGATACATTTTCCTACCCTTCTCTGTTCTCTTTTGGTCTGGTTGCGTCTTGTTAGTTGGTTCTTATTATGTCTTTGTTACTACTCTCTAAGCTGGCAGTCGTTAATTGGAATTCCGACTGCCCTCTTACGATGAAATTTCTATACAATCTTTCTAGTTGGCAGTGCAGCAGAAAGATAAATATACAAAATTAACACGTACTCAGGTGAAAATGAGCAGGTAGTTTGGGACCTAGACGAAATACGTATGAAAGGACGCACACACACACAATATTCAGCAAATAACCCTAATAAATAAGCCAAGTTGCTACAAGTTGAGGTAGATAGAGCAGGAACGGATAGAGAAGACGGGGGGAAAACCAAGATGTTCATGAAAAAAGTTAATTAAGGTGTTTGCCCAACAACGCCAGACATTATATACGAGATATTTATCTCCCAGCGGACACACACACACTCTCTCTGCGGATGGGGATGGTGATGTGATGTGATCGGGGAACGGGGAGGAACCCGATCTGGTTATGGTTCTGGCAGTGGGAACTGAAGGCATTGCATGCCTCGGAGTGTTTGCTTTTGAAATGTTTGTCATTATCGTCGTTAACTTTTTGATGAGTCGAACGTGTGTGATAAAAGTGTCACAAGGATTGAAACGAAAGCGGACTGAAAGAAAGCCAGACAGAGACAATCAGAATGAAAGAGTGGGAGCGTGCAAGAAAAGGAAAGTAGAAAGAGTGAAAGAAGGGAAAAACTAATAACAGAAAAATAATTTTGTACGTGGCATTCGACTAGCAGCAGGCATCTGGCAACGGGCAGCGAGTCGAATGTATCTTTCAGATACAAATTGCCATTAGTTTATTGAGCATCTGAAAATTTATGGCACTGCGTGTCGTGGCCAACCACGCACAAATGGTCACAAATCTGAGCCTGTCGCTCGCCACGGTGCACACACACAGACACACAAAGCGACACACACATACATACATATGTGGGTCCAAGGATGATGATGATGCCCATGCCCAATCTCCTATATGTTATTCTATTTTCTTCTCTCCAATCCACCCATTCCACAACCATTGGCATTTGCGGCACGTACAAAATTCATTTCCTTCACTATTTATATGTATTTGATGAAAATGAAAGCAAATTAAATTTTCGGCGCAATTCAAAGTGAAATTTTGTACAAATATACGCACACACAATAAATAAATAAACAACAAGAAATGCCGCATTGTCCCTTCCCCTAGTCCTCGTAAATATCGCCTAGAAATCGTAAAACATCTGACAATGGGCATGGTTATTCCCACTTCTGGGGTTTCTCCTCATACTGAGATTGCGGAATGCGCAAAAGGTAATTGTAGTTGTTTCAACATTGCACTTATTTTAACAATATGACTTACCCGAATAAGGTATTTTGTTTTTGTTGAAAATTAGATTGGTAAATGAACATATGAACTTGATCTAAATCAAGTGTGGACAATCGTATATTGTCAGTCTCTTGGTCTAGGGCTTAGAAAAGGGTTAATCAAAGTCCCATCGTGGGTCACTGAATTTTAATCCGATTTATACATATCTTACTTGAAAAGGGTCAAACTGTCACCATTAATTTTTACCACTCTCGTTATGAAGTGAAGCATGATTTCTATAAAACTTACATTTCTCCCTAATTGGCTGGGATCGAATAGTTGTTATCCCTACCACAAAGTACAACAAACTTATAAAATGAGTAAACATGTATTCGTCAGAATAATTCAATGTGCATTTTCATATTTATTGATTATAGGTAAGTTTGTTTAGTTATTTTTATTAAAAAGTCATATTGACGATAACAATTATACTTACAACAAAATAATTATAATTTAAAAAAATAAAGTTACTCATTTCTATATTAAATTTTACTGGACTGTAATAAATTCTAATTTATTTTGAATCTATTCTTCTAGCTTAGAAAACTTTCTGGTCTCTAGCCATGCGATTCTACACTAATTATTAATTCCAGTCTAGTAAAGTAAAGCTACTGAATTATCAGAATTTTTACCTCTTCTTTTGTTTTACCACTTCCAAAATATTTTTAAACTCTGGCCATGGAAAGATTAGTTGGCTATTGGTTGATGAATAAAATCAATCTTTATGTAAGTAATTGAATCGTTTACTTCCCATTGTCACAATGGGTCAAATCGTTTTCTTCTCAGAGCAGTATTCGAATACTGTAAATATTGGTTAATTGTTAATTTGCATTTCGCATTTGCCGCTAGCTAAAACAATGTGAACCAATTAATAGTCATGTATGTATGTATGCAATGGACATACTTCCATATCATTTGCATGGCTAACTTGCATATAAGGAGTTGAGTATTTGGTATGAGAGTTTAATCGAATTGTCCAACAACTCTCTCGGCTCCTCGCCATCAATTACAATTCATCGCTTGGCACATGGCAAAGCATCAAAAGGAGGAACTAATCAACTAATAAATCCATAATAACTGTAATCAGCTGACTTCACAAGACGTCAGCATCATCGCAACCGGTCCAAGCGAGTACGAGATCCGAGATATGCGATAGATATAGTCTGACCATCACCTGGCTGACAACAATCCAGTTCGAGTTAGTACGACTTTGCCGGCATTTCCCCAAAACAAAGCTAACGAATCATCCTCACGAATTGAAATGATGTCTTCCTTCACTCTTCTCTCTTATACACAGTGTACGAAAACCCAGTATTTTTGTTCGCCCTCTTTCTATCGCTCTGAGAAATTCAAAACGGTCTTTGGTGAAGCGACTCAGGTATGTATGCACCATGGGTGAAACATGATTTTTTCTGACATAAATGTTTATTATGTGAGAAATAGAGAAAGAGAATGAAGAAACTACTCTGTATTACCGGTGAGAAGCACCAGGAGTTCGGTTGGGGATATTTACCGCTCAAAATAAATTAAAACCATTGTTTCATCAACTTACTTGCAGTATTTGCCCATAGTGATGCTTACATCGCTGTAATGGAAGGCAAGAGAGCCGAAAACGTGGGAGAGCATGTGTGAGCATTCGTTACATCGTGTCTGTCCAACGAGGCGGTTGAGAGAGGCGCGTTCGCCTTCGCAATACGCTAACATAACAGCCAGTTAACAGACTGCCTTTAGACCGTTCGGACGTCGAGCGCATAGCGAAATTTTGTTGAACGCCAAAGCGGGTTCGTGTTCGTGTGTGTTTTTCGAGTGCTTGTCTTTTTGCGGTTAACAATTTGGCAATAAATCCATTCGAGCATAGAGCGATAGAGCAATAACAAATTACGAAAGAAATGTAAAACAAAAAAAAAAAAACGCAATTGAATGGAAATGTGTGAAAGTGTAGCAGCATAAATAAATACGCATTGTACAATACAAAAGCTCAGCTTGAAAGTGGAAGCAGTGCGACGGTGGAGCACTACTGACCCGCCACTTGTCTCTCTCGCTCATTATTTGTTTAAGTGAAATTGAAAAATAAGCTGCAAAAATATTTGGCAAATCGAAGACCAAAAAGAAGTAGGAACGATAACCCAAACTGGAAAGTGGAGAGCTAACCTCACGAACCACCAAAACATTTCAAACGGTAAGCATCTACAATATGCAAGTGCATATGCTCTACTTACGTTCAACAAGCGGTTTCTTTCCACATTACACTTTGAAACCTCCCTTCCCCGCTCAATTGCTTTAAGCTTTTCTTGGAACTTAATATTGGATTAAGCTTCGATTGGCGCGCGCTGGAAGCGTACGGGGGCGATCTGTTCGCTCTCATAGATCTGACAGTGTGCTTGTTGTTGCTTATTTTGAATAGCATTCTCTCTATCCCCCCTCCCTCCATGTCTGTGTCTACGTCTGTTTCTTTTTAACTATAACAACAAATGTTGTTACCGTTTCACAATTTACTGTCGTCAGAGGAAAAAACACTTGTTATATATGGGAACATTACATTCATTACGTTGATGGTTTCAGCGGTTTTTGATCCCTCGGTTTCCCTAATTGCTCTCCACCTATAGATCAGTGTGCTAGTGTGTGTATGAGTGGATGCATTTGGCCTTGATGATGACACTTGTCAATTCTTTTTGCATTCGTAACCACACGCACTTGGCCTAAACCACCTTAGACTGGAGGGCCCAAAAGCTTAATGCTTCGTGAGAAACCCGTTTGCAAAGCGACAGCAGCAGAAAAAAAAACCTACTAAAATGTTATTTGTGTATGAACAATAACAAAATGAAGAGCTTTGCTCAACAGGTTTTTATTTTTGTGTTCAGTGGCTGAAAAAGTGGGAATTTCTGGTTGTTATTTGCTATTTGTGTGCACTTAAATGAAAATGATTTACCCGCCGACTATTTATAGAACACTCAGATGAAGTCTTTAAGGGAATTAAGCCTAGTAAATGATTAACTCCTCCTTTCCAGCGTCACGTCTCCCTTCCAATTTGCGCATTAAATTGTTCTGAGACGACATTAACATTGATCTCCGTTGATAAGCTTGGAAGAGGTCAAAATTGATTACACTAGAAATTAAATTTCTCATCTCTTCAACTCTCTTCAGTTCCATTATAATCAGTATTGTTTTTTTAGTGCTAGTCACAAAATAAAGCAATGAAATTATTTTAAAATACACAAGACGATAAGCTGAATACATACACATTTATTTAAGCAGCTCCAAAATGAACGAACAAAACCATTTTTTAACTACATACATTATTTTTAGATTACTAGGTTTATGTATTTATTTCCTGCGTACAGATCGGCGTTTATCAATGCAACAAATGCTAAGGAATATACATGTAATAATATTTTTGAGTGTGTATATTTTGACATTGCTGTTTCCTTTTCTTTTGGGTCATCTTTTGTCCAGATCAAAGTTAGTCAGCCAAATAATAGAAACTTCAAAAGAAGCGAAACCTGGCCATAAAACATTTAAGTCTTAGCCTCTTAGACTGAAGGTAAAATTTGCTGCGGAAGTCATTTAACAGTCTACTTAGTTTTACTGCCAAAAAAAAAAACAATCCTCTTGGAGAAAAACTGAAAAGAAAAGCCAAAAGTGGCAGCCAGCAGCCAGCCAAGAAGAAAACGGCAACTCAAATTGTTAAAAAGATGCTACGCTTTTGCAGTCGAGTTGATTTTTTTTGTGCTTACTTCTTGCCTTTTGTCTTGGTCACGTTAGAAAGTAGCTGTACTTGTGTTGCTCTTGCTGTTACTGTTACTGTTAGTGGACCGACATGGACGGGTGGACGGGTGGACGGCCGGTGGACGGATGGACGGACTGACTACTGCAGGCGGTAAAAGCTAAATTAAGAAGAAGAGGTGAAACAACAATTTTGCAATGACACTGCCAAAACTTATTGTTAGTAATGCCTTTTGGCTTTTGTCAGCCTTTTTTCTTCTTCTTCGCCTTCTCGGTGGGCGTTTTACCTTTGATAAACTACAAAAACCTCTCCTCGACTTTTAAAAATTTCCAACTTAGAAAAGAAAAAACGCTGTTTCATGCGGGTGTTTCAGTTTTTTGTTTACCATTTCGCCAAGTGTTTTTTTTTTTTTTGTTAGAGAGCTTCGTTTTAGTCTGAGTCTTGTGTGCTTATAATTAGCACATCTCTTCCTCTCTCTTGCACTCTCTGAATTCGCTCTTTGTGTGGAAACTTAGCTTTGGATGAGTCAGCAGCCTGTTGATATGCTCTTGTATATACAGCTTGAGCTTGAAATACCGCTGGCTGGTTCGATGACATGTGCTCAGCTGATTATAATACACTTGCTCTCTCGCTCTCTTTATGTTGATCTTGGTGGCTTTCGGTGGGTTTTTTCTTAACCGATCTGGGACGTCCAAGCCGACTAGAGTCGTGGGGAAAGAAGAGCCAACGTGTGAGGTTTTACGTTTCTAATAATATTCTATAGACTTGTCTGACAAGTTCAAATTAATTAATTCAATTCAAGTCAATTTATTGCATTCTTACTTGGCTTTGTGTGCAATAAATGTTGGAAAATGTGAACCCCATGGCGACATTCTTTACCCTCCGTTTCTCCAGTTGGCTTAATGCCTTCATCAGCTGCCCGGAATGAAAAATCTCATTAATTTTCCGGCCCGCACTCTCTGTGTTATCTCCACATTGTTTGCTCTCTCTCTCTGTCTCTCTCTTTTATCATTTATTCTACCTGTATTCGCCTAGTGTGCAGCCAAGCGGACAATGCACACAACGTAGACAACGGCCTGGATGTAATCAGTTGGGTCAGGGGTGAGGGGTGGGGGTGAGGGTTCAGGCATTAGGTTACACGTATTCCAGTTCTAGTTTCTGAACTTTATTAGCCACAGCTCTTTTGGGCTTTTATGATCGATTGGTATCTCAAATAAAACTGCTGCTACAGCTGACACCGACTCCGAAAACTAAATGCAGACATTAAAAATTAACAAAACCAAAACGCTGATATAATAAACCAACTCTGGACAAGGCAATTAGGCCCTGGGCCACCACACATATTTTCCAATTTAAATAAAGAAACAGCAGGAGGAGAAGAAACATTAGACGCGGACGCGCCTAAATGTGGAAATTAGCGGCCACGGAGGGAAAACCGCCAGCAAAGCCAACAACAAAATATACCAAACAAACGAAAAACGAAAAAGAGAAATTTAATTAAAGCAGCATAGCCAAAGAATGCAGAATACATTTAGTCGGTCAAATTTAGCCGCCCACCTGGTACCCCGCCCACATACATACATACATACACACTTACTTACCACCGCCATCAGGAGCTGGAGGAGGCAAGAAAGAAATGTGTAATTTTCACGGTCCCAAGTTGCAGGATTGCCCAGCATAATGATTAGGGTCGGTGGCCGGCCCATGGGGGCACAGCAAAGTGTGTGCTGTGCAGGGGCAGCAGGAGCACCACCACCGACATCAGCAGGTTGCCAACAAATTTTACCTTTTAATTTTTCGTTGGTTCTTGCAAAGATAAAAGCATTTGTCATTAGCATAAAATGCTTAGGTTATTATTTAAGAAAAATATTTGAACTTCATTAGTAAGCAAAGATGGAGACGCTGATGATGATGGCGATGGGGACAGGGACGGGGACGGATGATTATGGAGGGCAGACACGGGTTTAATTAAACATTTTTAACTAATTTTCAAATATGTTCTATGTAATCGAAAAGAAACATTTAAGCATTAGCTTAAGAGAAGACAACAACAACAAATAAAAGAATAAAAGTTAAGCCGCCTAATGGGATTTTAAGTCTTAAGAGCGATAAGTGCAGACCCCAAGATGGTTAAAGAGAGTGAGAGAAAAGGGGGTGGTGGGGGGATTCTTTCATCGGAGGAGAAATTCCATTTATGTGGAAAAGCCCACGCTCAATA
This sequence comes from Drosophila equinoxialis, assembly GCA_018150345.1. Taxonomy (NCBI): domain Eukaryota; kingdom Metazoa; phylum Arthropoda; class Insecta; order Diptera; family Drosophilidae; genus Drosophila; species Drosophila equinoxialis. Next base: position 210,576 of record JAECWI010000531.1, on the reverse strand, counting down.
ATTGATGAACAATCATTCGATGCCCGTGTGTAAGTGGGCGTGAGAATGTATCTGTGTATGCGTGTCTGATAATAGCAGCCCACATGCGGCATAAAGGTTATCATCACCGGGCAGAGAATCTTTAAGAGGTGCAACAACAACAGCCAAAAGAAAAGCAAAGAGAAAAGACGAACCCATCATGCTTGGTTAAGCACTGAGCACTCGGTGCGCCCCTAAGAAGCAGCTCTGTGCCTACCCATGTCCAAGCCGAATAGTGGTAAGTGAAAGAAGGAAGCCATCAGCCAGACATGCAGATGTAAGCAAACTGATAAAGCAAAAGACACACACAAAATAGTTCAAGACGATGACCAACCACTGATAACCTTCAGCAGTCCCATGAGTAGGTGCACTCGACCAGCATTTAGGTTTGGTCAGCAGCAATTAAAGCCATTTCTCATTAATGATTGATATCCGGCTCTGCCTGGCCTGGGAAACTAATGCCATAGACAAATGCCGTCCAGGAAGAACCCAAAACCCCACAAATTTACATCAATTGCATATCAGTTGAAATTTAATAGCACATTAAAACGCGGCAAGGACTAACATTTGCATGCGTAATGAGAGCGGGGTTGGATTGGATTGGGGTTCAGACAAATTGGTGGGGACAGCTGAAATTATATAGCAATCAGAGTCGTGAAGCCCAAATGTGTCAATATGGAGCTCCAAGCCCATGACTGCGACTCTTACTGACTGACTGACTGACATTTCAAATGTTCCGAGTGTTATTTTTGCCTTTATTTTATTTTGCCCTCCTTTTCTGTTTTTCGTTTTTTTTTTTTTTTTGCCCATATAAATCAATAGAAAACAGAATTATTAATGCAAACATAGGCAGACACACAGGAACGGCAGAGTGACAGATAGACTGAATGACAGACAGTGGGCAGTGGGGCAAAGAGACAGGACACGAATGTGAACATGGAAATGACTGTTGGAATGTTCGGCTACAATTTGTCCAGATTGAAGCCATTAAAATCAAAGTGTAATGTTTTCAGATCTCAGCAGGTCATTGGACCAAATCAGAACGAGTCAAATACATAAATATCTTCAAAGCAATGTTGAGATGGCCACAAAGGAATACATAATGAATGACAATAACACAAAAACACAACGAGAATAGTGTCATAAAAATATATAAAATTGATTTGGATTTTTCGTTTTCTTGGACTTTCCAACTCTCTCTCTCTCTCACACCCTCGCCATGGGCTGGAATAGTGCGTGGGTCGCATTATGATGGAATATTGATTTGGTAATGGCCAAAAAACATGGCACTTGCTTATATCAAATTCTTTTGTGCATTAATTACTGTTATTATTAGGACAATGTGCATTAATTATTTAACATTTTATGTATGTATGTATTATTGTGTCTCTCTGAATGTGTGTGTGTGTGTGTGTGTGGCATATATGGGCATGTTACCTACAGTAGATTATATCACAAGTGCCCAGGCAAAGAACATTTCATGCTTTTTAATGGTTAGACAGTTTTATGTCTCCTCCTCCTCCTGTCCTTCCTATCTTGGTAGGCCCAATTTATGGCCAGTCTGCAACATGGAAAGTTTAATGAACCGAACTTGTGCCGCAGCGGCTTAAATCCGTAAGTTTTATGGCCGGTACCCAAGTCAAAAGTTATTAAAACTGACAGCAGATACGAGGCAGAGAAAGAGTGTCCCCCATCCATCCAACCATCCAGAATTCTCACTAAAAAACAAAAATGTGAGTAAATGGAAAATGCTTGTGGCTTACTCATTCATGCTCAAGATTCATATACTTAGCAAAATGGGGTCATCGACGGTTTCTCGTGATCGTGCCGCAGTGGCAACACCTTTGATGGTTAAATTTATTGAGGAATGCATTATAATAATTCAATTAGACGGAAACCTCATGGTAATCTGTTGCTTTTGCTGTAACCCTGCCTTGATGCAATTTTGTGGCTAACCAAATTATTGATGAATTTTTCTATGCGATTATGTTAATCGTACCCAGGAATCCCAGCGTGGGAAATGCCTGTCATAATGGCCATTCCAGGTCTTAGAAAAGATTTTCAAACAGCTCTCTAAGCAGCTTAAATCAAAGCAAGTGAGGCCAAGCAATAGAAATGGATCAAAGCATTTCCGGAGAAACCCCTCCCCCCAATGTAACAAAAGAAAGACATCTTATGACAGCCAGCCCAAGAGTTTTCGCTTTTTTCTTGTAATTATTTTTGCCAGGCTCGACTTCCACTTCCCTCCCACACCCAAGGTTCCTTCGTGAGACAAATAGAGAAAAAGAAAACAACAAGAAAACACAGACACAAGAAAGCATAAAAGAACTAAATGGAAAACTTTCAGCATTTGCTCGGCAAAATTAATTAAAAGATAATGATGATTCTCACTGTTTGAGTTTAGTTTTTGCCAAAATGAAAATAAGAAAATTGTGTCATAGAGCAAACAAAATGAAAGCAATTATTTGAACTGCCTGCAAGACATTTCTCTCTCGTAAAAACCCTCTTCGTTTGCTTCATTTCAGGCATCTGAGACTCGAGACCTCAATACTTCACTGAGATTCTTGAGCGATTAAAGTCGCTCTCTAATGACTTCTTTGCATGTCATCTGGTTTCCAAGGTTCTTAGACATGCCAAATATTGATCTATTACGCCAGTCGAAATGAAATGAATCAATTATACCAGCTTGTTAATTCTCGGGTTTAAATGTTCTCACTTTTTTCTATCTTTCTTGTTCTCATTCCAGGTAAGCATTTCAACACGAACAATTCCCATTGTTCATATAAAACAGAGAATGTGAGTATATGCCGAAAAAACCGAATAAAGGAGTGTTGGGGCTTTTGTTTAGAACTCGAAAAGGATGCCATGAAGCTTGCCGTTCGCCATTCTCATCCTGCTTGAAACTTAATGCCATTTCAAAATGGTCTGTTCCTTTATCCAAGTTCCCATTGTGGACTCCTTCTGCTCTCTGCCTCTTTATCTATTTATGGGAATTTAACCAGCATAAAATGCATCAGGATTCAAAAACTTTCCCACACACAAACATTCAGGTTATACCATTTAAGAGCACTTGAACGAAAAACAAAGTTGAGCTGATTTCTTTCTTTGGGATTTAAAGCCATTCAGTTTTGATCAAAGAAAAGTAGCTGACATTTTAAGCCTCAACAACGAAATATCGATTAGAATTGTAATTTCAATTATCATCGTAAAGATTTACTCCGAAAATGACAAAGGACTGTGGATGAGTTGAGGCGGGAGAGTGGGAGTGAGGGAAACGTGAATTGCATAAAACTGAACACTAAATAGCCCAAAAATTGCTGACGCTGTCAAATGGGGAGTCCCTTTCAGACGTCGATTGTCGATTGATGCGCCAATAAAACGAAATAAAACAAAATTAATGAGCTTCAGCATCCCTCCAATCCTCCATCCATTCACCCAGCCAACAACAACCAAAAAGCCAAGCAACGACAATGGAAACAGAATAGAGGAAAATAAATTAAATTAAGCGCTTGTTTCTCAGGATTTTCGGGGCCCAAAAACGAAGATGTATGGCATTTTAAAAAGTTTTTAGCCCAATTTAGCCCAGTTGATTGTAAATAAGCAGACACACACACACACAAAAAAACTCCCTTTGATGGGCGGGAGAAGACGGCAAGGCGAGACACAAAACTCAGTCGACGTCTTAAAAGCAAAGCAAATCGAAAATCGTGACAGGAATGCATGAGAGTTTGCCCCAGGCTAAGACTAGATGGAGAATTTCAGGCTTATTTATTCTTAGATCGGCCTTAATTGCAACACACACACTCTCTCTCACACACTTACAATCACCAGTAAACTGGCGTACACATTTGATTTAATCAAACGCAGTCATTGATTTTCTTGTATGTGTGTGATACCCAGGGCCGGATTTAGGTTGTTACCTGTGAGTAAAGAGTTTTCGGAATGAAAGGGAAGTGAGTGAAAATCGTGTTGTTCGGGGAGAGCGTAACTCACGCTCTTTCAATGAGACACTTGTTCGCCTTGGGTTATCTGTTGCTGGTGTCTATATTTTAGTTAGTCAAACATTCTTTTCAGACATATTTATCCATGACTTGAAGTAGCGACAACAATGCATTCATCAATATCCGCTTACACATCCGATATCCGGCACAATATTGAATACGAATGTCGCAGAATAATGATTTAAGGGAACTTTAACAATTCTGAATCTCACTCACCAATTAACACAACATTTAAACTATTTAATACTTAATAGATACTTAACTTATTTTAGGGATGAGCATTGTATACAATTTGGCTAACCTATTGCCTATTGCATGTTAAGAGATATTTGTTTCAAAATCCGGACCTGTCTGAAATTCAAAATTTTGCCTTCAAAGCATTGAAATTGCTTTTTTTAAAGCAAAAGTAAAACATTTTCCATTAATTGTGCCAGCAGGCAGGACCGCAAAACAGCCGCAAAGAATTTTATTTATTTATATGATGAAGCTTGATAAAATAAAATAAAAAAAAAAAAAAAAAAGTGTCAAACGAGGCAAAAGAAGGAACTGAAGAACTGCGATGGGACGCTGGCTCTCTCCCTCCCTCACTCCTGTTTCTTGGCTTTCGTTTCATTTTTTTCTTTTTTTTTTCCTTGCTGGTTTTTCATGTAGATTTCATTTGCGACAAGCTGCCGCGCGACATACACACACTCGCACACACAGGGACAAATTGAATTTTGCATGTATTTTTAATATATAGCAAGCGGCAGAACACCACAACCAACCAAGAGCAACATCAACAGCAGCAACAATAAGAGCGAAAGGACTTGTTTGCCTTTGCGCCCAAAAAGTCTGCTTGAATCCTTAAAGAGGGTTTCGTGGAGAATACACTCTAAGAAAAGCAAACTGTCACTCAAAATGAAAACGGAGAAAAAACAAAAGAGAGAGAAGAGAGAGAGCAATTCGCATTTGACTGAAATTAAGCTTAATAAAAAGTTTACATCAAGTTAAACATTGAGTTCACAATGACAATCTTTTTTATTATTTATGGCGCGTGTTTTTTTTTTTTGTCCAGTGTATGGCGTTATGCTTGGGCAAATTGAAAACTCTACCTTTCAACCAATACAATGTATGGCAAAGATGTATTTGACTAGGCCTAGAGTGGGGAGGGCCATTAGAACGGCGATTCTAAGAAGAGCACAGCGAAAGAAAAAAATGGAAGGAAGGCAAATGCAAAAACATATTGAATTTTCACTTGTCACTTTGGCTTGTTTTCTGTGTGGCCTTTTGTGTTTGTTATTATTTATTTATTTATATCGTCTTTGAGACACCTCTTCCCTCACCTCACACCCCAACAGCTTCCTACAGCATCACCTACACTTCGATCCCCTCGTTTTATGTTCTAATAAAACGAAAGAAAATATTTGTTAACATTTTTATGCAAATCAATGGCTTCGTCTTGGGGGTAGGCCACAGCAAACCAACGAAATTCATAATATCATTTTTGACTTGCTGACAGGAGGACACAATGCGTGGCTGGGTGGGGGGGGGGTGCAGGGGCCTTTGCGACAGGACAACTTGACAGCCATAAAACATCAAAAAGTTATCGCTGATTTTGTCATCCCTCTGCTGGGTCCACCCTCCCACCCTCCTGTTGGCCTCGGGCATGCACAATCAAAGGGGACAACATGTAAGAAACGGTTTACAGAAATTTTAAATCGAGAAAAAAAAAAAAAACAAGAAAACTTTTAACTCTGACTCTGACTTTCGTTTGCTCCTCTTTTTTTTTTTTTTTTTTGTTTTCATCATGAGCAGTGAAATGCATAAAGTTTTCTTTCTTCCTCCCGCTCTCGGTCTTCTCTACATGTTTGTCTCCTTTTTTCTTGTTTTCTTTTTATTTTTTCTGCACAAAAGTTGGTTTTGTTGGATTTTGTTTGTTTGTGTCGCTAAAGGGTCGTCGACAATGCGAAAAAATGGAGTCAGTTCAGCGAGGATTGGAGCAGAGGAGTTGGTTAGATGGGAAGATGGTTAGATGGTTGGGAAAGTTTTCCTTCTTCTCGTTTGCTGGGATTTTCTTGGGGTATTAGCGTTGTTAGCCCCACGTTTTGCGTTTGTTATGCTTGATTTTGCTTTGCCTCTGTCTCCGTCTCAGTGTCAGCCTCTCTTTGCTTTTCACTTTCCTTCGTGATGGCGTGAAATTTGCTCGTGTGCCGTCAGTTGAGGAAAGAAACAAAACGAAGGAATGCTTGGAAGAAATCCAGGGGAAAAAAACGCGGTCTCAGTGTGTATGCGCTTGCGGTTAAAGGCGAAACCAATTTGTAGATTTGAAAAGTTTACTTCAAAAACTGTTAACAAGGCACTTTGAATATTTGGTAGAACTTGCCGAAAAGTGAAGACAGCCAAAGTTGGCAGTTGACGTACTTGCTGCCTTTTTTATTAGCTGTGAAAAAAAGCTGGTAATAAGTTGACTGTTGTAAAAGTTGGCATACAAAACTTGACATGATAGCAATTGACAAGGCAAGCAGGAGAACCCGAAAAGAATGCCAAAGAATGTTAGAAAACGAAAAAAACAAAATAAAAAAGGAACATTATTCACAGCGGGTTTTAGGGGACTGACACCTCGACAACACAAACCTTTCTTTTCCTCCTTCTTCTTCTTCAAAAAAGCAAATCGAAATGAAACCTATATAATTCTTGTTTTCAATTCACATGCATTGTATTGCCATGCCAACGCAAAAGGATGGAAACACATGAGCGAGAACATGCAAATAATCCAAGGCCTGGTAGGAAAGACTTAAGATTCACCGAAACGATAAATTGCGGTAAAAGGTGTCTCTCATTCATCCTTGCAGCAACAAAGATTCGCCATCTAAAGTAGGTTGCTATGTGCAGCCTGTTTGTCCTCCGATAACCACAATCTTTAGGCAACTTGTGTGTTTGCTGTACGCATTGAAAGAAAAAAAACATGATTTTTAACTGCTAAAACTGAATGCCACACACACGCACACAGAACTCACACAGCACACCATAGAAATATCCTTGTGTGCGTCTGTCTGTTGCATGGGGTAAAACTGAAATGAGATTTCCCTATAGATATGCGACTCGACTCGGGTACATTCAGGTGATGCGGCATATGAGAAATTCTCAATTTGAATGCAAACATGTTGGATTATTATGATTTTCTTTTTAGCTACGAACCGTTGGCAGTTTTTCTTGTTAGCTTACTCTCTTTTATCATTTTTCTCTCGTTTTCTTGGTTTTTTGTATTTGTGCCATGTACCTACTACCTATCTACCCACTACAGGATTTTTCGTTACGTTACGTTTCGTTTTCGGTTTTCCCTCTTTATTTTATCTTTCTTTTTCCATCCTCTGTGCTGCTGTGACAAGTATTAAGTGCAATCAAAAGAAGATTTACAAGCATCATGAATGAAATATTTGCACCATATGCTACATACAAACATACCACACCAGGAAATCCTATCTGAATCTGCATCTACATCTACATTGGAATGACTGTGTCTACACACAAGGGGGGGGGTGTGAGCTTGCATAAAAATCCATTTGACATGGTTGATATTTATGAATGCGACCGTTCGCGCGGCACATTGTGCTCAAGAGCATCTTGTTTCATGCCAATCTTGATTAGCCAGGTGAGTTTAATTATTGATTATGGCACGTAGCAAGAGCAGATAAACTTCTCTTGAATAAAGAGAGGTCAGCCAAGTGCCTTCAAGTGAAAGGATGTTGTTGTTGAAAACCTGATATGAAAAAAAAAACAGAAGATTAGTTGACGCTGTGAAAGCAAACTCCATGAGTTCGTGCAACATTTTCCCAGGGCAACCAAATAGAAAAAACAGATCTCATTTACTGCTGCTGCTGCATGACTTTTGCTCTAACCTTTCCCACAATTGTTTGCCGCAAATTGCATAGACAATTGCCCAAAATACATAGACAGAGCTGCATACGCGAGCTTGCTCCAGCTTCAGTTGATTGGCGCAACATTTGCGCATATTCATGATGATGATGACATATGCGCATGCATAACTAAGCAGGCCATAGCCACAGCAATAGCAATAGAAACACGATGAGAGACAGAGATACAGATTCAGTCTGTGATTTGGCAACTTTGGTTAGTAACTCTAGTGGATATGTCGACGATTAAGATGCGCCAGCTGGCTGGATTACATTAAATTGACTTTTTGCTATGTAATTGATGGCTTTCCAATCCACAATCAGACAAGAAGAAGGAGCTTTTTGACACTCTACTAAAATTAATGATCTGACATGCCACAAAAACCCTGCCAGTTAATATAGGCACTTCATTTCCCCTCTTTACTACTTGATTACCTGAGTGCGATTGGCAAGTTTCGGTTTCACATTTATGAATGACTTACAGGTATCGATTTTTTGACGTTAGACACTTTGAATTGATTCATTAGGTCATCAAGAGATAATTGATCGGCTAAGATAGTGCGCTTGCTAACGAATCGAACAAGTATTAAAGGCGAGCTCAAATTAAACAAAGATGGTTAATACACTTTCGCACATAATTCAAAAGCATTTGAGAAATCGATTTCTAAAACCCTTAAAAATGGTTAAAGTCAAACTTTGTGAAATAACTTTCGCATCATTGCAGGCCAAATTATGTGTACATACATGAGAGTGAGTGTGTGTGTGTGTGAGGGCGTATCAGCGGCTGTTTTAACGGCCAGCTCATAAAATGGCAGTTAAAAATGGGCACAAAACGGCAATAAAAATCGATGCAGGCCAGACCACATATAAAATATCGCTATAAACGTATGTGTTTGAGCCTGTGTGTTTATGTGTGTGTGTTTATGACCAATTTGCCAGAGTGCTTAAAAGTGTAAACAGTGCCCACACACAAGCCATTCAGCAATACCAACAGCAACACCAAAATGTATGCTAAGGTGAAAAGGAAAAGCAAAACAAATATTACGCATACGCCGTGTTAATTTGCATTGTTATCAAAAGCTGCCACTGCCGCGAGTTTCGTTGCTTCTTGCTGGAGGCTGGAGCCTGGCAAAACAAAGCAAGGGCATTCTGAGATACCCATACAAACACACACAAACACATAACCACATACAGAAACAGAACCCATTGCGTATACGTAACTTCATATGCCGTGCCTTTGGACCAAACCATACCAGACGCTCCACCATTCCATCTGGTGGTTGGCTTTTTTTGGGTTTATATGCCGTATGTGTATGCGTTATTAAATTTATTTGACTTGACGTGCACACACACACACACACACCTACAAAGAAAAAGAGACTGAGAGGGAGAGACGGAGAGAAGGTTGCCTTAAAAGGAAATGGAAACAACACAGAACTGAACTGAATGGCTGACAGTGGCAAGCAAAGCCAGAGGGTGACTCTATGCAACTGCCCACTTTTCATCTGGAGAAAACTCTTATATATGAGTCTGCATTTGTGTGTGTGTGTGTATGAGTGAGTTTCTCATATACATTTAATATTTAAATTGCTTGTGGTTAAAATATCTCATGTGCTCCTCTTGTAGCAATTTATATTTTAAATTATTAATGCTGCCTTATTACATTACATACAACAACACACAAACACTCGCACACACACACACACATTTTTTTATTCTTCCCATATTTTGCCAGTTCAATTTCAAGCTTGACTTCACACACACACACATACTTTTGCTTACACACACACATTTAGAGATTGAAGTAGATTTGTTCTGTCCCTAATTGAATTTGCCTGCTTCTACAACATTTGTACATATTTGCATTTCAAAAGGAATTTTCAATTAAAATATCCTCATAATTTTCAACTAGAATTAATTCTTACACTTTACCTATATTCATATAGTAAATTTAAAACTCATTCAAATGGAATTGGACATTTTTTCCCCCATTTTCTCATTCACTCTAAGAGCATTGCATAATTTTAAATTTCGCATTTAAAGTTGCTGTTTATTTGCAAGTTACACAATTTGTTGTTACTTTTTTATTTTCAATATTTTTTTGTCAGCATAAGCGGATTTCACTTAAATGCTATAAAAATAAATAAACAAATCATTTTTACATTTGCAAAACACACAAAAAGTAAGGACAAAAAGCAATGTTAGAGGAAAGTTGGTAATGAACAATTCGAATTAAAATGAATGAATACTATTGTGTGTTTTGGGTAAAGTAGAATATATGAAACTTGAATATTTTGGTGCTTTCTCGCATGCGCTTTCTCTATCTATCTCTTTTGATATGTATTTCAGAATGAATAAATTTTATTCATGAATGCGTGAGAAACTTTTCCTTTGATATCCCTTTTGGTGGCTGTGGTTCTTTTCTCTTATTATTATTTTTTACTTTTTGCCACAATAAAGCTACAAATAACTGCAAAGGCAGTTTTTGTTTTTCCACATTCCATAAATGTGTGGTACTTACATATGGATACATTTACTTATATATTTATTTACATATGAAGAAATACGTTAGACTTAAAGAATCGGTTGAATGGTTTAGCAGTTTGCCAGCTAATTGCTAAGCTCTTGAAAATTGCTTATACTAAGCAGCTTAGCCTGTGTATTTATACATTATTTTTTTGCCCCATTTTTTTTTTTTTTTGATTCAGTCTGAGCCTCAATCCCAGTCTCAGACTTGCTCGCATTCTCATTTAATATTAAACCTCATCAAATGCTTATCTGCTATCAGCACATAACAAATTGCTAAAAGCTGCATTAACAGCGCCCTGGCAACGCACACACACACACCACTTGCAAAAAAAAATAAGGATAATCACATGTGTGTGTGTGTCAGCGCCTCTGGTTGTGACAAATGATGTGTATGGATGTGCCTCTGCGACAGGCTTTAACAGTCTATATCTATGATTTCTTTCCACCCACAAAATGAATTCTTTTCGGGGGCTTTATTTTTCATTAGGCGCGAAAATATTAAACTGACAGCCTGCTGCTGACGAGGAATAACAAATTATGTATATATGTATATGTATGTGTATCATACGCCAGGATAATGCTGCCTGTTCGTGTCATTGAGCAGCAGCAGCAGCGGCAGCAGCTACACCAGAAACTCATCAGCCTGCTGAGCACTCTTGATAATCTTTTATTTTTGCCTCCTTCAGGCCAAGAGTGGCAGCAGCTTTAAGCATGTGCGCAAGTAAACATTTCATTTCACATTGTCCTGCCTGGGTGTCCTGGGGCACTTTATTATATCTGTAATATGTATTATGACATTTCTTTTATGGTTTTTTCACTCGCTAGCTCAATGATTTGTCGATAGATGCTCACATACGCGCACACACACACGCAGGCAGATGCGAATCAGTGGCAAAAATATATAAAAACCAACTTAAGGAGCCAAAGTCCTGTTTCCCCTGCCGTCTCTTACAGGAAGTGGGCGTAATTGTGTTTCTATGTTTGGTATTTGTATGCCTTCAATGTGCTCATTTCCGCACGCAAATAAACAGGATGAACTCGGGCAACAACGCCAGTTTTTTTATACATACATATATAAACATTTATTATAGTACATACATATGTACATACATACACTTAGTGCTGGAGCTTCAAGTGCTTGGACTAAACTAACCAAATGTAATCATTCACTCATTTATAAGGAGAACATTTGCGAAAATGTTACCATGAAGTCATATATTTAATTGTCATAGCATACAGTTTTGGGATTTGCTTTATCAGATATTTTAACAAAGAATACTTTTTGACAAGTTCTAATTCACGACTAAACGAAACTACCAGCAACATGAAGGAGTGCCTTTTGTAAATGATTCAAATATGTATGTTTATATTTACGTATTCCTTTATGGATCTTGGGCATGCACAAGCGGCTCAATAATAATGCCAGATTTTCCCTCCGGTATTAAAAGGGGTGTTGACAAATCCTTCACTGGCCCTGCTAAGTCTGACCTGCGGCACTTCATAAAACGTAATCCGAGCCGTTAGGCCAGTTTGGAGCCCTAAGTTGCACCCACATTCAGCTTATGACAAACATAATCATTAAGCCATTATTATTATTACACTTTATATGCACCCCTACCTCCTTCTGGGTGCCTACCTAGACTCACGCACATAAATTGTATATATCATGCAAACATATACGAGGAAGGAATGGGGTAGAAAAAGTATATAACCAGGACCTCTGCCAGTTGGAACGATTCTGGGTGATTTATGATAAAAAGAGACCGGAGGCAATGCTGCTGCGTTTTATCGATAAACAACTTGAAATGAAATGCAATTCCAAGTGAAATGCAAAAAGGAAGGAAAGCAGAGACGACGTCGACGACGTCGATTCTCGACAGACAGACAGATAGACGTTTATCCTGGCCAACGGCAGCAACACCGACCCGAGCCGCTGATGCTGATGCTGAGGCAACGGCAGCAGCCTGCAGTGTCAAGTGTGTGTACACAAGTCAAGCTGGCGATTCCATTCCATCCCATCTCCCGGCTCTTCCCTACCCCTTTGACCACCATGTTACTATCTCTGGCCATGTCCTGACTACGTTTGTCGATATTGAAATCTGATTTTATGGATTTTTATTTCGTTTGACTTTGCGCTGATTTTGAATTGGTTTCTCTTTTTTGTTTTTTTTTCTTTTTATTTTTTTGTTAATAATAACTTTCTGCCAGGTCTTTGGGTCTGCATATGAAGGGTCTTGCGATGGAGATGCTGGTCCAATGGCCAGCAACTTGTTTGTCTTTCATTCTGCCATGGCTTATCGTTGGTCGTTCGCTCTATTCTTTTATTTTATAAAATATATTTTCTGTTTGTTGTGCTTGGCTTCGGTCAACAGAGAAATTGATTTTCCTATTACACATTGACCACGCCCCACTCTCTATGACAGTTGCGCCCACAATTGTTGTAATAACCGAAGGCCACTTGAGGTTGTCCCAAGCAATTACAGCTATGCTACGCCCATTCCCATTCCAACACTCCACACTGCCCATGTACTTCCTTATGTATGTATGCATGTACAGGTAGACATATGTTGGTAGTGAATGGTCGACAAGCTGGCCAAAGTTGTTGTTAATAAATGTTTTATCAATTTGTATAAACACAAAAATTTCAGTAATTTTCATGTGTATTTTGAATATCTGCCGTCCTGTGCCGTCTCCCTCACTCGTAGTCGCAGTTAAGTGTTCCTCTTAATTAATCGCATGTAAGTGGCCATCGGCAATCCTTTTGTGTAAAATTATAGGCATTTAAGCAACACTTTTGTTGTAAAGCGCCGCATAAATGCAACAACAATTAAACACTTTGTGCCCGGGACGGCAAAATAAGAGACAGCCGACAGCAGACACGAGTAGAGCAGACCGAGGACCCTGGACGGAAAGGACATTGTCATCATCATCAACACAACCACCAACACATGGCCATAATCATAGGCCCATATTAATGGGGTGCCACACAAAGATATTTATAATAATAATCGTAATAAAAATAATAATAATAATAATAAAACGAAGAGTACTTAATAGCCATTGTCATCGGGTGGACACTTTGTTTTTGTTAAAAATCACATCAATGCTTCAATTGATTTTTCTCGTTTTACTTTTTTTTTTAATATTTATTGGCCAAAATAGTTTGCTGCACTTGGGTTTAACCAATTAATTTCCCATAATGGCCACATGCAATATTCATAATTTTAATTAACTACATTTTATACAATGCGGTTAATGTGACTGATGCAAAAATGGGCAACGAAATTATTATTTATAATTCATAATTAGTTGCTTTCATTAAAATTGGATCCACTTTCGTCATAGATGCAAAGATTAACTAATCTTTCTTTGGCTTACGCTATCATCAATTAGAGAAATACTCTGCTTCCATTTTCTTGGCTCTTTTCGGCAGCAACCTCTTTCTTTATGGCCAAGAGTACATCAATTAGATCGTTCTATCTCTCGATTTTTCACTGCAAGTGCCAGTTTCAACTGCCAGTTTCTTACAACTTTAAACCATTTTATCAAGCTAAGAAAAGTGACAATATATTTGACCTATCCTAATATATGCAAATTAACTTCCTAATTTTAAGTAACTCCTAAGTGAAATTGGTATTTCGGATTTGTATTTTTATCTGGATGGCAACTGAGCAAATCAACAAGGGATATTACTTAATAGAGTTCCTTTAAAATTGATTTGGATGTTGGTCCTTCTCTCCAATAGTTTATTTCTATAAATTATACTTACTATACAACAAAAAGTCTTACTTATTTGATTTTCAATTAAGATGAATGCGTTTATATGTTATACAATTAGATACGACATGAACTAAATGGGGATATGTACATATGTATATTGACGAATGCAGTTATTTGCTGACTTCACAGCATAGAATAGCGTTTTAGAAATTAGTTTGGCTCCAAAAACCATTTAAAGTCTGCACAATTTGAAATTTTATCTTCCAGTGGGTCTTATTAATGTTTCAATTCTATTAATTGCTTACACACTTTGTTTAAAGCATTTTGTTCAAATTTAATCACGACTTTCGAAAGAATCATTTTAAACGGTGTTACCAGGTTTCATTTGCAAATGGCCTGGTGGCATATTAAAATGATCATTTTTCATAGTAGATTGAATGGAAGTGTGAGAGGAAATGTAAGTGGGGTCAGTCACATGACAGTCATCAGTCAGTTGGTTAACTTGCTACAAGACTATCTCACCTACCTACCCACCTCCCTTCTCACGCCCTCCCACACCCACACCCAGAACATGAACACACTGTATGCGTTTAAGTGCTTGTTTGAGGTTTATGCGCAGTGTGACCATAATCTGCCACAGACACTTACACAACAGCGCTGAAACAGAGTCGACAGATAAATAAACAAGTGACATAGTGAACGAGCATGGCACGAAGAGAATCGGGTGGGGGGGTATCTGAGGGGGTAAGGGACTACTGAACACTGTGTCCTGGCACAAGTCTGATTAATGATGTTGCGACAATAATTAATTATATGCCTGTACGATGATGCGAGTGTGGAGATGGTGGGTGGGCAGGTCGATGGAGTGTTTGGGGGCCAGTTGCCACCGCAAGTATTTCATTTCATTTGCGCGGCATTTTGCAACAGAGACAGAGACCAATATCAAGACCACAAAAGCCACTAAATGATGTAGCCTTAAAGCCTTAAGTCTTTTGATACGGCAAAGCCTTGTGGTTCTGGCCATTTCAAAGCATATTAGAGTCGATTATATCTACATACATATGTACATACATACATACATACATACATGCGTACGGAGTTACAAACAAATGTTAGATATGGCCGACAGGCCTGCGGCCACCAATTAAATTGCAATTTGAGTTATTTCTACTGCATATTCCCGTCCTTTGAGTTGAGACATTTCAATTTGCATGTGTTAACATGCAATGCAAAAACAAAAGGAAAACGGAAAAGGATAACGGTGCGGGACAGGCAGGGAAAATGCAGCGGCGATTCGATTCTTATCACTCGCCCACACTCACTTACTCACTGGAAATGCCAACGGCCAAAGTGCAAAGCGTTCTAGTTCTGGATCCTGAAACCTTCCCATCACCACCACCACTGCCATTCACCGTTATCCGATACAAATGGCTTTTCTAGTGCTTTCCTTGCTAGCTTTCCCCCCGCACCCAACTAGGTCCAACTGCTTCTTCCATTTTCGTTGAGGTTTATTATGCCGGCGAGTTTACCCCGCTTGCATGCCATGAGCACACAAGTCGTCACAATGTTTCCTCCGAATCCCGTCTCCTACCTCCCACCTCCCACCTACCGTGTGTGTATGTGGAAATTTGAATATCCTGCGGTAATTTCCACTATTTTTAGTACTTTGTTGCCCTTTTGAACTGTCATTACTGCGGCTTTGCGGAGTTTTTCTGCAAGTGGAACTTGCAACACCTCCCCGACCCCACCACCTCTCTTCCATGTGGTGTGGGGTTAAGTGACTAGTACTTTGTCGGACAGGGGAGTAAAGCAATGGAGGGTTATTCAACTTTCTGCGTTTTTCGCCCCTACGAATCCTTTCGACTCAGCGTATTGAGTTACTTTTTATGAATAAAACGAAAACCAAGTAAAAACCAAAAAAAAAAAAAAAAGGAACACAAACAAAATCCCCACATAGCAGCATAACAACTTGGCAAACTCTCATAACTTTGATGAGAATTTTTGATTACTTTCCAAATAACGCACTCTCCTCCTCTTACCAGACTGCTCGTTTTTGCCATATTGCCGACGTCCTCATGCCATTGGACAATTAGAGCACCATTCGTTGATTGAGAAATTAGCCAAGTTTGAGCCTCGTCTCGTCTCCAGTTAGTCACAACTGTTGGCCATTCTTCATTATGGCCGTTGCGTGTACATTTCCCCCAGTTTTATGCTCATTTTGTGCGTGATAATTGCTCTAGCCAAACTTTGGCACACTGAAGAAAATGTTTTCAAAGAGAAAAACGCACACACACACACAGAAATGACAAAGCGATGAGCTGTCCATGTTAGGGTTAAGCTCACGCTCAACTCTTTAACCCCAAATCGCTAGCGCCCCACAAAATTGGCACGTTAAAAACGGCCATAAAATGCATGTGTAAACAAGATGACAGCGACGACAATGGCGATGAGCTCCCGCGTCCAATTATGACCATGGGCAGAGCAGGGCGAACTTTTATCTAAACAAACAGCTCATTTGGGAAACAAAAAAAAAAAACCTGGGACTGAACTGACCTGGCCTGGTCTGGACTGGACGGAGCGAGGCAACAATCATTTGACGTAACGACAAGAAGGCAAGGTGCGGCATGCTAAAAATAAATGAAGACATTAGCGACGCTCAAATGACATGTTATCGACTTTTCGTGGAAGCAGGCAGATGGACGGGGTTAGTAGGACTAACGCAATTACCGTTAGACCGAGCATGGGTGTCGTCGGGATCATAAACAAACAATAATAAAGGCCAACAGGAACGCCAACCGCAACATAAACCTTTCTAGACCCAATCTCCGCCCCGGTTTGACCCTCGGTGAATATTTTTTTGTTTTTCCTTTTTTAAGCGCTCATTTTGGCGCGCTTTAGATTCAAGCGAATGATATAGAAACATGCAAACTTCCGGCGGAAGTGCAGGAGTGCGATAGAGATGGCTACACTGTCACACACATGAACACAAAAAAGCCATTAACACACACACACACACAGAAACATACAGGCTGAAAATGGGAGTGGGTGAGTGTGAGGGTCAGTCATCCAAGTTGAGTTGTTTTTTTGCTCTGCTTGCGATAAATTTCCATTCCGCCAGTCGACTGCGCTTTTACTACACTACACGGTATTCATCGGCACTCAGCCGCAATCAGTACGAGAAAAGCTACATAAATATTTTAACATACACACACGTCACGACAGACGGACGGAGGGACGGAGAGACGGAGGAAAAGTCTGACTTTAAGGGGATGACCAAATGGCCCGAAACAACTTTAAAATAAAAAGTTTTGCGGCATTTACCAGAATGCAAATTGCCATGTGCAAGTTCCTTCCATCACTCCAATCGATGGAGAGAACGAAAAAAAGAGAAAGACGGAGGCCCAGAGCCACGAGCCCATCAATTAAAGGTCATTTCCATGTCAATGCAGTGCAGGAAGCGGGACAGAAGCAGCAGCAGCACCGCCACCACAAAAACACAAGGCCCACTGTTTTGTAGTCAAGTCGACCAGCCGACCGGCCGGCGAACCGACACACCGACGAGTCGACGTACTTAATTGAAGCATTTTGCCCCACGTCATTCTTCAGATTTGTATCGCCTGCATGTGTGTGGGTGTATGTGTGTGTTTGTGTGTGTGCCAGCTAATGGGAACCCTTTTTCTGGTGCAAAATACTTTTGTTACGAAATTGCATTCCTTTTCGTCGTTGTTGTTGTTGTTTTTGCTGTTGTTTTCTGTGTTACCAAATACTTTGCAGTTTGTAATTTTTACTGAGCTGTAATTTGTAAAGTGCCGCAGTCTGCTCTTACTTATTATTACCCCAGTACATTTGGAAGCATTTGTTTTTAGTTCAACATTTCCTTCTTGGTTTTTGTTTCTATTTTTTTTAAATTGAGTCATTAAAGACACGAAATTTACAGCGTGCCAATTTTGTGGGCGAAATCGAAGTACTGGAAAAGGGAAGGGAAACTTAGACCTGTTACCTAACATGAGTCAAAACACAAGATTTACTTAATAAACCAACTACAAAGGAGCTCAAATTTAAAATTAAAATGCATTTTTCGATTTTCAAAAATAGTTGGTAAATTTACTTTCTAATGTGGACTTCGCTTGAATGTAAGTTTAATAACATAAATAAAAGACTATAAAATTTAAGCGCCTTTCGATACGCCTTTTTGTTGCTCGCACTTAGGCAACGTTAAAGTCGAGATTTCACAATTTTCCCGCATAAATTTTCTCTTCATATAAACCGAAATAAAAGAATTATTAATGCCGCATTGTAAAGAATTAGAAAATAAAATAACTTTTTACATTATTTAAAAACTATTGTTGTTAAAATGGATAGATTGTTTTCAACTTAATCCGTAGATAATATTGCCCATTGTGTTGCCCCTAGTTGCTTTGCTCCCCGCTTACCAGCAAATGAACACACACACATGCGAGTATATCCTTTTGTGAATTTCCTCACACTGATTTGCATTTTCAGCATTGTTACTTCTCCTCCCCTTCAAAAGGCACTCAAACTCTCTGTCTTTGCTTCTCTTACCCTCTCTTTCTCTCTCAGTCGGTCTCATTCCCACTCATTGCAAACAATTTATGTGATGCATTGTTTATGACAGATTTATGGCAAGTTAATGACATGCAAGGACCGTGATTTATATAGCTGGCACAAATATGCCAGCAAAATGTCAAAGGAGTGGGAGTGAAGGAATGAGAATGAGGAGTTGATAGGGGAAGGAGAAGCCCATGGCTCTCAGCAGGAGGCATTAATGAGAAAATCCGAGCGGAGATTCAAAAGCTTTGAGCTAATAAAACTAACGGGCTATTTGGACCAAGAATTCCATTAAAACTTAATAATTTGATAAGTTTTCTCCTGCCACAATTCGAGAGCAAGATGCTGCAGTCTGACAGTTGACATTTATGTGGATGCAAAAACTTCTTCACAACGTTCCCGCACTTTGGATTTTATTTTTTTGGTCCTTTGTCTTTCGTTTTGTTTCTGATGTTGTCGCCAGCTTCAGAGTCCTTGGGTCGGTTGCTCGGTAGCTGTACTTTTTATAATGAGAAATTGTCAGCGCATAAAATGAAGTCCAGGCAATGACAGCTGACACAACTGCCAACTTCTCCCACCAACCATCCTCTTACGTGGCTGATGTTAAATTGAAAGCTTTTGCACTTTTACGCGCCAGCTGGACATCTTATTGTTGTTGTCATGCCACTCTGTTTGTTGTTGTTGCCATTGCTGATGCTTCTTCCATACCATAATGAGTACGCGGCCTCCTTTTTTTGTTATTTTTGTTTTTTGTTTTTTTTTTTTTGGGCCTGGGCAGGCAAATATTTATGTGTATGCCCGACTGGTTGATTACAAAAAGAAAAATGAAGAGCGAGACCAAGAAGAGAATCAAGAAGAAAATTTACTTATATTTTGCATGCTTGCTTTTTCCGTTCTTTAAAAAAAAAACTTTTCCCTGCTTCTTTTTACGGGTAAGTAGGTTGGAAATAAACAAAACAAAAAGCAAAAACAAAAACCAAGCAAATACAATTTTCAAGGTTCAATGCACAGAACTTTGGCTTTTGTTGACTCTATGTCGTTTATTATTATTATTGTATTTCATTTCTGTAAGGTCAAGTGATATATATTGGATTACACATTCGCTTGGATCCTTTGCGTGTTTAGCACATTTTTTCCATTTCAGTTTTTCGGTTTTTGAGGTCGCCTCCCTCTCCTCATATATATCAATTAAAGTTCAACATGCAAGCCAAAAAAAGCACAAAAAAAAAATGGAAAGGAATTTCGACTTACCTTCTTGTTGCTTTCGACCTTTTTTTGGTCGTTATCTTCTTCTGAAATCTTTGTGAATGCTAATGAAAAATGATTTATGCGTAAGGCAACATGAACGGAACATCAGTTTGTTCTTCCATTGAAGGTTACGACTTTAAAATACCCTTTCTTGGGACACATGGTGGGAAAAATGAAAAGTAAAAAAGAGCTAAATGCTCAGTGCATTGACTTTTAGATTAATTTGTATATGAGAACTAAAAAGTTTGCATTTATGAATGCAGTTTAGACAAATAATATTTTAACTGTTGACCATAATCTTGTTCTAGCTTTGAAGGGAAATCTCCCCATGTCTATAGGGTAAGAAGGAAAGAAATTTATTTTTTTAAAAAGAACTTCCCATGGAATTTATTTGCGGTTAATGCGTGTGTTTTACTTCCTCAAACGTAGCAGCAGAAGCAACAGAAAGAACAACTTTCCAATGAACACCCCACAATGGGTAATTAACACACCGAATAGGAACCAACACCAAACACAACAAACAAGAAAGAATACAATGCATAAATCTACTTTCCCGGTTCAATGCGCCGGCTGGTCTGCGGTTGGCAAAGTTGATTAGAAGAGAATAGCTGAATGAAACAGAGCCAACGCTAAGGGAGATTGGGAACGAGAGCAAGAACTAGTTTTCTGTCAAACATAATGGGAAATCGAAGCCACCGTCAAAGCACAGTGGAGAATGGCGAGAGCCACTTCTAATGAGCATCAAAAGAAGCTTAGAAAGTGCCAACTGCTAGCATTTTGAAATGAATACGTACAACTTTTGCCACATTTACATTTGCGAGGCTTGTGGAATGGAGAAAAGGCGCAACCAAGCGCAAATTATGGCCATGGAGGAGTATCAGCAGCAGCCGCAACAGAGCCACCAACAGAAGGAGTTGTAAATGTAATTGTTCTCTGCAACAGCAGCACCAACAACAACAAAACGAAGAAAATAAGAAAAAAACGCGCCCGACCAACATATCCGCCAGATACATTCTGCTGCCGGGCTGCTAAACATTTATTTTAATACAAAAGCCATGCAGTGTAAAAGAAGAAATGCCTCAAAAGCGGTGAGCGAAGAGAGGCAAGATGAGGAGAGAACGGAACAAAAGTTGCATGAATGCAAACAGACCCAAATGCATATTCAAATAAATTAGCAACAAACAACAAACCCAAACAGAATAAAAGGCAGTAACAAGCAACAAAAAAATAAGCTCTCCTCTAGGATGAGAGCTAACGGTGGTGGTGGTCTATATAATTATATTAAAATAGCGAAAAGTTTTTCTCTTTCAAAGAACCGAAATATCAACACACTAAACTTTCCAAGAAATAGCAAACAATTGTTAATGGAAATTTAAAATGAAACATTATGAATTTTGATATTCTACTTATTGATTGAAGATTCTCTTAAAGTAGCCAAAAAGATATTCCTAGTCGATAAAAGATTAAATAATTTATAAACTAAATAAAATCTGATTTTGGTGATACAAGTTCAAAATTAACGGGAAAAACTTAACTTCCACTTGCACTAACTTCTATTTTTCAATTCTTTCAACGATAAATACAATAAATAAAACAAGTTTTAAAAACTGGCAACATCCTTGATACTTGTAACTTGTTGTTAGTTCACTGTTTTCAGTACTAATTGCAGTTTTAATCTACATATGTATGTTGATTCGTTTTACAACCTTTAATAGAAAAAATGCAACAAGTTGGGTAAAAGCATTCTGAATCAGACATAAAAAATCGTCGATCTTAGCAAACATTTGAAGTATATACTAAATAGCGTTCCCTTTGGTTGACATTAAGCTTTTTACTAAATTATCCATACTAAAATCCAAACAAGTTGTAGAAATATCCAATGGATCAGTATATCTCAAAGACATTTTCAATTCTCCTATGAATTTATCATAGTAAATCATTAGTGGGACTAAGTTTCTAGGGAGTTTGAATTACTTTAGCCAAGTAAAGGTATCAACATGCAGACTACTGACTGCAATGAGATAGAAACGCATTTGCACATATTCCCACTTCCATTTCCACTCCGTTTCTCCATGTGGGCTTAAGTAGAAGTCGGAACTGGTGAATGCAATGGTTCTGAATTTGCACATTTCATTATGTAAAGACAACACAACAAAGAAAAAAATACAGATGAATATGAGTTGGTGCAATAAAAATTATGCATGCCATGCCATACATTTATTAACATCCCATTGAGGGCTGCCAGCCCTACTAAACAGCGCTTATTATGCTGCCTCTGTCTATTAAAATTAAAATGTGCTGCTTTTTGTTTTACACATTTCTTTCTTTACATTTTGTGTTGCAGAAAGAACCGAATTTACCACACAAAACTCTGACTCTGGCTGGGGAGAGTTGCCTGGCAATGGGGTTTTTGGCCCAACCGACGGTCTGCCACTTCAGTGATTTTCAATATGAAATTGCCAGTCCGCCACTGGCAGGCAGACAGACAGACAGACAGACAGATAGACAGTGAGTCGGATAGACTGACAGTCGGCTGCAAACAGACAGTTGGGGGAGTTGTTTGCTGACTGCATGTTATGGCATGCTTGGATGAATACGAGTGCAACAACATAATGAGCGACGAACTGCGGTTTTTGAGCCTATGCAAATTAGCAGGCATATATCTTTGTCTACAAAATGCATACACATGTGTATATATCTCCACTGTATATAGCTAATGTATGTATATGTGGTAGAAAATGTGTGTTGCAAGCAAAGTGCAAAAGGGCAGCAAGAAATACATAGCAGTGGTTTATGCAAAATGCCCATGATAATCTTTAATAAACATGCCATAGTGCTTGGATACAGTAAAAGATACATACATGAATGTCACTCACAGTTCCTTCCATCAAATCCTTTTTCGCACACACAGACACACACCCACAGAGTGAGAGAAAAGACAAAATGAACACAATTTGATTACAAAAATCCTAGAAAAGTTGTCAGTTTGCATTTTGATAACTGGCAATTTGCATGCGGCCAGCAATTAGACATACTTCAAAATGAAAAGAACACACATACACATAGATATAGATACGAATACAGAGACAGAGACATACAAAGACAAAATTAGATGATCTTTTCTGATGAATTTAAGCCCCAAAAAAATAAAGAACAAATTGTAAAACTGGCATGCAAATAAATAAACAAAACACACGCACACACACACTATTTGGGAAAAGAAATAGAAAAACACTAAAACCTATTTTCATATTTATAACTCTTAGCTAAAGAAACTTTTCGTTTTAGTCCTTTTTGCAATTCTAAACTAGAAATAACTAAATTACTAGCCTTGACCTCTCCCCCTTACACTCTCCTCTTTCTCTCTCTCTCTCTTCGTTCACTTTTTTTGACTTCGGGACAAGTTTCCTTTCCGTTAACACAAAAAGAGATAAATTTGATATTTATGTGAAAATACGTTTTGACCATTGATTTGCATCTCGGCTTAGTGCTTAATTATTTTCTTGAATAAATTCAAATATCTTGCAATGAATTGTTTTTGTTGTGTTTTCTTGTTTGGGTTTTTGATTTAATTTGCATGAAGAATCCGGGAATTTGAGTAAAAGCAACACATAAACAAGGACCTTTAAGTCCTGCAGTCTACTAACAAAGTGAGCTACAAAATTTTGTACTGAGACTTAGTTATTGTAGAGTATTATCAAGTCGGTAAACATACATTTTCCCAGTTTTAAATTCATAGCCAAGTGTTTGTTGCGCTTAGAATGAATTCGCATGGATACAAGATTGGTCTTATCCCCAAAGATTGCATTCCGTATGCATTTTGGAGCTGTTTCAAGTGGTGAACACTTGGCTTGCAAATTGTTTTTGCTAATTCATGCGGCCAAGACTTGGCTAAGTAGCATCAAGCTTAATTAAATTAAGCATTTACATTTGTATGCATGTATGTAGACACACAGATACAGGGAGTTGGGTTTAGGGCGCGGCCTCATGAATAGGCATTACGTATACGTTAAAATTTAAGTGGCATACACTCATTCACACACACACACACACACAGCAGACAGACACACCAACACGTGTTATAGCCCACTTAGGAACTGCTGGGTTGAGGATGGAGAGGGGATAAAGGGGGTTGTTTGCTACTTTGGCACTTTTGCCTTTGCATATGTATGACATAATTAGTGTCATAATAACGACAACTCTCACACATATGCAGCCACTTCTTGTCTACATCGGTAGAGCTAAAAAAGTTGAAAAGTCGCTCATTTGAAATGTTAATAAGATGCCCTCGCTGGCAGTGCCTCAGCTCCTTCTGTTGCTTTTTCTAGCCCTTTGAATTGTGATTCTTTAACTCAACTAATTTGCATATTTTTCACGCTCTTTTCTCTCGTTCTCGTTCTCTTTGCAGTAAATTACTTAAAAATACATTAAAAATGTACAACAAGCTACAACTGCAACTGTAAAAGGAAGGTCAGAACGACAACAGCAGAAAGGATTCTAAGGATAGCACAGAGAACAAAGGTGAGTTGAAGTAAATATTTATTCTACTCTAATAAATATTCATTAAAAAGTATAATTAATGCAAAAGAGAAGCATATCTACTGATATGAAGAACAAAATACATACATACATAAATATTTTTACTTTTTCCATTTTTTCTCACTTTTTTTAATTACTGGTCTGTTTAATTGAGCATAGAAACCATCACAAACGTAAATTAATTGCTTTAAAAAACTATATATATATGCGATTTCATGTTGGTTTTATAATAAGGATAGAGTAGGTAGAGAGATTTGCGTAAATGTGGAACGGAAATGCGAAACCGCAAATATTTTTTATAAATATAAAAACAAAAGAAACAACAAACAAAATGCAAACAGACAAATGGACAACAGGAAAAAAACAAGAGAAACAATGCACACAACACTTCTAATATTTTTTGTTTATATTCCCCCAAGAGTTCATAACTTTTATCACTCACTGTCACGCACAACGCACACACACACACAAACACACACCCACAGAGACACACATTTGTTTGCATTGTTTTATTCTCGCCTCTTAGATGAAAATGCACTGTGACAGCCATTTTTTTAAATGTCAACAAGAGAAGCATAAAAAACTCTAACACTTGGCCACAAATGCTACACTGAAACAAATTTCAAAGAAGTCCTCTTATGTCTCAGAGCTAGGGAGATGAGAATTTCGTTCGTTTCATATTATTTTTCCTCGGGTGTACATATGTGTATCCTTTAACATCTTAAAAGACTTTTTTAAATTGTTCGTGGGAAACTAAGAGTTTATGGAATGTTGAGGGGGCGTGGAGGAATACTAAAACTATGCGTTGCAGCCACTGTTAATGTTCATTTGTTTGCCGACCTGCCAACATTTAGAGCTCACCCTGCCTACCCCTTAAAGTAGGCAGCAATTTAGTTGCGAATGCAATTGCATGCGACAAACGGTTGAAAATTTAATTAAATTTTTGGGCAAAGCCAAACAACAGACGAAGAATGTGAAATTTCTCAGAACTGAACAACTCGCTCAGCTGGC
Source organism: Drosophila equinoxialis (assembly GCA_018150345.1). Lineage (NCBI taxonomy): Eukaryota > Metazoa > Arthropoda > Insecta > Diptera > Drosophilidae > Drosophila > Drosophila equinoxialis. The sequence goes on along the minus strand of JAECWI010000531.1, from coordinate 185,048 downwards.
TGGCCATTGGTCGAGGATTCGAGCCCACTTAATTGGATTTTCGTTTTCAGTGACCTTAGCAACGCCTGGCCGCAAATTAAAACAATAGCGCAACTCTGGTCCGTGGAATGGGCGATCGAAAACTGGCCAGAAATATGTATTTAAATTGCATTTCACAAACCGCTCTTTGATCAGCATTTATCCATCCAAATGCATCGATGTTGCACCCGCCGGCCACCAGCAACCATTTTACCACTTGTCAGTTTATTTGACTTTATGCAAATTTATTGTATAAATAATTTATGATTAAAGCAACAACAACAAAACAAAAAAACAATAATTTGCCAATTTAAATGCGCAATTAGTTTAATTGATGGCGTTGAATTCGGTGGTAGATGGTCTCAAACCAATTGTTGGCCATGTATTTGTCAAATAAATATGGCAATTTTGTTGCCATGTTGACAGCAGCAACATCATCAGTAGTAGTAGCCACCCAATAACAACAATGCATAATTATGCAAAAATTACAAAACAAGCGACTGCAATTAAAATTAAAAATTAACAAAAATAGTTTCGTCCCTTTGCCAACAATCGACCCCAGACACATGTACATACTTGCCAAATTAACACCCACATGACCATCATATAAAGCTCATTAAATTTACATTTACATTTATAAAATGCTGTGCATAGTTTCGACGCCAGAAATCCAATATATATACATATCTATATACCTATGTATGTATACATATATATCACGTAAAATCAACTAATGCCAACGAGCAGACGCTGATCCTGGAACTAAAACACGAACCATAATGTGAGAACGAGTGTATGAAGCGTATACTACGGCATAACATTTTATGTGAATTACCATAAAATTATTTTTATTTCATATTTTATTTTCATTTTTGGTTTTCCAAGTGTCACCGCCGGCAGCCGCATGGTCTGGCATTGGCAGTGGCTAAAATTGTGGCCAACAATTAGGCAAACTTTTTCTATGCTCATGTGTGTGTGTGTGTGTGTTTGTGTGGATTATTACAGTCATTGGCCTAAATATTAAAATGTAATTAAAAAGAAAATTACCAGTGGGGATGAAAAGAGGTGGAACCGTTATACAGAACTATATTCCAAGGGACTATATATTCCATACACACACCACCGTGTCTTTATGGATGAATATTATATGGTAATTGCTAAATATGTGGAAAACTCTTGCAATTTGGAATTTGAATCTCATTGTGAAGCATTATTTATACAATTTCTGTAGATTTTAAATTCTATAACAAACCTTTATTTCCATTCAAATTGTAATTACAATATACTTTGACAAAGCAGTTGACAGTCTTTAGGTTGATTGATCAAACATTGTGCATAACTAGAGTATTTAAAAGCATTGCTAATGATAAGCTTTAGAACAAAGCGAATTAACTATTACTTAATCAAAGGACACGCATAAGAAGGCTCCAAGGCTTTGCTTAGATTAAAGATGACTTTGTCGAAAATTTTTAATAAAAAAACCAAATGAATGATAACCGCCAAAAAGTAAAATGACCAACCAGTTGGAAACAATTTTTGTTAGATTGTGATGACATTTTTGTATCTTATTTTGCATGCTGTTTATTTATGTTGGTCACAAACGTTGCGTATAAAGTGCACTTTACGAATTTGCGCATTTTTATGACGAGATTTCAGCATTTCATTTGAAGGCAACAACCACTGCCGAACCACTCTAAAGGTTATTACGATTTCTTTTATTTACTTTCTTTTATTTGTACTTTGATTTAATGGCTATAAAAAACCATAAACCGAAAAAAACTGAAATTCTAAAGCGCGTTGGTGGTTGGAGTTGTATGTATATATGTGTGTTGTGTGTGTGTGTGTGTGTGTGTGTGTGTGTGGGCAAAAGGGGCCGAATACGCGTGCATAAAAATCACAAGGCGTGCTGTGAATTTTAATACCAACTCATCGTACCACACATAATGTTTTGTGCTCGTCCGTCGCCATTTTGATTTTCCACTTTCCGGCTAACGTGGGGCTTTAATTTTCTGGCTTTTTCTTTTGATTTCTTTTTTTTACAATTGAAACATGGAATTGCGTTTATTGCGTATGTGTGTATGTTTGTGTGTTTGAACCAACACACAACAGTGCAAACCAATGCGAGAAGTTTCCTGTTCTGGCCATATTACTTTATGGCTCAAAAAAGTATGCAACGATTTTTGATTTATCACTCGGGCAGCTTGCACTTGTGTGTATATGAGCTGCTTGTGTGTGCGTACATGCATGTATATACGCGCATGTACATTGATATATATATGTATGTATAAATTGAAATGAAGTGCCAGCCACTTTTGTGCACATTTCAGAGATTTTAATCTTTATTTATCGCCACTGCGGTTGCTAGGCCGCTCTTGTTACCACTGCAAATGTCTCCCATGGCCTGGGGTAGAATTTATGTTAAGCAGCAGCGGGAAAAGAGTCTCCGCCCCTCCTCTCTCTATCTCTGTCTCTTTCACCCAGCATCAACCTTAAAAACCCCTTTCCTCCAATTTTTATTTTTGTTTGATAAATGTTAATGCCTTTATAAATGGCACTCGCATATTTTAACACATATTCATAGGCAAGTGCAGCACATATACATACAGATATATCAAAATAGGCCCCCAGCCTGTCAATATTCATATATATTTAATGGCTATTGAAAAACAAGAATATTTTTTCACTTCCGCAGCATAAAAACCATTGCAACACATAGGTTTCTCTTTCTTTTTTGTGGCTAGTTTGTTGGCTTCGATTGTTTTTGCACGAATCGGCGAAATGTTTGGTCGGATGTGGCCGCCGTTTGGCTGTGTGTGTGTGTGTGTGTGTGTGTAGTTACAACCGTTGTATGAAGCAATCAGCGCAAATATGCACACAAATTCCACCTGAACACGTGCATATTTCATGATATAACTGTAAAATGCATGTGCGAATGTTGATATGCATATGTTTTTGGGTGGGTATTAACTCACTTTTTGCGAATTTGATTTAATGCAATTGTAATTTCAGATTTACTAATACACATGCATATGCCAAATTTTAAGCCCCAATCTAATGACCGAAGGAAATTGCAAAAGCATTTAGCATCTAACATGAAAATCCTGAAATTAAAGAGAATTAAGAAATATAAATGGTTCAAGGAAATACACCAAAATGGACAGTCGGCAACTGACATCCTGTTCTTGACATCATCATCATCTTCATCAAAATCTATAAAGCACATGACATCATTATCCCAATGTCAAAAGGACACAGATATGTATTTATCATTCAAAATTCTTGAAGATTGCCTAAAAATTACCAGAATAACATATGTCTGGATTAAAAAATGTCCTGTAATCTTAAGTCATATTTTATGTATGAAATAGAATTCTCTAATGGCCTTTTTTGGTTTGGGTCGTAAGATTCCTCCGGGTAAGAATTGTAATACTGATAACTACAGGAGTCTAGTTTTTCGCCAAATGTCTGACCCTAGTCCAAAAATAAGAAACCACAATAGAACGTTTGGAAAAGAAGTATCAGCCAATCCTTACTTCCATATTAAACCCTATTTGTCAGCAAACTAGGCGAGTTCCAAATAGGAAATACTTTTTATACATATTTATTATCCAATTGTTGTCCTAAACAAAGGACAAATATATTTGTAAGTATTCTCACAGTGTATTTATCCAGTGCCTCACACTTCAGTTGATATTTGGTTTTTATTTGTTATTTAGTTTGTTTTTATACCATACACCCATAGGGTGAAATGGTATATTAAAGTCGCCAAAATGTATGTAACAGGCAGAAGGAAGCTTCTCCGACCCCATAAAGTATATATATTCTTGATCAGTATCAACAGCCGAGTCGATCTAGCCATGTCCGTCTGTCCGTCCGTCTGTCCGTCTGTCCGTCTGTCCGTCTGTCCGTCTGTCCGTCCGTCCGTCCGTCCGTCTGTCCGTATGAACACCTAGATCTCGGAGACTATAAAAGCTAGAGCCACCAAATTTGGTATGTAGGCTCATGTAGTATGTAGAGTGATCAAGTTTATTTCAAATTTTTGCCACGCCCCTTTCCGCCCCCGCAATTCAAAAAAAACGTTTATCTCAAAAACTATTGTAGCTAGATACACCATATTTGGTATGTATATTTGCTTAGTAAATGCGCTCATGTTGCATGTATAAAGATTTTGCCACGCCCCTTTCCGCCCCCGAAATTTGAAAAACTCGAATATCTCGCGTAATTTTTTACCTTGTGCAATCAAATTTGGCACACTTAAATTTGATACTAATACCCAGCAAAATACCAAATTTGATGAAAATCGGACAAAAAATAGCTGAGTTATGCATATAAACGTTTTTGCATAAGGCCGGAGATGGCCGTTGGCGGGTGGGGGCGCTAGGGTGCTTATATGCATAAGTGCGCGAGATACTGAGATATGCTTGTAACAAGCATGTGAACAGAATTGTGGAAAATAGGCAAATGCATTAGTTATTACAAATTTGAAATATTTGTTTTACTGGTGTATGGTATACCCAAGTCGGCGAGACGACTTACTTACTTCATTTTTTCTGTTCTGGCCAAGTAGAATGTCTTCGAGTTGAGCAAGTTTTGCCAACTTGCCCGACGCAGCGAAGCAACTGGCGCCAACCCAAAATCACTAATGCCTCTTAATTATTATGGCCAACGGAATTGCTGCCAAAAAATTATAGTAATTCCTTACGTCAACTGCTTCAAGCCCAACCCCGAAATTTAAGAGCTATGGCTAGCCAACCATATTGAACACACTGCCATCCTCTGCTCGTATAAGTGGATGAGTAGAACAAAACTCGTGTGCGTTTATAAATAACAAGCGCAAAATGTGCACAATTAGCTCTATAAATGGAAACGAGTTACAGCCGTAGCCACAGCCATAGTCACAGTGAATGCCAAAGGGGGAGATCAGGGCTTACCATTTAAGGTCCACAAAGGCAGAGCATAGAACGCACAACTCTTTAAACGTGACTCACATTTCAAACAGGATGGGCAACGGCACAATGAAAGCTCTGCTTTAGGTGCTGGTTCTAGTTGTGGTTCTGCTTGGTGGATCAAACCCAACTGCATCTTCAATATATATGAAAACAAAGCGCAAATTATGAAGGCCTTCGGCCATGGTCGGCGCATTGGGTAAGCAAACATAACAAGCGACAACAGAAATCAAGAAAGCATAAAAATGCCCAGAGACACAAAACAGAAAAGGAGAGAGAAAAAGAGCGACTGAGAACTTCTGTGGAAACGAAAAAATTAAGTAGTTGTAGAACCTGTCTCTACCTCAGTCCTTTTCCCATTCCCATTCCCTCCCTGCCAGTACTTCAGTGGAGGGAGTGCCTGAACTGATGCAACTGTTGTTGTCTGGTAATTGAAGTGTACGCGCGTGCGTCCCTTGGCAATCAGGCCAAGTTGGCGTTTTGGATGGCCAACTGCGACTGGGCGATAGGTGGGTGGGGTGGGCTTGAATGGCGGGGATACACACTCTTATTATGCTGTATTATTTACAATATGAGTGCCAATAAGCGAGCTGGCCATAAAAAAATGCTATATAAATGGCTCGGCCACAGCAGGCAAACGTGCAACAGACGACATTTTCATTTACGATGCCGCTGGCAGACGGGACGAGAAGGTTAAATTGAACGACGACTGTGACTGAGAGGGGGCCATGGGTTTGGGTTGGGAGTAGAGTGTCTATTATTTTATTCCTATTCCTTTGCTGATGGTTGTTGGCGGTGTTGCTGCCTGCCGTCAGTTGTTTATTTATGTGATGGACTGTGCGTGTGTGGAAGTTGCAGATAAATTTACTTAGCTGGTTAAGCAGAATACAGCAGAACAGCGGAGACGGTGGGCCGCTCCACGAAACGCAAACGATGGCGACTGGCAACAGCTGGCGCAGAGCTCTCTAGCTTAAGGAAATGACAAGTTAGAAGTGGAAAAGTGGACTCAACTCAAGAGATTGATGATGATGCTGCTGCTGCTGCTGCCATCAGCATCTAAGTAAGAGAGAAAAAGCATATATGTACATATATTCAAGCAAATATCTTTGACCAAAGCTATTTGATAAATACTAAATAGACTTATACCAGTTCGATTACCTCCTCAAGTATATCTCAAAGTAAACTTCAGACCCTTAGATATGCAGAAACTTCAAAATTTTCTCAGACAGTAAATTAAAATCCATCGATGCACGTCCTGTGGCTGATGGTGGCTCCTGGTGGCTTCTTGTGAGCTTAAACATCATCACCTTGCGAGTGGAAATCAATTTGCGTTAAATGTTTGCGCTTCCACCAAAACTAAACACAGATGAGATGGCAAACAAGTCGCTGGCAACAGCAGGATGTGCACTAAGTGAGCACAAGGAGTTCAAGGAGGGCCTGGCAACGTGAGTCAGCCGAAGTCGACCACAGTATATCCATTTGAGTGACTTTCGGGCGGTTTTGAGAGAATGGGCCCTGGATAAACAAGATTTTCAGCCATCATCGGGCGTACGTCAGTCCGTCGACCAATCCCATTCTGTGGGCTCTCCATCCAGTCTGGTCAGCCTTAACCGCGTTGCGGTAGCAAAGTCTCGACCTGTACAACAATGGCAGGCCATTAAACTTGAATGCGACACGCATGCTTGCCCCCAGCCGAGCCCAGCCCAGCCCCTTTCCTCGCCCTTGAGCTGCCTTCTATTCCAATTCTCTCCTCAACGACTTGATATACTTAAGCCTGAACTCAACAAGTTTTTGCATTTGTCTTGGGCACGAAACGAGCATTATGCAAAAACTTTTAGCAAAGCAGATGCAAAAAATAGAAAAAAATAAGAAGCGAAATGCTTATAGACGACGACAACATGATTAACAGACAAATGACATTACAAAGCCTTTCACTTGGCAAGTTTTCCTTTCGTCATGGCAACGGCACCGAGAAGCATTACCACCAGCATCTCTCCATCTCCAGCCCCACCTCTTTCGTCTCCATCTTTAGGCTATGCCTTTCTATTTTCAGCAAACAATGCGCTGGCTTTGAGGCCCTTCGCCTTTGCCTTTGGCATACGCAAATCAAGTCTTAACCCCTTTTTGTGCACAACTTTTTATTTTTTTAGTTGTTTAGTTTCATCTGCTTAGCTCAGCAACTTGAAGTTGTAGCAAAAATTTAGCAGGCAGCTGAGTAATGAATGAAGTGGGAGACTATCTTATGGATTTGTCGTTGACTTTGAAGTTGCGCTCCGAAAGTTGAGCAGCAGCTGCAGTTCCAGCCCCACTGCAAATTGTAGTTTTTCATTTTGAAAGCAGCAAACACATCGTACAGCACATCATACCAAACCACACAGCACACACGCCACTCACGCCACGGCTTTGATACAACCTATACTTAGTCACCTCCAACCCACCGCCGCCTTCATCCCTTCCTCCAGTTCAGCTTCTTTCTTGCTTTGCACTTGAGCGCCTCGGAAAGCCGCCGGCGGTTTGCACTTCAGCTGAGGCGTCACAGCGTAAGCAGCTTCGAGTAATTTAAATGCCCTTTCAAATCAAGGAAATATATGTACATAGTTTGATCAGCAGCAGCTATTTACTTCTTTATTTCGGTTGGAACAAAGTTGTAAAGCCAAAAATAATTTTCGCTCATAACATTCCAATATACAACTACTTATGAATAATTACTAATAGTAGTTATCTAAATTTAGCTTATTGGTAAACTCTGTTCGAATATGGTTCAATAGTTGGGTCCGGTCCTACTGCAAGATATCCGAAAATAGATGAAATCGTAAATTGCAATATCATTTCATCAATTCATCTTGATTGTTTTTTATAGTTTGTTTCCTTCAAATTAATGTAATCGTTCAATCCGTTGCCTAAAAGTGATCATCTTTTCATTGTTTATATCAACTAGTTATCTCCTGTCATCTATTTCCGCATTCTGACTATGGATTGTTTGTACAAAAACAGTTCCGAGTTTAGAGAGTTTACCCATTTATATTCTTGGACTCGAAAAAGTTCTTTATTCCATTTTGTATTCAAAGCATCGAAAAATTGGCAATACTGTAAAGACAGTTAAATTAATAAGGTTATAATGTTTGATTCACTTTGGAGTTTTATTCTTCACTTGACAGTTCACTGACAGTTCACCAGTTTTTAAAGGAAACTGTCCAATTATACTTAATTCAGAAAATGTTTTCTAAGAAAAGATACATACGCTATATATATTTTGGACATCCAGACATTATACCATTTAGTTATGCAAGGTTTTTAAATAAACACTTAAAGCTAAATGAACTTAACATTGAACCTATGAAACCAAAAATCTATTTCTCTTCTCATTTGAAACACTGTAAAATCTTTTCGTTTTTATGGCTCAGATTATGTATACTTTAAGGATAATTCATTTATTTTCCCCACATTTTTAAAAATAAAAGTCAAACGTTTCATAACTTACACAAGAAATTGAGGAACAATTTGAATGAACACATGTAAGAGACACAACGCCAGTCACTGGGGAAAATTTTTGTCATATATTAAATACGACACAACCTGCCCCTGTGGCAGCCTTTCCAATCGTATCAACATCAGCATGAGGTACTTGAAAAAGAAACACAGCTGTTTACTCAAAGCTTCACTTGTCAATATATTGGTCCATTTTGCAGGCTATATAAACAATGTTCCAGCTGCCTCTCCCGTATGCACCACACCCATTCAAAGCCCACCCTATCCCTGTTGTGTGTGTGTGTGTACCAGTGTATTTGAGGAACCAAAAACATGGGGCCAAAGACTTACTAAAGTTTTTCAGAGTATTTCACAATCCTTTTGGGCAGACGCCCAAGTACATACTACACATATACACAGAGCAAGGGTCGGGAAGGGTTGGGTTGAAGCAGGAAAGGAAAATGAAAACATTTCTAGCGCAATAAAAAGAGAAGAAAAAAACCACAACCCAGGGTAAAAGCACTAACACACACAAACAAACACACCCACTTGGTCAAATGGTTTGCTTGTATGGGGCGAGGGTGATGTGAGGGGATTGGTTCTTAGTTGTTTCAATACTTCATATGCGTGTAAGAAGTTTTCTCAAGCAGTTGTAAGTTTTCAATAAGAAATTGTTAAACAAGTTGTAGATTTCTTTTACATCTTCTTGCTGTTATTTTGAAATAATTCCACTTTTTGCAATTTCTGCTTGCTTGGCACCGCTGCCCTACCTCAGGTCTTGCTGCTGATGCCCATGCTTGACAGAAATTGTAGTAATTAGTCATGATGATTGATGGATGCGTGCCAGAAACGCACTGCCAACTCAGAGAGAGATCCATAGCATACTTTTTTGGGTTAAAAGTTTTCATTTAAAGAGCTCGCCGGCTGAAGCAACTGCAGAATGTGTCAAAGCCATTAAAATAAAGTATTTTCGTTGTTGCTCTTGGCATTCGCCTTAATCCAGATGTGAATTTTAAGATTAAATAGCTTGCTTGCTGTTGTTGCAGTAATAAAACGCACCGCAGGCATCCGAAAGCCAATTTTCTAAAGGCGCGCTGCGGGTGGCATGACTATTAAAATTAAATGCCTGACACACACACTCGCACGCATACACACGGCTAAGACATACGTAGATATGTACATACATATGTAGCCGAACACTTGCAAGACTTTGTATGGGGCACATAAAAAGCGAAAAGGTAACAACAGCAACACCAACATCCCAGCATGAACTCCTGCAAACCAAGCAATGTCTGCCCTTCGCCTCCATATGCCTGCGGTTGTAATTTAGTGTGCCTAATGAATTTAGTACCGTTACATACCGGTTACGGTAACGGGAGAACGAGAAGTGGCAAAGCCAACGCCGACAACCAAGTGAGTGCAAAAATGCGCACTCAAATGGAATGTCTGTGTGTGTGTATGTAGCTAAATGTGTGAAAAATCTGAGCCCTGGTACAAAACTTTTCTAACCTTTATTAACAGCCAAGGCGGCATCTAATTAAAACAGACATTGAACACAAATTAGTGCACAGTACGCCAAAGTCAAAGCAACACGACAAACTCTTTAAATTAAAGAACCCGTTCATTGCTCCTGCTCTTCTTTGTAAAATGGTTGTAAAGTTCAGGTCTTGCTTTGGCTCGCTGATACATACATACATATATAAAATTCCTTGGAGGATTTTGATCCTACTACGATTAAGAGATAACACCTTTTTTCTCGACTGGAATTTCTTTGTCTTTTTTCTCTGTTTGTCATTGGCATTGGCAACTATCAGAAATATAAACGTCTTAACGATAAAAGTTTTCTAAAAGTAAACACAAATAATTTATGGAAAATTCATAATAATTTAAGTTGGTCGCTAAAACACGGAGATTTCTCATAAATCATTAGTATCGAGTTCTATTGATAAAAGTGTAATATTAATTTAAATATTAATATTGACGCGGTCGAAGTCAGCCCCGGCCCTCTGGTTTCAATTATTATTATTCTTTATGCATAGATGAATTAATAGTAATTGAGAAAAGTAGAGCCAAATGAACGGAATCTGACCGTCTGGCAAGCAATTGAATGATACTTTGGCCAAGGGAACTAGCACGCTTGCTACACCAAAACATCCTGTTCCTGGGCCGATGCCTCTGGGCCATTGCCCATCAAGCAAAAGTTGTCAACACACTTACGAATAAAAATAAACATTTTTCGCTTCCCAGATTAGATTGCATAAACAAAACGAAACAAAACAGAAAGGAGATGAACAAAACAGAACAGAAATGGGATAGGTTCCAGCTCGTTGCAGGATATTTACACGGCCAGCGTGGCATAAAAGCGAAAAGTAATTTTCTTAAGTGAATATAAATGTTTAAAATCTTGGCAACTTAGCTTGTACCTACTCTTACTCTATGGATTCTTGCCTGATTCTGCTGCTACTCCGGTTCTTGCTGCTCTCTAGCAGAGTAACTGAATGTGGGTATGGGCTTGACTCCATCTACTTCTTTGCTTGCCTTTGTTTAGATAAGGAAATTTAAATGCCAAAGGGAAACAAGTTGAAACAGCCATCGACAGAAAAGTGTTTAAAAGTTTTATGTGATATTCGACTTGGCTATAAATGTGCATACACACACACACACACACACACACATATCTAAACACACACAGGTGTTGAGATTGGATTTGGCCAACTTGCTGGCTTGGAATGATAATGATGATGAAGAAGAAGCGATTGGTAAACAGTTTAATGCATTGAGAGTTTGCTTTAACTTCAACCTCTTTGCAAACTATTCCCAATTGCCAAGTGTGGAATTTCAATTGAAATCGCTTAAGAAGATTATTGCTTTAATTAAAGCAAGTATCAGTTATTTAAACACAAGTATTGAACAGAATTTGCATTTGCTTTTGGCGTTTGAAATAAATTTTGAATTTGGACCTTCTATTAAAATGGAATTGAGATTGATTTCCGACTCTAATTAATAGTCAGGCCCATGACAAGTCAATTGAATGCTTATGCTAAAGTCATCAAAATTTTGTGAATTGAATTATGCCACGGGCATAATTAAATTGCCTTATCAAAAACTCAATTTAAGCCTCTGACAGGAAATGCAATGAAAAAGGACGATATTTTTCTTCTTCTGTATATTTGAGGGGGAAGTGACAAGAGCCGAAAAAACTTTTAATTGAATTCCTTTCAAAATGTTCGTAATGGGCACAATTAAATTGTCAACTTTAGAGAGAAGTCCTTGCTGTTGCTCAAGTAGTAGATGTTGTTGTTGTTGTTGTTGTTGCTGTTGGTGTTGGTATTGTTGCTGCAACGACGAAAGCATCAACAACAAAAAACAAAATCTGGCATTATTCAGCACTCGAGTGCATGACAAATTCATTAAATGCACAAAGCCCGTAAAGTGCCCATTGCCCACATGGAGATGATGATGATGATGACTACGATGAAGATGGCAAAGCAGCGGCAACAAAGAGGAACAACATTTTACAAAATTTTATATACTTACTTATGTAGGTACACTCTGACCGTAATTACGCCACATCGAAGGGGGGAGGCAAATGGAGTGGAGTGCAGAGCCAGGCGTGGTTACAAGGTGAGCCAACCATGAAATGCAACATTGCTTTTGCGGCACACACACCCAGAGAGAGAGAGAGGAGAGAAAGAAAGTGAGAGAGGGAGAGTAAAAAACAAAGAGTGCAACGCACACAGGAATAAAGACAGAAAGGGTTAGGGACAAAGAGGAAGGAGAAGAAGAGTGTTCCAGGACACCCATTGAATGCAACACTTTTCATATTTAATTTAAATTACATACATTGAAAACCAAAGCATTTTCCAACCTTATTCGAAACATTTACTGAATTTCGTTTAATTAACTTTTCTGATATCTGCCACAAAGGCGTTCTGAGTGAGATAGTAATTAATTAGCGGCTGGCTACTAGTAAGCCGCATATGACAAGCGAAAACCAAATATTTCTGCTCCTATTAATTAAGTCACCGCTGAAAGGTTTTTGCCATTACATTAACACATATTTCTGTTATTTCATTCTCATTATGATAATGACAAATGTGCCACCGAATTTTCACATTGCCATTAATTAGACAAACAAAGAGAACGAAATGGAGAGAGAGAGAGAGAGAGAAAAGAGAAGACGTTCAAGTTACTTTTTATGTTTGTTAATTATCCATTATCCTTGCTTGGGTTTCGTTTCAGCTTCTAGAATAATTAGGACACTTCTTTTGAGTTTTCCATCACATCTTGCATCATGCGTCGACTGAATGCGGCTTCTAGGCTGCTTCTGGTGCTGGTGGTGCAACAGATGAGCCACTGGCCCACGAGCAAAGCGGAGTTTGGACGCGACGAATGCAATGAGTTAAGTTCCGGATCTTCCTGCCAGTGCCAGCCATCGATGTCCGAGTATGAGATTTACTGCCCGGCCAATATCTACAATCCTACGTTTAAGCTGACGAAGCAACGAACTTCCAATGTCCAGATTGAGTGCTTCTTCAGCAATCACTCTGAGTACAAGCAATTGCCAGAGCTTCGGATTGGCAACATAGACAGTGTCCAAATTCAGAGATGCCCTCTGCCAGGACACACGCCCATATCAGGGATTTTGAATCACTTGGGCATTCCCACACCCAAAATGCTGATTTTCGAGAGCAACAACCTCGGAGTGAATCTCACACGAAAGCACTTGGATCATCTGCAGAATCTGAAGCGACTGCGCATCACTTCGCGTCTTTCAACCCACATCCCGTTTGACTTACTTAGCGATCTGCGAAATCTCAACTGGCTAGATCTACGTGTCAATGTGGTGGAGCTGCCTGCACAACTCTTTGCCAATCTGGAGAGTCTAGAGTTCCTTGAATTGGGCAACAATGGCATAAGGCAGCTGCCACATGGCATTTTTCGCAGCCTGCACAAGTTGCAGCACCTGAATCTGTGGAGCAACCATCTACGGAATCTCAGCAAGCACGACTTTGAAGGGGTCTCCTCGGTGTCGGATGTGGACCTGAGTGGCAATGGTATTGAACAACTTCCGCCTGATGTTTTTGCCCTGCTCACCAATCTCAGTGAAATTAATTTGAATGGCAATCGTTTTCGATCTCTACCCGAGAATCTCTTTGAACATAATCGACACTTGAAGAATGTACGTTTGCTTAACAACCGTGTGGCGCTACCCACTCTGCCACCTCGACTCTTTGCCAATCTGCCTGAGCTGAAAGTGATTTTGGTGCGCTGTGATTTGGAAACGGTTTCCGCTGATCTCTTTGAAAACTCCGTCGAGATTACAAACATCACACTGAGGGATAACAACTTGAGCACACTACCAGCCAAACTGCTAGAGCATCAGATCAACCTTTTGAGTCTGGACTTGCGTCAAAACAAATTGACGCATCTGCCGGATACAATCTTTGCAAATACCAAAAACCTTGTGGATCTGAATCTTGCTGACAATCTACTCACAGAGATAAGCGCGTAAGTTAAATTTCTGCATTTGTTTTGCCTTTTTTTTTTTGTTTCATTCAAAATTGTTACCAGTCCATTAATTTTAACAATTTTAACTTTATCCTTCACAGGGATATATTTGGCCAACTGACGAATCTCGAGACACTCAGTCTAAGTCGGAATCATTTGCGCACGATTAATAACCGTGCATTTGATGCCACAACACAGTTGAAGGAACTCAACCTGGAGCACAATCACATTGACCTGCAGCAACCGTTGCTGGTTAGGGAGTTCCAGACAGGGATTGGGTCCCCATTTAGCCACTTGCAGCACCTCCAGACTCTCAATTTGCGCAACAATTCCATAATGTTTATCTACGGCGATTGGAAGTACAATTTAGTTAAGCTGCGAAAGTTGGACTTAAGCTACAACAATCTCAGTTCACTCGACTACGAAGATCTTCAGTTTCTGTCCCAGCACGATGTCTTCATAAATATGACCCACAATAAAATCAGAAGCATTAATTTCTATGAGTATTTGGATGTAACCCCATCGAAGAGTTTTGTCCGTGTGGATCTGAATCGGAATCCGCTGGTATGCGACTGCGTAGCTCAACGATTCATCCAGCTGGTCAGAGGTGAGATTGATCCCAGCTATGCCAAGAAGCTGGAGCTACTGACTGACCAATTGAGCTGCAGTGAGCCCAGTGCCTTGGTAGATCGACCAGTGCGATTTGTGGATCCACGGGAACTGTACTGCTCATTCGATAAATCGGAAGATCCCAGCGAACGTGTGTGCCCGCGTGGCTGTGATTGTCTTGTGCGAACCATCGACCACTCGCTCATCGTCAATTGCTCCAATGGCAATCTAACCAAGGTACCCAAACTGCCAATTCTGCCCTCCAATCTGCATCTCATGGAATTACATATGGAGAACAACACACTGCTTAGACTGCCGGCAGCTACTTCGGCCGGTTACGAGAACGTGACCAGTCTTCATCTCTCTGGAAACAATATCACTCAGCTGTCATTAGGCCATTTGCCGCTCAATCTGCATTACCTTGATGTGAGCAGGAATAGTTTGCAGGGACTCGACCCACTTGTCTTGGGCTTCTTCAATCATACATTGTCTCGGCATTCCCTGAAACTCTCACAGAATCCTTGGGTGTGCAACTGCTCAGCCAAGCCGCTGTTGCTCTTCATGCAAAACAACTTCGAAACGATTGCGGATCGGCGGGACATCTATTGCATGGATGCAGAAGTTCCCACACGCATGGAGGATCTTGTGGTGAACGATATTTGCCCACAGCCCAAGGGACTTTGGATTGCTCTCGCAGTGGTCATCGCCTTGACCGGTTTCCTAGCGGGTATTACCGCTGCTCTGTACTACAAATACCAGACAGAAATCAAGATTTGGCTATATGCCCACAATTTGTGCATGTGGTTTGTCACTGAGGAGGAACTGGACAGGGACAAGAAATTCGATGCCTTCATCTCGTACTCGCACAAGGATCAGAGTTTCATTGAGCAATACTTGGTGCCCCAGCTGGAGCACGGACCCCAGAAGTTCCAATTGTGTGTGCACGAACGCGATTGGCTGGTCGGTGGCTTTATACCTGAGAATATCGTGCGTTCTGTGGCGGATTCCCGGCGGACCATCATTGTGCTGAGTCAGAATTTCATTGAGTCGGAATGGGCACGCATGGAGTTCCGTGCGGCTCACAGATCAGCGCTAAACGAGGGACGAGCACGGATCATTGTGATTATCTACTCGGACATTGGTGACACCGATAAACTAGACGAAGAGCTGAAGGCCTATCTCAAAATGAATACTTACCTGAAGTGGGGAGATCCATGGTTCTGGGACAAATTGCGGTACGCTCTGCCTCATCGCAATCCCATGGCAAATATGGGCAACGGGGCGCTGGTGAAGTCCGCTCTAAAGGGCTCAACCGATGACAAGTTGGAACTGATCAAACCATCGCCAGTTACACCGCCACTGACCACACCGCCGGCGGAAGCCACCAAGAATCCACTGGTGGCTCAGCTAAACGGCGGCACTCCGCACACTGCCATCATGATTGCCAATGGCAAGAATGGCCTGACGAATAGCCTGTATGCGCCCAATGGCAAGGCCCATGGCAATGGCCATATCAATGGAGCTTTCATCATTAACACGAATGCCAAACAGAGCGATGTATAGGATTGGGAGAAGGCAGAGCTATTTCAGTTCGAGCCCGATGACGAACTTCTGTTCCATTGAGCAGGCTGAAATGAGGCCAGCCCCAAGACCCGGACCTAGGCGCATCTCCACCCATCAACCGATTGATTTTCATGCCAGCGCTTCGATCAACTTAAATTCTCTCTCGCCTATTTAGTTTTAATTGAGGAAAATTTCAATTTTCAATCTTTCATGTGGCCTTTGTTGACGAGACGAGACGACAATGCGAGAATCTGTTAAGTGTTATTTGTAAGCTTTTAGCTTTTAGACACTGCGCTGACCTTAAAATCTCAAATATTTAGTGATTATTTGTATAATAAATTAAAATTGTAAGATTTAGTTTTAGGTTTTGAATTGAAGGCATTTTTTTACCTGATGCACGAATCTCCCAAATTGCAATCTGAATTCATTTTCATTCATTTTTTGTTTTGGTTAAGCTTTATTTTTACATTATTTACTTAATCACACAATATGACTTATCCAAATAGTAGTCTATAACTCTGACCGTAATCTGAATGTAATTGTGAACTAAAAAGAGATTCTCCCGCCCACCCCCAAGTACCCCCTCACCACTTTGTATGTATGTATGTAAGAGAAAAAAGAAAAATCACTTAGAATAAGTAAGTAAAGAAAAATGCACAGGTCATGACAACTGTACATAAGCTGAATACAAATATCCATACTCTCTTTTTCACTCTCTCACACACACGCTATGCAAATACCATACTATATACATACATATACATATATATAATTATCAGCAATATATACGGAAGCATTCGGTTATATTATTCATAATGACGCTGTACGCTTATCAAGAGCATTGAGATCATTATTATTAAACAGACCAGATCAGACCTTCAAATTTGTATGCAATATTCATATGGAATACGTAAATGTAATAAACTAGCGCTATCTAAACCATTAAATAGCATAAGTTTTAGGAAAGTCTCTGATATGTAATGCCTAAGGTACCTACAAGTTTATTCAGACACAAAAACACACTCATTTCATTATACATATTAGTAAAGATAATTGAATCTAAAACGTAAATAAAATATATTTTAAAAAATCGAAATCGAAACAAATGTCTTAATTTTATCAAAGAACCCAAGAAAAGAATTTCACATAAGTTTACAACCCGGGTTGATCAGGATAATACTCTTTAACACCATGCTATACAAATTGACAAATTTTGGCAAGTATAACTAAGGAATTGGACCGAAAAGTTAATATTTTTCAAGTCGAGAAATCATGAAGTAAGTAAGATGCACCAAGTAAAACAAATATTTGAAATTTATAGCATTAATTCAAAATCAGCATGTATTTAAAATTCTGATAACATGATGCTTGGCAATCAAATATCGCTCACTCTTACAATCACAGACGGAAGGGTAAAATAACTAAACTTGATCAGTGTACATACCAAATTTCGTAACTCTAGCTCTTATAGTTGCTGAGATCTACGTGTTCATCCGGACAGACGGGCCAAAGGAGCTTTAACCGTTTTCTATTTCTTTCAAAAAGTGAGGTTAAAGCGTATACACGTCCTCATCTAAAAAGTGTAATGTTTGCGAAAGAACGGCCTACAATCTTAGCATACGAAATAATGAAGTTATTGATCAAAGTCACTGTTTACCACCTATCGTTCCTATGGGAGCTATATGATATAGTCACCCGATCTTGATCAAATTTGTGACAGACGTTAGTAGTAAAACTCACCAGTGTTTCACGACAATAGCTCAGAAAATAACGAAGTTATTGAGAAAAGTCTCTGTTCCTGACTGCCGTTTGCATTGGAGCTATATGATTTAGTGGTCCGATCCAGGTGAACCCGAGATACATGCAAAATTTCAACTCTGTAGCTCCAACGGTCTAGGAGGAGTTTGCGGTGATCCAGACGGCTATTTCTCGTCTCAGCTCGTCGTGCTGATCAAGAATATATATACTTTATATGGCCGGAGATGCTTATTACACTCGACCAAAATGAATATATCCTTTTTGCAAGGGTATGAAAATGTATGTTTCCAAAAAGAAAATCGACATACATTTAAGTGTAAGTAATAATTTTGTTTATTTCTCAGTAGCGCTATACATAAATACATATTTATTTGGTATACATAAAAAGTTAATTTAAAAAACAAAATCACAAATAAAAAAGGACAGAAAAAGTCAACAACAAATCACTAGAAATTAACGTTGGTAGTGGGATAAATAAGAAACAAAAAATCACATTGTTATATATTGTTACATTTTGTAAAGAGAAAGCTATTATTAACTCTCGACATATCAAATATTCACCGGCGCAAAAATACTTAGAAAATCTTTGAAGCAATTGTCTAATGCAATTCGTTTGTTAAATTTCTAAAGCTAGTTATATTATGTGTATATATATTTATATTGGTAATAATTTTTGGGGTATAGGGATCTGTATATAAAATATATAATATATTTATATATATGCATGTATGAAGGTCCATTTATTGGGTCATCGTTGTAGCCTACGCGTATTGTACAGTGTTCTCAATTACTTAACTCTAACTCTGCCTACTACTCACAATCAGTTTCAATTTTTGTCTTTGTCTTTGGGATTTACTGTCTTTTCTAGTTAGTTTTCTCTGCGTCTTTTACGCATTGATGGCCTTGTGTGCATTGTTTGAGTGCTGTTGCCATTGAAGTTGGAATTGATGGAGGTGGTTGTGGTAATGGTTATGCAGTCCCAAGGCCAGGATGGCATCACCTAAAGCAACATGTCGTCATCACTCTCGGTAAATTCACCGTTTGGCTCGAGCAATAAGTTGGCCTCCTCATTGGACTGAACCTAGATAATGGGATAATTTTAGTTCATTTGGCCCGATGAGAAACTTGAAAATTGGTTACCCTTGAATATCGTACGGCTGAGCTGCTGCGTCTGAAGAAACGTCGCACTCGTTGCCTACGCGCCGGCGAGAAGGCAAATAGACCCAGGCACGTCACAAAGAAGGTCACAGACAAAATGCCAGCCAGTATGCCTGCAAAGTGAAGAGGGAGTAAATGAGGAAGAGAGTGAGTGAACAAGGATGCCAGTTAATGATGTGGGCAAGCGGCACTTACTGCCCACGGAGGCCGTTGGACCTATTGGAGCTGCCGCCGGATCTACAACCGGACCCGAACCCGGACCAGCAGTTGTTGTCGTTGCCGGAGTCGAAGTTACGACTATTGCAGCTGTTGGCTTACCCGTTGGCGTTGCCTGTGTAGTTGTCGTTGTGCTGGTGCTGGAGCTGGTACTATCACTTCCGGAATTGGGCAAACTCAGACCCAAAAACTGGCAGATGCTTGGAGTACGTTGCACATAGAGCAAATTGCATTCATCTCCCTGCAAAACAAAAGCGAAAAAAGAGCGAGGGGACATTCCCGCAATTAGAAACTTTCTTCATTAAGTGCAAGGCAAAATAAATAAATAAATTGATATGGCAGAATGCATAAATTTGAAATAAAATACGACTGAATGGAATAGCTTCTTCTTCACACACACACAGACACATTCCGCCCGCCGAGTTGTGGCGCAACAGCTAACATCCTTTTGCCTGAGACCGCGTTCATTCGTTGGCAACACTTTCACCCAAAGACCATTTCCGGCACGACCAGAACAGAAGCAGCGTAACAAAATGAAACAGCAAATGTGCGCATAATTTAAAAAGTTTTGTGGCACAACTGCAACTGGCGTGGCAAGGCAAGGCAAGGCAACTGCAAGTGGCAAAAAACGCGACCGACCTAGAAGCAAACGGAGCAAACTTTGCCGCCGTTTTCCGACCATCCTAGTCACACCAAACGCCGAACATGTCCTTCACACACACACACGCACGCAGTTATCCCTGGCCATGGAGAGAGGGACTCTGCATGGAAAGGCAGAGTCACTTTGTCCGCCATTCGCCGTCCCCAACTACGACGGAGACGCATTAAAAAGTTTGCAGCCATTTAAAATCCCATTTCATTGAATCGCTAATTTTCCGACAGCGTCTGCCCTAAATGTTGTTGTTAGCCAAAAAATAAAATAAATAAATAGAAAAAAGGAAAAGTTGTGCCATGTGCGAAGGGAGTTTTCCGCTTCTTCACAGTTCAAGGGTTAAAACGTGCCAAACTGAAAAACTGGAAAACTGCGACGTTAAGAAACTCCTTCTACTCCATCCATGCAACTTTTCATAACTCATCGGCAACCATTAACTCTGAAAGGTATGCAACAGGTGGAATTTTGGCACCAAATTCAGTTGGTAATCTAGTCTAGTATAGTTACAGCAACAAAAACAACCACAAAACTTTTAGTTACTAACATAGTTTTATCAATTAATTACAAGAGCCAATGGATCAACCAGCCCTCAGCAAACCGAGCCATCATTTGCCTTTGCAATCTTGTGAAAGAACACCCAAAGAATTTTTTTGACACTTAACACATAGTGTCATTGAAAGAGTTTCGTAGGAAAATCTGATTCTACTATTGGATATCTTACCAATTCGATAACTATCTAAATTTTTCATAACAAATCTAGTAGAAGACGCATAAGAGAATTTGTTTAGTAATCATTGTACATATGACTTTGCAATCAAGGGATTTAAAAAAAATTTAGGAAACATATCGTTAAGAGGCATCCATTTATATTATGGGAATTGTTGATACTAACGTAAATATGTAAAACCTGGCAACGCAATCATAAACTGTCATTTTTTAACACATTTATAGGTACCGGTCCAAAATCAATTGATAAGCCAGAATACATCGACTGTGTACGTGAACGACATGTGACTATCGTGCGATAGAGACATCCTTGCATTTTAGTTATGTATATTGCCAGTAATTGATATCAAGAGATATGGAAATATATGGATGGAATAAACCATCAATATATTTTAATGACCCGAAAACTATATAGCAATAGATCTATAACGAATGTATTACTTATCTTTCACTAAGGCCACTGTTAGAAGGCTTCTATTGTTCTGAGTAGTATAAGACCATTTGCTTACGGAAGGTCTTTGAAGAAATTCCCAAAATCAACTACCAAGAAAATTCATTACGAAAAGCTCTCACACATCTTGGAATCCGAATGAATTTTCAAGCAGTCGAAACACGGAATCGATGACTCATCCACACTACTAAACTGGGCCAGGCCCGATGAATTATTTTTATTCCCTCAGAGCAAAAAAATTCCAACGATGTACAAGTGCCAAAAAGTAGTGAAGAGTTAATGGAAAACCTGTCATGATCGAGTATTCAAACGAATGCAAAATGAGTGAATGTGTTTACTATAATGCTCTGTTTCGACTCAATCACTTGTTCACTGAGTCGCTAAAACAGGCAAAAATCATATCTGATTCATTCATTTCCTAATATTATAATAAGTGAATTGACAATATGTATTCGTAGAGTATGCTTATATCGTTGCAAACTTTTGATTACTGTTACGACATCCTTTTCGGAAGAACTTATCACATACATGAACAAGGGAGTCTTAGAGTTAGCAACTGAGTGATTGAGTGAATAAACTTGTTCGCTCATTTAAAATTGAGTCACTAAACTCGGTTATCAAAATGAGTTGTTGAGTATCTTGGAAGTGCATTTACTTGGAAGAAAGTGGGAAAAGAGGCAAGTGATTGAAACCCCTTTCTCTTTTCCCCTATCCACTTTTCTCCTAATTATGAACATGACTTCAATTTTGACTTAATTTTACTTGCTATTTTTGAGGCTATTGATTTGTCGGCTAACAACTTCCTAATTGAAGCATATCAATCCTTTGTTTGATAACAAAGTATAAAATTATTAACACGCCATCAAGTGTAACATCCAATTAACGATAGATTAAACAAATATCTGTTCTCTGTTTCAGGCAGTGCAACACACACGAATGCACGAACGTAGAGTCATACCACAGAACCATTCAGCTAACCACCTACAAATGAAGCCGCCACCCACATACGCATCCAGGGGGTGGTAATGTGGGTTGGGAATGGTAGTAAGGGTACGATGCCACTTTGCAATGTTTGTTGTTGCTGGTGGTAAACAGCTAGCAGCTATTTGTCAACTGGTTTAAATTGGGGCCAATTGGTTGGGGGCCGCATGCAAAATGGGAATCCAGACGGAGGCGGAGTCATGGGTCTTCTACCTATTTTGGGTTACTCTCATTATGTTATCTAAACAGCTAAAAACTGGAAAACTGTTAGTCAGCAGTAGAAGCGGGAGCAGGAGCCGAAGCAATGGCAAATATTTTTCAATCAGCAGCAAAGGCTAAGGCAATTGCTGTGCGTAATGGAGAAGCATCTACAATAGTCTGACACTAATTGGCTGCGACCACTAATTACGATGCTTTCTTCCACATAAAATGTGTGCATGATCTCAAGCCCGGTTTACATCCAGATATGGTCATTAGCTACAGGTCCGCATGCGAATGCACTTTAATTAAATTATAGCACACACACACATATGAACGCATGTAGATGGAAGACCACAGGATATGCATCTCACCGAGTGGGATGATTGGTAATTAAATTTCCCCCATGCCGCTATACATTCTACTTGAAAGCAGTGTCAAAAGGTGTTTACGGCACATTCATGCATTCTTTTATACATGCAAGCAGACAGGAGCAACCAAAGAAAACCAAAGAGGAACAACAACAACATGTTGTTGCTGGTTGCACCTGCATTTCGGGCTGCAATTGTTGAATACAACAAAAGGCTTAAGCAGCAGCAAACGGTAACTAAACAAAAGCCTCGCGTCGTCTAAAAACCAAAAGCCCGAACTATGTGAATAGGAAGAGGAGGAACATGGGCATAGGGCAAAAAGTAAAAGATGTAGAATGACAAAGGGCGAGACAAAGAAAGAGACATGCAAAAAGTGAACCGCAAGGAAAAAAGAAAGAAAACAAAAAAACCCAAATAGCACCACGAGGGTGGAAAGTAGAACAAGTGGGTTGAAGGATGTGGATGTGGGGCAAAGCAAAGCCGATTGCCAAGTGGTAAGCATAACAAAGGACACCTGCCAACCTACCTCTACCTAGCTACCCGCCTTCCTGCCAGCCCGCTGGAGGCACTGCGTCAGTTCATAGTCCGCTGGGTGGCCTTTTTGCGAAAAACATACTTCTTACATTTTCACTTTGATGCCGAGTTGCCAGTTGCTTGTGGCAAGACTTTGTAAAAGAAAGCTCGATGCTACAGTTGAAATCTTGGCAAGGCCAACCCAGATTCACCTCACTCCTCCTTGTTCTCCTCCTCAATGGCAAAAGTTATGCCAAATCTTTTGTACATTTCCTTTTTGTATTCCCATCAGCCCGAAATCAACCCCCTTTTCCCATATATCTTTGGCTTGATGTGCATTAACATTAAAAATATAAAATTTCACTTCATCTTTCTAACTCATAGAAAGGGTAATTCAAGAATTATCCATAAAATCCAAAACCTCAGTAGGTTCTCACTTTCAAAATTTGTAAACAAATTTGCAAACATACAATCGAGGGAGATGGGGAGAAAGTTTGAGAACAGCCAAACTCTCTCAATACTACATATAAGGTCATACGAATAAGTCCAAAAATTACGTAACTAATGCTCATTGCAGTTCTCGGTAGATAATGCAAGGACGAGTCCCAGGCTGTATGGACGTAGTTTTCGTCTAAGCCAAAGGCTATAGTTGCAAAAGCTTGTAAAAAAAAGTTAGGTTGATATTTTACAACTTTATCCTATATTGATAATAATAAAAATGCTCATGCTCTTAACAAATTGTAAGAATCTTGAAATTGGTCAGGGATATTGAAGATTTTTAAAAGATTTCTAAGATCGCCCCGAGTCAGGCAATCTGTTGAGACCACCTAGAAGTTTAAACACAAATCACCTAAATAGCTCAAGAACTAAGTGACTTATTTAGAACAGAAAAACTGAAATTAAAAAGGTTCATAAATATTCCAGGCAATAATATTAAAATATATTGACAAAACTACATTCTAATTTTGGGAAAAATCAATAACTCATTTTAAGCCTCAAACTCACGCCCTCGCAAAGTTGTTTTTCTCAATTTTTATACCCTTGCAAAAAGGGTTTATTATTTTGGTCAGAAGTGTGCAACGCATATAAGGAAGCATCTCCGACCATATAAAGTAGATATATATTTTTGGTCAGTACGAACGAGCCGAGAAAAGTTACAGTTTGCCGAGTGTATGGGAGCTGTATGATATAGTGGTCCGATCCGGCTGAATCCGAGATAAACAACCTGTGCACTATATATGTACAAGCCTACATGGGAGAAGTTGCAGCTCTGTAGCTCTAGGAGGAGTTTGCGCTGATCCAGACGGATATTGGACAGGATAGGGGTATTTGAATACGTCTCGTCGTGCTGATCAGGAATATATATACATTATATGGTCTGCCAAAAATTAATATACAGTGAAACCCGATATAAGAATCGGGGGATCGCAAATTATTCGTTATATCTATTGATTCGCTATAGGTACTGAAATGTAAAACCTTAGTATAACAAAGGACTTAACAAAAAATTCGTTATATTGGGTTTTTCGTTATAACGAAGTTCGTTATATCGATCACTGTACCCCTTTTGCAAGGGTATAAGAATTAGAACTACATTTCACAACTTCTGAACTGATTGTACAACGAATGTTAATTTCACTTGGTCATAGATAGATTAGAACAGAACCAAAATTAATATAAATTTACATTGATATATCTATTTGTACTCAAGCAAGGACCTTCTTCTTTCCTTTGTCATATATGTACGTACCCATATGTGGTTTTAGACCGACTGATTTACTTAGTATTATCTGCTACTTACCGATGAAATGGTGCTGGAGCTTTCCGTTTTATTGCTGCATATCAAACGCATTTGGACATTGAGCATACCTGCAATTAAACCAAATACCAAATGAGAGTCTATCAAAATGCAAAACAATGTTTAAACCAAGCAGTTTAATTAGCTAAAATGGAAACCCCGCACACTTAAAACCAACTTAACCCTAATAAAAAAAAAACACCAGACAGAATAGAAGGGGGAGTCGGATGGGAGCGAAGGGGGGGTACAGGCTAGAGTAAAAGCATTTTATTTTAATTGCCCAGTAACAACAACAACAAGAATCACATACTACAGCAACAGAGCACTGAATCCTTATCAAATTTCAAATGCCTGCCATTGAAAGAAAGCTGCTAGCGAGAGGGGAAGAGAGAGAGAGAGATAGAGAGATGGGGGAATAGAGAATGGGAGGGTGGAAATAGGATTGGGCTACCCCACCGCAAAGTTATCACATAAAAGCCAAAAATAATTATCACCAGAGACGACAACAAAAGCCCAGCCATGGCCGAATCCGGAAAAGGACTATAAATTCGCGGTCAGAGGGGCGATTTTTGTGGCTGCTGGCCCCTCCCTCTCTGCCCCTGCTGCCTAAGCTTCTGCTCTGCTGTCATTCTCATTCAAATGCACAGCATGAAATGTTGTGTGTGTGTGTCTTTGCATAGAAGATTCAAGCATGGGCGTAGTATGCAAAAAATATTGCGGGAAATGCTTTCTAAATATGAAACTACTTTTAAAAAATCTCAGCCAATATATTTTTGTCATATTCTAAGTAGTAAATTCATAGAAATATCTGCTCATGTTTATGAAAATACAACCATTTTAGAACGCGCAATTTTGTACATGCCCTGGTAAATTTGGTCAACTTTAGATACTTTTATTAAACCCTAACCTTAACCCTACGAATCATAATCGGTTTAGATGTTTTTATACACTATTCTAGAGGTTAGATGGAGATGGATAGACGTTTCCAACCCCATCAAATTTATATATTCTTGATCAGAGCCGAATCAAAAGGATATTTCGTCGTATCGAACCATTAGAAAAATTTGATTAAATGCAACAATGTTTGGGGAAAAAAAGACAATTTATTGAAGAAATTCCGTCCAAATCGATCCACAAGAGTTTACGATACAGTCCTGACCTATTTGAAAAGGATATGTGTATAGTTTATCTACATTAATTCAATTATTCATTATAGTTTATTAAAATAAAAGATGTTTAAACATTGCGTGGCGGACCTAATAAATTATTTTATCCTTTGGCTATGGTATTTTTCATACTATTTCACATGGTATAAAAACTGATTCTGACTCTAGGTTCTTCTTCTTCTGTGGTCGTCTGTGCTCACTCTCTTAATTGTCACAGTTTTTAATTACTTTAAACTTTTTGCAGGGCAAAGCAGTAGACACTCCCGTTCCCACACACAATATATTGCCCCTGCTCTTAATGATATCCTGGCACCTACGCCCTTGTAGACCAAGTCGCAAAGCCCATAAAATCTGCACACCACCGACGGGGTACAACATCAGGATGCCTCCTGCTTCCACTCTTTATCTCTCTCTCTCTCTCTCTCTCTCTCTCTCGCTCTCTCTCTCTCTCACTTTCACTTTCATTCTCTTTGACAGTTTTGGTAGCTGGCAGCACCATCCTGTCACTGGGCATATTCAAATTGTCTGATCGCTTGCAGATTGCGTGACATTACCAACACCAACAACAACACAGCCTTCATTTACAACAAAAACAACAGTAGAAATGACAAAACATTGTTCAGGGGCACAGAGTTTTGAAATAATTTTATTTATAATGGTCGCCTGGTGGGATACCAAAGAAGTGTCATAATTAAATCGTCAGTTTTATTTCGAACAGAAAACATGAGGGAGAAAACTTCCCACTTTTTATACATTTTTATTTCTTTACTCGGTTTTAATGGCAAAGTTTTTATTACATATATTCATGTCAAATAAAACTCATTCCACTTATATATGTAACATAAGAGTGTTCGTAGATTGAAATTGATTCTCAGTCCAACTATTTCAACATTCATTGTTTGTCTATTTTGCATGCATTAAACATTCATGCTCTCAAGTGCAGCTAGATTATTTTACCGCATTATCTTGTAGACAAGTTTTTTAAACTACATTTTCCTTGCCTTTTTTTCGCTTTGTCCGCCATTTACTTTTTTCTGTAATGTTCCCGTGCAGACAGACATAAAAGAATTTTTGGTAAAAAGCACTGCGAAAAAATGTCGCCAAAAAAAGAAGCAGCCAAGAACAGAAAAAACAAAAAGTTAGCTAGCACAAAGTTTCAATACACTTCCAGGATCATAGAATTGGGAAGGGATTATAAAAGGTCTGCGTACCCGAATTCCGAATAAGCTTGGTCACTTTGAGAAAACGATCAGCGGAATTTACTCTAAAACTAGTTGAAAACTATAACTGGATGAAGCGAAAAAAACAACCAACTTTCAATCCAAACTTTATTTTATTTTGCTCCCAAGTGACCTCGAGCCTACATATTATAAAGATTGAAATATAAAAGCTTAAATTTATGGTTTAAATAAGTTGACAAAATTAAAATGCTTTACCAAAGGGAATTAAAATATACAGCAACAAAAGTTACAGGAGATACCGGTGGAAAAGCAAACGAACAGTGCCAAAGAGACGAAGGGAGAAAGACAGAAGGGTAGTGGGGTGGGCGGTAGGGGCAAAGTGCGACAGATAAGTAAAAAGGAAGTGCAACGGGCTGAACGCCAATTCTAATGTGATTTTCTCAGCCCAAAAAACAAAAAAAAAGTAACACCCTAACTAAGCCAAACAAAATGGCGTACAATGAACGGAAATGGGCGGAAACGGAAACGGAAAAGGAAAAGACAAGCGATATGCATGCCACATAGAGACACAAAGTCAGGGATAAAAACAAGTGCACGGATATGGAAATTAAATTAGTTAAGAAAATGTAAATGCTACACAAACTGACCTGCTTTGCCGCAATCGGAAGAGTTGTGTGTGAAATATATATTGACCAAATCCTGGGAATAATCCGTTATAGCCTTGCGATGTGGGCCGCATATATCCACAGAGAGCTTAGTGTTATTGTAGTCGATCTGCAAATGGATAATCATTTTTAGGAATTTTGAGATATACATAATGATAGAGACGTTAAAAGATATTTACCTCAATTTTGCCCTGCCTTTGTGAAGGGGGCATTTTTAAAGTTGAACTTCTGACCTAACTCATCATGCACAATGTCACAGGTTTTCTCATCAAAAGTGCATTCGTGTGGCGGGCAAATTACACTGGTATCCCATTGGAATAAATACGCACACTCTTCAATTGACCGCAGCACTGGATTTCCCTAAAATAAACGAAAGGAAGAGAATGGGCAAGAGTGAGATTGGGGACAACGGGCAGAGGCAGAAATAGAGCTAGAAATAAGCAGCCAGGAAACAAACTTAGCAGACAGGCAAGGGTATATCGGCTCTGGTTTAGATATAGTTTCCTTACAGATGAATTATATAATGCTGATTGCATTAAAACCTTAAAGTCTTCCGCTTTGCTCGTATATTCATAAGATTTGGTGACCTCAATTTTTTTTTAAATTTCCTTTTTTTTCCTATTTTTTAATAAAATTAAAAATTTTGGAGTTTAAATCATTGCTCTTTCAATAAAATTGATAATTTAATTTGGAAATAGTTTTCAACATATGTAAGTCTGTCAAGGTATTCCCATTCCTTCAGCTTTCAAACGGAATCCCAACTTCCACTACAATATTGGAAGTGAAATAATAATAATTGTGTTTGTCCATTTATATATTCCATAAGAACTGTGTTCAAAATGTTCATACAAAACCAAAATTTAGCCTTTCCAAGCGATTGTGATAACCCAATTTTAGTCAGAAAAACTTTTTTGTGTCTCATGAGTATGTTGTTACATGATGATGATCAAAATAAGCTAGAATTCTGTCAAATTTGAACCAAATACGACGACTATATTAATTTAATAAAGCTATTTAGATATTTTGGCTTTGACACATTTAGTTAGGCAATTAGTTGGAGTTAATCTGACCCATGGGATGTTAATCAAACAATAATTGAGTTGTAATTTGTATGAATTGGAACTCCTTTCTTGCTCTTCTATGATTAATAAAGTAAATAGAGATTGATTGATAAATTGGTTTATAATATTACGGACCACTGAACCTTGTAATCAACTGAAATTAAGTCAAGTCAATCAAATCAGACCAAATGTTTATTCGACCGATATTTCAAAATTAATGTTATTTAAAAAATAATCGCTGATGTTATATAAATGGAATAAAATCATATACCAAACCTCCATTGCATTCGGCAATACTTACTCGACCAGCGTGCATTTGACAATTGAAATGAATGCGTGTGGATAGCGCCGTGCCATTGTCCTGGGGGGCACGGATCACCCTTCACATAGAGCAGTTCAGCCGTAGTCCGATTTCCAACCGAGAGTGAAATTAAGGGAAAGCCCAAGCTCTGTGGAAGAAAGAGTAAGAATTGTGTTAATAACACATCATGTACAAATGTTGTTTTTTTTTAATCTTCTACTTGATGTCTGAGATTGCGGCAAATAACTTGAAATCCCTGTCTGAGCCACCACAACGACAATGGCAACGAGCCGCACACGTTTGTGGCGTGTCCAGGACAAACAGACATATCGATGAGACGATAACTGCCACTGCGACTGCCACTACTCCTGGTGCAAGGGGTTCGAATCGACCGAGCGACAGAGGGAGATTGAGATAGACACAAACGACCATTTAATGGCGGGTACAATTGGCTGGCCAGGCGACAAACAGATGGACACTATGCTCTTTCAATGACATTCTCATCGACCATTTTGTCGCCTGTGCGGTCAGCAAAGGCCCTGACCTCTGGCGTGTAGGGCGGACCGCCTGTAAATCTGCCCAGCAGCAGCTTCAATCCTGCCAGAACATCGATACGAGCTTAATGTGCAAAAAAGCAGACGCAATCGTGCATTGGCGTTCGACTGCCATAAGATTTATGTACGTCCGGGTCAAACGTTGCACATGTTGTCGTCGTCCTCCCATCTTAAACGTATTAGTAACTACTGCAAGCCGAAATTCATTTCGTATGCAGCTCAGGCAATGCTTTAGCAGTTTCCTCTATTATTTATGGCTAACTGTTTCACTTTGCTCTTGCGAAAAAAAACAAAAAAATAAAGGAAAACTACAAAAAAAAATCCATTGGAAATTTGAAATCTCAACTAATGCGACATCGACAAACACAACAACAAGGAGAACAGCAGACAGCAGCCAGGAGCCAGGCGTCGATCTGACCTTCAGCTGTAGGCGAAGCTCATTAGCATTGGATAGAGAAGACTATCTTCCTCCTCGTGATGAGTGCCGGCAGGAGGGACTAATGGGGGGAGGGGCTCCAGCTTACCGGCTTAGAACAAGGCAAGGCAAGTTTTTAGTAACTTGCTGAGCAAAATTTATTGAAAAACTTTCTTATCGCATTTGAACAAACAAGCAACTTCTTAATATGTATTTGTGTGTGTGTAAGTGAGTGTGTGTGTGCTCATTTTCCTTCTTTTTTTAAGTTTTGTGAACTTTTCTCTTAAGGCGAAAAAATACAACAGAAAGTAACTTAATTGTTTGCAGATACAAATAAATAAGTTGTAAAGCAAAACAAAATAAAACTGAAAGAAAGAGAAATGGCAAGAAAAACAACGAGAAATCTCGACTCAGTCCCTGGTAATGGAAAACTTTAAACGAATGCTAAAGATTGAATACAAAGTGAAAATGTGTTTTTTTTTATCTAAGATTAGTTCGAATTCATCTATCAATTCAATTGTAGTCTGTTTATCCTCTATAGCAGATAATCATATTGACAAGCTTTAAAAGGGATTTCGAATTTTATTATAAAGGAATTCTTAAAATTTAACAATTATTTTACAGTTTCAACAATAATAAATGAATCTAAAGAAAATAACTTTAGAATTAGCCAACATATCTAAATGTGGAGGCCAAGGAAGACAAGCCATTTAAATAAACTGAAGTACTAAGAAGTCACAATGTCTTTAGTAAGATTTGCCGTAAGCTAATGAAATATTAATGGAATAGGGCCAACGCCATTAAAGGAAAACACGCCCATAATATTTTTTCAGGACATTATGCTTAATAGTCTGCGCAGTGGGACAGGTTGCATTCTTTTTAAACGGCACAGGCAACTTTCGATGGACGTTTCGATGGACGTGTTTATTGTTAAGTTTCATACTAATATAGCATCAGTAAACGCAATAGAATAAATACTCTAATGATGGTTAAGAATAAAAAGTCTTTGAACATCGAAAATCGAAAACCACCTGGTAAAGCTTAGACTACCGATTATTTTTAAAAGGCGTTTGATAACTAAATTAGTTTGGAATAAGTTAAAAAATTTCAAAGAAGCTAACTTCGGCAATGCCGAAGTTTATATACCCTTGCAGTCTTTCAAAAATTTTTTTACATTTTGAATTTTCTTTCCCTGCAACTGAATTCATCAATTCACAAACAAAACATTCAAATTATTTCTCTTTTTATAATAAATTTTCTTTCTTCTTGCATCATTCCCAACACGCATACACATACAGTTCTTGTAGCCTGCGTCTGTGTGTGTGTATGCATGTGCTCTGTTTAAGCAGGCAGCTAGGTCAACATTTGAACCGATTTGTGTTGACTGTAACTTCTGTTCTATTTATCCGATCAGATTTTGGGATCTGTTTTATGTCAAATACTATCATATTGGTAAATTTCATGGGGATACTCCAATTTTTGCAAAAATGTTTGTTCTAGAACTATATGATATAGTGGCCCGATCCTTTATCTAGCCCCGGTAATAAAAAACCCCAAAAAAAATTTCATCCCAATAGCTCTTAAGATGGCTGAGTACAACGCGTACGCACAGACAGACGGACAGACGGACACACGGACAGACGGACATGGCTATATCGACTCAGCTTCTCATGCTGATCAAGAATATATATACTTTATGGGGTCGGAAACGTCTCCTTCTGTGCGTTACAAACATCTGACCAATTTTATAATACCCTCTGCAAGGGTATAATAATTATATGATAATAAATAGGAAGTCCTTAAGACTTTTAATGCTCGAATTACTTCAATACTTGCTTCCGTCGCATTGAAAATACCCTTGAGAAAGTGTTTAAGAATAAACATCGTGTTCATCTGAGATGGCTTCACCAAATCAGATTGACCAAAGAAATATCCACACTCTGTGGAAAACACTTAAGACTATAACAGCGGCGCGGTATCAAGTAACTGAGCTGAGCATGAAATATAAACAATTTTCAACCCCGCAAACGTGGTGCATTAGAATAAGTATTTTTAGAACAATTGTCGCTTCTTAGAGTTTAAGAGTTTTTAAATAAAATCAGTTCACAT
Organism: Drosophila equinoxialis; assembly: GCA_018150345.1. NCBI lineage: Eukaryota > Metazoa > Arthropoda > Insecta > Diptera > Drosophilidae > Drosophila > Drosophila equinoxialis. Next base: position 152,659 of record JAECWI010000531.1, on the reverse strand, counting down.
TTTGAATTCATCGAATGAAGACTGGGGTATTTTCTTTCTCTTCGAAATTCCCTATTCAGAAAGGATATTTACATTGCAAACAATCAATGTTAAATGATTACACGGGAACTTGATTGTAATTCAATTATTTTTGTGCTATGTACTTGAGGGAAAGTGAGGATAGAAGGCTAAAACTTTACTTCAAAAGCAACAAATATTTGAGCATAATCGGCATTTGACTTCAGAGATACGCCCAAGGGCAGCAGGAGCGGTAGGGGAAACCATCAACTGGCGACTCAACAAAGACGCCCAAGAATTTCGGAAGAAGGATAACAAAAAGCACAACTGCGGGGGATGGGGAGCCCACTCTTTAAGTGAGTCAAAAGACCAGAATACTGGGCATAACAATGGCCGATAAAAAAATGTGTGGACAGTGTCATGTAACTGGCCATTGGTGCTGCATGGCATTTGCCTGTTTACACAACTATTCAATCAATGCCATTATTAATAATTGAGGCATACATACAATCAATAAAGTCTGCTGCTGCCTCCCCTCTTCGGGTCACCTCTCCCTGAAAACTATTTGGCCTGTCGGAACCAACCATTAACTAGTTGTGCCGAAGGCAACCGGGCGGCGAAGGATTATGATGCCAGTCACATGCCCCATTGCCAAATTTGCAGTTCAGTCCAAGTCAAATGCCCAACTCAAGCTGACAATGGAGGGAGACACTGCATTCCAATGAATGCAGTCAACGATTGCAATGCCAATCGAAGAAAAAGACGAAAAGCGAAAAAAAAAATTGTAAGCCAAATCGTGTCGGGGCAAATGCAGATCCCTGACAGTCAGGCATGTTAAGAGGAAAGCCATCCGGGACTGCTAGTGGGTCTGAATGGGAGTATAGGGACAGGTCAAATCATTTACAAAGAATGATTTCCATTTAAAAAGTATTTGGTGTTTTTGGTATTTATTGTTCCCTATAATTATATCGAATAAGAATAGGTTAGAGAATTGACTTTTTCTGTTCCTTGATAAATAAAGTCATACCTTGAATCATGTAATAGTCTTGGGAAAATAATCTTGTCTCTTGTTTTCCAACTCAATCAACTCTCAAGTTTAAAAGTATACTTCTTACTTATTAAAGAAGTATTTCAGGCGAAGCATAGAAATCCCTTCCAGAACTTTTGATAGACGTTGATGTTTAAGATGACCAACATCACAACTTGCGATGGCTGTTTGTTGCATTTCTCAAGTATATCTAACCAAGTTTTTCTATTAAGTTTCTGATTTAACAATTAAATGATCATATTTTTCGGTATTTTTGTTTTAATTTACGTATGTATGTATATCGATTAAAGAAACTCAATTGAAATAACAGTTTCTCTTTTCTGTCGTTCATTACTTATTGGTTCGCACTGTACTTGGCTATAAGAAGGATATGCAATGGCAGCACATTAAAATATGTGCCAACATACCGAGAAGTGAGCAGGAGCAGGGAACTGCCAATGGAGTCGACAACTGTCAATGAGTGGGTGTGTCCTGGCTTGGATTTGAGCTGGAGCTTGGGTATTGGGCTTTGGGCGTGTGAGTTCGGTTTTGCGTTTGGGTTATTCAAGTGCGCGTCAGCAGCTAGCAGCACATTTCCGTTTCCGCACACGAAATGCGCTGAAAACGGAACATTTTCAAAATGCAAAACGTGGCACAAAATGTCAACAGAGGGGGGATAGGAGATATAGATCGAGGGCTTGCGCGACGAGGGGTGAAGGGATGAAGAGCAATATAAATTTTATAAAAAAGAAATATGTATGTATTACCATGACTGCGTTATTTCTGGGCCAGCGGCATGCAAACAAAGCCGATGGCAGTTTGAACCAAGGCCTCCTTTCCAGACCCATGAGCACCGCACCACATCGACTCCAATACCCTCCCCTGGCAGGAGGCGGAAATGCTTTGCAGAGCACGTCGCCGGTGGCAACTTTAACATTCTCACCGCCAACCATTTCATATCCTCTCACACATGGAAGCTGCTGGTCGCTAAAAGCTGTTTTTACAGATATTTTCTTATTTTGTTTATTTTTTACATCGCCTCCCGCCCACCGCATTTTGCCATTTCCTTCCGTTCCGTTTCGTTACGTTGCGCGAGGCGTTACGTAAGTGCTGACCTTACGTTATGCTCGAATATTTCAGTCCCATATTGGAGGCCTTGCCTCCCACCCCTCGCGCGAAAACTTCCCCATTTCAGTCCCCCTCAATTGCTCTCTTCCTCACTTCCGCAGTGCCATTTCTATGGCGTACGTGCCTTTTTTTTTAGCAACTTGAACAATGTTTTTGCTCCCGGGAAATTTGTGCAGCTTGCGATAAAAGTTAGCGGGGAAAATCGGAATGGCTGACGGTGTACCACTCATTGGAGAGGGGGATCCTTGAGAGGCGACTGAGCCTGGCATATGGAAAAAGAGCTAAAAATATTACCACCATAGAACATGCACTTTGTGTTTGCAACGTGTGCAGTACGCTTATCTGGGGACTGTTCCAATTCCTCCTGAATTCGATTCAGTCCTTTTGGCGGAATTCCGAACCTAGATTAACGCTGGAAGGAGTATTACTTTATATTTTTATCTTGAATTCCCTAAAATGCGTGAGGTTTTTCGTAATCATTTCCAATAACATTTTCTGACGTACATTTTAATTTTCAAAGATCCATCACAAGGGTATAACTGCCAACAGGAGATCTACAAAAAAAATTCAAGAATTAAGGGTCCAAAGAGAGGATTTATAATAGTCTCAATATACATAGAATCAGAGAATATAGTTATTTTACATTGTTGAACTCTGGTTCCATTTGAATGACTTTAAGATACCCTTTGTAAGATGAGAATAAGTTGAAAAATTCAATCAAATTTGCAAATAACCCTTTGTGGCTTCTAAACTGTAGGAAATATAAATTTATAAGATTACCTCCACTTTATGGTTTTGTTTTCTTCTAAATACTGCAATTACATAGATATATTTAGGACTCACTTGATTTTTTAAAGTTAAACTACCTTTTTGAGACAATTTGGAGCGTAATCTCTATAGGTTTTCTTGTTTGCTTTGTTGTTGTATATATTTTGGTAAACTCAATTGCTTTACAGCTCAGACAGTGTCCAATTATCGCATTCATTTGCCAACAAACATGCTGGCCGACCATTTTGTGGCATGCAGGGAAATCTCATTTCAAGCAAATTTCATTGCATACTTTGGCGGGATTAACTATTTAAGCAGAGGGCTAACAGTCAGACAGATAGACACACAGAGAGGGAGGCAAGATTCAGGGGGTTTGAGGGAACCTCAACTTTTTAGCTGCCAACCGACCAACCAGTCTGCCTGCTCTTGCCAGTAGTCTACACAACTGTCAACGGCAGACCCAGGCGCAATACGAATTCGAGTTCGAGTGCAGAGTCGTGGTCAAGTCCTCTTAATGAAGCAAGCAAATCCACTAGCCACTGGTCACTAGAGATTTGGTTGGGAAGGGCGATAGGAGAGGATAGTAGATGTATGTATATGTGGAATGGGACTTGGAGTGGAGCTTAGCAATTAGATTGCTGCATATTTAATGCATGAATGGCGCCACAATTTTGGGCATTTGACCAAATGGCCCAAAAACGGGCATATTGAAACGTTTACGATGGACGTCGCCGATGACTTGAACGACGAGGATGAGAATGGAAAGGAAAAGGAGCAGAGGGTCCAGAAAATTACGTTCCCACACAAACACACACACACAGAGACAAAGGCACATACTACCATAGATGCAAAGAGCTCTAAGCCCATAAGCGGCTTTCTTTTAGGTGAACTAAGAACTACTCCCTCATTTCTCGTCCCACTAGGTTTTGGGAATGGTTGTAGGGACAAACTGGTACTTACATGCTCCTCCTCAGGGGCACCTGACGACGTCACTTTGGCCATACAAGCACCTGATCCGCCGGCACAGCCTAATTGGTATTTTGGCACTAATGGACGGCATACATTCAAAAAGAACTGCAAAAGAAGGGAAAAGTTACAGAATGTGAGATGAGGAAAACAAAAGCCAGAAAATTACAGTGGACAGTGGAATAGCTCACCTTGGTTGATTTCGGCACTAGACTGGCCATACTGGGCGGCAGATCTATTGTCGCCTCATAGTTCTCATTGGCGCTAATCAATGGCGTCAAGTCGACCAACTCGGTACCGCTGCTACCCATACCATCCGTATCCGATGTACGATCCACATAGACACTCGCCATGCATTTAATCTGCTCACGGCACGCATGCGGCGTCTGATATTGAATTAACAGCTGACAATTGGAGTCCTCAATTATTTTCAAGGCATTGTTGCTGCCCCCACCGCCAGCACCACTAGCGCCATTGTCCTTTGTCGCATTGTTCGCACAGACAAATTCGATTTTCGTTGACCATCGCGTAGTGCCACGACAATTGGCGCCATCCTCGTAGAGCAAATAGACCGAGCCGCTCTGATTGAAACGCAAATGCGAATTGAAGTTACCCAAGCTGATGGTCTCAGCATTCTGTTCATAGCAGGCGCCTGAAAGTGGTCAAAGAAGTGCAAGAGCAATTGAGTGTATGCGGGACTAAGAATGGACAAAGCTAAAGCAACGCCAAAAAAAAGGACCAGCGACTACACACACACTCACACAGTGATGGACCATTTGGGATTTTTTTTTGCCAGAAGGTCCACAAGAAAAAAACGCGTGGAAGCATGATTGCATCCTGTTATACTCAATGGAGCGACAGCCTGCCTGATGGAAGACATCACATCAGGATGTCAAAGACAAAACTAATTGTTCTCGCTGTTTGTCCATTCTCCCCTTATCCTGCATATGCTTTAAGGGTTTCGTGAAAGGGTTTTCCCCAAACAGCCGTGGCTTTTAATCAGATTCATTTGGTTCCCAAAAAAAATGGATGATATTTTTAAATAAAATGTAGAGCTTAGCTTGATGCAAAACTTAAAGCCATTTAATGTAATACCTATTACTTATTATAAATTAAAGTTTATAAGAACAATAAAGCATGAACAAAAATCTCAATGTTTTTTTTGTTAGTGAATTCAGAATTGATTAATATTTTATCCGATGAACTCATGAATCAATTTATGCTCATGTTACCTTTACATCAGATGGCGTACACAATCCTGCAAATTCTCCCTCTTTACTCGTCCTCCAACTAGTTTGAGCCATGTCACTCACATTTGCCAGATTTTGATTGAGTGCCCAAGAGCAACAACAGCAGCAACATTTGCGATTGTGATTGTGATTTGACTAGAGTATGGTAATTTCAATCTTCATCTATTTCTACATTCGACATTTTTATACTTTATTGCAGACTTTAGGGCAAGTCCGAACAAACCAAGATACCAAATACCAGAGCAAACCAGACCAGACCAGACCAGGAAAATGCAGAATTGAGAAGAAAATAAGAAAAGCAAAAAAATCAAAGAGAAAAGGACAATTGAATTGGCTTTTCAAATCGAAAAGAAATCGACTGTCAACTAAATTGATAAATGACGATGTTGGTGCTGCGTGACAACACATACATACACAAGGATATAAAACATACGGGTGTGTGTGTGTCACTCTGCCATATGTAAGTCTGAGCCTGAGAGCATCCTGCGGAAGCATGCAATTGCATTTTGGTTAACCACAAGTGAAACAGAAGCCCTTACAACTCCCTCAGCGCATACCATTTTATATACCTTGGACGAGAATCATTTCCTGGCCGAGATTATCCCCAAAACACACAAAGATACAGTTAACAAATTCAATTTCAATGCAATCTCAGGCCAAACACTCAGGCCTATGTAATGTACATAAGTGTCCCGTAACCACGTTCGCCTTGTGGAGAGAGAACTAAGAGCTCCAAAAAACCATACATTGTTCCCACAAAACAACAAAAGGTTAAGTATAACAGACTTGAAGAAATGTTGACTTTGTGCCATTGATAAGGCATCAACGAAATGATGGAATAACAACCAACAACAGCAATAACAACAACAACAACAACAATTCCTATATGAGAAAAAGAGAAAAATCCTCAAGCAAATTGAATTTCAATAAGAAAACAGCCAAAAAAGGGTCCACACAGAATCCTAAGAAAACATTGGCCAGGCCAACGACAACAAAAAATGTATAACCAAACACAACAAAAAAAAAAAAGAAAAACCCAGAGAAAAACAAATATAAACGATTTAGTAGCTGCCACTTCACAGGCACATTCTGGCCAAACAGCTGCCGGCAAGTGTTTGACCAAATTGAATCTGCCCCGGCAGCACCGCCAAGCGCCAACAACCAAAGTGGGGAACCAAAAACAAAAGAAAAAGGAGTAAAATACCAAATATACATATATAAAAATAGAAATGAAAATTAGAAACATTTCAAGACAACAAACAAAAAGGAACCCCAAATCGATAAAGACAGTTTGCACGGATGTTCCGCTAGATACATCTATTCATTTTAGTTTTCACGTCCTTAAAGAAATACCGACAAATACCGACCGGATGATTTTCGTTTGTATTTTGATTATTTTCATTTTCTAATAAAAATAAGTATTTTCATTTCCATTCAAATTTTGTGGCCAAAAACAAATTGTGGCCAATTGCAAAAATTTTTCCAGAGAAATTTAAATTGTGTCATTTTACGAATCTAAATTGGAATCGTTCAGTGAAATCCCCCCAAAGCATTTGGAAGATATCTCGAATTCATCCAGATCGGACCATTATATAATATAGCTCTCATACAAACTTCAAAGTCACGAACTGTGACTTTTCTTATTAACTTCGTTGTTATACCCTTACAAAAAGATGTATTAATTTTGGTCAGAAGTGTGCAACGCATAGAAGGAAGCATCTCCAACCATATAAAGGCATATAAATATATTCTTGATCAGCACGACAAGACGAGTTCAAATGTCCGACCGTCCGCCCATCTGGATCAACGTGAACTCCTCCTAGACCATTAGTGTTACAAAGCTGAAAAAATTTTTCAAGATACGATACTTTTAAAGCGGTTGATGTCACGAAACATATGTGACTTTAATATAACTTTAATGACTGTCGAATTTATAAAATCCGGGACTATATCATATAACTTCGTTATTTTCTATGCTAAGATTGTAGGCCGTTCTTTCTTTAGACTTTTTGGAGAAAACGTTTTTACACTTTGATGGCTATGGGTAAGAAAAGAGTTACCAAAACAGTTGCAGTCGACGCGGTCGAAGTTAACCCCGGCCCTCTGGTTTTTTGTTAAGTTAAGACAATAAACTTTATTTTTATGAGTTTCATATACCTCCAAATGACTGTGCCGAAATTCGATCAAGATCGGATGATAATATCATATAGGTTTTATAGAACCATCGATCGAAAATATTGACTTGTTTTAATAACTTCGTTGCTTTTTATGCGATTAAAACTTAAAGTCTTAAAACTTTTAATTTATCAGTTTAAAATATATATATATATACAATGAAATAGCATGTTACATGCGCCGCATTACAGCAGCATCAGATTGTAGGCCGCTCGTTCGCGAAAGAAGGCAATGAAAGATTAACAAAAACAAAAACTTGCAAGGGTACACAAGTTTCGGCCTGGTCGAAGTTAGACGCGGTTCTTTGGTTAGATGAAGAATTTCTAGTTACTGACTAACAACAAACTCTTATAAAAAGTCATTGCGGTTTAAGGTGAGTTTAGTATTTTTGGTATTCTCAGTTCTTTCCCTACATGTTCTGCTTGCCTAGATGGAACTTACATGGAATGGTTAACATTTCTTTTCCTGCTACCGCTCGATTATTGGTTCATCTCATGCCCCATTTGCTTGGCCAATGTCAGGTAATTGGCTTTGGAGCCATCTCCCCAAAACTGATGAGCTGCCAAATGTATGCAAATTTGCTAAGCAGGCCGAACCCAAAGGCAAATGTATAATATTGATATTGACACAAGGACATGATAGGACTAGAAGTAGACAAGGAATTACGCATGTGTGTGTGTGTGTTGTGGAGGACAATCCCACATACGCGTAGAATTTGTAAAAAAAATACAACCTAAAGTATGCATGGGTGTTGGATTTATACGACCTGGCCTGGTCATAAATAAATACAAATGCAAAATGAAAATAACACAAAATGACAGTGCAGCAGAGTGTGGCATGGCCATGTCCCATGTTGCATAAGCAATTAACAGCTGCAAGGGGCGGACCCGTCCATAATTCACTCGCAGGCCATATGGTCCGCCAAAATTCCTTCAAATATTGAATTCAACTATGTAAATTGCACAAACAACTCAACACCCAGGCCCAAGCACAGGCACAGACTCATCAGCAGCAGGAGGAGACTTTAATGCTGGCCCATCAAGAGGCGACGGCAATATGGCGACTGCCCATGTCAGCTGGGGCGCCACGCCAAATACCAGAACCAACCCCAGCCCCAGTTGCATTAGAAATGCCACTGGGCCAGTGTATGTGTGTGTGTGTGTCTATTTACAAAAGCTTTTCCCTGTGAGTTTCTACTATTTGCCTAACAAATGAAAATTTCATGTAGAACTCGTTTCTCCTCTTCGCTCCAGAGGCCTGGGAATTGGTTGCCAAAAGGGAGTCCGCTTATTTATTTGTTTAGGCCCAGCAGTGGGCCACGTAAATAGATGCAGTCTGCAGTGCATACGGAACCTGGCCCACTCGTATCTATTCGCGAGATGACCCCAAAAAGGACACGGCAAACGGATATGCGTTTGCAGTCAACTATGAATGCAGAACAACAAATACACATCCACTGAGTGTGTGTGTGTGTGCGCCTGTGTGTGTATAGCATGGATACTAAACACGTTTGCCATGCCAACAGAAATAGAAAAAAATGCCAGGAAACAAGTGCTTTTTTGGAGGTCCTTTTTGTCTGTACATTGAATAAATACATAAAATAAATATGCGTTGGTCTCAAACAAATGATAGGTTTCATAAATATGTATATACATATATATATATATATATATGCAACTTTATCAGTTAGATATGGCAGATAGTAAAACTATCCTAAAATGAATACCTTTTCGTGGTTTAGTTTAAAAATCCGTTTTCCACTATGAATAGAATAAAGCCCAAACGAAAAAAATGTTCTACCATTTGACAGCAAATGCCAACGGAATTCATTATCCCTCGGGTAACCTACGCGGGAAGTCTACAAATATATCCTATGTGGACTAGGACTAGGTACTAGACCCTGGGTAGATAATTTAATTCTTACAATTGATAACATTTGCCTTTCTCTAAAACTCTCTAGTCCTCAGATAAATGTTTCCTTCCTCTGATTCCAATCTTCCTTTCGAACTAAAAGTCCGACTGAATACAGGAAGATATTTCAATGTAACTAAATGGCAAAATTTATTTGCCACCTTCCTGACAAATATTTGTAAAAGTTTTCAAGAAAAAAAATATCAAAGTTGATGATCAAAGCACTGTTTACCACTGATTGTTATATGATAAATTCGCCTGATCTTGATCAAATTCGGTACAGACGGACGCATGGAACGACGACCTTTTTGCAAGGGTATAAAAACTTAGCCTATATTTGGCGATTTCAAAGATAATTGTTATCTAAATCCCAACAAATCGTTTCATCACGCCAAATACAATTGTTTTATCTCATCTTATCTGATTTAAGTGATTCTAAAAACAGGATGATAAACCGTCTTTTCCAATCTATCCAATTTATAACTCATTTTCCTTGCTAAGGTCTGAGAAAAGTGCAAAAATGTAAACAACTTTTCAGATGTTCAAATAACCCTCAACAAATTATAGAATCAGCTTTCGGAGAATTGAGAATCCGAAAATTTTAAGAGGATTGATTGTCAACATAAATAGTAAATAAACAATTGTAATGATAGTGTTTAATCTTGTTAGTCAACACGAAATTCGTTAACATTCCGTTCTAGTGAAAAATATTAAAGTTTTTGTCCATTGAAAAAAATAATAATAGTAGGAAAATGTAACCCACCTAAGTGTACAGTGAATTGTTGTTTTTGCCTTAGCTTTGGCAAATGTGAAATCTAATATTTTGCAGGAGATTCTGACGACTACCATTTTGGTTTTGCACACGCACACGCGAGGAATTATGTAAATATATTACGACGAGCACATCACAAATCCAAATCATCATCCCCTGACTTTGGCAACTACAAAACAAACACGCATGAACGCTTTAATGCTAAACGGATGATATGGTCAACTGAAGACCCAAAAGAGAAAAAATATATATATGTATGCCATTCCGTTTTTTCCTCTACTGGTCACCAAGACGATTATGGCTTTAAGTGCTGCTCAAGCGGAAGCTCAATAAAAAATCATTAAAATGAAACAAGAAAAAAGAAAAACCGGGTAAGGCAAAAAGGTTTTTATGCCTTTTGTCTGCTTAAACATATGAGTTTAGGTTGATGTATGCTGCCACTCCAGTTCAGCTCTAAAACGTTAATATTTCAGTTTAAAGTTTCAGCCGACTCACCGCCATTTTCCAGGCATGGTTTCCCAGCACTAGCGCATACGGCCACCGTGTACGATTTGCCATCCTTGCTCAATTTGTGGGGTTGTTCCTTGCTGAGTGGGCTGAGATCCAGACTGTGTATTTTAGATTTGTAATGAGAAAGAACAAAGATAAAAGTGTTAAAGTTAAATTTTAAACTTTAAAAGCAAATTTTAATTATCTAAACTATACTAAATATCTCCTCACACTAACGAATAATACAAAATAATACAAAAATTCACTTTAAAAACATTAAAGCCCAGCTGGAAATCGTTCAAAAACTTATTTGTTAAATCGATAAATCCGTTAGTCAGTTTTCTACGAACTGGTGAAAATCTCTTTGGCCTTTAGCCTGTCGATGAGAATGTCCCTGCCCTTTTCTTAGCTTTACTTACAACCGATTTGAGTTCGAATATTGACCGTAAATATTGTATGTTGGATTACATTTAGTACAATTTGAAAAACGACTGAACTATATTTAATTTTGAAAAGGTCCAATATAGACATATGTATCTAAAAGCGATATAACTCACATTTCGTTCCTATAGGTGACAGCTGTGCAGGGTTTTAGATCGTTGCATGCCAGAGGAGTGACATAATTAAAAAGATAGGTGCAACTATCTAATCCGAATCCTGAAAAAGTGGGATGAGCATTCTGCAAGAACAAAATTGAAGGTAAATCATTCGTGAGGAAAAGTTTAAACGGATTCTCCTACCTTTACTGTCTGATCGCAGCTGAAATAAACAATGCTCGTGTAGTTTAAACTATTATTGGCGGCACACGGTGTGCTTGAAGTGTGGCGCAATAGAAGTCGACCGTTTTCCACCACAGGCTTCGATTGGACAGTGCCAAAGTTGACGAATCTGCAAATTTGTTACAATTAGGGTGTATTTGATTTTCGACTTGTTTGCACTACCATACCGTTCTGACAAATTGGTGGCATTTGGGGAATATAGGCATATGCTGCTTCCTGGAGGGCACATCATATTCTCACCATAGAGCACTGGCTGGCATACATTAATCACAAAGAAGCGTCCCTGCCGATCGCTGGTGAGATGATTCATATCGCTCAATGGCATCAAGTCGAAAGTTCCTTTCCCGTTCGGATCACGGACACTGCAACTGTTTGATCGAACAGCATCCGGCACGGGTAGACATGCCAATGGCGTCTCGAAATTGATGTAGAAGGAACATGCATCATTTGCCTAGCATGAATTTTGATTTCAGAAAACTAAATGGGAAAAATCAAAGCATAAATTCTCACTTACATAGGGTATAATCTGGAAAGGATTGACATCCAAAGTGTAATCGCAACTGAGCTGGACATGGATCTGATAATTGGGATTGTCGGCGGTGCCATTCTCACACTTTGAGCCATTTAAATAATTCAAGTACATTTTGCCCTTGCGATAGTTCAGTTCATGCTGGCGACCTGAAACAGACAATTTGTATTGGTTTGTTTTAAAGGTTGTTAAGTATTGCTTGGAATGGTTAGATTTACCTAGCACATACTCCTTGCCATTCCTTTTGAGGCAAGCAGCCACATTGCTTTCGCCGTTGCAAGGTCGCGTGACATTGCCGCATATGTTGAACTCGAAGGTGTCGCCTTTGTTGGTTAAACTTTCCACTACATGGGCAAAATCGGATCGAAGTCCACTGTAATCGAAAGTGCTTCCATAGACGGGCTCTTTAATCTTGCACTCGTTGGTTGAAAATATCTAAAATAAATACCAAAAAAATTTAAAATTAGAAACCATCGAGTCTAACATCTACTTAACAGACTTGAGAAATGTTATCAGTTTTGGTAATTGCGACTGATTGATTGCAAATAAGAGCGTAAAAAAAAAAAAAAAAGACTGGAACGCATACAACCTTTTACAGCACGGGCCATAAAGACATATACATACATATATACATATGTACATACATACATACATAGGTACAAATCTATGATCTAAATTTATCTATAAAACGAATACACATTTAAATGCAGAATATTATACTTAAGTCAAAGTTGTTGATTGTTCATTTTTTTTATATTATAAGCTGATTAAATTTAAATTTCAATTATGCACACTCATATGTATGTATATGTATAAACTTTTTTTAAAGATCTTAGTGTTTCTCATTAAAAAATGTTTCTTCGACGTTTATTATTTTTTCTAAAAAGTTGCAGGTACTTCTCATTATGCATCTATTTTTTATTTTTGATAAGTTGGAGACATTTAATTTTTAGACAAATCAGCAAATTTGGAATGAGATATGATTTCCCCACATACATGAGTCGGCTAACATGGCAACAAGTGCTCAAACGAAACATAACGAAAACAAACAAATTTCCTGTTCTCACCATTACTGCTGCAAAACAACAAAACACACATACACAGTTACTTACACCTTTACCAAACTTACCAGCTGATCATCTGCGTCAGCCGCAAAACTGGCGCCGCAACATAGGCCAAGAAAAACAAGAAGAAGATGTGCAAGCAAAGTGGGAACACAATTGCTGATTTTCTGTCGCATTATTGGTTTTTCTTTTGCTGTTTTTGTTGTGTTTGGGTTAAACTTTTACACGTCTAATGTGCATCTAATAGAAAAAAGCTGCCACTGGCACTGACTGAATTTGTTAACTGAAACACAAAGAATCTTATAAGCTGTTGGCTATAATCAACAATTTTTCGCACACGAAGCAAATTCGAAGAGGCCAAACGAATCGGCCCGCTTATCTGTTGTTCTTGTTAACTGTTTATTTTCGAGAGAAGACGAGACGACTGGTGTTGTTGTTGTTTATATTATTGTTAGCGGTAAGAATATTGTTTTTGTTGGTGCTCTCCCGCTGCCTGTTGGTTGCCTTCGATTTTTCAATGGGGGAGTGAACTAGTCTTATCAAAGATAATAACAGAGAAATGCTGATATTCGACCAAGTTTGAGTCGCAGTAACACGAAATGACTCATTTAGCCAGTTGATGTAAACAATCGTCCCTATTATTAATTTCACAGCGATTTAACGTATTTTCTTTTTGTCGTTAACTCCAACTGAGCGCCACTGCTGAGTATGTATGTATGTCCGTGTGTTTTTGTGAGAGAGAGAACTGCAAAAGCGCCGGCGAAACGGGCGACAACTCTGGTCGAGAGTTTTCCACGTAACCGTGTTGTTTATGCTCACTATTTCTTTAATAACACATAATAAAAACTATACAAACCATTCATATTAACTATTACACTTATAAACTACATTTATTTTCCCAATCTAATAATGTATGCAATTTTAATTCAAGTAAATATTTGTTTTTGCACTAAAACATGGTCCACCTCTAGCTAATAAACTAAAGTGGCAACTCTATGTTGCAAACAGCTGATAGCAAAGCATTACAATTTTTATGCCGGTTGCATATTTTGTTAACAAACTCGCATTCTTACATTTAAATTCATAAATGGCTGCCAACATCGCTGCAGCTGCCGCAGCAGCTCAAGAAGTTGATCCTGTGCTGAAAAAGGCCGTCAAGTTATTGCATTCCAGCAATTCGACATCTGCTGCCGAGCTGCGACTCTTGTTGGACGAAGCACTTAAGGTACGCTTTGGTCCTGACAAAGTGATAACAAACAACATGACCCAGCGCATGATGGACGATGAAGCCAACTTTCCAGGCCGTGTTGCAACACCGCCGCAGCCTATCAGTACTGATGAGATCATCAACCTGACCAATTCCCCTGACAAGGATTCGGTGGATACCATCGGTGACTCGGACGACGGCCTAAGTGCTGGCATTGTTAACACAGGCGACACTGGGGATTTTGGGGATCTCAACTGCTGCGTCTGCGGCGAAATGGTATTTACAGCCACCAATCGTCTCATCGAATGTTCCAAATGCGGAGCCATGTATCACCAGGAATGCCATAAACCACCCATCACCAAAGAGGAAGCGGCGGATGACCAAGAGCAGACCTGGCAATGCGATACGTGTCAAAATAAGCCCACAACCAGTCGTGCAGCAACCTCCTTCTCAGTAGTTTCTGCCTCCTCCACCGTGTTCATTGCAGACGATCCTGTTCCACTGACCAGCAAACGGAGCAAGTCATCTGTGGCTGGTGGATCGTCTCATTCATCAACATCCTCCAACTCTTCGTCACCATTTTACAGACCTGAGCCAAGCAGTTCCACCAATGCTAGCAGTAGTAGTAGCAGCAAGCACTGCCACAAATCCTCCTCATCATCGTCCTCCAAGTCCCACAAAGAAGAGCGCTCTAGCAAATCAACATTGGGCCCATCATTAAGTGCCCTTGGCACGCTGGAGAAACCCTCTGCCAGCGGAAGTGCCACTTCGTCGTCTAGACGGGGAAGCTCAAAGTCCAGCTCTAGCAAGAGTAGTTCCTCCAAGCATCATGAAAGCAGTAGCACCAGCAGTAGCAGTAGACGCCGATCAAAGCAATGACGAGCCCATGACTATTAATTTGTAGTAGAAAGGGACAAGAACTCTCACTACATTTAATAGTCATTTGAAAATCAATCAGGACAGGAATATTTCAGTGAAATGATCCATTTCACTTGTTCTATTAATCTTTATATATGGGTTAATTTATTGGATTTTTTTATTGATAACCATGTATTTAATAATCTTTTAAATTCCCTAAAGCCTCAAGCCTTCTAAAATACATACATATCTGACTAGACCCACAAGAAAAGAGGATAACGAATGGACATTACGTAGATTAAGATTAAGAAAATAGCAACTGGAAAATTTTTATTGTAAAAAAAATTAACACTAAATTTGTGTAGATAAATGAATATGAAAACAAAACGAGTCCCAGCTCCATTCAGCGTCGGTACTTGCGCACAGTTACGGCTGGAGTCCGTGGACTGCTGTGCGACTTGGCCGCGGCAGGAGGCGATGCAGCGCCAGTTTCATTTATCAACTTCCGGAGGTTAATACGTTTCACAGGTGAATCTTTGGCGCTGGCAGAGGTTGCAGAGTTGGTATTAACTGCTTTACTAGATGAAGAAGATGGTGAGTTGACATCATTTGGTTGTTCTCTAGTGCCGGCCTTCTTTTTGCGCTTGACATTGACAATCACATTAGCATCCATGCTCACATCCAGCTCAAAGTTAAATTCATATGTTTTTTTGGAGCTTGGATTGGGCGTAAGATCGTCGTTGATTACTGTCTTTCCTGGGCGGCCACTGCTGCGTAAGGATATACCCGGATTGCAATTGAACTTGGCATTGGGGGTCTCAGAGAGAGATTTTGAGCTATTCAAGTCTGTGGCAGGAATTCGAGGTGAGTTCTGAGATTTGGCCTGAAGAGCACGTTTCTTGGGTGACACCGTAGCTGGATTTAACTTTCGTTTATTCGCTGGAGATCTCTTCTTGGGTGAGACTACCTCCTCCTCGTCGCTGGCGTAGATAATGTCGTCTGCAGAGGAATTCATCACCCGGGGTGAGTCTTTTTGGGTTTTCGTACGGCAGCGGGCTTAGTTTTTGGAGGCGATAATTCATTGTTGTTTTTGCTACTTTGCGGTTTCAGCTTGAAGTCCAAGTCTCCAGAGTTTGGTATCTTCATTTGTTTTAGGGCATTTAGGAACCATTGGCGGCACTTGCCATAGTCTGGCGCCTCGTTGTGGGCCAGCTTGGATACATACTTCATGTAGTCACCGATGGCAGCCGAGACACCTTTAGGAAATAATTGGTTTAACGAGGTTCCCACATCGTTCATGAACGTTTCCTTTGCCTTTTGCACTTTAAGCGGCGTTCCTAGCAATTTATCCCTGACCCAGGGCAACTCGACGCCCAGCCATTCAATGAGATTATATCCTAGTATTTCCAAATCTGCCCTTCTAGTGGGCACACCCATGTGCGCATCTCTCGAAGTGTATTCAATGGTACCATTGTGCATCTTCTTAGGGTCTGGCTTGAAATCACCCGTCACGTAATGAGAGGCCAGTCCAAAATCCACCAAATATGCCTGGCTGGCGCCACCCTTGCCCAGGCCGAGCAATATATTAGCCGCCTTCAAATCTGCGTGGACATACCCGGTGCTGTGCATAAACTCATATACATCCAACATCTGGATGGCCAGCCTATAGACTGTACCTTCTGGCAAACGTTTGCCATTCTCTATAAAAAACTTGGATACATCACTTCCGTAACGCGGCATCACAATAAAACGATGTTTTTGGCCATTCACATCAGCAGAGCCGTTGGCCAGGATGTAGGGCATTCCAAGTTCTTTCAGGCCATGCTGCTGCTTAAACTGTTTGATGTCGTCCATCTTGGCATTGCGTAGGTAGAAATGCATCTCCACGAACAACGGCCCGTTGCCATGGGGTTCCTGCAGGATAATAAAAATGATATATTGAACTCCACTCGGTAAAAACCTTACTGCGTCTCAGACTTACGCATTTGACCACAGCATCTTGATTCTTATCACCCACGCGACTAGCCGCATAGATCTCACCGAAACCTCCAATACCAATAGACGGGCCAATGCGCCACTGCCCCTTTGCCAAATCCGTAAGAACTGTGCCTTCCTTGAGCTTCTCGGGCATGGCATATAGTTTGCCCTTGGCCTTTTTTGCTGGACCCGATTTCTTGTCTGCTAACGGCCCAGGGGCCTTTGGTTTAACGGCGCGTGGCATAATGTAGCCTTTGCCACTGTTGGCTTTATACTTGCAACGGTGAAGAAATGTAAGAAAATTTGCAATGACCCGGTGCTTCTGCTCGAAATGCCGCCACAAAGATGATGCTTGTTAAAGATGGACAATATGACGGCCAGATATATTTATCGATAAAAAGTGAGTCAAAGCAAAATCAAATAAAATAAATCTCAAATCATAGTCGAGGTTAGTTATTTCCCACTGCAATATAAACTAACCATTAGGGCTACATTTTAAATTAATTACTAATTTTCTGACAATAATATCAAATAAAATAAAAAGCTGACAGCATTTGCAGAGTATCAACAACAGTATTAACTTCTAGCACCAAAGTGGTTAGCCTGTGGAAAATTCTCAGTCATTCATATGTCGGGCATTGGGGAAGGGTATCCAAACTTCAGTATCGCAGAATTCACGTTTTTATTTTTATTCGTGATGTATGGCTATCGACTTAGAAACATTGCTACTATCGATAGTATCTTAACAACAACCCTGCACTCACGGCGTCTTTTCATTCGTGTAAAATTTACAGAAGTGAGCGGACGACGCGAAGAAGATATTTCGTTAAAAGAGGAAGCAACATACATTTCGGTGTAGTTTTTTATTATCATTCCACTCGCATAAATAACCAAGTGTGCCTACGAGCATTAATATCGCAATATTAACAAATACCCCAAGTGCAAAACACAACAAAAAATCGATTAAATAGAAATGGTAAAGTGTCAGACAAATAATGAGCAGCTGCTGTACCTAGAGAAGCGGCTGCGTCCCAATAAAAAATATATCTAATGCCCACGTAGCGCGCAAAAATTGAAAATGCCTAACCAATCCCCAACTGCTCAATTGGTATCTCACGGCGATGCTAACGCTCCAAATGTACGGTGCAGAACTGGGACAAATACAGTTATTTGTTATTGTGTGTGGCGGCAATTTAATCAGTTCTAACCTCAAACATTTTGACCCGCCACCATTTTGTGTGTGTTTCTTGTTGGCATTCATTTAATTTGTCATATTCATTCTACATCTATGACAGGCTGGCGGCAAAGCAGGCAAGGATTCCGGCAAAGCTAAAGCAAAGGCAGTCTCCCGTTCGGCGCGCGCGGGTCTTCAGGTAAGCATTGTTGTTGTTTCTGTTTGTAGTTTTGTTGTCTGTACTAACGGCAAGGGGGGAGAGAGACTAATTTTGGCGCCATTTTTCATTCTCACCGCGGGGTGAGCATATTCCACCATACACGAACGCATACATATACATATGCGCATACAGGGTGCTTGTTTATCTTGTAATTCCATTATACTCTTTCGGATTGAGGTGCACACACTTCCCAGTTAAAGCTTCATGAGTTTACCAATGTTTATCCAATCAGTTGGCTAGTAAATATTGTGGATATAAATTGTCCGGAGATCATCATCATAGCGAATCATCTATAGCGTAGAGCCGATTTAAATTTAAACAAATTCTTATTACTACCCTCGCAGTTCCCCGTTGGCCGTATTCATCGCCATCTCAAGAGTCGCACCACATCCCATGGACGCGTTGGTGCCACTGCCGCTGTCTACTCTGCAGCCATCCTGGAATACCTGACGGCCGAGGTAAGTTATTGACTGTAGTTGCTAATTGAGATATTTCCTTAACCAAAATCTGTATTTAAACTTTAACCCAGGTCCTGGAATTGGCTGGCAATGCATCGAAGGATCTGAAAGTAAAACGTATTACGCCGCGTCATTTACAGCTCGCCATTCGTGGTGACGAGGAGTTGGACAGCCTGATCAAGGCAACCATTGCCGGCGGCGGTGTGATACCTCACATACACAAGTCTCTCATTGGCAAGAAAGAGGACACTGTCCAGGATCCGCAGCGAAAGGGCAATCCCATATTGTCTCAAGCTTATTAATAATTTTAATTCAAATTTCTCTCTTTTTGCAAAACAAATTTAAAAACAAACGACAACAAATTTTGGTTTATATAAATTTTGCAAAAACTTTCAAAATATTTAAAATTAATGAGGACACAGAAAATTATGATAAACAAATAAAGAGAATGGATTTAAGGCCGCGTTTTAACAATTTCTATTTTACATTTACAAACATTTGTAATATCATGCAAACACACACACACCCAAGCACTCACATACACCCACACACACGCACACACACACACACACACACAATGAACCATAAACACATTTATTTGTCAAGTAAAAAAAAAATACAATGTTAAAAAAGAGAAATTATATACATACATAAAAAGGAATAACGAAAGTAAAAACCTAATCTAGACAAGTAATTACACAAAAAAAAAAAACAAACAAATTAATAAAAGAAAATCGAAAATTAAATGGAAAAACAACAAGCGCATTAAAATGTTATTTCCAAAATTTTATTAGAGACATTTTATTACAAAATAATTGTTGCAAAAATAAACTTTGTGCACAGAAAATTTGTTAAACAAAAATTTGAATGTAACTGGGGCATCAATTTTCTCCATTCTCGTCCTCACATATACATATATATGTGGTTCTAGCCCAGCAAATGAGGGACTGCCTTCTGAACGTCATCGCATCGCTCCTTGAGGTCATCGGCATCCAGTTCCAGGCAGGCTCCCCACTCGATCAGAGTGATGCGATGGTCGTTGTTGGCATCGCACGACTCAAGGAACGGGGCAATGCAGTGCTCAAGGGTCACCAGCGGTGCACGAATGGGGAACAGCTCGTGGCGGGATACGGAACGATCAGTGTCGCCATCCAAATCGCACCATTTCCATACGGCAGCATTTGACCAACGACGGGAGTAGTTTGTCTCTGCCTCCAGTTCCATTTGCATATAGTGTTCGGTCAACTCGTCCCGTTCGGCCAGATCGCGCATCACGTTGAACAGCCAGTCGCGCATGCGACGAGGGAAGTCCTTCAGATCCTCGCCGTCGCAGGTTCGTGGCTCGTGGCAGGCACCATAGTAGTCGATATGCAGATGGGCATTATCCGGGTGAAGGCAGCCAGGATCTTTGATGTCGCACCAGCAACGCTGCTGATAGACGGCACAGTCCGATGACCAGGTCTCGTTCTTATTTGTGCACACATGGCGACGAATCTCCAACTCCTTGGGGCAATCTGGAATGCAAATACACTCGGGCTTGTCCTCGTTCAGCTGGCAAATGCGACCGGCTCCGCAGTGCATGGTCTCACAGGGATCAACCTCGACAACGGGGTTCAATAGATTGTGCTGGACCTCAGCTAATTTGCTGGCCAGCTCATTCTCACGCTCCACGTCTTGGTTCTAACCCGAGAGAGAATATAATATAATATCTTGATTGCTTTTCGATAAAAAGTCGTTGAAGGACTCACCTTTGCCTTCTCCTCAAGCAAACGTAAAAACTCCTCGTCGTTCTCATCGAATTCGGCTATGTCACCCAAATCCAAATCCTCGAGATTTTCGTCCTGAGCACGGACTTGCGAAAAGGCCAACAACCCCAGGCAGAGCAGTAGCCACAGGGAACGCATTTTGTACGAGCTAAAATAATAAGCGGAGCGGTTCCATAAGATTTTCATTCTCCCAAGACATAACCTTACATCTGTCTAGCTTAACTGTACCCCTGTGCTATGTAACGGCAATATAACGGTCGTTTTCGGATTGCCGTTACCCACCCTGTAAAGGGGGTGACTTGCCGGTGCGCCATTTCTTCATGCAAAGAAATATTAAAGACGCCGCGCATAAAACACACACACACAGACACAATCAGAGTTCAAAAGGTCAAATATGTAAACACAAAAGAAGAGAAACCACATCTAGAGGAAAATGCGTGCTAAATACGAAAGCGAAACAATGTAAACTCATTGTGGGCCTCCCTGGGTTAGCCAAAGCGATTGGTACAGTGTCTTTAAATCAGATTGCTTCCCAGATGGCTCTCAATGTAAATCAAAATACATATATGACTTTACAAAAGAATTCGTTTATCAGTCGACGATTTGAATTCAGATTTTGATCCTTTTCTACGGATATACGAACTGCAGATATACATACATACATATGTAGATTTTAACAAATTTAATACTAATATTGAAGAATAAGAGACGTAGAAATAGAACTATAAATTTGGTATTGTAAAAAACAAACAAAACAAAAGCGATTATTAAGCTTAAGGGTTATATCCCTCGACCGAATCAGTGACCCCAAAACCGGGGGGTTTAGATGGCATGCCTGCCTGATCCTTTTTTCCCTCATAAAAAAGATATTTTTTCAAAAAGCGTCGAACTTTTATGAAAATTAGTCTTAGCCGCTGTTTACCAATTCGACACGATGCGATAGCTTTGTTTTTTCAAGTTTAAGGGTCATCTGCTTTCCTTTAACCATGATTTCTTCCAAGTGGAAGATCTACAAAATAAGATTTCATCAACTGACACGCCAAACACGCGAAGGAAACAATCGCAGGGATCCAAAAACCCTGAGCTACAGAATGCAAATGTTTTATTATACTGAGTTTTTTTTTTTTGTCGCTGAGTGCGTAAATTCATTAAGTCGAAAATCTCGACTTTTGGTTTCGACTTCACTTTAAAATAATTTCTATGTACGAAACAATTCTGTTTTCTTCAAAAAAATATATCTTAGAGAACGTGATAGATTAATCATTAATGAAAATATTGAACGAAGGTAATTTTCGATTTTTGACACCATGACAGAACAAATTCTTTGTCAATCGAAATTGTTCCATTATTTTCTAATGATCAATATCCGAAGAATATGTTTAAGAATAGGGTTTTAAGGAATTCATTTAATTAAAAATTAACATTTCGAGAAAAATTATTTACTAAATCTTTGATATACCTACAAATGTACATACCTTTACAACTTTTTCTATATCTTCATATATCATTATGCTGTGCGATTTCATTTTATTACATCGGCCAAGAGTCCCTACTGAAAAGTGTTTCGAAGGATATTTAGGGATGTCTTGACAATTTTGTCTATACAGTTTTTCCTATGTTGATTTTTGAAGTCCCATTTCGAGATTGAAAAACAATTTGATATTTTAACATACTTATCTGCGTACAACCCAATTGAAATGTTGGGACTTCATAAACAAATTTTTTTGTAGTAGAGTTTTCTGTACATAATTCTTATCACTTGGGGCGCCCTAAGAAATTTTATCTTAAATTGATTTCGTTAATATTCTAAACCGAAAGGAAACTTAAATCTATAATTTACAGAGCCCACAACCGATTCAAATAAGGAGGTGTAATAGTTAAAGCCTAAATATGGCCTGGAAATTGCATAGGTGCCAAGGATTTCTTTTCTCCTAGAATCAATTGACAACAGAAGAGTTTAATGAATTTAAATGAATGGTTGATTAGCTTCTGATGGGACTTTCTATAACTAAAACAAGGTTTGACTTGATTTCCAAACAGTTCGTAATCCAACCAGATATGACAATTTCCTCTTAATCCTGATTATTATACAAGTCAATGTTGGTACATTTGTTTCTGAACTACCAGTATTTGGCTAAATTAGCCTAAATTCATAATTTTCACTTTGTATATATTTGTGAATGGGTAATTTTTTGGAATGAATTTTCTGTATATTTCAACAGAAACGTAAATTTTGGTGTCAGCTATGGCGCGGCATGTTCAACACATGGCATGGATTTGGCGTTTATTTGGGTACGAATCTAATGTGCTCCATATTTCTATGTATTCAGTTTTGTGGGTCCAGAGCATGTTATGTATGTGTGAATAATTGTGATTAAAGTTGACCTTAGTTCTAACCAAATCTATGGTAGTTTTTAATCGGCACAATATGTGTCGCCATATAGCACAAGTCTCGCCTTGAGTAATACAGATTTAATAAGCATATAGTATTAGTTGCCCAACAACGACAAACGACAAACAGTCGGCTTATCGCTGTCCCAGGCCTGGCCTCTTCATTTCTTATCAGGATCGTGGGCTTCCGTTTTGGCTTTTTAAGACACATACAAAAGATTTGCTTAATCGTTGCTTTTCTAGAGCAAACGAGTATACAAACGAATTGTGTCCAATTTTCAATTCCAGGAATATTTCAAATGGATGCTGCTCTAGCACATACATACGAGTGCATTAATTTGACTCTGTGTGTGTGTGTTTGTGTGTGGATGCAGTTTAATTATAACAAAAACCGACAGAAGACGAATGATGACGTGATCCCTGCACATTCCATTCCATTCCCCCATTCCATATAGCTTCTGAGAGTCTCTTCGGGCACTGATTCGCCATTTCAGGGGCACAATTTAGTTAAATTTGCGGAACTACACTTGACAAAATCTATCAAATTGTCTTTAAATTTCTTTATGGTCGGCCCAATGAGTTCAATTAACTGTTACTGCTGGACGACGTGCGTTGAACTTGGTCATATATGTATATAAGCTGATCTTGCAGGAAATTGAACACTCTCCTCGATATCGAAAATATTTCGTTATACTTACAATTTGTTTTTATTGTATTGGGTTATTATTTCACTTTACTTTTTTAGGAACAGACCAAGCGCTTTGGTTGCTGGCGAATGACTGACTACTTCTATGCCGGACACTGGGGAACACGATCGTTTTGCTCCACAATGATGATAACTTTGGATCGGCCTACATATGTTTGAATAATGTTCGGGATGGCCAACATGTCGACATGGAACATGTTTGTTTCGTTTCTCAAATCAGAAATTAAGTAAACACAAATTTTCTTTGCTTTGCTTGAATCAAAAGCAGTTTTTATTTTTCAATTATGAATTTAGGGTAAAAACAAGGGAAGGATCAAAAAGACCTTTAAACTTACCGAAAACTGTTTTCAGGAATTGATTCAATGAGTAAGTTCCAGTTTGTCTCAAAGATTATTATTAATATTTTTGGTTTGTGGAAAAGAAATATTTGAATTTTGTTGAATAATTGAAATAGTCATTTACATATATATGTAGTTTCTATGGTTAAATATGTATTCTATTTGTACGTAAATAAGGCACTTTTAGAGATTAAAGATTATAGTCGGAGGCCCGAGAAATGATATTAACTTACCTTAAAGCATTATGCTTGATATTGAGAGGCTTACATAAGAATGCAATTCCAAAATTGTAATTGGTTTTTGCGTAGAATTAACTAAACTTTTTTGTTTGCTTTAATCAATAAGTTAAGATACTTGAAGGGGTTTACATAAAAATATGGGAAATAAAGGGTGGCGGGCTTTTGGGGGTTTCGAGGCAAATAGAGAGTTAGAAACTTACATTATTTACTAACTGACTTCAGCTGAGAATCGACATGTTAAAATATATATAATATAATACATAGTGTGCTTGATTTAGCAGGTTTTATATTTTTTATTTAAAATAATTATGAATGAATGTTCCTTTCTTAATAAATTTATATTTAAGCTGAGTAGGAGGACTTAAGGTTTACTCTTTCTTCGACTTGAAATTTCATTCAGTTTGCAAATACATACAGAAAATAATTAATCATTAAGCCTTTGGCGTTAGCTACAAAATTAAATATAAATGTGTGTGTGTGTGTGCGTGTGTGTGTTGAGAGTGGGTGTGTGTTGTGTGAAGATATACATATATGTAGAATAGGTCGCATAATGAATCATACATCTAGTTAATCATAGTAATTTTAAACTTAAAGTTCGTGTCGTGGTTTAAGCTTTTCTTTCTTTCTTTTCATTTCTTTTTGTTTCATGTTAAATTGGTTTCTTTCTTCATTAAGATTGTTTTTTAATTGAGAAATGGTGAAACGAATAGAAATTAAAAACGTCTTCAACAGCCAAGAGACTAAGAAACCTTTCGACAAGTTTACAGAAATATTTAGTTTGCTACGATTTCTTCTCAGTTCTCATATATGTATATATATAAAATTGACAATTGTTGTTTTCTATTCATTCTCTATATATGTATACATATATATCTAAATATATAAAGATCTTATCATTTTGATATCAACTCTTATTTTTTTTTTGGGGTGCTGGGAGTCCGAGTCCCAGAATTTCATTTGATTTCGTATCATTAATTCATTAAATTCATTTTGGACGTATTCGTGCTCTAAAGCGCCAACAACTTTCTTCATTTCATCATTCGTTCAATGGGCCAATACCATACATATGTATATAATAACTATGCTAAAGCTGACATAATTTGTGTGTTTATTGCTTGAACTTGGTTTTCAGTTATTTATATATATATATATATTTAATGCTTTAACAATCTAAATTAGTTATCATTAAAAATGGATATAGAATGTGAAAGAGAGCAAAATCTTACAATGAAATTAAATTGGGAACTTCTGAGTGGTATTTCCCATTGATAGAGAATTATTATATAAAATAGTTTTATATATTTATACATATTTAGATTTATGTAGGTCTTAGAAAGTAAATTAAATTAAATGGTAAACTGTATAGCTTAGGTATAGAGTAAAAACCGTAGTTAGTTGTCCTATATAAGATAGAGAGATGTCCTGCTTTTTCTGTATTCTGTTTTTTAGTTACTATCTTATTACGAGTCTAAAGGCATCTAAATTAAAAAGAAGTATACAAATTAGTATATAAATTTTAAAAGCATTCCATACATACGATTAGATAAAAATAGTTCAATAGTTCATGGATTAAGCGGGTCAGTTAAGTGCAGTTTAACAATATATAGAATAATGCACAATTCTAATTGTAGACCAATTACTTTATACTACAATGAACACGTTTCGAGTAAAATGTGAATGCTGAACTAATAAATTTACTTCAAAAGGGAAGAACTTTACGAATAAACAATATAGTTTGTGTAGTCGAAGAGCGAATTAACAGAATGGTAACTTTTTTGACCGAAATTTGACATTTAGGATCGGAATTTAACACACTAAACAGAACAAAATTTATCTTTCTGACCTTAGTTTAAGTTGATTTCATTAATTCAAAGAGGCTTTCAAACCTCGGAAGATTGAACTATCACTGACTATTGTCTGAAATTCGATGTATATGTACATATATACTCCCGCCTAGTAGTGAAAAGTGAAAGCGCAACTTGCATTGTTACTCACCTGCTTGATCTAGCGACGATATTTACTATTGGCGCTCGCTCCAGTAGCCACCGAACCATTAGTTACATTCACATTCGTCTTGGGCACACCCCCTCCAACGACACCTGGCATCGGGATGTTGCCATTAGGCGGAGGAGCAACAGCTGCATTGTATGGAGCATAGCCAGGAGCCGGTGGCTGGGCATTATCTGCTTACAGAATGTAAGAGAATTCAATAAGAATTATTACTATTTAAGACATAAAGTGTTTGACTAAATTTTGAATGACTGAAACATTGGCTTTTATACAAGAGTGATAGACATTAATTACTATTCTGTATTGGAACAATAATGAATTTCTTTTGGTCAAAAGTAATGGAACAACATTTAATGCGGAGTGCAAGTAAATAACACTGAGCACCTCACAATTTTTAGTTATAGTAAGGCCTAAAATAACTTTAATCAAGGAATATCCTTTAAAAGGCCAAAAATCAGTTTTAGGTAGGATAATATGAAAAAAAACATGGATTTTTGTGTTGCTCTATTCGAGAATTGTCATGATCATTTTTTTAAATGAAACCCGTTCAAATGCCAAAGCAAAGTATTTGAAATTATTCTGTTTTCCCCCCAAGTCCTTCATTCCTTTCATTCTGTAGCCTTTCCCACGTGGGCAAGCTGCAGGCTGTCGAATTGCTCTTGCAGAATTTTGTATGTAGAATGTCTCATATCTCGGTCACAAAAATTTAGTCAAAATTACTTTTGTCCACTTTTATAAGCCACATCTAACTTACGGTAATTGTTGGGCGGCGCTGCCGCATAGGGATTCATACGAGCCATGTTCACGTTGTTATGCTTCATTGGCCCACCGCCGTAGTTTTGCTGATAGCCAAAGTTCTGTGGTGGTGGTGGATGCTGCTGCTGCTGGGGCGGGGGTGGACCTTGTGGCTGAGGTGCTCCTGGCACTGGAGGCGGCGCATTGGGCGGCATATTCCAGTTGGGCGGTACCGCTGGAGGTGGCGGCCCATTGCGATGATGGTCCATGGGTGGCATGCCGGGCGTGGGTGGCGGCTGTTGCATTGGCGGAGGGCAGGTCCATTGATTTGGATGCCATTGCTGTGCCCCTGGTGGCGGGGGCGGCGGGGCATTCCAGCCATTTTGGGCTGGCGGATAGGAATTCCAAGCATTCATCTGAGGAGGCGGCGGATAGTACTGCATGGCTGGCGGCGGCGGTGGACCCCAGTAATTGTAATTCGGTGGCGGCGCATTCATTGGTGGCGGCGGCGGTTGATGCTGATACTGTGGAGGAGGCACGGGGGGACGGTAGCCGACACCGGGTGGTCCATTCATGTTTCCATTAAGAACAGGAGGCGGTTGTTGATGCGACTGCTGCTGTTGCTGCTGCGGCGGCTGCATTGGTGGCTTGTTGTTGCCATTGGACGGGGCACCCTGCGGCAGTTTGTCTTTCTTTTCTAAATTGTAGATGGATTTCTTCACGTCCACCAAAACGTATTTGATTGAATGTTGCTTTTGAACTAGAATTAAGTAAAAATAATAACAAAGAATTCATATTTCGCAAATCTTCTCCTTACGTATGGCCTTGTCTACGGCATCGTAGTCATCAAACTCAATGAAGGCAAAGCCTCGACGCTTGCCTGTGGTCTTGTCCGTTAACAATTTCACAGAGACCACATGGCCGAACTGGACAAAATACTCTCGCAGGCACTCCTCGTCGTGGTTATCCTTTAGGCCACCCACAAATAGCTTCTTCACCGATATATTAGTCTCGCGAGATTCGCGTTCGGGCCGCGGCAGGGCGCGTTTCGCCTCCACCGTTCTAAGTGCAAAGATAAAACAGTAAACAGAGATGGCAATTAAAAACAAAATGCTACCATCACTCACTTGCCGTCGATGACGTGTGGTCGATTCTCTTGCGCCTTGTCGACCATAGTGGACTTTGTATAGGTTATAAAGCCAAATCCCCGCGAACGCTTAGTGGTTGCGTCGCGCATCACTACAACATCGACCACTTTTCCCCACTGGCCATAAAACACTTTCAGGCCCTCCTCAGTGGTGTAGGGTGCTAGGCCGCCTATAAAAAGCTTACGCAAGTGCTCCAATTCACATATATCCTGCTGGGTCCACCGTCGCGCATGACGCAGATGGGTAAAAAATAGAAATACGTGTGTGGAGTAGGAGGTAGTAAAATGGAAAGTGGAAGAAGAAGACGCAAAATTACAAAAATTTCAAAGGACTGTTGGCGACGACAACAACTTACATCATCTTCACGATCGGGCACCTCTATTACTTCCGGCGATGGCGGTTCTTCAGCATTATCTTCGTCCTTAATGCACGTCGCGTTTGACATTTTTACAAATTTATTAATGCAACGAATTGTTAATTATCGCTGAAAGTGCGGAACTTAGGGATGGCAAAACAATTGATGACACCTTCGATGGTACCGCAACTATTTCATCGCTTTTATCAAGTGAAGACACTTTCGATAGCCGATTGTCGCCAACCATAAATTTGAAAATGTAGGCATACATTTTTGTCTTAAAAATGAATAATTGTTTAATATATCTATTAACGACTGTACCAAATTTCATTAAGTTCAGGATACCATATATTTTTTGAATAACTTCGCTTTATGTAACGGATTATTATGGCTGTTAATGACTGTCACTATTTATGTTATCTAGCTCTCTGTTACAAAATGATCTGTACTTATTATTAATTCATTAACATTAAAGGCCAGCGATGTGTAATTAATTGCCAAATCAGCCAGTCCCAGCCAATTTATTGTTCCATAGTCCCTGTCATTCTAGGGGTAAACTTAAAATTGATGCTGTTAGTCCAAAGTCCATTAGTAGCCGCTCTCAAGATAGCCATAATTAGACCATTTCATTAAGTTTATTAAAGACAAATTCCATTTATCTCAAAATCCATAGACGTGCTATGATAAATGTTTAATTTGCCGCCAAACTTGCAATTTCAAACACTAATTTTCCAACACTAACAGCTGTCACATTCGAATTTGTATGGTCACACTGTCAGTATTTATATAAAATAAACAAAAAAAAAAAAATAAATCAGCAATAAAAACAAAATTGTTTGTCCTTTAAAACACATTGTGCAATGCTAATGTTGCATCATTAAAGTACAAGTAAGTGGATTTAATTTAAATCTTTACAATTATTTTATTGCTTAGACTCATATGCAATTAAGTTCATTCATACATACGTATGTACATATGAATGAATGTAAAGTCCTAGAGTGAATTTGCTTAAATCTGGTTAAATAATTATATTTATTGGGTTGTTAATTTAAAGCCGCAATGCAATTAACCAATGTCCAATTGTTAGCAAGTATTGACAAGTCCACGCGCAGCATTATTGTTGTTGTCGGGGATGTTGCTGCCGTTGAAGGCTCCGCGATGTTGTTGTTGTTGTTGCTGTTGGTGTCGCTGCCGTTGCCTTTGCCGCTGCTGGTCATCAATGTCAACGTAGTTGGCATCTGCATGTCTTGGAATAGTTTCAATACCCTGCGTGTTGCTCTTAGGCTCAGCCTGCGGCACTGCGACTGCTGTGGGCAGAGGCGGTGGCGGTGGCAGAGCAGGTGGAGGTGGATAATAGCCCACGCCCACACCAACACCCAAAGCTACACCACCCCTGGAAGGCAGCATGGTGGACGCATTGGTCGCTTGACCCATTATAGAGCTCATAAAACCATTGGCCACGACAAAGTTCCTGAAAAATTGATTACATCAAAAACTGTAGGATAATTTCAATTGATAAGGATGGGTCAGATAGATTGCCCTACAGTGGGCCACATGAAACCCTAAATTCTCCTGTATATAGGAAGTTCATTTCTCATTTCATCTCTAGAATAAACACTCCGAATCGCTGACCACTAGAGTCAGAGTTCATCACAGGATCTCCTATTCCTATTTTAACCACTGTGCGAGAATGAGTTACCTGTCTAATTGGGTCTGTTTGCGGGTAAATGTCGTAAAATTAATTTCGTGTTAATTTTATGTGAGTACATCAATTAAATTTCTGACATTTCCTTAAATTACTTCCGTTGCAAAGAAATAATAAAAATTCAAAAAGGGTCCTTCATCCCAGAGAGAGAGGGGAGAAACTACAACTACTACTAGGTGGGTGAATGGTTGTCAAGTTAAATACCTATAATGTTGATCAATTTGTGCCTTCTCAATACGTTTATCCTTGGCACGACGATTTTGAAACCAGATTTTAATTTGTGTCTCCGTCAGGCCCAGTGTCTCGGCTAGTTCGAATCGGCGACTTCGCGAGATGTATTCATTGCGATGGAATTCCACCTCCAGGCGTAAAGTTTGTTCCGTGCTAAATGTTGTCCGCTGTCGACGCTGGCGTCCTTCCTTGCGACGCCGCCGTGCCACTAGAAAAGAATAAGCATATCAGCAATCATCGTAATCTTCTTCAAGCACAATAGAGATGTTAGAGCGAAATTAATTTCACATTAGGGCGTGCCACCCCTGCTCCGGCGGGATAAGGGTAACCATTTCTATTATAAATGTTACTAAGTGTCCTTGCGTGTCGGCAAGTTAAACAAATAATTAACCAACCGCACAATTCTTTCACAACAATTCTCGCGTTGTTAGTGAACATTAAAATGCATTTTACACGTGGTTCTTCCTTTTTTACAGGATCTATGTGTCTCTCCACCCCCTATCCTGCCCTGTCCGTCCCCTGCCACCTCCACGTTAGACGGCGGCAATCTCTTTCCTGATCCGGGAAACTTTCAACAATACCCGCAGCTGGCAACGGCTCTCTCTATTCTCATTTTTGTTGTCCGCATTGTTTGCCTGCATCTCTGGCAGTGATGTACATAGGTACATACATACATACATACATACATACATAGGTACATTCGTCATCGTCGTTAAAACAAGCTCAACCAACCGCACATTATGCCGCCCAACTCTGCCAACTTCCAAGCGCCCAAACGCCATTGTCTGGCGTCCTAATTGATGTATGTAACAAGGCGAAGCTGACAAGTTGAGTGTCGAATTGTCGAATGGGGGGAATA
The DNA here is from genome assembly GCA_018150345.1 of Drosophila equinoxialis. NCBI lineage: Eukaryota > Metazoa > Arthropoda > Insecta > Diptera > Drosophilidae > Drosophila > Drosophila equinoxialis. The sequence continues at coordinate 121,427 of JAECWI010000531.1, read as the reverse complement.
TGCCTTAGTGAGGGGGGTAATCTTCGGTTTTTGCCCGATTACCCTTTTGCCTACTACCAAAACAAAAAACTGGCTTAAGTTCCCCGGTACACAAAAAGGCATCCACGTTTTTTTTAATGTTGTTGTTTCTTTTCGAAATCACGTGTGAAATTCGATATACAAGTGTCCTTTGAACGTCCAGGTGTAAGCTATGGTGGTTTTTATTTTTTTGAGGTTTCCTGTTAAGCTCAATTACAATCTTAATTTTTTCTTCTATGATTTGAGCTGATAAAAAGGTAATTAGTTGGTAATACAAGAATTTTTAAAAGTTTAAAGCCTTTTAGAGATAAATCGAAAAAAAGTATTTGTCTTTTATTATTCCCTGTTGAATTTACTAACTCTGACTAAAAATAAGCTCTCAATCAGGATCAGGAACTTAAGCATTACAAGACTATTCCTTATTGAAGTAATGCTAATGAAAATAAGTAAATAGAAGAAGAAGAGGTATAAAAAATAATGACAATAAAGTTGTGTCAATGGAAACTAATGCAAATTTTGCCAAAAATAATGTAAATTCCAAAGGATTTGATTAGAATGCTGGTTGACTTAAACAACAGTAGTCAAAATTCAAATGACCTGGTCAATTGGCTAGTTGTCGTTACTAATTTAGGCTTAAATATGGATTAATTATTAATAAAAGTATTCATTACTCCAGCAACAAATTACACTTAACTAATCGTAAGTGTAAAATGTATCCGGACAATGCATTTTAAATGATTAGATAAACATTTCAAACGAGTAGTGAACATATTCAAATAATTATAATGCCATTGGCGAGTTCTCAAACTCCGATGTAGGTGGAAATATTCCATCAGGGATGGGGAAAAGGAGAATTAAAGAAGTATTTTTTATATGCCCAGACTGACCTTAATGTACCCTTTACAGGGTTCACCCTGCATGGCAGTGATAATCGTCTATAATTGAAAGAAAACGCACATTTCCCCAAAGAAAGCGTTCAGATTGAGCACCTTAAACGAAAAGACCGCAAGTAAACGAGAATTTTCACAGCTCAATGCATTTTAATTTTTTTTACCCCCTGTTCTTGTTTTTTTCTGCTAATTTGTTTTCTTTTTGGTATCCCGTTCTTGTTCTTCTGTTGTATTATTGTTTCCTCTGCTTTGGCTCGGCTTGTTGGTTTTTTCATTTAGTGATTTTTACATAATCCTGACAAGTGAGGTGCAATGATATTTAATAGCCTGACGAGTCAGTTGCTATTTTTTCGTATCCTTTAGAATTTTTTGTGGTTCCTGCGGAACTGAGTTTTTTCTTCTCTCTGTCTCGTTCTAGATTGGTGGAGCACCTGTGGTTGCGCAGGCGTGTGAAATTTGCGACACTTCCTTTGAAGAACTCACATTATCTTACAGATTCCAAGTGAAATGTTTGCTCCCCTGTGCTTCAACTGCCCGCGATGTTTGCTGCTGAAACGAGGAAGCAGCGTTCGATCGGCGATTGGCAGCTTGGCCAGGCATCTGGCCGATAAGTGCGACGACGACATTGAGGTAAACCAAATCGGGGTAAACCAAACAAAAGTAATTTAGATCTAACATGTTTCTCAGATTCCTCCCGAACCCACGAACTGTTGCATGTCCGGCTGTGCCAATTGTGTGTGGTTGGACTATGCCCAAACCTTATCCAAGTTGCTAAACGACAACGACGAGTGTGCTCGTGAGATTATTTTGAAAAAATTACGGATCCGAATCTGAAAATGTTCTTGAGCTTGGAGCTGAGAAATCTTAAGAAGTTGCGGGAGTCAAATGCCGATAAACCAGACGATGATTCAAAGCCAACGACAAAGGACTAGATTAGAATTTTTGGGAAACTTTGGGTAGCACAATCTACATATATAAAATTGTAATATAAGGACCATTCAACCTCATTAACTATAAGAAATAAACAAAAACTCTTGACTCACAAAATGTTGTTTTTTATACCATACTACCCATAGGGTGAAATGGTATATTAAAGTCGCCAAAATGTATGTAACAGGCAGAAGGAAGCTTTTCCGACCCCATAAAGTATATATATTCTTGATCAGCATCAACAGCCGAGTCGATCTAGCCATGTCCGTCTGTCCGTCCGTCTGTCCGTCTGTCCGTCCGTCCGTCCGTCCGTCCGTATGAACGCGTAGATCTCAGAGACTATAAGAGATAGAGCCACCAAATTTGGTATGTAGGCTCATGTAGTATGTAGAGTGATCAAGTTTATTTCAAATTTTTGCCACGCCCCTTTCCGCCCCCCGCAATTCAAAAAAAACGTTTATCTCAAAAACTATTGTAGCTAGATACACCATATTTGGTATGTATATTTGTCTTAGTAAATGCGCTCATGTTGCATGTATAAAGATTTTGCCACGCCCCTTTCCGCCCCCAAAATTTGAAAAACTCGAATATCTCGCGTAATTTTTTACCTTGTGCAATCAAATTTGGCACACTTAAATTTGATACTAATACCCAGCAAAATACCAAATTTGATCAAAATCGGACAAAAAATAGCTGAGTTATGCATATAAACGTTTTTGCATAAGGCCAGAGATGGCCGTTGGCGGGTGGGGGCGCTAGGGTGCTTATATGCAAAAGTGGCGCGAGAACTGAAATATGCTAGTAAAAAGCATGTGAACACAATTTCTTAAAATAGGCAAATGCATTAGTTATTACAAATTTGAAATATTTGTTTTACTGGTGTATGGTATACCCAAGTCGGCGAGACGACTTACTTACTTCATTTTTTTTGAATACCCTTCCAAAAGGTAATTTGGAATTCGCATAGCAGAGAATGAGTCGAATGAAACAAATCTCAATTGAGAAACGAAACTTATTGAAGGAAATCTATTGAAGGTATTAAAGACTTGAAAATGCCTCGAACTGCAAGGATGTATGAACTTCGGCGCAGCCAATGCTAGATTCTTTCATACATATTCTTGTCCATTTACAAGGTCATTGATATCCTCATGCAGTGGGCAAAAAGATTTGCTTTGACTTTTGCAACGCGGACAAGCGAACCTATGTAGTAAAGGAATATGTACGGACGAAGCAAAGGAATGATTTTCTATATATAAACGCATTCTACGATCAGTAAAATGTTCTGTTATGACATTGAGTCATTTATCTTACTTCCAAGTTTAATATTATCTCTGATCTCTTTCGATCTTTTTTAAAACATAAATTATATTATAATACATACATAATTATAAATAGAGCATCTAGTCTTCTTGGCTTCATGAAACGTTGCGCCAAAGAATTTGATGATCCTTAGGTAAGTAAAGTGTTATACACTTTGTTAGTTCGGTTTACTGTCGCTCCCCAGTGTGAAATCCACAATGCGATGCTCGCCAGAGAGTAGGCCCAAAAGCAATTATTTTCTTCTTTTCTGTTTACCTTAGTGAAATGCTCCCCAACACTTCCTTTCTCACCTTATTTCTCCTTATATTTCTGTCTTCTTCTTAAAAATAAACCTACAATAAAGACGGTGAAAATAATCTGGACATCGCTTGCTCGCATCCTTTCCCCTGACCTACTTGGCTGTAAATCGAGGAGCCACCTCCACCAGGTCTAGGATATTCAGGAATTCAGTTCAAACTTACTTTATTTTAAAATTTCATATGTATAATTTCACATCTGTTAGTTGATGTTAATAAAAAATTTCTGTGAGTTTAGTCTGAAGAATCATCATTGATGTGTCTCTTTTACCATATTTTCTATATAAAGATGTGTATTTGCCAATTTATTAGACATAGACACAAGGGCGGAGCCCACAAGTTGCCAGATCAGAAAATATAAACTTCTTGGGAGTAGCTCAGCAAAGCAGAAAGCTTGGATGAATCGTGACTTCTTCTACATATGTTTTACTTTTTTGGGACTGCATCAGAAAAGTTTTGACTCTTCGTTTAAATAAACATTGAAATGTGCTTAAAAATAATTCAATTACTCGCGATATTCCCCGGCAATCGGACTATGTGAAATTAATATTAAACACACTCCCATAAATAATATTAGAGACGATTACTTGTGACTCTTATGATAAAGAATGTGCGGTGGGCAATGTCAGAGAGACCGTTAAAATGAAGACGGAAAATTCCCTTAAACACCGATAAGTACGAGATCACGCTGAATGATAGTTATCTAAAATTAACTTGGAAAACCAAACTGGTGAATTTGACTCATCTCAAAAAATTGCATTTATCCAAGAAGAATTGAAACTGACGGTCGTGTACTTTTATATGGAATTAGAGGAATCTGTATGGGAAGATGCATTTGTTAAGGATAATTAAGGAGACCTCCGTTAATGTGACAAAAGTTATAGATTTCCAAAATACATTTCGAATGAATCACCAGAGCAGGACATCATTTTTAAACCATTACTATTCTATTACTTAGAATAGTTGCGTTTTTGAGGGTTGAGGGTTGAGAAAGTTGATAAACTTAAAATGGATGGGATTTTTCACTGTAGTATGTATCTAAGCTAATGCATTTCTAAGGTTGATATCTTTATTTAACAATGGGAAAATTGTCTTAAGCAATTTGAAGGGTACTCAAAGCTTTAAAGAATGTGTTTCTGGAGAAATAAATCGTATTACTTGCAAGAAATAAACAAAACCAACGTAAATGCTTTTATTTGTTTAAATAAAAACTAAACATCTTGTTACTTCAATATCTGGATATATGGCAAACGTTGTCCAAGGGAATGCATTGAATGGTTTTACCAACTCATTTATGCACTCGAAAAGGACTAACGATTCTTCCGAAGTTAAACTATTCCAATCACAGGCAATTCCATACTGTCTTTCGAAGACAATTGCCTTACCAAATTTCCCCAAACTTCGTCAGAGGGCTATGATAATCTTCAAGAACTTCATCTAGGACAAAATCTCATTCCAATCGGGAATATAATGACACAACAACTGCAACAACACGGCTCTTTTGAATTAGTTCAGCATACTGAAGAAGAAAAAATATAAGCTTCAAAAGGATTACCACGCAGAAAGAATCATTTATGAAGAATTGTCTAATCGTGTACACTTCCATTACTTGAAAAGACCCTGCCCGGAGGACTGTATCTGCTGTGTGAATGGATCTGAAGTAACCCTCAAATATTTCCCATTTTGACAACTGAAATAACCTGAGACACAATACTTCTTCTCAACCATCTTCAGCTGGGTCAACTCCCAACCAATATAAGAGTGCTGGATATTCGGCAAAGTAAGTTTACAGGACTTCGCGATAATGAGACAGAGTTCATATGAAAGCTGAAGAATTTTCGATTCTCTGGAAACACTTGGCAATGCAATCTCCTTGCCTATTTCAAGACATACATAGTATTGCACAGAATACAAAGCAGTTTAGGACGATGCAGTGGTCAAGAATATTGTCCTGACCTGTTGTAGAGATGATGAGAGCCAATCGGGGAATAATAGAAATACCCACGTAAATAATAATCTAACTTACTTGGGCAGATCCAACGAAAACCAAGGTTTTGCTCAAGAGGAGCTCCACCTAAGGTACAAATAACCGAAGAGATAAGGGTTCTTCCACAGAGCTTTGAATTGGACATAAGAAATAATTCTTAATCGACACTTGGTGAGAATCTAAGAGACTTTGTGAAAAAGTTGAATACTTCCAATCTGACTGTGCTGATATTGGGCAATCCATGGATTTGCAAATGCAAAGAAATACTACTTTTTCCGATTTACCAGAGTACATAATATTAAGGATCTATATAATACAGAATGCACAGATTCTAGATTGATTGTTTTGAGAAAAGTTTTTGTGTTTTTTTTTTTAGGAAGTCCATCGTAATGTGGCTGTAAAAGAAAAGGTTGTTCCTCAGAGTGACAACCCAAGAAAAAGATAGCAATTCATGTACGAATGTTCCTTGGCCAATTGCCACAAGGGTTTGAGATTGGCTGACTGGTGAATCGATTACCGACTGGGTTTGCTTGGGGTAGTTTGGAGTTTCACCTCCAAGGATCAGCATAAGCCGTTGATTGTCATTATCTATCCGAATGTGGAGAACTTTGATGACGTTGATGGCGAACTTCAAAGCTACGTAAAACCAACAACTGACCGGATCGGACCACTATATCATATATTCCATACAAACGGCAAAGTCACGAACAGTGACTTTTCTCAATTCGCTATTTTCTAAGCTATTGTCTTGAAATATTGGTGAATTTATTACACCTACAAACAAGCGTGACAAATTTTATAAAGATCGGGTGACTATATCATATAGCTCATAGGAACAATCGGTGGTAAGCAGTGACTTTCAACAATAACTACGTAATTTGCGATGCTAAGATTTTAGGCCGCTCTTTCGCAAACATTAGGCTTTCTTTATAAAACCTTTTCCACTTTGACAGATAAATTTAAGGAAAGATTAACAAAATAAAATTGCAAGGGTATACAATGTTCGACGCGGCCCTCTCATTTTTTATTTAATTCAAGATAGGTACATAGCATATATAAATTAATAGGTCAAATCGCAGTACTCTATAATACCCAAACCCAAATTTCTTAATTTCATAACTGCCGAGTTGCTTTTCAATTAATCTTTAAAGAAGAACCAAAATTGTTTACAAGTCACGCTTTTTGATTTAATAATGGGATAGATTATGCGATTCTATATTTACTGGTAATTTCTTTTTTTGTTGGTCAACTTGCCTTGTTTTGATTGTTTATGAATATTTTAGCCCAATTTAGAAAGTTGTATCTTAATAGAATCGCCCGAACAGTTTAGTTTTTCGAGATTTAAATGGAGATTTAAACTTGAAAAATTTGTAATATACATCCTCTAAAACTTAAACAAAATTGAATATTTTCGTATGTTTGATTCATATTTCAATTTAAAAAATTTAAAACTTGCATAATTTAAAGAAATAAATAGAAAATAGGTTAATAGACGAAATGATAACCGTTTTTCAGAATTTTAAAACTTGTTTTGTACTTTGGTACTTACATAAAGGAAATAAATTGCCCTATCTTTTAATTACGTGAATGTACTAAATCTCAATATTTGAACTAAGTTTCTTTCAACAATAATTTAAAGTAAAACTAAGAACTGATTCAATGCTGTCGAATTCAGGAAATGCATACTCACGAAATGCGGAAAATCCAGCACTAAATTGTGTGTCACATGGAAAGCCAGGGTATGGCAAAACTGAAGTGGAATTCACGGTCGGGATGGGCCCCGTTGGACTTGGCGCATAGCTGTTCTGGTAATCCACTTTGGGTGCGTATATGTCGAAGGCGGTGGGCAAACCAACTAAGGATACATTCACACGGTCATGTTCATCACTAATCGAGATATCCGGCGAAGAGACAGTCCCGCCATCACTGTGATAGGGGGTTCCGCAACTGGGGGATTTGTGGGTGCCAGTTACCACATCGATATCACCATTGTCACTGCTCCGCGTCTCGAGATGCCCGTAAAGACGTTCAAAGAATTGACGCGGCGACGACGGACGTTGCGGAGTGGTTACGCTGGTTACATTGTTTGGAGCCGGGGTCCCAGTTGGACTTGGCGACTTATGATACATGCTGTTACCATGATCTAGGCACTGGTTTTGTGAGGGCAGCATTTGAGGGAACCCGAACAATGTGGACTAATCACTTGTGTAATCGGCAAGCGACTGAAATTAAACATTACTTCCGATGCCAGCGCCAGGCCTCTGGAATGGGCAGCGCTTCCTTGCTGGTCAAGCGATGGCGCTTATCCAACGCTGTCAGTAAGAACAAGCGAATGAGACCAAAAGAAAAACAAATACTTTTACGCGTCACAAATTATTCGGCACATTAAAATTAACAGGCAAGGGCGCCTTAAATTGTGGTTAATAAAAAAAACCGCCATCTGCCACACCTGCAGCAGAGGCGCTGTCGCATGCCATTGGCCAATTGGCACCACCGCCACCCCTGAGTTTACTTCCGGGCCTACTGCAGGCAATAAGGGTAGCAGGATTTTTGAAATAAGCCCCGCCCATTTGGCGCCGCAAGGACAATGAACCAGTTCCAAGTTGCCAGACCTCAAATCCCTGTTAAATAACATAATGATAAAAAGTCCTCTGTTTTTCACGGTTGACACCTGTTGTGCCTTAAATTAAAATGGTAAATAAAATTTCAAGAAATCACGCGAAGCCGGTAAATGTTCTTAAAATTTGAGGTTAGAGTTAAAAATTTGCTCGGTTGAGCATTGCCGTTATTTAGAATTTCTAATCTATAAATTGTATGAGCTAAATTATCCCTCTTAATCCATGTACATACATATAAAAAGGAACCTACAGATATTCAATTAACTTTTACTTTCATTGCAATTAGCTCATTATCTCCGAATTATTTGGATTTCAATAGCAAAATCTTTGTAATAGAAGCAGAAATTGCGATAAAAGGAAAAGAAGAATTCTAAATAATTTTTTTTAACAACTGGGGTATTATATTTGAAAAAAATCATTTCAAGATTTTTTTTAAATTATAATAATAATTTTGTCGATAAAACTTCTGAACTGGCGTGAAAAATCATTATTCTGCAGCCCTGACCCACCAATGAGTCTGTTAACTTTCTTAACAGGGTTAATTATAGTGTTGTCAATTTAGCCGTATTTTCTGACAAAAAGTTTGAAAATTTGTTTATTATCCCCTAAATTATCCCTACAATATGTGATGTTCTGAAGAAATATTAATTCTTTTTCTAAAAATACTTTGACCAAAACCTTTGAAGCCAAAATAATCCATAACGCTTTTCCAAAATTCCAAACAGTTGGTAGCACTGTTAATTTCAACTTAACAGTGCTCATCTCAACTGATTTTTTTCAGTGTTGTTCTTGTTGTTAAAAATTGCGAGTGTTTTTCGCTGTCGCTTAAATTAAAAATAAAAAGAAAACTGCGACAATTGATAAAAAACGCGCTTAAAATGTTGAGTAAAATATTAAAAAGTGCATATAAATAAATTTCTTCTTAAAATCGCAAGATCTAGTCAATCTAATCGACAAGAAAAAAAGAGCAACGCAGCAAATACCTAAGAAAACCTGGTGCCCAGGTGAGACGCGTCACCTGGTTTTATCGGTTCCATGTGGATACGTGTGTGTTTCTTGTGTCGTGAAAGTAAAAATTAAAATAAATTTGATTAACATCCCCTGTATCCCCCTCCCCCTTGCACACACTCAGTTTCCCTCACATTGGCAAACTCTTGTGCTAATCTTGTGTGTTTATGCGTGTTTGTGTGTGTGTGTGTGTGTGTGTGCGTGTAGTGTAGTGTAGTGCGAAGCTGCTTAGGAATTCTAAGAATAACCAACAAATATGTCAAATAATCGCAGAAGGGTGCGTACAATCGATTTGGTAGCACTTCAAGGCTTACAAATACCGCAGCAGCAATTGACGCCGGCTGCAGCAACAACAGACCATGAGGAGCAACAACAACAACAACAGCAACAAAAATCGGAAGAAGAAGAAGCCACAAAGCCACCCGTGCCTCCCATACGATTACGGCGTGAGCAAAGTGTGGACGAGGATGTTGCAAGGTGAGAGCCTCTATCCAATGTTCGTCATTTAAGAAGGGAAAATCCCAAGGCGAAAGAAAAAAAAAAAAGAAGTTCAAATAAAAGACTTGTTACGACACACATACAGACCAGACAAATGCATATGTATTAGAAACTTGTCTCTGCATCCATGTGTGGGTGAGATTGTAAGAGTTCACTCTCTCTCTCTCTCTCTGTCTCTCTTGTCGTCAACAGTTTTTTAATTGTTGAAACGTAAACAACGTGTTTTGAAAAACCAAATCATATCAACGAACCCGATGAATAAGCCGCCGAAATACCCTCGACAAGGGTTAATGAATTTTGTAAACGTTTATTAACCGAAACAAACTACCCAATTTGGCTATGCCTTAAAATGAGAGTTATATATGTATGTATATTAGCTAAATATATGTAGATAAACGAGCAACAATATTGTCATCTTGAAAAACGAAGCGAAATCATACAATTATATCACTTCGAAAGGGGTCAGGGGATGGGGAGGGGGAGGGGTTGCGGCTCACAGCCAGCCAATCAATGTTAGCCTGGCTTACTGGTTTTTTTTTTGTCTTTTTTTTTTTTTGCAAGACGGCAACAAATTATTGTAAAAATGTGAATTTTTTCTTGAAATCGAACACTTTGTTTTTTTTTCTCCCATATGTACATATGTACATACATACATATATATACATATGTATATGTATATGATATTTTGTATTTCTTTACCTCTGCAGCGCAATAATTATAAATATGCATGGAACCATTGATCACGGCCCAGGTTTCGTTTTTGTTTTCGGTGGGGGTTTTTAAGTCTTCTAAGATATTTGCTGATAACGATGACTCTTGCCTGATAAGACAACACAACGACATAGCCAAAAAGGGGCCGAGAGAGACCGAGAGAGAGAGAGGGAGACAGGGGCATGTGTGTATATGCATATCTATGGCATTTATTGTGTTACCTTTTCCGCCTTTTTTTCGTCGTTTTTACGATGTATTTCGCTTATTCATTTTTAGCACCCTGTAAACCCAAAAGCATTAAGAGGTATATACAATCATCGCAATGAGCCTTTGTAAGCCAAAATTTCAAATCCTTCATCAAATTTCTGATCTTTGCGATTAAAATAATCCTTAATGAGATCATTTTTTAACCATAAATGACTCTTTTGCCTGGAGAAAATGGTACTTTAGTCACGGCTCCTTTTGACGAGTGGAATTTGATCCCTTCTATTACATTAGTTTCGACTTTTTGTATCAAAACTTCATATAAATCCGATTTTGAGCATAGGCAAGAGTCTATTTTTAATCAATGAGAGGGCTTAAAAGAAAATCATTGATGTGATTTTTGATAAAACAATGTTCCAAATGCTAAATGGGAAACATGGAGTGCCTCTTTTGGGCAGAGGGCGGTTGTTATTGTTATTGTTTTCTAAAAAACTTCCAATTATCGGGTTAAATTCCGTTGCACATTCATTCGAAGACCCGCATGGACCGATTGTGGTCCGATTTATAAGATTTGTAATCATAGGTGAGCAGTTTCTAAAAAATGTGATTAAGAATTATTGAGAAATCTAGGCGAATTTGTTTTCAAATATTTTTCAAACATTTTTTATTGGTTTGCAACGTTGCAACGCTTTGCTATTGCCCGTTTTTGGGCATGTGCAACCTTTCGTGTTTCTTTCTTTAATGGGCCAGGTGCCAATATATACAGTAGAATCCGGTTATAACGACTCCACTTATGACGTCCGTCCGGTTAAAGCGACAAATGTTCGATGCGTGTTGGTTGGTCCCATATGATAGGGCCTCCGGCTAGTACGTCTTCCGGATATAACGACGAAAATCGTCAGTTGCTTGAGCGTCGTTATAACCGGATTCTACTGTAGTTCTTTTGGTAATACAACAACAACAATTAACAAATAGAGTTCGTCTTTAATTACAGCGGAGAATTCGCCCTTGCTTTTGGCTTTTCGATCGATTTGTCTATCAAAATTGGCTCATCACCGTTATTTTCTAGAGGGTATCTCAAGGTCAAAGCTCACATATGAACACAAGGGAAGTGAAAAGTTTTCTTGAATTTGGATGGGATGAACCCATTTCTCCAATACGAAAATCTTGCATGTCTTAATACAGTTTGGCATATATAGCCAAACACTTTTAAATGTGTGTGTGTGTGTGTTGGTGTGTTGGTGACTGTCTGTCACCTGTTCTGCCATAGAAGTTTAGTGAAATTAATTTAAGTCTCCAGTTTGGCATGTCTTGGAACTCTCTACTCGTTCTTCTTCCTCCTTGTTTCGCACACCAGTTTGTTGTTGTTGTTGTTGTTGCTGGTGATCAATTTACTTGGCTTAAAGTCGTTGGGGTTGACTAGAGAGGATGGTGGCGAATGGTGTGGGGAGGGGAAGGGAGTCGATATAAAACGCGTTTTAATACGTGCGCTTGCACATTTCGCTTTGTAACCTCTTTCGTTATACGCGTCGTCCGCCTCGTGAGAGAGACCCGATTCTGTTTTGAAATCAAATTTGCTTTCTTCTCTCGCTTGTCTCTTGAATGGAATTCCAATAAGAAAAAAAGCAAACGCAAAGAAAAACCAAAACACAAGCGAAGGTCTTTTATTACTGTAACTGTAACTGTAGTTTCACACTCTTAAACGAAGTGCGTTCGAGCTGTCTCTCACGTGCACACACACACACACACTCCCACACATGTGTAGTTACCGTAATAGAATTTTAGGTGCACTTGCCACTTGCTCAAGAATCTCAGTCTCTCTCGCTGCTTCTTGATTGAAATGATGGCCAGGCCCAAAATACACAAAACGAATTATGAGTGTAAATGAGTACAATCAAATAAGTTTTGATAAGCGTAATTAGAATTGGCTGTCTACACAAACACACACACACACACACATACGTATACGCATACGCATACATAGCAAACTATGTATTTCCGCAATGGCCCACACACAAACACATAGCACGCGTCTATCATTAACAGTACATTTCTGAGTTTTGTAGAAGCAACACAAGCAAAAAACAAAAAAAATATTATGTGTAGGTATATATTTATCTACAGACTGGGAGCATGTTATAAATCTTCCAAAGATAATTTGCAAAAGCAAAACAAAAAATCAAAATTTTAAACAATAGGAATGTATATAAACATATGTATGTATGTAGGCATATGTGTGTATGTTTGTATGAAGTTCATTATGCATATGTTTAAACATTTATGTATATGCATATCTAAATGTACATACATATTTAACTAAAAGTTTCTTAATAAAATGTTTTTCTTACTTTTCCCACAACATATTTTTCAAATTCATTCATACATAATAACATACATATGTACATACATATGTATGTGTGTGTATGTATGTAATGTACATATGTGATTCAAATTATTTTCATTTTAAGCATATTCAATATGTTAATATTTATATTAACACTAATTAGAATGCTCAAAAGAATTTTCAAGGCGGCCAATCAAAAATTCTAAAATAAACATGTGGGAAAATCCAAAAAACGGGTACAAATCCAAAGTCAAAAAATCCCCCAACCAACAAAAATCAGAATATTGGGAGAAGACGAGGGATTAGCTAGTTCCCAGCTCGCTGCATTTTTCGGCCTTAGGTAACTTCAATTCTAACGTATTGGAATATAATATTATTTCATGGAGGACTCAACAGGATTCACTCACAAATACATAATTTTTTAAGTGCTAAAAAGCAGTGCGAATAATGGAAGCAAAAATCGGTGGCCAATCGCATTAATCAGCCAATGGATCCCTTTATGGATCTAAATCAACGTAAAAGTTCTAGTCTCTAACTCTAGTCTAGCATCGTTCATCAAATTAACTATGGAAAAATGTTATAATTGGCGAAGGTATACAGTTTTACTACACCGCGCGACAACCGATTAGGACATGCTACAAAAACTATAGAACATTTTAATATTGTTTTGAGATTTCGGAACGTTTTTTCTTTAAGATGACGACCGATGACCTAAAAGTAGAAACATCCAAGAAAACGATGACTGTTTAGGCTTAAAAGGGAAATCTTTGATGCACCTGTGAAAAGTGAAAGTATGTTAATTAAATATTTGAGCAAAACTTCTGCTGATGATAGAACTTGGTGGCTCTTGAAGTGCAGAAAACCTGCTGACAAATTTTGTGCTGGGTTTTGAATGATCTTCTTTTTAAAATTGACAGCGATCCTCAATTTAAGATTTAGACTTATTTTTAATAAATTAAAAAAAAATGTATGTACAATAACAAGGTTAATATACATACATACATACATAAGTCACATAAATGTTTGTGTGATGAATGGTTTAAGAAATTTTAAAAGTAATCGATATGATGTCTACTTAGTCAGTTTAAAAATGGATTAGAAATTGTTTACCTTTAAAAACAAATACAATTTGCGATTTAAACGAGAAGCGACATCTCAGCTAGCAACTTTGTTACATAACTACTTTAAAATGTCCTTTAAAATCCTAAACCGATTATTGGAAAGATTGTTTTATGTTGGATAATATAAAGGAGATGGAAGATTATCTAGATCTGGAAGGATTAGCAGTTACAGAAAAATCAAGTTTTTGCAATGGCATTGGAGGATAATAGTAAACTTTGAGACTTCGTTTAATCGAATATGGAATATGGAAACCAAGTCCATATCTAAACATCTACGCTGCAGGTGATTCTATTCCCAGCATTTAATTTGCAATTCAATTTAAACAGCGTGTGTTTGCTTTTGCTTTGGCTCTTTTCAGCTTATCCAAGCAAATGTATTACTCATACGCAACGTTGTCCCCGATTGGCAATGGTACGAGATATTGGTTGTTTGTAATATTTGATCCCAATTATTCGACTAGATGGACAATCGGAGAACCTTTAAGATCTGCTCCCGAAACTACCTTTTTCCTTTTGCTTTGATCGATTATTGATAAATAACCCCAGTGTGGCTTGTTTTCTGTCTTTGAAAAGCCGTTAAAAACCATCGTACTTAATAATAATATTTAATAAATGAATATGTAAACAGAAACTGTTAGTTGGAAGCCAATTACACTCCTCAAATGGAATTCTGATCAGCCGATGGTTCGATTTGCCACTTGCGTTCCACAAATTCTCTTTAGCCACCCACCGGTAAACACGATTGCTCTCCCACTCATTCACTCTCTTACTCGCGCTCTCTCTCTCACGCTCTGGGTTGCTCTTTGATTCTCCTGGTTGGGCATAAACAATACAGCAATTTGGATGACAATGACTCCTAGTGCCCCGTCGTTCGACGGTTTAGTTTAACGGTTTCGACTGTGGGCTGCAGTCGCTCGGTGGTCGGTCGGTCCGCTCTCCCATAGATACGTAGTTGGTCTGTCTATGTATGTATGCACATGTGTTTGTAGAATCTCGTATACTAGAAATCATATTTTGCTGTGCGACTACATGGGGTAAATTCTGTTTGTTAAAGTGCTAATAAATTGAGTGCCCGCCGCACCGCATTTCAATTCGCCCCCAACAATGAAAGTGTCAAGTGATCAAATTATTTGGCGACCAAGCAAGCGGCTTATGAAATTTCAAAGGAGCCCACTGAACTGACTCTGTGTGTGTTTAAACGGAATGTTGGTTAGCTCAAAAAGAAGAACAGAAAGATAAAAAGCAACATCAAGCACCCACCCACCCAGAGAAAAGCGACCTCCACCACCCCCTTTGCCCTGCGGCATACACACACAGTCATCGTTGCTCGTTTTTTTTTTTTTGCTTTTTCGCTTGGCCGCGTCTAAAGTTCTCCAGCACTGAACACTGTAATTGCGAGTATTATACACATTCGCGTGTGGACAGATATACATATATATAATCTATATGTATTTGGCATTATTATTGTCGCAGTCCCCGTGTATATGCCGGGGGAGGGGGGGTCGTTCCCAATCCCCCCGCGGACCTTTTCAAATTATTTTTTCAAATTAAGTAAATATAATCACTGTGGTGAAACACTTTAAAGCCCTGAGGGCCAAAGAAGAAACCGAAAAAAAGCACAAAAGAGTACAAAAAAAAAAAATAAAAAACACGAGAATTTTATCATTTTTGTCTTGCGGTTCTCGTTGCCGCCGTTACAGTTTGAAAGCCATTGTTTAAGCTTAGCTCGGACAGAATGCGGCGAAAAAAGTAAGTACATGGAAGGGGTTAAGAAAAGTTATCAATAACTTTAGGGAATTTATTTTTGTTATCACTCCATTCCGCTATGTCCGCAGTCCGTTACGGATATCTTCACGAACTTTGAATCATCGGTATGGACTTTGGTCAGTAGAGGAGATTCTGAAGGATATTGCATATCAATGATGAAATAGGCTGATGCAAAAGTGGCGCGATTTACCGATTCGACGTAAAAATGTTGCCAATTAATATCTCGTTTGTGGTGTAAATCAAACCTGTGCTAAAATTAAAGCATAATTACGGGCGTGACATGCGTCTGTCTGCAGTGAGGGCCGATAAGATAAACCAATAGTCACGTCTCCTATGGCCCTTCCCATCCCATCATTGTCCTAACCCCCATATACATATTTACCTCCCTCTTATCGGCGATTAGTTGGCACTTGGCTGCATGTCAATTAGCCAAAACAATTATTAGACCTTGGCTCCATTGAAGTCCAACTTTCAACTGATTAGTCTCTTCTTTCGCTGTCTTTTCTCTTAACTAGAGTGGAGTTTCGGGTGAAGCAAACGGCATCGCGGCCAGTGCAAATGCTGAATGCCCGTATTGGTACTCTGGAGGAGGATTTGCATCCCGACGATGAGTTGGCCGCCCACTATGAGGAATTCGGCACAACTCCACCACGCACACGTCTCAAAATCAAGAATCGAGACTGGGAACGCAAGCAAAAAGTGGCCAATGTTGTAGCGTAAGTTGATAGAGATCATAGAACAGAGAGATAGAGAGATTCAGAGAGACGAGAGCAGAGTGGAGGACTTGACTTGAATAGGTTTTGCAACCAGATAAAAAGAGAAATCAATCAAAATGATGTAATGCTATATGCGATAAGGGTTTGTGTCCAGGCTATGGACTGGAATCGATGATGGTCACTACCTGTTGGGTGGTTATCAGTGCCGAGTATGAGAACTCGCCATATGGTTCCATATGGTTTTCTATGTTAGCTCTCCCAGCTTTTGCGTTTGCTCATTCAGGATCACTAATATGTTTCTTTTGCAGGTCCACAGATTCCCCAGCCAGTGCTGGGGGGACACCAAAGAAGGGCATGTCACGTATGGCCCGATCTCGTGTCCTGCGCCGCAACACAATGGACTGCGCTCTCCTCAATGAGATGTTTGTCAACGATGAGAAACGGACGGATAAACGTCTGCAATCGCTGCTGCGTGACTCGGAGCGAGAGATGAAGAATTCGTTAGACACGGCAGCGGTGCCACCGCCGCGGGGCAATAGTTTCCACGAGGGAGCGCATCCCCTGGAATCTCTGGATAAGATTATGCCACTTAGTTCGGATGTGTCGGCGCCACTGCCACTAAGGATTGCTTCCAAAGTTGTGGAGAGCTGTAACAGATATCGCTGTGTCTCCTCGCGGCCAATTGGTTGCCGCTCATCCGCTCCGCCTCTGGCCTTTGCTTCGCAGCTTCTGCCGGCTGGCATACTCATGGGCGATGGCAAACAGAAGGCAGGACTGGGCAAACGCAAGGATTTCCACGAGACTTTTGCCAATCTCATCAAGTTGGGCAGTGTGGATAGGCAGGACGCCAAGCCGTCGCAGGAGGAGCACACCTGGCAAACAGAGCTGAAGGATCTCATCTGGCTGGAGCTGCAGGCCTGGCAGGCCGATCGCACTGTGGAGCAGCAAGACAAATATCTGTTCGATGCCCGTCTGGGCGTTTCCGATCTGCTGACCCAGATCATCAGCTACAGATTCCAGCCTCGCTATCGTCGCGAACCGAGTTTAATCAGTCTGGACAGTGGCATCCACTCGGATGGCAACTCAAACGCCAGTTGTGAGTACATCTTGCTGAAAACTAATGTAAAAGTTGACTTGCAATTTTGTTTTAAAATCAATTCTAGCTCCTTTGCCCAGCAAGATGTGCCAGGGGTGCATTTCCCTGTACTGCAAGGATTGCATGGATCAGCAGGAGTTGGCGTTGCGGGAGGTGGAGGATATGCTGACACGTCTGGAGGTCGCCGAGTCGCTATATCCCTCGTCACAGGCCATGGGGGCGTCTCATCCCATTTACAAGTCGCAGAGCTTTGTGGGGCGCATCAAGTCCATGTGCCTGTGGTACAACATTACCAAGCAGAACAAACTGAAGTTGAGCATTTTGGGCAAGATCCTTGCCAGACTGCAGGATGAGAAGTTCTCGTGGCCGGTGCAGACCTCGTACATCGGGTCCGACAGCGGCAACTCCTCCTCGTCGGGTGTGGAGAACGAGAATGACTCGGCTGTCAATTCCATGGACTCCTCGAAGCCGCCCAGTGTGGCCGGCGGCAGAAGAACGGGTAGTGGGTGTCCTAATGGTAATGGGAGCATGTCCTGCGCCAAGGTGCAGTTCATGCTCAACGATAGCACACATGTGCCCGGCGAAACTTCCAGTAGTAATGAGTAAGTAATAACGAGTAGGATCCAATCGATAAGTCCGCCAATTAATTGACATTGATGTCTTTGCAGATCCACCTCGACGGAGATCAGCCAGCTGTCCATATCCAATGAGTGTCCACAGTTGCGAAAGGGATCTATGCATGACATAAATATATTTAGTGTCGAGCCATTGGGTACCTGCAGCAACGATGGAGAGCAGTCCTCGGCCTTGTATCGCAAGTTCATCGAGAATGTCCTTAAATGCCGAGGCCTGGCCAAGTCTCTCGCATTCCTGCACAAGCTGCACAATGTGGCGCTGTACAAGGCACACATTGCCCTGGAGAAACCCGGCACAGAGGACTATGATGTTGAATTGGATGCGGAAGCCATCGAGGAAGATGTGCCACGCCTGGATCCGCACATAAGTCGCGAGCAAGTGATCGAACTGCGCACATACGGCTACTGGAGCGAGGAGGCCCAATCGATCAATCTGCCCTCATACATTCCCACCTTTGTATTCCTCAGCGGAATCCCGTTGCAGTTCATGCACGAGTTCCTGCGCATGCGTCTCGAGACTCGGCCGGTGCGTCCCAATCCACTCAGTCTGGAGCAGTTGATGAAGGAGCTGCGCGAAGGCCTAACGCTAGCATTGACGCACCGGGAACGCTACCAGAGGCACATAACGACAGCTCTGGTCGAGAACGAGACGGAGTTGGGAAAGTACATTAGTATTCTCAATCACTACGATGCGACGGTACGAAAGACATTTGAGCTCTATTTGGAGTACATCGATCAGTTGGTGCTGGTTGCCGTGCCGGAGACCAAACCAGAAGTCTGTGCTGGAGAAGGAGTGGATGTTCACCAAGCTGATAAGTCCCATGATCAAGGGCATGCATACGTTGGCCTCGCAGAAATTTTGCGGTATCATTAGCAAGTTGCTGCGTAACATTGCCACGCGGCTGGTGCAACGCTCTGTCGAGCTGGACAAGCAGATCGCCGGGGCAGCAGACAATGACGACAACGAGGAACTTAAGTGGCAACTGTTGACCATTTGCCGCGAAACTCAGGCTTTGTTGACCGTGGAGCGGGAGCGTTCCATTAAGGTGCTCTTCTTTGCCAAGACCTTCTGTCGCGATGTGGAGACAACGGACTTCCATCGGGAGCATTATGAGCACGATGTGGCCAATCAGCAGCACGACTTTATCTGTTCGGATGTGAAGGCTGCCTTCAAGTTGCTGCAGCAAGATGTCCTAGAGGTGCGCAACAAATTGACCGAGATCATTGAGGGCGTGCAGAAGCGTTGCTGTATGAACAATATGCGCGACCTGGACGAACAGGATCGCCAGGCGGTGCTGTCGCGGACCCGTGAGATTCTCCATCAGGGCTATAAGTTTGGGTTCGAGTATCACAAGGATGTGATAAGGCTGTTTGAACAGCGAATTATGGACCAGAAGGACAGCGGCGCACACACCGTCGACCTGGCCCTGGGCATCATCACGTATGCCAAGATGTGGATGCACTTCGTCATGGAGCGATGCGAGCGGGGACGCGGCATGCGACCACGTTGGGCCTCCCAGGGCTTAGAGTTTCTCATTTTGGCATGTGATCCGCAGATAACCCAGCATCTTAATGAGCATCAGTTCGAGGAACTTAAACAGCAAATGGACCGCTGCATCTCACATGTGATTGGCATTACCTCAGAGCCGGAGAAGGTGGCCCGCAAGAAGGCCTCACCACGCACACGCAAAACATCGTCGCCGGCCACCTCGCGTTCCCGGACGCCCACACGAACGCCCATGTCAGCTGGCATCGTTCTGAATCCCAATACACCGCCATTGCAATCGCCCCCGTACAACAAATTGCTTCATCCGCAGTTTAGCCTCAAGGAGGATATGCTGCAGCAGTCGTCGAATGTGTACAGTTCCGTGGATAGCGCGGATTACGTGGACACACCTTGCCAGAGCAGTCCAAACGGCGAGCTCCGCCTCCTGGTACCCCAGACTCCGCCACCCACTCCAGCCTCAGCGAGTACACCGCTCGCCTTGCGACAGGAAAGAGTTCGCGATGCTGTCAATCGCTTGGATTTGGATCTCGAAGAGCGCCTGCGAGATCGGCGACTTATTGGCCAGGTCAAGGCACTTAATTCCTCCGACAAGGTGCACATCCGGGCTCGCAGTGTGCACTTCCGCTGGCATCGGGGCATCAAGATTGGCCAGGGACGCTTTGGCAAAGTGTACACGGCTGTCAATAACAACACGGGTGAACTGATGGCCATGAAGGAGATCGCCATTCAGCCGGGCGAGACTCGTGCTCTTAAGAATGTGGCTGAGGAGCTGAAGATTCTTGAGGGCATCAAGCATAAAAATCTGGTGCGCTACTACGGCATCGAAGTGCATCGCGAAGAGTTGCTCATTTTCATGGAGCTCTGCTCCGAGGGTACTCTGGAGTCCCTGGTGGAGCTGACTGGCGGATTGCCCGAAGCATTGGCCCGTCGTTTCACCGCCCAACTGCTCTCGGGCGTGGCCGAGTTGCACAAACACGGAATAGTGCATCGCGACATCAAGACTGCTAACATTTTCCTCGTGGACGGCAGCAACAGCCTGAAACTGGGAGACTTTGGATCGGCGGTGAAGATCCAGGCTCACACGACTGTCCCGGGCGAACTGCAAGGTTATGTGGGCACCCAGGCCTACATGGCTCCGGAGGTGTTTACCAAGACGAACAGCGATGGCCATGGACGCGCCGCTGATATCTGGTCGGTGGGTTGCGTTGTCGTCGAGATGGCCTCGGGCAAGGTGAGCACTAAACTGATAACCGAACTGATAATCGTACAAATTACTGGCAAATTTCGTAAGTTGTGGGAACTTTGGTATCACTTTTCAAGTGCGGAAACAGCAGAAGGCATTATCAAATGAGTCATTCCGTGAGCTACCTTAATTGTTAGATCTGATTAAGGAAGGATGTATGTTATATCCATTTGGGTTGTCTTGACCTTCCATTTTCCAAGGTTGGACATTATTTTCCCCCTGTTGAACCAAACATACGACGATCGAATACGGTTTATGTTTTGATTACCTTACATAGACATAGAAATCATATTAAAGAGCCAGGTCAAGAATAGTTTTCTGGCTTTTTGAAGTGCCCCACAATCTGTGTATAACTAATGAGTTCGAATTTTTTGACCAACTAAATCGTAAGCTTTAGCTTGTTAACGTATGAGGGCAATAGAATTGACAGTCTTGACTATTGATATTAATCAAACTATTCTTTCATAGAGCTGGAAAGTTAATTGTTGTCTTTGATCTTTTTTAGCGGCCTTGGGCTCAATTTGATTCCAATTTCCAAATCATGTTCAAAGTTGGCATGGGAGAGAAACCTCAGGCACCTGAGAGTCTTTCACAGGAGGGCCACGATTTCATTGACCATTGCCTGCAACATGATCCCAAACAGCGTTTGACGGCCATGGAACTGCTGGAACAGAACTTTTGCAAGGTGAGTTGTGAAATTGGAATAGCTTTAGCTGTTTATCGATTGTCTGAATCAACATTTGTCTAATTGCAGTCGGGCCGAGATGATTGCAGTAGCGAACAACTGCAGATTCAGGTGCGCGGATCCTTTCGACGCAATGTGGCAACAAGCTAAACTGTAAGGCAACTTAGTCGCCTCGAGTTTGGGCTTTATCCTCGCATACCCCCTTACATATAGTGTATTTTATATGTAACGATGTGTGTGTGTGTGTGTTGTGTATTGTGTAACTTAGATGCGTCTAGTTTTATGTTGGACAATAAATATCCGTTTATGCTATATTTAAATGTAGATGTAAACACCGATTCATTGATTGCTATAACAGAATATTTAATTTGACTCTTGGAATTAGCCCCTTAGACGCCATACTCTGGGTAAATGGTAGTAACTTCGGGAGTCGCTGCGGTGCTGGGTGCTGTTGGTGGTCCGGGGAAGCCAGAACTGGTCGTTTCATCGCTAGAGGGAGATCCAGTTGGGGGGAGTAGGCGCCTCTGTTGGAATTGAGGGCACTTGGGCCTGCACCATTGGTCCAACGCACAAGAGAATGGCCAGACAGAGGGTCAGAAGCAAATGGAAGACTGCAAGGATCCAGGATCACTAATAAACCGAATTTCTCTCTTTAGAATGAATCCAAAAAAGATTACTTACATTTCATGTTGATTGTTTTTGGAAGACTCTTGACAAACTGTTGACAATATGCCATCGGCTGTCTTTTATATGGCTAGTAAATCGGGCCATTGATTTTTGTTTTTCTTTTCACCTATTTTGATTTAATTAAAATATTAATCAAGTGCCTTGAGTTTATCACATGTGCTGGGCTTATCGCATCTGCATACATATATGCCATTCATATATCTATATCTTTCGTATAAATAATGCGCAATCTTCCGTTGAAATATCCAACTTTTGGTAAACTTTTCTCGGAAGCCAGCTTATCATTCTCTAAGAGCAAAAAATAGAATTACCCTATTCTAGGTGCGTAGGCATCCGTATCAGGAGGGTAGTCTACGTTATAGATTTGTATACACGGGCAGGTTGAAAAGTCCTATCAATTGATTTTCAACTATACAGATTTGAGTCATCACAAAGATAAAAATGGAAAAGTCATGACCATTCATTCTATATAACCTAGAATGTTTTCAAAGCTTCGTCTACAAAACTTTTTAAACATACATAAATGCTAAAAATATTTGAAATATTGATGATAATCTCTTTATTGAATTGACATTGGAACGAAAGCGAAGTAAATATTTTCTATATTGTTTAGGCACACTAATCTCGTTATTAACTTACTTGATTTTCGAATCAAAGAAATTAAATGAAAATGTAGTTGGCTTTTCAGTCGACTATGAAAACTTTTAAGACCACCCTCGCAAATGCATATGTAGGTCAGGATTTCAACTGCTGCTGTTTTATGTATAATGCATTTATTTAGCTTTGTGATTATTTTGTTTTTTGCATACACTTGAAACAAATATTTAGCAAACTTAACGATAGTCAACAAACATAATTGGTTAATTATAGAATTGATTAATCCATAGCGATAGTTTAGTTCAGTTAACAGTTTGCAAACATATAATGGTACATACATATATAATATATAATTTGAATTTTAGAGCAACAATGAACACAGCAACTAGTTACATATTTGTTACATTAACATTTCCATATATTTTTGTGTGTATATACTTTCTTGTAAATAACGTACGTATATATATATATATTTTTTTTTTTTTATGGTTTTATAGTCACTACAAAACACTCATTCGCTAACATTTGAAATAGACAAACATATATATTTTTCCTTTCTAAATCGTAACTTTTTCCTTCATTTTTGGGGTTTGTCTATACTTTGCTTTAAATTGCCAACATTTTTTTGTTGGTTTTTTGGTTTGATTAATTAAACACAATTGTATAAATTTATTGATATGTATTGTTACGTCTCAAGTCTATATGCATGATTATTATATAGTTATGAATATATTCATCCAAAAAAAGCATTCTGCTTGATGTCAGTGGACAGCATCTAAAGTACTGGGGTCGAAATTTTTACTCTGGGCCACAAATTCTGCTCACTAAATTCTCATAAAATTTTCAAGGTATTCAACAGATTTATAGATTAATTGATGTTTGTTTGTGTGTATGTGTGTGTGTATGTATTATAATTTAACTCTAATAACACTTAAGTAAAACGATTAACAAAATTCTTTGAAAGTTTTCGATTTGAACAAGCGTACATTTTTTGTTGTCTAAATATTAGCATACTTTTGGGCAGCGTCACATCAGTGACTGCAAAACTATGGTTAGTAAGCTCAGCTAATAATTATAAGTTCTACATAGCTACTAAAACTGTAGCTTTTAACCGATAGTTCAAATCATAAATCGTATAGTCAACAGATTAACACTCACTAACAATTGCATATCGCATAAAATTACTCTAAAAACATTTAATTGACTAGATTTCTTTTACTAATTCAACTACAAGTCGATTTGAATAAGGGTAAACAGGTAAAGCAAACGATTTGCATACAAACACACATACATATTTGTTAATATAGTTAAGTAGCATTTCATCTCAATGTGTTCATGATTGACATTTGGGTTTGGGTATGTTGTTAGTAGGTTTCTTTTTGATTTTGGGATACTTCTACTTAAATACTTGGTGGTTGGTCATCAAAAGGAAACGTCCGACTCATGTGGACGACAATAAACCACATAGTTAGTTACATTTAGTTTCTTGTTACTTGGAGTTTTTTCTGGTAAGTAGTAGAGTTAAGGTACATTTATTGATATGTTTTTCGTTGAGCTTGTGGCTCAAATTGTTTCCTTTTAGTTCTGCAAAAGATCACGCATAATGTCGAGCGAGTCCTGCAGGGATTTGGCAAAGCGAGAGGCACTCGTATCCTCGCAATTGTAGAATGCCGACACGCAGAAGATAATCCTCTCGGGTTGAGGATTGTAGGAGCAGCCATATCCACGAGGCGTCACAGGGCCATAGCCCATGAAGCTGTTTGTGGTGCAGGCGACCTGTGGAAAGAGTTTTCGGACTGAGATTAACAAAATTGGACAACCTTTGGAAAGAGAATAACCAGGAGGCTAGCTTACGTATGGACGTATCTGTGGTGCATCTGTGGAGGGGGGGTGCAGAATGTGATTAGGTAATAGTAGTAGTGCAAACAGAGATAAAAATAGTGCAAAGTGCTTGGTGCCATGTGTTTTTGGGCAGCTGGAATGCTCTCTGATACCTGACTCGTGGATAATAAGAAGCATTGCGATATCTTATAGGACTCATCGGTGAACAGTTCGTGCATCTCGCCATTGACCTCCAGGCTGGCCTCACGCAATCCAAGCAAAGGTATATCGATGCCATTGCCCAAAATGTTCTTCACCATCACCTCCGTTTGGCGTGCCACAGCGCAGCGGAACAACTCCCGCAGATGATCCTTCTAAAGTGATTGATAAGGATTCGAGCCAGCGAACTTTAATCACAAATTACTTACGCTGTAAATGCTAAACTTAACCTTTCGCGACTCTTCGTAGTCATCCTCACGATCGCTCTCAAGAGTCACATTGGCCCCTTCACCCTGGCACATGGCTTTGGACCATTCCAAGGCCTCCATGCTAGCTGCCCTGATGCAGTCCACACGTCCCTGTCGTGTCCCAAGAAAGAGGGCATCAGAGAAGTAATAAAATTTAATCGAATTCACAACTTACATGCAGGAAGCGTCGGGTGGAAGCACTCTCATACGTGGCCACAAGATGGCCATAGAGCTTATAGTGGGCCAGTTGTAGAGCAAGCTGTATATAGACGTCCGGACTGACCTGGCTGGACTTGATGAAGTTTTTACCATACCCCTGATAGCAATAGACATAGAAATCGAGATCGTCGATGGCCTTGTCAACACTCTTGGACGCTTGCCCGAATCTCTGCTCCAGTTGCTGGCTGACATGCCACTCCAAGCGCTCTGGCGGAGGCAAATGGTGTTGGGGCAAGCCAACCTCCTCATCTGGCTGTTCGTCTATTTTTTTCAGAATTTTTTCCAGCAGCTGGACAACAGCTATGCCTTCGGATGTCGAGTGCTCGTAGCAGAGTCCCCAAGTGCCATCGGTGCAGATGATGAGCTATCCAAACGAAAGAAATTTTAAGAACGGGATACCAGATGCCATTTGTTTTGGTTGGCATTACCTGCATGGTCTTGTCGAACCAACGATTTCCCGAATTGTATTCACTGCCGCCGCCATGTATCATTTCGTGGGCCATATTGGTATCGTCGCGATCGCCAACTTTGTGAATTGTGGGCGTGGCGCCAGTGAAACCGCGTGCATTGAAATGTTTGCCCAAAGGTTCATCCAGACAGAGAACGACCAAAGCCGTTTCAATAAGCTCCAGATTACGTTGATTGCGTTCGTCCAGCTGGAGAGCTTCGCGATCTTGGGCCCAAATGGTTCTCGGCTCGGCAGTTAACAGTCCGATGGGAGCCGGTTTGGCCGGCAAACATGGAGCATCGCTCAGAACGTAGAGTATCTGGGAGGCAATCTCACTCTGGCTTAAAGTGCCTCGATCGCTGGCCTGCAACACGACACAGTACATCTGATTGCGACAAATGACCACCACATGACGATCCTCATCGCTGAGTCGCTCTCGCGATGGCAAGAACTGGGAATCGCGCGCAATGCCCGGACGACGACAGGAGCCGAGCAAACGATAATATTGCGCCATGCACAGAGGTTGGTTCTTCTCACGCGAGGCGGCCCGCTCCAATGGCAACTCTCCATTGTCTAGCATTTCCTTGTGGGCCAGCAGAAGGTCGAGCAATTGAGCTGCAAAGTGGGCCACATTGTGTACTGTCTTGAACCGTCGCGGCGGCATCACCATTCCAGGATTCGAGTTGATGGGCAATGGTATGCGGACGTCCATGTACATTTCATTGAGCCAGTAATAGTAGGCCTGGAAAGAATGAGTGAATGGATGGATGGATGGATGGATGGGGGACAACATGGAAATGTCATTATGTACGACACAGATTCAATTAGCCAAGATTTTTGGGTGGGGCATGCTGGGCGATGCTGGGGAAAGTTTATCAGCCGAAGAACTTGTTGTTATCGCTGATCAATGATCTTCGATTGTGATAGCGATTGCTGATGAGGCACTATAAATAATGACAAGAAGACCTGTGTCGGAACAGTACCAGTAACACAGTCCCCCTTGATACACACGGATACCCCAGCACCCACAATCAGCCTACCCGGATACAATATGAAAGGTTAGTGTGAAAACGTTTTGCCGTGTTGAATTCGTCGTAGAACTGAAATTGATCCTTTACAGTTATCGCTTTGACCCTTCTCAGCCTGGCGGCTCTGTCGCAGGCCCGTCTGGACTACAAACTGCAGTGCACCCGCGATGAGATCAGTATCCGTTGGCCCAGCTACCACAGCAACTCCGAGTACTACGTCTGCCAAGGCGTTCATGGCAATCAGTTGACTGTTCACTGTCCCGCCGGCGAAGTCTTCACTTTTGTTCTCCAACAATGTGCCGCTCCGGCTCTCTATGTTCCTGCTCCACCCATGGATAAGCTGCCCACATCTGAGCCGGTTACCACTCACCTAGTCGCCGATTCCCCGCCAGTGATTGGAGTAGTCACACACGAACAGTCCGAGCAGCAAGTGCACGAGCACGAGCACGAACATCATGGCCATCATCACCATGAACATGAGCATGAGCAAGAGAACGAGAGTGGCGAGCAAGCAGTGACCCATCCCATTCCTCCTACACCAGCTCCTGCTCCACCAACTCCACCCACCGTTCAGGTTGAATCGCAGTCCGTGAAGAAACCAGTGCCCGTCCCTAAGCCAGTGTCCAGTGGAGCCAAGAAGCCAACTGTTCCCAAGCCCGGCAAGAGCACCAGCACCAGCGCAGCCAAAAAGACCTCGGTGCCAGCTCCAGTGCCAGCCAAGGCCGCCAAGAAGCCAGCTCCCCCACGTAAAGTCCAGAAGCAGCCATCGGCCTAACTCTCTTTCCCCAACCACAGAGCAGTTCAGACAATTTCTAATTCAATCTTTTTATCTCCACCAAGCGGAATTTCATTCGAAAATGTTCAATTAATCCTCAAATAAAATTAACAATTATGTTTTAACTGCAAGAAACGATTTTGACAATGTTCTTGGGTCTTGGAGTGGGTTGGACTGTGTTGGGTTGTGGCGTTCTTCCAAGAATCGACCCACCCACCCAAACACATACTAACATATTCTTCGTGGGAAGGAACTTTTATCAAGCGTCAAAAATGTTAATTGATTGCCATTTTTTGGGTTATTTGTGGAATATTCCGATAGGCCTTTGCCTTGACACCTCAAATTGATAATGTAATGTGCCAAACAAAACAGAAAGTAACCAACGAATCGGAGCAGCAGAGACAGCTACACAACGTTGTCTAACATGTTCAACTTGAAAGAAATTCCCCCAACAAAATCTAAAATAAAAGATAGCTAGCTGTTGGAAAAGAAAAGCGGAAGTCAATGAGAATTTCAAGTTATTGTCGAATGACAATATTTCATTTCTACAAATTCAAATGTTTTCAGGGGAAACCTTTGGCAATGTCAGATACATATGTATGTGATGCCGTTATCTATTCATTTGTAGCAATTCCTTTGTCTATATCATTTCAAATTCAACAGAAATGCCATGAAGTCATGTGAGCGATTCCATCCATCCATCCCCGCAGATGATCTTGGTAATGTTTGAGAATGCTCTCGATATGTAGTTACTGAACCATTATTACCCTTGATCGGTGATGAGGGTTGACAACATGTCTAGCTATTTTCTGGTATTTTAATGTACTGTAGTTTCCGTCATGTGTTATCTTTGGCAAAGATTATCAAAGCTACATAGCGCATTTCAATTATTTCGTTCGTTTGACTTCAATTTTGCACCAGGGAAACAAGAATTAATCTATACGCGAACTGATTAAAAATGTAGCCGAATGTAGGAGAATTGCGACTCGAAGTTAGAATGAAGACTGGCATAAAAAGGCTTTGCCCATGACTGAATGGAATAGTAGCAGTGATCACCGAGTCAGCAATACATCGCCAAGCCAAATCCGAGGGAATATTCGTAGCAACAAAATGAAAGCCGGTAAGAAATTACCTATTTGACACCAGGACATCAGGTAGAACTAAATTCGGTTCTCTTCTATTTGCAGTGCTCTTTGTCGTTGCCACTTTGATGGCTGCCAGTATTCATGCCCAGAGCTGCAATGTCCCTGAATACGAGAGCACTATTGACACTCCTGTCGGGTGTATTGACGGTTATCCAGAACTAAGTCTGCCAAACTATGAAAACCCCGGTTCCTACTACAAATGCACAAGTAAGGATAAGAACACAACAGCTCTAGTCACCTGCAGCGAGGGCACCTATTTTAGCTATGTGCTCCAGGGCTGTGTCAGCTGCGATGACTATATCCCAACAGTCCGGTGCCATGGTCTGGCAATCAATGTCACTTGCGTGCCCATCAGTGGAAAAGATGAGACCACAACACCCGCCTCAACCACAGTGACGGATGACTCAACCGAAAGCAGCTCCAGCTCTACCACCACCACCACAACAGCATCCACTACAACCACAACTGAAGCTCCCGGAGAATCTAGCACCACTACCACCACCACCACCACCACCACCACCACCGAGCCAACCACCACTACCACCTCCGCACCAACACCACCCACTGCTGATGAAACTACCACAACAACGGCCAGCGATGACAGTGTGGTCACACCCTCTGGCACCACCATCGATGTTCCCGGACCCCCGTCGCCAGCTGACTCCGATGTCCCATCGCCCGAGACTCCAGTGCCCACCGCTCCTGTCATTATCGATGAGCCCCCAACCCCTTCGTCATAAGTCAAATTCCTTTTCTATTTAGCCTTTTCCTGCATTCAATCAGAATAAAGTTTGATTTCAATCAACGATCAATGCTCACCCAATTATCCTCGACGTCGCGCTTCTCCAGCAAATATTGATGGAGTCTCGGACCCATGCCATTCGGGGCGGTGAACTGCTTGATCAGCTCCTTGGTGTGCTCCAGCTGAGCTGGTGTTGTGATGGGCTCCACTGCACGCACATAGTCGGCCATTGTTTCCTCTAGCGGTGGGACAGGTACCTTTGGTAGAGTCTGCAGTGGTTGAGGGGGAAAAAAATATAAATGGAATGAGATTTCAGTACATTTTCAAGAGCAACCCCTTTTGGCGTTTGTGTCAGCCGAATTTCATTTCCTTTAACTTTTCCCCCATCGAATCGTTTCCCCAATTTCCCATTTCCCTCATTTGTATGCATAACGTTTGTGCTGTTAAAGTAGAAGCAAAAAGAGAAAATCCTAGCAACACAATATAACAAAAAAAGAAACGAAAAAGTAAGAAAAGCTGTTTGCCTTGGGGACCTAAATTTCAAATCACTAGAAAAAAAATAAGGAAACCATGGCCATGGCTTGAATCTCCCTTCGCCAACGCATTCCATTTTATTTTCCCTGTCTCGCTTGACATTTCTTTAACTTGTTCATCAATTGAGAGATTCGGGCACCTTGGAATTCCCCAGTGGATTCACACTCATCATTCTCAATGAGAATCGACTTTCCGAGTGTCAATGGAATACGTGTCCTTTGGAAAACCATTTCACATTGCGTTATCAATAAAATAAATATATTTGACAAACTTATAATGGCCAACAATGAAGATAAAATTGCATAATGTCTGAAAAATCCGTTTATGGCAAATATTTCAGCATAATGCACAAAATGGCTAGCTGGAGGACAGATTTTTAATGGCCTCTTGAAAGTTCCAACTTGATTTCTAATTGTCATACTGTTCTATATATAACAACTGATGATAATTATTAAGTAGCCGAGACAAAAACACAACGAGGATATCATCCATGTTTGTCTCCAATGCTCTATATAATATTTAGGCCTGTTCTCGTTTTCGATTCGATTCCAACAGAAAAGCTGGAGCAGTTCCGTATCGTTTTCAAAATTGCGGTTCTCCATTCCGAATTAAATATCAATTGTTTAGGTTACAAAGCTCGAAACATTTCTGTTTCGCATACTACTTTCAGAATTGCCGTGCCTTACACTCGGAATCTGTTTCTGACCAATTTTTCTTTTCAGATTTATATCTAATTTTTGTTGTCGTTTATTGTAAAGTGTCATAAGGATTTCGAGTGGAAACGTTTAGAAACAGGATAATTCAGCTGTCATTACTTTTTGATTGCCTCCTAAGAATAGATCTTGTAAATCAAAGGGGTGAAACGAAATTATCAACTAATACTTAGAATAAAAAAATACTTTAAAGCTCTCATGAATAAATATGAAAATTTTCAACTACTTTTCATTTCACGGACTCCAAGGCAAACGACTCAAAACCAAATAAAACATTCGACAATTTTTTCTATAAAGTAGTCTTATAGTTTGGCACACACTGTAGATCTTTTCAGAATGTTGGCTTATTTAGGAGTACTCAAAGTTAAATATTTTGTAATTCTTGACGAATATTTTACTCTTTGTTTTCCTGCCAACCCTTTACTATTCGTTTAAAATATTGCAAGAGTGTACATACTTCGGCTAGGAATGGGTTTGGGTCTACGTCGAAACTTATCCGAACCCTTCTACTTGCAGTTGAAATCGGAAAAGTTTCTCTCTGATGAACCTGCCTTGTAGCTGGTTTACAATTTTGATGTCTAATTTTATTTTCTGTCGGGGGTGGATACACAACCTGCTGATACTTTGTGTGGGGGGCTGCTGTGCCTTTTGTCAGGTAATAGTGTGGTAAGGAGGGTTGGATGGCTGGCACGTTTGTTTGCCACACTGTGTACCGAGTGAGTTGGCTAGAAGTGAGTTGGTTGCCTGGCTACACAAAAGCCCTCGTTATTTGCATTTGTAATTATAACAAACAGGATTAGTCCTTCCGTTATTTTTTTGGCCCGTCTGCCGTTCTGCCCGTCTGTATGTTTGTCTATCTATCTGTCTATACATTCGAGTATGTGTTCTTTTGAATTATTCAGGTTGTAAGCGTACTCAGTCAGCCCCTTGCTATTGGGTAAATATTTGAAATTTTCGTTTAATCAATTGTACTCACGTCAGGGAATCCAAACTCGTCGACAGACTCTGCAGTGGAAAGCCACTTTTTCGGTATGGATAATATAGAGTCTCTCCATCCTAAAAATAGAAATAGAAATCGTTAACTGATTAGTTGTTGAACAGCAAATTTAATTGTTATGTTGGCTAATTTCTTGTTAACACAACAACAAGAACAGAACTCATGAAATTGTTGTTAAGTTTTGAGTGGGGTATTTGATCAATGTCACAATTCTATTGAGTGTGATTCGAGTCGTTTGCGAGGAATTCTTCGGCTTATCTGACAGTCAGATAGGGCAGACTAACAAGGGAACTTCAGGTATGCGAATCACCGATTTGGATGAATTTCGGATATGTTATAGAATACCCCGTCATTTGAAGCTGTAAATAGTTCCCCTTGTAAGATGTGCGTCATAGTACATGATTTGTTAGGGGGTGAATTCCAAAATCTTTAACATGTCTCAAATGACGTGCAATCGCCAGATGCTGACCTTCAGGGCAATTGAAATTGGAATCCACCACCCCCAAGACAATGTATACACACATTTGCACATATGTAGGGATTTCATTTATTTTCGAAGAAGAATTTCGTGCAAGTTTGCCATTTATTGTCTTTCGCAGACATCCGCATAAAACTGAAATGCAATAAAAGTGGAAACTCTTAGACGGGCGAAAGCAACTTCCTTTTGTAGCAGTTGAATCGCCTGTCCATCCGTTTGGATTTCCTATGAAAACTTTGATTGTCATGAGACTGTAACTCGAGCGACTAAGTGCTTCCTTCTCCAAGTAGCAAAGGTTTCCGGTTTAAGGTCGCATTGTGGACAAAATCCATGGCAAGAATGACAAAAAATGTAATCAAAAATGGCTGCCAATTTAAGAGCCCACTTCCTACCACGTCTCCACCTTTGATTCTATTGTGGGCAATCATAATGTTATTAATAAAAATGGTTTTATGACAATCACGATCAAAAGAGCGACTGAGGTGGGGCTCGCACGCGTCGCCTACCCTCAAATGATGTCAAATTTAATGCAATTTATTATCCTTTTTTCATTATCTTTACTACAATGGCAACAACTAGGTAATCACACAATGGAGTCACGTGGCAGCAATTTGAACATCCGACCTGCTCCGCTCCTTAAAGCTGGCCGTTGTTTTGTGCCAACCAGTCATCTTGTTGGCTGGCATAGTCATCATATCCAAGTTAACCAGCTAAAAATTATAATTAATTGTATTAGCCAGAAACGTTGAGAAATTCAAATTAAGCAATTAGACGAGGGGATGTTGAATTTCTCATTTCTTTGAGCAATCCACTTGAAACATCCTTAAATGATGTAAATGTTTAAACCTTAAACGAAGTATTAGCCCATGTTCTCTCATCTTCTATAAATTCTAATTAAAAACTTCTGCAGTTGATGCGTAGGAAAATGAAATAAATAGTCTGCTTGGTAAATGAAAACGAATTGCCAGCGACATGGGTGGCGTAACCCTAACCGACGCCCCGAGGTGTGAACTATATTCGTGTCCTGGCAAGGGTGGGCGCAGGGCAGGACAGGTGACAAGAGTGTGTGGCGTTTGCAGGTGGCTGACATGTTGCAATTTTCTTAAAAGAATGACTAACCGCAGGCTGACTCCACAAAAAGAGCACAAAAATTTAGCTCAGGCCAAGAATATATCCCAACATATGAGATTTTACACTCCTTTTGTCTACTACTTTTATCCGAATGTGGAATACAATTTCGTACAACTACAAATAAAAATCAGAGGGCCAGGCCAAACTTCAACCGTGCCGAAGTTCGTATGCTCTTGTCAGTATTTTCCGTCACTCTCTGGAAAAACGTTTTAGCTAAAGAGTCGAATTTTCGTGAAAGAACGGCCTGCAATCTTAGGATGGGGCGTCTGTAGCGTGCTATTTTATCGAACGGTATCCGATTTTGATTAAATTTGATTGGGACCATCGTGTCAAAAGTAACGAAATTGTTGTTTAAAGTCACTGTTATCGGCCCATGATTCATTATCGGCCGATAACGGTTTATGATATTGCCAGCCGATATTGATAAGTATACAAAACTGACGAATATAGTGATCGATCCGGCTCGAGATATACAACCCCTGCACTGTTCATAAGATCTAGGACGAGATTGCGTTAATCGCATAATACTAATAAAACAACAATTTGTTGTATGTACATAGTTCAACTTGTTTAATCATAATGTGGTGTGGTCCTTTGGGGGATGTTCAAAGCTACTGGCAACAATGATCCTTGGCGGCGTTATCGATTTACCTTAGTGATTGCCTCAAATAAAGCGCAAGCTCCACAAGTTTTTTTGTTATTCTTCACGTTTTGTGTAGCAAAACTTATGCCTACACACGTGTTCAAATACTAAATTTGGTGGCTTTGGGTTATATAGTCTCCGAGATCTAAATGTCTTTTCTGTCAGAGGCGACTGATCAAGAATGTATGCATATTCTTCAAAGTTGAAACATAAAGAATAAGAAAATTATCTCTATTAGGGTCACTAAAGGCTTCCTCAAAACAATATTTTTAAAGTCGATTAGCTGATTTTATACCAAAGTAATTAATATATAATGCAATGAAAGTCTATTGAAATCCAGTTGCAAACTTATCCGAGAACACAACATACATAAATGATCCAAATATTAATAGTCGTTTATATAGACTATTAAATCGAATCGTTATAAAATGAGATAAAGTTTTCCTGAAAGCTGTCCAAATTCGAATTCGTTCAAACATTAAAAAGAAACAAATTTAGCAAAATGTAATTTGGTTATTTCTTAGTCTTCTTAGTCTTTCATCTCGTTAATAATGAATTAATTAATTGGGTTTAGCTTGTTAAAATAACAGCTTAGTTAGATAAGCTTAAGTGGAGGAAGTCAAAAAACACCTCGAAAACTTAAGGAAATTTTCGTTAGTGATGTAATACCAGAGGGGTTTTACCCCAAATATTTAGGTATCTCTTTCCTTACCTATGTATAGCCATCAAAGTTGAAAAACGTTTTATCTAAACTCTTAGCATAGGAGATAATGAAGTTATGGACCTATTGTTCATATAGGAGCTATATAATATAGTCACCCGATCTGGATCTTTTAAAAAAAAATTAAAAAAAAAAAAATATTTTTTTTTTTTTTTTTTTTTTTTTTTTGTTTTGTTTTTTTTTTTTTTTTTTTTTTTTTTTTTTTTTTTATTTAAATATATTTTTTATATTTTTTTTTTTTTTAAAACCTTATATAATATTTTTACTTTATTTCCTTAAAGGGTTTGGGGGGGGTTCGGGTCGATCCAGGCGTACGGACATGGCTATTTGAACCCCTTTGTGAAAATATATATTTTTAGGACTTTTTTAGGGGTTAAAAAGTTGAAGAAATGTTTTTTTTTTTGGGGGGATTTTTTTTAATTTTTTTTAAAAAAGTTGGGGGGTTGACAATTTTCAAAAAATAGACCGCGTTTGTGATTTGCTATAATAAAGAAACAAAAAATTTATTTTTCTGAGTGTACTGATGGAGCGTTGTTGGAGCATCCGGTTTTGTGAATCACTGAGTCACTTTCAATTACATACATGGATTGGGACGTTTTACCAATTGAGTGATTGATGGAGAGGATTTTTGATTAGCCTGACAGATGCCGACTAATAAGATATTCATGCACCATTACAAGGCTCTGCTGGAGTCTCAGCCACCCCCCAATGGATTCGGATGCTGTCCCTTTAGTCAACTTCAATTTGTCGCTTTGTGTCAGTTTTGTGGCTACTCATGATTGTATCAAAAGTTTGCTTGTTTTGGGGCCTCAAATTCGATTTGGGCCAATGTATCGATGCATTAACGTGTAAGCATTATGGTTATGGCTCAAGATTGGGCGCGCAGACAATTCACGCTTTAACACCACCCAACCAGCAATGAGAAGGGATATGAAGGGAGTGGGGTGGGGAGAGGGGGTGGATTGAACCATTTTAAATACGGGCAATAAAATGCGCCCGAACAGCAAAAACCAGGCTCATTATTAAGCTGCAAAAATCACGCTCGAAAAGGAAGCGACAGGCAACTGCTGCCGCCTGTCAGAGAATGCGATAAAAATGTAATCCCAATGAAAAATAATGTTTCTGCTGGCATGATTCCAATTTAGCAACAGTCAACCCCCCAACACCCCACCTCCCGCCCGCAACTCACAAAGAGCGTGGCTAGCTCATTAGATCGCTTGGATCGGGGCATGGGTACGAGTAGAAGGGCAGCTGCTACCGAAGCAAATGAAGGAGAAGAATTTAAAAAGGCAAAACAAATCCGATGCCGCCCACGCGACACGTTGTGACTACATAAAACACCAGCAGCAGCAAGCATTCGAAACAAGGCCCAAGCTGTGACCCAACAAGCGACCCTTCGCCCGAAACCGCAGCAACAATGATTGGGAGCTGGTACCAGTGTGTTATGGTATAGGCGGAGAGGCGGGATACCGGCTGCGACAGGGATGCTGCCGGGTCATAACATTGAGCGATTGAATGAATGAGTTTTTGCTCCTTTGTTCGCTGCTCGTAAAGGGCTTTTATTTATTTCGAGGGTTGCTCCTTGCCTGTGTCTGTGTCGTCGTCGGCGCACGCATAGAGCAATTGAGCCGTAAATCCTTTACGGTCTTAACGCTACTTTTTCGTTCTTCTTGCCCTTTCTGTTTCACGTACAACCTTCAACACATTCCATTCTCTGCTGAGGGCGCTGCGCTTTTGTGGCCTGTTCGATGCTTTGGTCTGGTAAGTCGTGTTTACCCTGTTCATTTCGATTCGGTTTTCTGTTTTTTTGTTTTTTCTTTTTCTGCGTGTTTTGTTGTTCGTAATGGCAAACAAACTCAAATTAACTGCCGCACTGAGGCATTCAAAAGTTGTTGTAATTGTTGGCATTCGAAACCAACGGAAAGCGTAAATTGCTGACGTATTGTGTTAGCCATTAGAACAATGCGGCAGATGGATTTACTTTGCTTACAATACCAATAGATGGATGGTGGCTAGGTAGATAGGTAGATACATTGAGACAGCTTCCGTGTCCAAGCTGAGTTCAAACATTTGCTAATGGAAATCGCAATAATAAAATGGTTTTCTCACATGCTCATCCTCCGCTGGGGAAAACAACCACAAAAATGGGAAAACTGTTGGAAAAGTTTTCCCTGTCCGCTTTTCTCGTATTAGTTAATTAATTTCATTAACTATTAATGGAAAAAGTTGTCAATAAATAAAAGAATATTTTGGTTTTTTTTCCATGGTTAACAATTATATTTCAATAGTACTTGTTGTATTTGTATGTGTGGGTGTGACTGTATGAAGTGTGTGTGTGTTTGTTTTCTCTTTAACTATTCCATTTGACTTAAATACAATATGTTTGCCTTCGAGTTTGTGTCGTTTGCTGTTCATTTCGATTTATATTTAATTCACACAATGTTTTAGCCCGGTTTCAAAATGCATTTTTTCGGGTTCAAAATGATATTGAATTTAGTTGAAATGCATTTCAAATTCATATGTCAAATGGGTGTGTGTGTGTGTGTTTGCTAAGTGTGGGTGTGAGGGGATTTCACATTCTTGAGTGTCCTTGTTGTAAGCCTAAGCTCGGCCTCAAAGTCCTCAAGAATATTGCTGGACTTTGGCAAGCCAAAAATCCTTTGCCTTTCTTTCCTTCCCTCTTATTTGGTTTGTGTTTGTATCATTTGATTATGGCATAGTTTTAGGTTTTTTTTTTTTTTTTTTTTTTTGGTTGTCGGTTTTGACTTTCTCGAAATGTTTTGTATGCTCTAGCTAGGTTAGTTTAGGTTTACATGTTACAAACGCCTTCGCCTTTCCATTTCGGATACGCATTGCGCCTTAAGTTAGACTTTAGTTTTGCTTCTGTAATGTGGGCTAGGGATAGGGTAGTGTAACTTTTGAAACGATTTCAATATCAAGATACATACAAACATAATTTCATATATATATAGAGAGAGGGAAAGATTAGATGGATAGACTTTTGAAAATAGAACAGCAACATTACAGAACTTTTGGGTTTACATAATAATACATAGCATTTTCATTTAGTTTCTTTTTTTTTTTTTTGTTTCTTGGGGTTTTCTTTGAACATCTTATTAGTTATTTGTTTATGCTCAGTAAGTTTGTTATTCATTATGTAACACAAACGTCTATAACATTAGAGGAAACAAATTGAAATTGTAGACGTTGTTAAATATTAATTTCTGTTTTTTGTTTAAGTATATGTATATATTTATATATATACAAGAACAAAAAAACTAAAACTAAAATCTAAACTAAACTGTGGCGGCATTTGCTTAAGGGCTTCAATTGAATAATTTGCTTGATCTTAAAGTTTTGGAATAAAAATTTTTTACTAAAAACGCACAACACATACATTATACTTGTCGATCGTATATAGAAAATATCGCTTCCATATGCCAGATATGAAAATTTTGATTCAATTTTCAAGTGATCGATTGCCACAAAAATAATGTTTAATTTGTTTCTTTTTTTTTGTTTTAAATGAATTCGAATATTTGTTTTGTTATTTTTTCTCGTTTTTGTTTGTTCTTCTTCTTTGGGTTTGGCTTATAGAAATCTAAATATAATTTTAATTTTAATTGAAATTGTTGATTATTGAACATTTAACACCTTTAATACATACATTTTAATCTTTTGAAATCAATGCATATATTCCATTAGAACTATGGGATACATTTGTATGTATCTGTCGTTTTTAACGTACTTACTATGATACATGAGATACATTGACTAGTTTGTATGCAACATTTTGTCCCATTTACTATATATATATCTGATATTACACATTTGCCGGCACTGCTAATTTTTTAATATTAATGGGTATAATTAGTTAATAATTTTTATTAGGCTACTATCGACGACCCTTCACGATGCTGTTTCTTCACTTCACTCGTCTTTCATTTGAGTCAGTTAACTACTTAATGCGATGATTAGATATAAATATAAATATTTAAAACCCATTCATTTGTTTTTGTGTGTGTTTTTTGTTTTTCTATGGAAGATTTTGTCTGTTTAATGTTCTAGTAAATGAGTTTTGCGAATTCTATTGTTTTGAATTGTTTTATTTTTGTGTTCAGGTCGTGCCAAAGGCTTGAAGTTGACAATTTGAAAATTTCCTCATCTGTTGCTCATGGTTAATCTGAATGTCGTCAAGATATTGTTTCTTTTTAGGTGTCGTTATGGGATTATGCATTTCGTGATGAGATTATATATCTATAAAATTATATGTATATATATATGTATGTATCCAAATTGATAATTACTTAAACGAACGTAATTTGCTATCATTTGTTAGCACAAATTTTGTTATTGACTATTTTAATTGTTTTTAGTTTTGTTTATCATATGTATAATATACTCTACTCTTTATATTTGCTTATTTTCTTGATCTTTTTATATATGTATATATATATATGTATATATAATTGTTTGCCCCTTCTTTGTCCTTCATCGATTTAATTGATACCTTTGATGGGAGATTTTTTCATGAGTTTAATTTTCATTTCATAGATATAAGTTTACTTAGGTTTTGTAGGTGTATATGTAACTATGTGTGCATGTGTGTGTGTTTGCATAATAAAAAAAGAAAATAAACTAAAATAGTAAAATTATTGATGAACATCAATCATACATTAACTAGATCACAATTGAAATAATAATTATAACAAAATGAACCAATTACGTGATTTTAATTTTGACTACTTTATAAAAACTCAAAAAATTGCTTAAAAAGTGCATTTTTGTTGCAGTTTTTTTATATGCTTGTAGGTGTATATATATTTAGCTGATGTCTTTCCGTCTGTCTGTCTGTCGTTCAGTTTATCTGTCTACATATTTAAACTTCAATTGCCTTTGTTTTTTGTCTCATTGATGGCAATCGTAAGAGTAGTTCCAGAATGGCCGTTTCACTGATATGTTTTTGTGGATATATCCATACCATTTCTATCCAAATATTTTCTGACATCCCGACATATATGTATGTATGTACATATGTGTATATATATATTTTTATAAAAATGCAAATTTAATACATTTAATTGGAGGTGTATAATATATATGGGGGGGGCAGAAAAAGCCGCCTCTTTAAAAAATGTTGGTGCAATTGAAATCAATTGAAAATATTGCCTACAGATATTTATGTATATATATGTAAGTATATATGGATTTAGCTTATACACAAGGTACACACATTTATGCTATGCTATCAGGGATCTCCTATGGCGGCACCACCACCCAAAGGGAGGCGATGGAACAGGGATTCACCCTATATGCTCATAGAGTCTACAAGCAAATAATAATTGATTGGTAGGTAAATGTGAAACTTTGAATAATTTCAAAATTGGTTTCGAGCTGTTTTCGTAATATGTATGTACATGTATAATATTTGTACGACCTAAACATACATATGTAATTTACTGATATGATACGATATATGTATATATAGGTATATATATGTATAAGTGTATACATATAGATATATAGACTAATAGCAATAAGTAATATCACTTTTGGTAATTTAAACAGGCGAGCCATTCAGACTCTGATATGTATCGTTACCTTGGTTGTGTCTTATGTTAGAAAAATCGAAATAAAAATTATAGATCTTTCAGTGGTTTTCGCGAAAGTGAAATCATATAGACCAGCTGACCAGGTGGTCGCCTCAGATCCATCAAACCCGCCACAATGGCACCCGAAAGAGTTTCTAATTGTTGTGCAACGTTTTGATATGTCTGCGATATTGATGCCATTGCATGTGGAACGGCGACATTTGATGCCAAGGGTTGCATGGTCAGCCCATCCGCTTATAACTAACTTTGTATATATGTATATCTGATATTTATGTGATATGGCAGAGAGCTGCTCTCATCCGCTGATCTGACCTAACTATCTATGTAAGACTAACTGGCTTTGGTTTCTCTAGCTTCTCTGATAGACACGAAAACGGCTGCTTGATTACTGAGTATAGGGCATAGAAAGTTCCGAGATAGATCGGAACATCTCCACATAGAGTTATGTATGTATATATATATCATATGTTTTTGCTTTTCTCGTACTTCAACTTCTGTGTATAATACAAAATTGGGCGGGGGAAGTGCAGTGCAAGGCATTACTTCTGTTTGCTTTAACTATGTAACTGCATGTCATGCTTGTTATAGTGTACGTACCACTTGCCTATATCATTTTTATGTATATAGTTTAATAATTATAGGTTTATATATGTATATATATGTAGTAATTGCTTCAACAAAGAATCGTCTGAATCTATAACGAAAACGATAAACTGACTAACGGAAATGTAATTTCAATAATGCTAATTTTTCTTTTGCGTAAGACAACAGTTTAAAATCCTTGTCTAAATGGATTCGCTGGGGCAGCAGGACCTCTGCTTGGCGGCTGTTGTTGCTGCTGCTGCTGTTGGAAGGGATTTGCCACTCGCTGTTGTCCCTGTTGTGGCTGTTGATAGCTACCGCCCTGCTCCTGATAGCCAGGCTGATAGTTTTGATCCTGTTGATAGCCACCGGACTGCTGATAGTCGTACTGCTGGTCATTCAGACTCGTCTCCTGCTCCTGCTGATACTGCTGACCGTACTCTAGATGGTTTTTGACGCCGCCCTCGACTGGCTTCTGATCGTGCATGACATACGTTTGATACTCCTTATTGGGTGGATCCTGCATCAGGATGTTGGCCTCGTTCTCGAACGGCTTGAAGTCGTAGATGTTGCGCAGCTTGCGAAGCACAGGCACGTAGGCCAGGTTGGAAAAGGCAATGAGAAAGTTGAGGGCAGTGAATCCAATGGCCTCCACCACACCGCCGGCAATGATGGGTCCCACGGCATACGCTATGGAATACGAAATATCCGCGATGGCATAAATGCTGCCATAGACGGAGACATAGCGCACATCCACCAGATAACCTAGAGTTGGCAGCAGGGCAGTGTCGATGAGGGCGATGCCAAAGCAGATGACACAAATGGGCAGCATAAGCATCTTGTAGCCGCTGCAGAACGGAATGATGAAGCAGGAAAAGCCCTCTAGAGCCAATCCTCCGGCTGCCATCAGCCATTGATGCTGCGGATACTTTCTAGCCATTTTCACTGTGATGACCACGCCCAGGACATGGGGAAAGAAAGCTGGGAGCCAGACCATGCCGATTTTCCAGTTATCTGTGGTCATTGTGTCCTCCATCCATAGCGATATGGTGGGCTCGAGGAAGGCCAGCGCTACATTGGACATGGTCAGCGCGCCGGCACATACCGCTATATAGGGATCCATAAGAAGACGCCAAATCGGAATCACTTGATCCTGGACCTCTTTGCTCTGCTTGATTTGCTCCTTGAATGGCTTCATCACCAGCAACAGCATCAAGCCATCGACTAGGCAGACCAGAGCCAGAATTAAGAATGGAACCTCCTTGCCAGCAAATTGATACAACGCTCCGCCAAACGGTGGCGCCACCAAGCAGCCAAAACTGATAAACGCCAAAGCAATACCCAGCGCCTGAGAACGTTCATTCTCCTCCGTAAAACGATCCGCAATCATGGCCAATCCCGCTGTATCTGCAAATGCCGATCCTGCTCCCTGCAGGGAGCGTGCAAAGAACAGCACACTATAACTGCTGCCGCAGGCGAACACAGCCGTCGAGAAGAACATAATTGTCAGGCCAATCATCATGGGTATGTCGTACCCAATCTTATCGATAAGTCCGCCAGAGAACGGATTCACCATCAATTGCACAATGGCTTTGGAGGCAAACAAGATGCCCGTTGCCGAGTCCTGTCCGTGATGATCGTGATGCATGGGTATAATCTTGCCCGTGATATTATCTCGCAGTGGCGGTGGCGTTGGGCCGTCGTCGAAGCTGCCTATTTCTCGCAGATAGTCAGGTATAATGGGCACTATCACCATATACAGCATGTTGTCCAGCAGCAGGGCTATCGAAACAATAACCAGGATCAGACGACGCTGATTCACCGGCTCTTGAATCTTCTCCCAAACAATCTCCTTGACCTCGCGCATCTCGAGGTTAATTAAAGGTATTTGAAATGAGGCCATTTTGGTTTGTTGTTTCTTTTCTTTTGCTTTGTACTAAAAGTTCGTTTGCTCTCTCTTTCTCGCCTTCTCGCTCTCCCTCTCTCTCTCTTGTGATATTTACTAATTTTAGAATTGATCTTCTCAAAATGTTTTCTAGGTGATCGTTTTCATGGTTTTTATTCCGGATATTGCTCTCCGATTGTCTGACACATGTCAGCGTTTCCGTTTCCGGTCCACACAAATTGCCTGTCTCAGTGCCAGTTCCAATTTCAGTTTCAGTTCCAGTATTAGGGATTTGGCCGGCAGCTTTTAAGGTGGTTTTATTTTTCTCGTTGCTTTGTGATTAACTGAGTTTCCTGCACTAGTTATTGTTGTTGTGTTTTTACATGATTTCGTGTTGTTGTTGCAGTTAGAGTTGTTGTTGTTGTTGCTATTGAAGGTGTGCGAGTTGTTGGCATGCCAGTGAACAACCTTTAACGACACAGAAACAAGATTTCGTTAGTCTTTCTCTAGGCATATAATTTGGATTTCGATTGAATTTCATTGGTTAAAATGCATCTTTTGCTCATTTTCATTTCGATTATTATTTTTTAATTAATATTTAGAATAGGAATTCATTTGCTTTTATGATTGAAATGTTGTTTCTGTGTTGCAAAAGGATGCCTGCTGGTGAACAGAAAATGTTTAATGTTAGGATTAGTTCTTGGCATTTTTCTCACAGAGATTTAAATAAGA
Source organism: Drosophila equinoxialis (assembly GCA_018150345.1). Lineage (NCBI taxonomy): Eukaryota > Metazoa > Arthropoda > Insecta > Diptera > Drosophilidae > Drosophila > Drosophila equinoxialis. The sequence continues at coordinate 77,876 of JAECWI010000531.1, read as the reverse complement.
TTAGCTTCGTAAGACACACATTTCAATCATAAAACAAATACTAAAAGACTATAACATAGACACACATATCCACCTTCACTATATATACAGATTGATATATACATACATACATATTTAGGAAGTGTATGTTGCTGGGTATGTACTTAGGTACAATTTCTAATTATTGAAATTGCATATTCAGGCAAAAAAAAAAAAAAAGCAGATTATATGGCAATTATTTTAATTGGGTTTTGCGGCTTGTGTTAAATGTTGAAAAAGTGAAGTAGAAATACACTTTAAGCCACGTGGTTGTACTCATCAAAAACGCTGAACCCCGAGTCGTTGCCGTAATTATAATTATTGCTTTTTCTCCACACAAAAGGTCGAAGGACCTCTCGACTGGCACGCGAGCAACAAGGACTGCGACCCACACACTAAGCCTTCAAGTGGAACAACCTTTTCTCCGATTGTACACTTAAAAAAAAGTGTCACAAAAAAAAGTGTTGTTTCAAATATCAGCGCAATTCAAGTTCGATTTAGAATTACAAATAATCTTTTTGGGAACAAAACAAACTCATTCTAAACCCATTAGAGTGCTAAGAACTGTTGCACGAAGATTCCTAAAGTCGGTTAAAATTAATTTTTTTGTGAAGTTCCCTCTTTGCCATTGCTCTGATAATACTTGTGGTACACTCATGCCCATATTAATAGGCGTAAGCCTATGGTATTTTATGGTGATTTAATTCCGGTAACCGAGTGATACATACCTACATATGAAGTTATGTTCTATTAAGGTATTATCAAATTCAACTTTATTTGCCGAAAATAGTTTTTATTTGCTGTCGCTATTCCAAATTGCTATTCTTTTACTTAGCTTCATTCACTCAAAAACGAATTATTGTATATACATATGTACATATATATATATTTTTCACAACTTTATCTTGTTTCGCTTTATAATCCACTTTGATAATGTTCGCTAGGTCTGTCTGTGTTGGCTGAAGCTCCGTCCCATGCCAGCTATCATTGTTGATCTAATTTCAACGTATTTTTTTTTTTTGCTACCTTGCCACAGTCTGGAGTTGAGCCACCCCCATTTGGGTAAACATTAAAACGGGACGTGTGCTGCTATAGAATAGAACCAACTTTTGGCCTCCCCCATTCTGGCACGTCTCCCCACACCTTGCTCACTCACCCCCTCCCTGTATCTTACTGCATAGACGTAACAAAAACATTTCGTTTTATCATTAAATTTTCATGACCATGTTCATGTGTAGAGTGAACACCCCCATCTCCAGAATCCTCAATCCAAGTTGTATGTATGTATATTTTATGTACTGCCCTCGATCGAGGCGGGCCCGTGAGTCAATTATGCTGTGTGCAGGTCTACCGTTTCCATCCATTTCCATTTCCATGGACTTTAATTTTCAAGTTTTCTTATTTTGCAGGCAAAACGAGACGCTGGCCAGGTGGGAGGTCGCTCTTGACCCTGGGGGGATATGGTGGTTGCTGGGGCCAGCTTTCATCTGCATTGGGGGTTGCTCTTGGGCCGCCTGCAGCTGCTCGAGTCAAGTGCAGAAACGTGTGGCTACATGTTGATTATAATAATAAGGAATTTCTAAAGACTAACCGTGTTCGTTTCAGAGTTTACGCTTGTATAACTTTATTGATTTTCCCATATAGCTACAGCTGACAAATTTCCCAGTCGCCGATGCATAAGCATTTATATGAAAAATGTTTCTAAAAGCGAAAGAGTCTCAGTTTTCGGTTTTGGATTTGCTTTATTCCATTCATTTAATTTGAATGGCCTCAACGCGCCTCGCCTCGTCTGTTCTGGCCTGGTTTTTGTTGAGCAGTTTGTGTTCATTATCCTGGGGCATCATGTCATTCGGGTTTCCTTTTCATGTTTGCGACTGTTGGTCGCAACCCCAGAAGGCCAGGCTTTTGGTTTTGAATCGACACAATTAGCAGCCAAGCGTTTTGGTATCTTGCTTACTTTTCATTTTGGCGCAGCTTCCATCAGTTTTTGCCGCAAGTGAATTATGGAAACGCATGTGTTTTGCTTATAAAGGCTTCACAGTAAAACAGCAGAAACTTTATTTCATTAAAAATGCATCTGAATTTGCCTTGGGCCGGAGCAGAACGAATCGCTCCATGTTTGTATATGGTAGCAAGGATTCGTTTCGCACTGGATATTCTTTTGAAATAAAAGGAGGCTTCACCTTTAAGATGATTGGCGATTTTTTGTCACCTGCCACTGTTACCTTGGGAACTCTGGCAGCAGTTGCCGCTCTTGCCGCGCTCTAAGCTTTTTCCCCCCTGTTGCTGGGGTGGCAAATAAATAATATTCAACATTGTTGGTTGTCTGGTTTTTAGGGCGTGGTTGGGTGTGCCGCCTTCGACTGTGTGTGACGAGGTAATCAGCGTAAAATAAAAATTTCATTTTCCTGAAGGGTAAACCATAAAAAATGTATACAAAAGTGTATCCGTCCTTGGCTATCAGGGCTGTTTGTATTTTAAATAAAATGGATGAACAAAAAATTGTATTGTAGCTTCAAGTTTTCCATCTAGTCAGTGTATCCATCGCAATATTAATACTAAGCTGTATTTTTCACACTCAACGGCCACTTGACAAAAAGGCAGCGTGAAATCCTTACAAGTGTTCCAAGTCGACCTTTTGAGCTGTGTATACATATGGAGAGATATGGAAGAACAAATCACCCCCCTTGTAAAAGTTTCCGCAAGTGCTGTAAGCTGCTTTGTTCAAGTGCCTGTGCCTCATGTTCAATGCTGAGCCCTGAAGGGTTGCCGGATAGGCAGGGGGAACTATAATTTATTGCCTAATTTCAGGCGCTTGCAATTTGTGTGCTCGATTTGCTTGTGGCTGCTAATGAACTGTGGTCAACTAATGAGACTAAGCCCACCCCTACTTCCTCCCACACGCATACACACACACACACCTTTTGGCTCTCTGTATCAATGTGTTTATAGGTGGGTGCTGTCTTTGTGTCGTTCTTGATCGATTAATGTGGTTGGCACTTTAGCCTTAACCTGCTTTTTCTTGTCTTTTCGCTGCGTTCCTTTGTCGCTTGTGGAGTAACGACATTTGTGTTTCAAGTTTAATTGTCTTGTCTTTGCCCCTATCGATTTCACTGGGTTAATGTGGTAATGTGGCTTAGCCGTAGCTTGCTACAAAAAAGTTTTCTCTTAAATTTTCGAAATGCTCAAAGCATTAACCATGCCTCTTTGCCTGCTTCTCTTTAGCTGGGCTGTTATCTATTCCCCATGGAGTTGGGAAATGGATGCTGTTGCTGGCACTTAGCCCAAGGCAAGTTCTATAATCATAAAAGTACAAAAAGAGCAGAAAGGGACAAGTGAAATGTTGACGCCATTTTGTTTTAGCTACATGGGTAATAGCACCAAAGGGCTGCCCCTTTAGTGTGTGGCTGCCTATAAATCAAAGCATTAACTGGGCGTGGCGAAGGAGAACCTACCCAATGGGAGTGGGAGTGCGGTACGGAATGGTGAAAGTGCAACCCTAATTTTCAGACTCGGTCTGGATGTGTGTCGTTGTGCTGATGGTCAGTCATCTCATATTACAAATTGATTTGCACATAAATTACTCGATCTGTAACATTTATGGCCTTCTTTCATGTAAAAAGAAAAATAAATTACCTTTCGATACAAATTCTTTTTCGTCTTACTTAATTTTCTCTTTCAATTTTGATTAACAGAACAGGTCTTTGGGTCTGTTTCTTAGGCCAACACAAAATGTTGCCATTTGTAGTCCTGCTAATGCGAAGAAGCAATCAACAACACCATCAGCGACCGTTTTACGACTTCTGATGTCGCTGCTCCTGCTGTCGTTGCTTGATGCCGCCAAAAGCAGACGTTCTGCCAAACGCCCTCCGTCTCTTTGAATCCACTGATGGCTCAATGGCCAACCCTCGCAGAGAAACAACAAGCACAGACATGGGGGGACTCGGGGCACAATTTTTATCAGACAGCATCAAGACAAATGCGTTACTTGTTTCTCGTTTAGCTTATTACGAGCTACCTTCCTGGCAGGCTTTGTTTCTAGTCCTGCCGCCACCACCCATGTTTCCAACCCTCCGGGCTGAATATGGCTAGATGGTGGGGACCCTTTCTGTTTTGACAAGAAACCGCTATCAACACATCAGCGTTACAAACGGGTCTACAAGGCAAACAATCTAATGACGTTGGCCGTTGTCTTGTTTGTATTTTTGTTTGTGTGTGTGAAATTTATATTTATTGCCTTCATTATGCAGCAGGCACAGCAGCCGCATCCGCAGTGCCAAGGACCGAAGAAAATTGTTTAGTCCTGGTGGCAGGCAGACTGTCAGGTGGCTAGGAACTAGCTTCCCCTCTCTCCCATCTAACGAGAAATTCTCATATCTTGGTAAATCGGCAAACTGAACATGTCGGTGGTTGTAATGACTTAATGAAACAGCGTACGCAAATTTGATTAGTCAGAAAACCATGAAGAGCAGATTCTATCTTTGGCTCAATAAGTTGTCCCATTCTGACCTCAGCAAAATTAAGCTCACAAATAGTGATCAATAATTGTTTGGTGTTCAGGTGATGTCAATCGAAGTGATTGCCCAAATTACACTGAAAGGCGCCTATTGATAAAAATGCCATCAATTAAAATACTATGTCATATATTCTGTGTACTGACAGCTTATCAGCGATATTGTCAAAGCATTTTTTAAAATATTACTTCAATTGTTTTTCGCTGAGACACCTCATGCAAGGGCATACGTAGATTATAAATGAATAGGGAATAGTACACTCTAACACACACTTTAATAGGACTTTTAGAACTTTTAGACACTTTAACCTTCTACATCTAGAAAACATGTAGTTTGAATTCCCAACTGAAGATGTGATATGGCCATTAAAACTTGGGATTCTTTAGCTAAGTCTGCTGATGATAGAACTTGGTGGTTCTTGAAATAGCTAAACATTTTAATTCTCACGTAATTGTTTCATCGTTCAGACTTAAATAAATAAACTTCTTTTCACTGGTTCACTTATACTAGCACACAAACAGTTTGGCCGCTCTACCGGCCATCTTTGCACTGTTGGTTGTCTTGGTTGTCAATAAACTTTGAAATGGCGGAAAGCCATTTTTGAGAGAAATTTGAGCAAAAGTACGTTCATTCTCATTTTGAGTATCTACAAATCTCGAAAAATTTAAAACCTGATCTACACCCATGCCACCCGAATCAATATTCTACAATTGGTAAATCTATCGTATTTAGTTTAAATGTGGGTATTAAATTTTCAAATCGCAGGGGCCAAAAATAACAATTAAAATTGATCAGCACACATCTGTATTCGAAATGTAATAGTTCTTTCCTTATAGGTATTAAATTCTGTGTTATTAAACCGATACACAAATATCTAATAGCCCATTTCACTATATGCATGTAAGGTATAAAATATGAGTTTTCCTCAAATATAACATTTTAAGTGCAAAGAGTTTAAAAAAGGCTCAAGTCCAGTAGTCAAGTCCAGCCATTTAACTTTTTTATTTTCATTTTCAGGAAAATTATACATTATATATTATATAAGCCAGCAAACACACAACAATTGGAGATATTGGATCATAAGGCCACTCAAGTTTCTAAATTCATTTACAATTATTTATATAGAAGAAGCACAAAAAAGACGACAAATCTCTTAGCAAAGATCGCATTAAGCGCCTTAACACAAAGACTTAATAAATATAAATAAAACTCAAGCATTCTTATTGCGCCTCAAAGTATGCTCAAATTATTGAGATTATACCTAATAACATCCTATTGAAGGTATCTAAGAGATACCTAATATTTAAGACAAATTCTAATGTGAAAACCGAGTGTTATTCAGTAAATGCCAAGGAGATCTCGGTTTTAAGAGTCCTAAGTTCTTTGAGTTGTAGAAGCCAGTGACTTTCAAGTGAAATTCAAGACGTACCCTATTTGATTGCCCAATTCTTTGTTTAAAAAATCGAATGACTTGTTTGTTCTTTTGATTGTATTTTTGGAACGCTCTACGCACTTATGAATGTATGTATAAAAAGCTTCACAATAATAGTAAACATTTTTGGAGATTTGGAGACTTCTTGAAGATTTGGAATAGTTGAAAATTTGTTTAATTTGCTTTTTATTTTGGGGTTTTGCTTAATTCGAAGGCATTTGCTGCTTTTGTGTTGCATAAGAAGGACTCACGAGGTCGCGTCTCAGTCGGTGGTAGACAGTGAAATATAACTGTTCCATTCCATTTTGGGTCACCGCTCATTGAGAAAAAGGTGAAACTGAAATGAGTGGGCCATAAATAAAATGTGCCCACCCTGTGAAATGTGGCAAATGTCGAGGGGCATGTATACACCCACACACTGCCTCTCTCACACACATGGAAATTCGTGTGTTGGTCAAAGGACAATGTTGAAGAGGAGGCCTTTTGATGACGAGGCCAACGAGGAGGACACCACTTGGAGCTCTTGTAGCTTGGGTGTTTCTTGTGTTTGCAGACGAGATGTTGTTTAGTTTTAATTATATGCATTTTTAGAAACGTCAGGTTATGTAAGCACTCGAATAAATTGCTGCATTGTGACCCAATGTGGTGGTGGTGGCAGAACCTAAAGGAACTCACCTGTATCGCTCGGTGTGATGTTGCTGAGGCGATGTGTTAGGAAACCGCGCAAATTGGAGACAACACGCTGCGGCGAGTTGGGACCGCTGCCAATGGAGAAGCTACGCAATTTGGAGAACAGTGCGGCTGACTCCGCGCCACTGCCCGCGGCGCTGCTGGTGTTGCCCTCGTTGGACGCCACGTTCGTTCCGATGCAGACAAATACCCGAATCCGGGTAGGAGGAAACAAAGGCGCGCGACCGTTCTCCTCCTAATTTTCAAAAGATTCTCTTTGTTCTCGTTCTTGGCTCAGATTTGGAAAATTTTCGTTTCTTTTTTAATTTTTTGGTGGGGGATTATATAAAAAGTTGAGCCACAAAAAAGATACACACCAAGAAGCTTTACACACACCAACACTCGCACAGAATTCACACCGAACCGAACACCTGACACTCTACACCGTGCACCGCGACTCCAAAACGGACGCGAAAATTCTGCAAATGTTGTTTAATTAAATTCGAAGTTGAAATCGCAGTTTTCTTGTTCTAAATCAAGAATCTACACAAAAACTCTGCTGTGTGGGAGAGGAAGAGGCCAGACAACGACAACGGACAGCAAGTAGGCAAGCGTGCGTTGTGTCGTCCGGGCAGGAGCAAAGGTAACTTCTGTCTGGCTATGGTAAGCGCCACTCGCCTGGTATACCGTTATTTTGTCGGTATTCAGCCTGGAATGCTGATGATACTCTGCCCGTCCAACTGAGCGAGCAGGCGACCGACCGAATGAGCTTTCCACAGCGCAGGATACAACGCATGCGCCTGATGGAGACAGTCAGCCAATTGGCTGCCGACTGCCTGCCGTCGCGTCGTTGGTTTTCCCATGCACATTACTCTCGCCCAGTTGAGCCCATTTGAATAAATTTCTATTCGCATTCGCGCATTTGCAAAGAAAATCAATTTCTTTTCGAGCTACCTGTCTGGCCAAACTGAGTGTGTTTCTCCATGTTTTTTTCCTCTGTTTGTTTAGCTTCCTCCTGTGGTTTTTATGCCAAACAGAGAGCCATCCAGGTGTATACAGGCGGTGGGTTATGTAAGATATGTGGGTCCACCCACGCAAACATACATACAGGGCTTTATTCTTTTTCATCTGCAAATCACACAGCATAATTGTTTTACACCGTCAGATTCCCAGCACGATAATCAGGTGCGAACAAACGAAAATCAAATAACTAGAGAGGACTCTCTAGAGAAGGATATGCAGTCTACTACCTTTTTATGTTGCCATTGTTTGAATTTTGGATCTCCCTTTCAAATGGTCACTCAATGTGCCAATTTCTTTGTCATTTATCACTTTGCCTTTAGATTTCTTCTTGTTGGGCAATTTATCAAGACTTAACTTGTGCTCTCTGGCCCAAATGTCAGGCATTAGATTGAAGTGGCCAAAAGAGAGAGATAGAAATAGAGTCAATTTCTTTTGCATATCTTTAGCTGCTTTTATCTAGTTTTATTTTGAGTAATAACACAAAAGTAATAAGAATTGGTTGCCGCCTGCGTAGCTGCTCTACTCCTACTCCTCAAAGTCATGGCAAGGTTAAAGCAAATTTAGAGGGTAACTTCTAATTGATTGATTATATCATGACTTATTATAATAGAATATTACATCGTATTCTACGCACTTGAGAGCAATAGTTTTCAACTTTATTTAGCTCTGCCAAAAGTTTCCAGTTTGAAGGATTTTCCATCTTAAGTCCACAAAGATTACAAATGCCGCCCACGTCAAGGCAATTACGTGGGTTCAAATTTTGTTGAAACTACTTCTTGAGCGTCTTGATACATACTAAGGTTGCCTGTCGATCGATAACAGTCACATGAGCAAAAAATTAAGGTAAACCATAATGGTAAATCAAGGTGTGCCCCACAGTGGGTGTGCCTGGTCGCGTGCTGTTCCCTTTATAAATATAAAGCACATAGCTCGACTTATGTACCTACAAACACATATGTAGGCGGAGGCAGAAATATATGGAACAACTATCATCATCATCAGCTTAATCATCATCTTAATCATCATCGCCATTGCCGACGTGGAGGCTAACGTACTTTTGGTTGCCCAAAGTGGTTGCAAAACAAGGTTACTCGCCCGCGGCGGCCAAGGAGTTCTTGTTTCAACCTACGTTGAAGTGCTTTGGGCCCATACAAACAACGACAGAAAAAAATGTCTGAAAGACACGCAATCCCAAAGAAATAGAAGAAATAGAGAAAAGGCACGCTCGTTAGGTACGAGCTCGCAATAGAACAAACAAAAACGCAGTTGCCTCTATATATAGACGGCAGAAAGGTGGAAAATGAATTAGTCAAGGGAATTTGCAGTAAAAATTTCCGACGATTTGTTTAGTATTTAGCTCTAATTCAAATTTAATTTACAGATAATTGTCTGCAATGTGAAACGTCGCAACTTATCTAAAGAATCGAGTATAAGATTACTAAAATGTTTAGAATGCAATACCGACAAGATTTTGTAAGGATTAACGATTGTTGTGAATTCATCTGATGATTTTGAATTTTAAATATTTAAGTAGGTTCAAAAGTGATCGTAAGTGGGTCCTGGGATAAGTCATTGAATACTCTTTATGTTTTCGAAGTGATGTTCTTTCTCATCTTCAGTGTTGAATTACCATTTCAAAAGGAGTAACCCACAAGCCATGACTTATTCTGTTTCAAGTCATACATTTTTAACTGTTTCCACAGAGATAAAAACGACTTGAATCAAATGTGAACTTTCAAGGTTGAATTTTGCTTGGTTTTGAGAAAGAAAATTACATTGAAAAACATCGAGCAATGTTTATTTTCAATTAGAAAGAAATTCAAACTGTGGGTCTTTTGGCAATTAGATATTTGGTTTCATGGCATCTGCTCGAATGTAATCGAGGCGTAAAATAGACACCACCATTTCCAACCACCCATATTTCCATTTCCCCAACCCCAATTCCCATTCCCATCCCCATCCACTATGTCAGGCCAAGAACAACAAAAACAACACTTAAAAAATATCACGCTGTGCCTGGGGTCTGGTCTCTGCCTTTTTGGCCAAGGTAAACCGTCTCCGCCTTCTTGTTATGTGCCTACAATCTATCGATTTTTTATACCGTTGGTATGTGTGTAACTACCCACATCCAAAAGTGTGTCTGTATGTACGTGTGCGTGTATTTTTGAATATGCACATAGTATCTCTTGATTTGGCCAAGATGGGGGTAGAAAAGTGAGAAAAAGAGATGGGTATAAACAAGAACTTACCATAAATGGTTTAAAAATCTGCCAACACAACTCGCATCCGTCGAGCTAGCCTAATTTGATTGCTCCGGCCGCAACACATCATCCAGCCTGTGATAACTCACAATTGGGTTATATACCTAAAGATGTACATACACCTGACCTGAGGCCTTTACCCTTAACTCTCTGTTACCGCATTTTAAAAGTGTTTTAAATTATATTTTCCCTAAAATATTTTCATTGCTGTCTGTCTGCCAGTCTGTTTGTCCGTTTGGTCTGATGACTTTATATTGCACGTTACTGATCCTTTTATGTCTGCTGATATTGACAGGCGGATAGACAGCAGGTTGCCAGCGTCAGGTTTTTGTCTTTAGCTACCCCACAGAGTGTCAAACGTTGTTTGATGGAAGCGACAGGAATGGCAACCAAAAGCGTTCTCAACTGTGATGTCCTCCCGCTGGGATGTAGACGATTCAATGAAGAGTTAGCTATCAAAAGGGGAAGTTATTACTAATGGTTAGACATATTTTTGACTCAAACGGAACTCATAGAATGACACATTACTTTTACATGTTCTTTTTTTCTATCACTAGACCACGCACATTTAGACTCCGAATATATAATGTTGAGCCAAGTCTAAGAATAAAAATCTCAAACGTTGATTAACTAATTAGTTCCCATAGAACTCGATTTTGTAGTTTCCAAAAGCTCGGAATAATAACGTGTTTGTTTCCAAAATTTTTAAGAAAGCCTTGGTTCGATGTACCACATGGAAAATTTTTACTTCCAAAACTAGTTTTTCTAGAAAACTTTTTTAATATGGTCTATAAGAAAAAATTAGCACTATTTTGCCAGTCGGTGGTCGAAATACCAAAAAAGAAAATTCCCAAAAAAAAGTTAATTTTTTATAATAATCCTAGACAGAAAACTAACTTGGCGCAAGCACATTGAAGCAAAGAAATCACAGCTAAAATTGAATGCGATTAGCTTACTATGGATCAAAAGTGCTAGCTTCCCTGTATGCCTGGAGTATAAAGTCCTCTACAACACCGTACTGAAGCCCTTCTGGACTTACGAAGCCGTAGCGTGAAATGTGAAATAGGCACTCAGCACCTAAAATATTCTGCATAACTTCCAAATGCTCTTCCCAATTCCCTTCAGCAAACTAATAAAAAAAACTCGTATTAAATGGAATGACAGATCAACCCATTAATAAGTGATAAGGGCCGCTTGGATACTATGAAAAACATCTAAAACTTGTCGTTAGGCTCTAAGTTCAACAAATATATTAACTGAATATCATTGCAAGTTTTTTTATTACTCTTTCCCTACCTTTAGCCGTTGAAATGGAAAAACGTTTCAAAAGTTTAAAGAAGGGCCTGCAATCTTAGCATAGGGAATGACGAAGTTATTGATCAAAGTAGCTGTTTACCACCGATTGTTCCTATGGGGGCTAAATGATATAGTCACCCCATTCGTCTGAATCCGAGATATATAAATTGTGCAGTACTTTGCAGGATATTGCTAAGTCGACCCGGCTGTTGATGCTGATCAAGAATATTTATAGTTTGTGGTGACTTTAATATACCATTTCACCCTATGGGTGCAAAACGTGGTAAATCGATGTTCTTACAAGTCTAAAAATAAACTACCGAAAAATTACAAAACAATAATTTTATTGAGATTTGTAAAATTTCAATGACCAAACAGACAAAAAGAAATAATTAGCACTTTAGCCTTTTTAGATAAAACGTTATTCCACTTTGATAACTATAGGTAAGTAAAGAGTTACCAAAAAATTGGCTAGGGTATAAGTTGGGGTCGAAGTTAGCCGAGGTCCTCTGGTTTAAATATTAAATAGTCTTGACAACCATTGTCTTCAAATTGAAACAGTATATATACATATGTACATATATGTATGCTAGGAAAATGATATAGATATTTTACAAACATGTTACTGATAAACTTATTGTGTAAAGTAGACGTTGGAAGGTTACGTTACTTTTTAACCTGTTGTAGCTGAGTTTCATTCAAAGTGAATGTTTTATCAAGTTCCACATGCTTATTTGCTTCAAGCTTAAGTGAACATATACCATGTTAGACTATTCTATCGGCATCCATTAGGTTTTTAATGTTTAACAAGAAATCGGCGAGTGTTGACAAAATTTGACATAAAATTTTACTTGTCCAAAAACAATTACCCAAGTTCGTACTATCTTAATTACATTTAGTTATTTTTATGGTTTTCAACATTTCACGCAATTTGACCTTCTTTGAACTCTGTTATAAATATTACAACCATTGTCTCATTGTGTCCTATCACACTATTCGTTTGCCATATAAATACTTCTTAAACCAAAAATATATCAGTTTCTTGTTTGGCTCATCATGGTAAGTAGTATACAATTTTAAAGCAAATGAAACGATGAAAAATGAATTATAAAAAAAACTTATTTGCAGAATTTACAAAGCTATTTTTCGATAATCGTATTTTGCCAAGCTGCTTTAATAAAGCTGGTAAGAAGTGCGGATAATGAGGCAACAACAACAAAAAGCCTTTGCGAGTTATTTCCTCACCTCAACCTCATCTGCAACAAATCAACGACATCGATAACTACTGGGAAATCCATAATAGCAACAACGGAAAATGCAAAAACAACCTCAGCATTCACATCCACTGAAAGCCTTTGCAAATTATTTCCTCATCTTTATCTAGACTGTGACACAACTACAACATCAAAGACAACGTCATCTTCAACACCAACAACGGAGACGACAACAACTGAAGATACAACGTCAACGTCTGTAACACCAACAACGGAGACGACAACAACTGAAGAGACAACGTCAACATCTATAACACAACAACAAGTCGACAACCAATGAACAGACAACGTCAACGTCTAGATCACCAACAAAGAGAGACAACACGAAGAGACAACTTTAGCAACTGCAACACCAACAACAGAGACGACAACAACAAGGAACAACTTCAACAAAGCAACACCAACAACAGAACGACAACAACGAAGAACCACGTCAACACCAACAACAGAGACGACAACAACTGAAGAGACAACGACAACATTTGTAACAACAACAACGGAACGACAACAACTGAAGAGACAACGTCAACATCTACAACACCAACAACGGAGACGACAACAACTGAACGAACAACTTCAACAACTGCAACACCAACAACAGAGACGACAACAACTGAAGAGACCACGTCAACACCAACAACAGAGACGACAACAACTGAAGAGACAACGACAACATTTGTAACACCAACAACGGAGACGACAACAACTGAAGAGACAACGTCAACATCTACAACACCAACAACAGAGTCGACAACAACTGAAGAGACAACGTCAACGTCTAGATCACCAACAACAGAGACGACAACAACTGAAGAGACATCTTTACAACGCAACACCAACAACGGAGACGACAACAACTGAAGAGACAACGACAACAGCAGAAAAACCAACAACAACAACAGTGGAGACAACAACTAACTCAATCCCGACCCATCCGCATCAGCATCATCATTATCATCATCATCATTATAATCCTGGCGGCCTTTTTTTCCCATTTCCAGATCTTCTTCCTTTGCCACCGTTTCCTGTCGTTGATATCCCAACCATTGAAATTGAATTGCCACCACCGCCTCCACCGCCACCTCTACCACCTTTTTTCCCCTTTGGAAAAAAATTGGAATAATATAATTTGCTTCTAAACTTTATATGTCGGTATTACATTAAGATCTCTGTTTCTGATACTGATTAATAGAATGGATTGTATGATAGCAAAAAACCAAATATAGTTTATGTATATATATATATATATATATATATTTTTTTTTTGTATATTGATTATTTATTATCGATCATTTGCGATCTATCCTAAGGGGATAATAATCAAAAGTGACATGATAACAAGACAGGGTACAGCAAAGATAAATTGTTTGTAGGAGCAGCCCAAATGGGGTCTATAATATTAATAAGTATAACTATAATACTTGGAAATTGAGAAAATCAGGATTAATATTGGAAAATACAAAATATACTCAATTTGTAGCCACCACTGTACGTATCTTTGGGCATCTTTGTATTCCTTCCTATTGCGGGACGTTACCTATGTGTCCATCAACCTCGGCTTTCGCAAGCATTTTTGAATTTCGGAAGATTTTTATATGTTCTAATTGCTCGATCGGACAAACTTCAAGTAATATGCTGCGTACATTTAACTTCACTACGTTTGCTTCAAAAAAAAAAAAAAAAAGGTCAATCTAACAAATGAAATACTCAAAGACTAGTTTGCGTAGAAAAAGACAAACTCTGACCCATGTAAGTTCCAATAACTCTGTAATTCTTAATAAAAACAGAGATTATACGGGTGAAAAAATGTGCACTTCTAAATTATTTGGGGTTTACAGTTATTAGACATCCAGTATTTATATTTCTAGTTTGAAAAAAAAAAAATAATAATCGAAAACCCATTAAAGAAAGGTTTGGAACATAAACCTGGGGCAAAGCGCGAGGAATGCATATGCATATAATTTTTGTTTGCTTAACACCTAACTTGGTGGTAATAACTCGAAAAACCACAAAAATTAAAATTCGAGTGAATACGATATATGTATACATATTTTGAAAATTTATATTATTATGACAAGTCTTGTCTTTAACCCAAAAATAGTTATATGCTAGGAAAATAAAACAATTTATGAACATTTTACTGATAGACTATCAGCATTAAGTTGAGGTTAAAGTTCATGAAAGGTTAACAACCTGCAAATATCAACTATCCATTATCTTCCGAAAAATTTGAACAATTCTTTTCAACCTCTTGTAGGTGGGGATGACAATTATAATCAACGTGAAAGTAATTATCATGTTCGGCAGGAAGCGTCCAAATGCATATGGGAACATAGAAATATCATGTTAGGCTTAGTTTATCGACATCCATTAGGGTTTTAATGCTTAAGTATTCTCCGGGAATCGAAAAAATTTCACATAAATTGTTACATGTCCAAATTAGTTCCGAAAGTTTGAGCTATCTTAATTACATTTAGGTACTTTAATGGTTTTGAATGTTTCACATACTATGACCTTTATTGAACTCTATTAGAACTATTTGAACTATTGTCTTTTTGTGTCCTATCGTACTCCGCTTTTGCCATATAAATACTTCTTAAGTCAGAGAACGGTGCAGTTTTTATTTGGCTCAACATGGTAAGTAACAACATTTGACCGCAATAAAATATATCATATGAATTCGATTGCAGAAACTTCTTAGGTATTTTTGGACTTTTGCACTGTGCCAGGCTGCTTTTGCAACCCAGGTAAGAAGTGCTGATGACGACAATGTACTGGAGACTGAAATTGTTGGACTTCAGCAAAGCACGGAAACGGAAAGCCTTTGCAATTTATTTCCCCACATTCATTTAAATTGTAATAAAACAACGACAACCAATACATCAACAACTACGAAGACGACAAATCCTAAAGAATCTACGTCAACAGAGAATTCGAAGACCAAAACTACTGAAAGGTCTGTAACTACTGAAGGCCCCACAACAACTACTGAAGAGACAACTACGATATCCTCCACGTCAGAAACAACAACTCCTGAGGAGTCGACATCAACAACAAACAATCCGGAGACCACAACTACAGAAAAGTCTATAACAACAGACCGTCCAACAACAACAAAGAAAACTACGAGGTCGACTACCACAAAGAAGCCAAAAACAACGAAATCTACTACTACTAAAAAGCCAAAAACAACAAAATCGACTACCACAAAGAAGCCAAAAACAACGAAATCTACTACTACTAAAAAGCCAAAAACAACGAAATCGGCAACGACTGAGGAGCCAACGACAACAGAATCGACAACCACCACAGGAGAAACAACGGAGACAACGCCTACTACTGAAGAGACAACTACGATATCCTCCACGTCAGAAACAACAACTCCTGAGGAGTCGACATCAACAACAAACAATGCGGAGACCACAACTACAGAAAAGTCTATAACAACAGACCGTCCAACAACAACAAAGAAAACTACGAGGTCGACTACCACAAAGAAGCCAAAAACAACGAAATCTACTACTACTAAGAAGCCAAAAACAACAAAATCGACTACCACAAAGAAGCCAAAAACAACGAAATCTACTACAACTAAGAAGCCAAAAACAACGAAATCGGCAACGACTGAGGAGCCAACGACAGCAGAATCGACAACCACCACAGGAGAAACAACGGAGACAACGCCTACTACTGAAGAGACAACTACGATATCCTCCACGTCAAAAACAACTACTCCTGAGGAGTCGACATCAACAACAAACAATGCGGAGACCACAACTACAGAAAAGTCTATAACTACAGACCGTCCAACAACAACAAAAGAAAACTACGAGGTCGACTACCACAAAGAAGCCAAAAACAACGAAATCTACTACTACTAAAAAGCCAAAAACAACAAAATCGACTACCACAAAAGAAGCCAAAAACAACGAAATCGACAACCACTAAGAAGCCAAAAACGACGAAATCGACAACGACTGAGGAGCCAACGACAACAGAATCGACAATCACCACAGGAGAAACAACGGAGACAACGCCTACTACTGAAGAGACAACTACGATATTCTCCACATCAGAAACAACAACTCCTGAGGAGTCGACATCAACAACAAATAATGCGGAGACCACAACTACCGAAAAGTCTATAACTACAGACCGTCCAACAACAACAAAGAAAACTACGAGGTCGACTACCACAAAGAAGCCAAAAACAACGAAATCTACTACTACTAAAAAGCCAAAAACAACAAAATCGACTACCACAAAGAAGCCAAAAACAACGAAATCTACTACAACTAAAAAGCCAAAAACAACGAAATCGGCAACGACTGAGGAGCCAACGACAACAGAATCGACAACCACCACAGGAGAAACAACGGAGACAACGCCTACTACTGAAGAGACAACTACGATATCCTCCACGTCAAAAACAACAACTCCTGAGGAGTCGACATCAACAACAAACAATGCGGAGACCACAACTACAGAAAAGTCTATAACTACAGACCGTCCAACAACAACAAAGAAAACTACGAGGTCGACTACCACAAAGAAGCCAAAAACAACGAAATCGACTACCACTAAAAAGCCAAAAACAACAAAATCGACTACCACAAAGAAGCCAAAAACAACGAAATCGACAACCACTAAGAAGCCAAAAACGACGAAATCGACAACCACTAAGAAGCCAAAAACAACAAAATCTACTACTACTAAAAAGCCAAAAACAACGAAATCGGCAACGACTGAGGAGCCAACGACAGCAGAATCGACAACCACCACAGGAGAAACAACGGAGACAACGCCTACTACTGAAGAGACAACTACGATATCCTCCACGTCAAAAACAACTACTCCTGAGGAGTCGACATCAACAACAAACAATGCGGAGACCACAACTACAGAAAAGTCTATAACTACAGACCGTCCAACTACAACAAAGAAAACTACGAGGTCGACTACACAAAGAAGCCAAAAACAACGAAATCGACAACCACTAAGAAGCCAAAAACGACGAAATCGACAACCACTAAAGAAGCCAAAAACAACGAAATCTACTACTGCTAATAAGCCAAAAACAACAAAATTACTACCACTAAGAAGCCTAAAACAACGAAATCGACTACCACAAAGAAGCCAAAAACAACGAAATCTACTACTACTAAAAAGCCAAAAACAACAAAATCGACTACCACTAAGAAGCCTAAAACAACGAAATCTACTACAACTAAAAAGCCAAAAACAACGAAATCGGCAACGACTGAGGAGCCAACGACAACAGATTCGACAACCACCACAGGAGAAACAACGGAGACAACGCCTACTACTGAAGAGACAACTACGATATGCTCCACGTCAGAAACAACAACTCCTGAGGAGTCGACATCAACAACAAACAATGCGGAGACCACAACTACAGAAAAGTCTATAACTACAGGCCGTCCAACTACAACAAAGAAAACTACGAGGTCGACTACCACAAAGAAGCCAAAAACAACGAAATCGACAACCACTAAGAAGCCAAAAACGACGAAATCGACAACCACAAAGCAAAACGAAAAATAAAACAAAAAACAAAATACACAAAGAAGCCAAAACAAGATACACAAAAGAACCAAAAACAACGAAATCTACTACTACTAAAAAGCCAAAAACAACAAAATTGACTACCACTAAGAAGCCTAAAACAACGAAATCTACTACAACTAAGAAGCCAAAAACAACGAAATCGGCAACGACTGAGGAGCCAACGACAACAGATTCGACAACCACCACAGGAGAAACAACGGAGACAACGCCTACTACTGAAGAGACAACTACGATATCCTCCACATCAGAAACAACAACTCCTGAGGAGTCGACATCAACAACAAACAATGCGGAGACCACAACTACAGAAAAGTCTATGACTACAGACCGTCCAACAACAACAAAGAAAACTACGAGGTCGACTACCACAAAGAAGCCAAAAACAACGAAATCGACAACCACTAAGAAGCCAAAAACGACGAAATCGACAACCACTAAGAAGCCAAAAACAACGAAATCTACTACTACTAAAAAGACAACAAAATCGACAACCACTAAGAAGCCAAAAACGACGAAATCTACTACAACTAAAAAGCCAACAACGAAATCGACAACGACTGAGGAGCCAACGACAACAGAATCGACAACCACGACCGGAGAAACAACGGAGATATCGACCACTACCAAAGAGCAAAATACCAAATACACAACCACAGAGAGGACAACTACTAAGGAGTCTTCAATATCGACTGTAACGGTGGCATCTACCACAGAAATACCAACAACAACTACGGAGACTACAACTAACCCACTACCGACCCAACCACATCAGCATCATCATTATCATCATCATCATTATAATCCTGGCGGCCTTTTTTTCCCATTTCCAGATCTTCTTCCTTTGCCACCGCTTCCTGTCGTTGATATCCCAACCATTGAAATTGAATTGCCACCACCGCCTCCACCGCCACCTCTACCACCTTTTTTCCCCTTTGGAAAAAAATTGGAATAATATAATTTGCTTCTAAACTTTATATGTCGGTATTACATTAAGATCTCTGTTTCTGATACTGATTAATAGATGGATTGTATGATATCATGCAAAAAATGTGCTAAATATACATATATATATATATTTTATACCCTTGCAGTGGGTAATATTAAATTGGTCAGATGTTTGTAAAACAGAAGGAGACGTTTCCGACCCCATAAAGAATATATATTCTTGATCAGCATGAGAAGCTGAATCGATATAGACATGTCCGTCTGTCGTTTTACTCAGCCATCTTAAGAGCTATCGGAATGAAATTGGGGGCTTCTTATTATCCAGGTAAGATAAGGTAAGAAAATCGTCGGGATCGGACTACTATATCATATAGCTCAAGAACAAACATTTTTGCAGAAATTGGAGTGTCCCCATGAAATTTACCAATACGATAGTATTGGATATAAAATCTCAGATCCCAAAATTTAAATCTGATTGGATAAATCAACAAAGCACATGCATAGACACACAGACGCAACGCATTGCCGAAGTTAGCTTCTTTGATTTTTTTGAAGAAAACTTCCAAAGCAAATTACAGAACCTGTACATCTGAAGTTCTTTGCCAAAGTCTGCTGACCTTTTTGTATTGCCTTAGGAACTATCTTCTTTTTGAAGAGCCGACTTAAATGCAAGGTTTGCCTTAAATTTAACCGAAGAGGAATAACTTGCAAGGGTACACAGAAGTCCCAAGTTAAGTCAGCCCTCAACTATTCAAACCACAACAAAAATATTGCCGGTACAGAAATAACTTAAAAGCCAGCAAAACATTAATACTCCCACAATTCTATGAAATTGAAGAGTGGGTCCTTTTGATTGGAGAAGGGGAAAGTCAAACCAATTGACCAGTCAACAATACTTTATTGGATTAAACATATGTATGTATTAGACAATGGAATTGAAGTTAGCAGGGTATTTAAAATTCTATATTCGACTAATAAGTCTTTTAATTAAAACTGTATTCTTCATCTCGCCATTCTCTTAATTACATTCATACACACATATGTCCATGTACATATATCTTAACTGTATTGCCATTTTCTTAGTATAGATTATTCTAGGTGAGGCGTTTCGCGTAGAATTCAATAACCATTCGTGGTATTTTCTGATTGGCCAGTTCTGACGAAATTATTTCAGGATCCTTAACACCTTTGAATTTAATAATGAATTTGCGCTGATTACTCTGATCGAAGTAAATTCCCAAAATGTTTTCAACTTCCAGGCCACGATCGAATCCATTGCGAAGAGAGAATTTGTTGTTGCCACTTGCCGCGTCGACTGTGGTCACATCTAAAGCACTATCTTCTTGGGTATCAGCAACGACATTGCCTGCAGGACAACCCCCAACACAGGATGCAGCATTTTCCTGTCGAATATCATTTTACATACATATGTATGGATGTATATTGTTTGCATTAAAATGCTATAAGTACTCTTACCCTATTCATGCAGCTCAGTTCATACTCTTGTATCAATTCTTGGCAATTTAAGTTTTCCTCCGGCTCCCAAGTACTTTCGGGGTAATCCTTCCACTTTAGCAAGTATTCAACCTAGAGACACATCGAAATGAATCTTCCGCCATTGTATTCAAAATGCATTCCTTCAACTCACCTTGTCATTCCGTAAACGGCAATCCAATACCTTCTCCACTGTATACTCTTCGGGTTTGTCAATACTAGAAGTCGGTGGCTTGTCCTCAATTTTGACATTGTCCGAGGAATTTTCCATTTTTAAATATTTTTAATACGTTTTTGTGACAAGATTTTACAAAAAACATGTGCTTTTCGTTTTACGCTTTTTTACTATACCAACACTAAAACGACATTTTCAATAAGGTCACACTGCTAGCGTCTGCAGCCATTTTTTAACACTAATAATTTGAGACCAGTTCGGCCGTTTTTTTTTTTTCAAATATATGCACACTGGTTTGCAGGTCGAAAATTGTGGCAGAAACTCATTTTTATCCCTTGCAAAAAGGGATTTTAATTTTGGTCAGAAGTGTGCAACGTATATCAGAGAGCATCTTTGACCACATGAAGAACATATATTCTTGATGAGCACAACGAAACAAGTTCAAATAGCCATGTCCGTTCGTCCGTCTAAATCGATCTCGATCTCCTCGCTAAACCGTAAGAGTTATAGAGCTGAAGTTTTCAATGTATTTGGACTTTTTATATAAAACCTTTTTTCTCGTTGACGGCAATAGCCCCCCGCCCTTTGGTTATTATACCCTTGCAGAGGCTATTATGAAATTGGTCAAATGTTTCTAAAGCACAGAAGGATTCGTTTCCGACCTGATCAGCATGAGAAGCTGAGTTGATTTAGCCATGTCCGTCCGTCCATCGGTGCGTATGCGTTTTACTTAGCCATCTTACGAGCTATTGGGATGAAATTTGTTGGATCTTTTTATTACCCGGGTAAGATAAGGTATGAAAATTGTCAGTATCGGATCACTACATCATATAGCTACAGAACAAACAATTTTGTAAAAATTGGAGTATCCCAATAAAACTAATATGATAGATTTGGATATAAAACCTCAGAACCCAAAATTTGAATCTGATCGGATAAATAGAACACAATTTACAGTCAATATAAATCGGTTCAGGCGCTGTAGGCAGCGGTGCTTTCTGCCTACCATGTCATCATCAAATCAAACAAAGCACATGCATACACACACAGCCGCAACGCTATATGAATTGCATTGGTATGCGTGCAGTGCTTTGCTCAGGGAATGAGCTTTTCTTTCGCAAGCATTTTTGAATTTCGGAAGATTTTTATATGTTCTAATTGCCCGATCGGACAAACTTCAAGCAATATGCTGCGTACATTTAACTTCACAACGCTTCAAAAAAAAAAAAAAAGGTCAATCTAACAAATGAAATACTCAAAGACTAGTTTGCGTAGAAAAAGACAAACTCTGATCCATGTAAGTCCAATTACCAGTCTTAATAAAAACAGAGATTATACGGGTGAAAAATGTGCACTTCTATATTATTTCGGGTTTACAGTTTTTAGAGATCCAGTATTCATATTTCTAGTTTGAAAAACAAAAATAATAGAAAACCCATTAAAGAAAGGTTTGGAACATAAACCTGGCGCAAAGCGACCGATGTAGAATGCGTATGCATATATGTATTTTGTTTGCTTAACACCTAACTTGGTGGTAATAACTCGAAAAACCACAAAAATTAAAATTCGAGTGAATACGATATATGTATACATATTTTGAAAATTTATATTATTATGACAAGTCTTGTCTTTAACCCAAAAATAGTTATATGCTAGGAAAATAAAACAATTTATGAACATTTTACTGATAGACTATCAGCATTAAGTTGAGGTTAAAGTTCATGAAAGGTTAACAACCTGCAAATATCAACTATCCATTATCTTCCGAAAAATTTGAACAATTCTTTTCAACCTCTTGTAGGTGGGGATGACAATTATAATCAACGTGAAAGTAATTATCATGTTGGGCAGGAAGCGTCCAAATGCTTATGGGAACATAGAAATATCATGTTAGGCTTAGTTTATCGACATCCATTAGGTTTTTAATGCTTAAGTATTCTCCGGGAATCGAAAAAATTTCACATAAAATTTTACTTGTCCAAAATCAGTTCCGAGAGTTTTAGATATCTTAATTACATTTAGGTACTTTGATGGTTTTGAATGTTTCACATACTATGACCTTTTTTGAACTCTATTAGAACTATTTGAACTATTGTCTTTTTGTGTCCTATCGTACTCCGCTTTTGCCATATAAATACTTCTTAAGTCAAAAAACGATTCAGTTTCTTGCTTGGCTCATCATGGTAAGTAACAAAATTTAACCGCAAGAGCATTCATCATCGAATTCGATTACAGAAACTTCTTAGGTATTTTTGGACTTTTGCACTGTCCCAGGCTGCTTTTGCAATCCAGGTAAGAAGTGCTGATGACGACAATGCACTGGAGACTGAAATTGTTGGATTTCACCAAAGCACGGAAACGGAAAGCCTTTGCAATTTATTTCCCCACCTTCATTTAAATTGTAATAAAACAACGACAACCAATACATCAACAACTACGAAGACGACAAATCCTAAAGAATCTACGTCCACAGAGAATTCGAAGACCAAAACTACTGAAAGGTCTGTAACTACTGAAGGCCCCACAACGACAAGGAAATCTACGAATTCGACAACAACTAAAACACCAAAAGCAACAAAGTCGACAACCACTAAGAAGCCAAAAACGACGAAATCTACAACAACAAAGAAACCATCAACAACGAAATCGACAACGACTAAAGAGCCAACGACAACAGAATCGACAACCAAAGGACAAACAACGGAGACAACGCCTACTACTGAAAAGACAACTACGATATCGTCCACGTCAGAAACAGCAACTCCTGAGGAGTCGACATCAACAACATATAATGCGGAGACCACAACTACCGAAAAGTCTATAACTACAGACCGTCCAACAACAACAAAGAAAACTACAAGATCGACTACCACAAAGAACCCAAAAACAACGAAATCGACTACAACTAAAAAGCCAAAAACAACGAAATCGACAACCACTAAGAAGCCAAAAACAACAAAATCTACTAAAACAAAGAAGCCAAAAACAACGAAATCGACAACGACTGAGGAGCCAACGACAACAGAATCGACAACCACCACAGGAGAAACAACGGAGACAACGCCTACTACTGAAGAGACAACTACGATATCCTCCACATCAGAAACAACAACTCCTAAGGAGTCGACATCAACAACAAACAATGCGGAGACCACAACTACCGAACAGTCTATAACTACAGACCGTCCAACAACAACAAAGAAAACTACAAGATCGACTACCACAAAGAAGCCAAAAATAACGAAATCGACTACAACTAAAAAGCCAAAAACAACGAAATCGACAACCACTAAGAAGCCAAAAACAACAAAATCTACTACAACAAAGAAGCCAAAAACAACGAAATCGACAACGACTGAAGAGCCAACGACAACAGAATCGACAACCACCACAGGAGAAACAACGGAGACAACGCCTACTACTGAAGAGACAACTACGATATTCTCCACATCAGAAACAACAACTTCTGAGGAGTCGACATCAACAACAAATAATGCGGAGACCACAACTACCGAAAAGTCTATAACTACAGACCGTCCAACAACAACAAAGAAAACTACAAGATCGACTACCACAAAGAAGCCAAAAACAACGAAATCGACTACAACTAAAAAGCCAAAAACAACGAAATCGACAACCACTAAGAAGCCAAAAACAACAAAATCTACTACAACAAAGAAGCCAAAAACAACGAAATCGACAACGACTGAGGAGCCAACGACAACAGAATCGACAACCACCACAGGAGAAACAACGGAGACAACGCCTACTACTGAAGAGACAACTACGATATCCTCCACATCAGAAACAACAACTCCTGAGGAGTCGACATCAACAACAAATAATGCGGAGACCACAACTACCAAAAAAGTCTATAACTACAGACCGTCCAACAACAACAAAGAAAACTACAAGATCGACTACCACAAAGAACCCAAAAACAACGAAATCGACTACAACTAAAAAGCCAAAAAAAACGAAATCGACAACCACTAAGAAGCCAAAAACAACAAAATCTACTACAACAAAGAAGCCAAAAACAACGAAATCGACAACGACTGAAGAGCCAACGACAACAGGATCGACAACCACCACAGGAGAAACAACGGAGACAACGCCTACTACTGAAGAGACAACTACGATATCCTCCACATCAGAAACAACAACTCCTAAGGAGTCGACATCAACAACAAACAATGCGGAGACCACAACTACCGAACAGTCTATAACTACAGACCGTCCAACAACAACAAAGAAAACTACAAGATCGACTACCACAAAGAAGCCAAAAACAACGAAATCGACTACAACTAAAAAGCCAAAAACAACGAAATCGACAACCACTAAGAAGCCAAAAACAACGAAAACTACTACAACAAAGAAGCCAAAAACAACGAAATCGACAACGACTGAGGAGCCAACGACAACAGAATCGACAACCACCACAGGAGAAACAACGGAGACAACGCCTACTACTGAAGAGACAACTACGATATCCTCCACATCAGAAACAACAACTCCTGAGGAGTCGACATCAACAACAAATAATGTGGAGACCACAACTACCGAAAAGTCTATAACTACAGACCGTCCCACAACAACAAAGAAAACTACAAGATCGACTACCACAAAGAAGCCAAAAACAACGAAATCGACAACCACTAAGAAGCCAAAAACAACGAAATCTACTACAACAAAGAAGCCAAAAACAACGAAATCGACAACGACTGAGGAGCCAACGACAACAGAATCGACAACCACCACAGGAGAAACAACGGAGACAACGCCTACTGCTGAAGAGACAACTACGATATCCTCCACATCAGAAACAACAACTCCTGAGGAGTCAACATCAACAACAAATAATGCGGAGACCACAACTACCGAAAAGTCTATAACTACAGACCGTCCGACGACAACAAAGAAAACTACAAGATCGACTACCACAAAGAAGCCAAAAACAACGAAATCGACTACAACTAAAAAGCCAAAAACAACGAAATCGACAACCACTAAGAAGCCAAAAACAACAAAATCTACTACAACAAAGAAGCCAAAAACAACGAAATCGACAACGACTGAGGAGCCAACGACAACAGAATCGACAACCACCACAGGAGAAACAACGGAGACAACGCCTACTACTGAAGAGACAACTACGATATCCTCCACATCAGAAACAACAACTCCTGAGGAGTCGACATCAACAACAAATAATGCGGAGACCACAACTACCGAAAAGTCTATAACTACAGACCGTCCGACGACAACAAAGAAAACTACAAGATCGACTACCACAAAGAAGCCAAAAACAACGAAATCGACTACAACTAAAAAGCCAAAAACAACGAAATCGACAACCACTAAGAAGCCAAAAACAACAAAATCTACTACAACAAAGAAGCCAAAAACAACGAAATCGACAACGACTGAGGAGCCAACGACAACAGAATCGACAACCACCACAGGAGAAACAACGGAGACAACGCCTACTACTGAAGAGACAACTACGATATCCTCCACATCAGAAACAACAACTCCTGAGGAGTCGACATCAACAACAAATAATGCGGAGACCACAACTACCGAAAAGTCTATAACTACAGACCGTCCAACAACAACAAAGAAAACTACAAGATCGACTACTACAAAGAACCCAAACACAACGAAATCGACCACAACTAAAAAGCCAAAAACAACGAAATCGACAACCACTAAGAAGCCAAAAACAACAAAATCTACTACAACAAAGAAGCCAAAAACAACGAAATCGACAACGGCTGAGGAGCCAACGACAACAGAATCGACAACCACCACAGGAGAAACAACGGAGACAACGCCTACTACTGAAGAGACAACTACGATATCCTCCAAATCAGAAACAACAACTCCTGAGGAGTCGACATCAACAACAAACAATGCGGAGACCACAACTACCGAAAAGTCTATAACTACAGACCGTCCAACAACAACAAAGAAAACTACAAGATCGACTACCACAAAGAAGCCAAAAACAACGAAATCGACTACAACTAAAAAGCCAAAAACAACGAAATCGACAACCACTAAGAAGCCAAAAACAACAAAATCTACTACAACAAAGAAGCCAAAAACAACGAAATCGACAACGACTGAGGAGCCAACGACAACAGAATCGACAACCACCACAGGAGAAACAACGGAGACAACGCCTACTACTGAAGAGACAACTACGATATCCTCCACATCAGAAACAACAACTCCTGAGGAGTCGACATCAACAACAAATAATGCGGAGACCACAACTACCGAAAAGTCTATAACTACAGACCGTCCAACAACAACAAAGAAAACTACAAGATCGACTACTACAAAGAACCCAAACACAACGAAATCGACCACAACTAAAAAGCCAAAAACAACGAAATCGACAACCACTAAGAAGCCAAAAACAACAAAATCTACTACAACAAAGAAGCCAAAAACAACGAAATCGACAACGGCTGAGGAGCCAACGACAACAGAATCGACAACCACCACAGGAGAAACAACGGAGACAACGCCTACTACTGAAGAGACAACTACGATATCCTCCACATCAGAAACAACAACTCCTGAGGAGTCGACATCAACAACAAACAATGCGGAGACCACAACTACCGAAAAGTCTATAACTACAGACCGTCCAACAACAACAAAGAAAACTACAAGATCGACTACCACAAAGAAGCCAAAAACAACGAAATCGACTACAACTAAAAAGCCAAAAACAACGAAATCGACAACCACAAAGAAGCCAAAAACAACGAAATCGACTACAACTAAAAAGCCAAAAACAACGAAATCGACAACCACTAAGAAGCCAAAAACAACAAAATCTACTACAACAAAGAAGCCAAAAACAACGAAATCGACAACGGCTGAGGAGCCAACGACAACAGAATCGACAACCACCACAGGAGAAACAACGGAGACAACGCCTACTACTGAAGAGACAACTACGATATTCTCCACATCAGAAACAACAACTCCTGAGGAGTCGACATCAACAACAAATAATGCGGAGACCACAACTACCGAAAAGTCTATAACTACAGACCGTCCAACAACAACAAAGAAAACTACAAGATCGACTACCACAAAGAAGCCAAAAACAACGAAATCGACTACAACTAAAAAGCCAAAAACAACTAAGAAGCCAAAAACAACGGAATCTACTACAACTAAGAAGCCAAAAACAACGAAATCGACAACGACTGAGGAGCCAACGACAACAGAATCGACAACCACCACAGGAGAAACAACGGAGACAACGCCTACTACTGAAGAGACAACTACGATATCCTCCACGTCAGAAAGAACAACTCCTGAGGAGGCGACATCAACAACAAATAATGTGGAGACCACAACTACCGAAAAGTCTATAACCACAGACCGTCCAACAACAACAAGGAAAACTACAAGATCGACTACTACAAAGAACCCAAACACAACGAAATCGACCACAACTAAAAAGCCAAAAACAACGAAATCGACAACCACTAAGAAGCCAAAAACAACAAAATCTACTACAACAAAGAAGCCAAAAACAACGAAATCGACAACGACTGAGGAGCCAACGACAACAGAATCGACAACCACCACAGGAGAAACAACGGAGACAACGCCTACTACTGAAGAGACAACTACGATATCCTCCACATCAGAAACAAAAACTCCTGAGGAGTCGACATCAACAACATATAATGCGGAGACCACAACTACCGAAAAGTCTATAACTACAGACCGTCCAACAACAACAAAGAAAACTACAAGATCGACTACCACAAAGAACCCAAAAACAACGAAATCGACTACAACTAAAAAGCCAAAAACAACGAAATCGACAACCACTAAGAAGCCAAAAACAACAAAATCTACTACAACAAAGAAGCCAAAAACAACGAAATCGACAACGACTGAGGAGCCAACGACAAAAGAATCGACAACCACCACAGGAGAAACAACGGAGACAACGCCTACTACTGAAGAGACAACTACGATATTCTCCACATCAGAAACAACAACTCCTGAGGAGTCGACATCAACAACAAATAATGCGGAGACCACAACTACCGAAAAGTCTATAACTACAGACCGTCCAACAACAACAAAGAAAACTACAAGATCGACTACCACAAAAAAGCCAAAAACAACGAAATCGACTACAACTAAAAAGCCAAAAACAACGAAATCGACAACCACTAAGAAGCCAAAAACAACAAAATCTACTACAACAAAGAAGCCAAAAACAACGAAATCGACAACGACTGAGGAGCCAACGACAACAGAATCGACAACCACCACAGGAGAAACAACGGAGACAACGCCTACTACTGAAGAGACAACTACGATATCCTCCACATCAGAAACAACAACTCCTGAGGAGTCGACATCAACAACAAACAATGCGGAGGCCACAACTACCGAAAAGTCTATAACTACAGACCGTCCAACAACAACAAAGAAAACTACAAGATCGACTACCACAAAGAACCCAAAAACAACGAAATCGACTACAACTAAAAAGCCAAAAACAACGAAATCGACAACCACTAAGAAGCCAAAAACAACAAAATCTACTACAACAAAGAAGCCAAAAACAACGAAATCGACAACGACTGAGGAGCCAACGACAACAGAATCGACAACCACCACAGGAGAAACAACGGAGACAACGCCTACTACTGAAGAGACAACTACGATATCCTCCACATCAGAAACAACAACTCCTGAGGAGTCGACATCAACAACAAACAATGCGGAGACCACAACTACCGAAAAGTCTATAACTACAGACCGTCCAACAACAACAAAGAAAACTACAAGATCGACTACCACAAAGAACCCAAAAACAACGAAATCGACTACAACTAAAAAGCCAAAAACAACGAAATCGACAACCACAAAGAAGCCAAAAACAACGAAATCGACTACAACTAAAAAGCCAAAAACAACGAAATCGACAACCACTAAGAAGCCAAAAACAACGAAAACTACTACAACAAAGAAGCCAAAAACAACGAAATCGACAACGACTGAGGAGCCAACGACAACAGAATCGACAACCACCACAGGAGAAACAACGGAGACAACGCCTACTACTGAAGAGACAACTACGATATTCTCCACATCAGAAACAACAACTCCTGAGGAGTCGACATCAACAACAAATAATGCGGAGACCACAACTACCGAAAAGTCTATAACTACAGACCGTCCAACAACAACAAAGAAAAGTACAAGATCGACTACCACAAAGAAGCCAAAAACAACGAAATCGACTACAACTAAAAAGCCAAAAACAACGAAATCGACAACCACTAAGAAGCCAAAAACAACAAAATCTACTACAACAAAGAAGCCAAAAACAACGAAATCGACAACGACTGAGGAGCCAACGACAACAGAATCGACAACCACCACAGGAGAAACAACGGAGACAACGCCTACTACTGAAGAGACAACTACGATATCCTCCACATCAGAAACAACAACTCCTGAGGAGTCGACATCAACAACAAATAATGCGGAGACCACAACTACCGAAAAGTCTATAACTACAGACCGTCCAACAACAACAAAGAAAACTACAAGATCGACTACCACAAAGAAGCCAAAAACAACGAAATCGACTACAACTAAAAAGCCAAAAACAACGAAATCGACAACCACTAAGAATCCAAAAACAACAAAATCTACTACAACAAAGAAGCCAAAAACAACGAAATCGACAACGACTAAAAAGCCAAAAACAACGAAATCGACAACCACAAAGAATCCAAAAACAACAAAATCTACTACAACAAAGAAGCCAAAAACAACGAAATCGACAACGACTGAGGAGCCAACGACAACAGAATCGACAACCACCACAGGAGAAACAACGGAGACAACGCCTACTACTGAAGAGACAACTACGATATCCTCCACATCAGAAACAACAACTCCTGAGGAGTCGACATCAACAACAAATAATGCGGAGACCACAACTACCGAAAAGTCTATAACTACAGACCGTCCAACAACAACAAAGAAAACTACAAGATCGACTACCACAAAGAAGCCAAAAACAACGAAATCGACTACAACTAAAAAGCCAAAAACAACGAAATCGACAACCACTAAGAAGCCAAAAACAACAAAATCTACTACAACAAAGAAGCCAAAAACAACGAAATCGACAACGACTGAGGAGCCAACGACAACAGAATCGACAACCACCACAGGAGAAACAACGGAGACAACGCCTACTACTGAAGAGACAACTACGATATTCTCCACATCAGAAACAACAACTCCTGAGGAGTCGACATCAACAACAAATAATGCGGAGACCACAACTACCGAAAAGTCTATAACTACAGACCGTCCAACAACAACAAAGAAAACTACAAGATCGACTACCACAAAGAAGCCAAAAACAACGAAATCGACTACAACTAAAAAGCCAAAAACAACGAAATCGACAACCACTAAGAAGCCAAAAACAACAAAATCTACTACAACAAAGAAGCCAAAAACAACGAAATCGACAACGACTGAGGAGCCAACGACAACAGAATCGACAACCACCACAGGAGAAACAACGGAGACAACGCCTACTACTGAAGAGACAACTACGATATCCTCCACATCAGAAACAACAACTCCTGAGGAGTCGACATCAACAACAAATAATGCGGAGACCACAACTACCGAAAAGTCTATAACTACAGACCGTCCAACAACAACAAAGAAAACTACAAGATCGACTACCACAAAGAAGCCAAAAACAACGAAATCGACTACAACTAAAAAGCCAAAAACAACGAAATCGACAACCACTAAGAAGCCAAAAACAACAAAATCTACTACAACAAAGAAGCCAAAAACAACGAAATCGACAACGACTGAGGAGCCAACGACAACAGAATCGACAACCACCACAGGAGAAACAACGGAGATAACGCCTACTACTGAAGAGACAACTACGATATCCTCCACATCAGAAACACCAACTCCTGAGGAGTCGACATCAACAACAAATAATGCGGAGACCACAACTACCGAAAAGTCTATAACTACAGACCGTCCAACAACAACAAAGAAAAATACAAGATCGACTACCACAAAGAAGCCAAAAACAACGAAATCGACTACAACTAAAAAGCCAAAAAAAAAAAAAAAAACACAAATCATACAACAAAGAAGCCAAAAACAACGAAATCGACAAAAAAACCAAAAACAACGAAATCACAACAAAAGAATCCAAAAACAACAAAATCTACTACAACAAAGAAGCCAAAAACAACCCAAAAACAAAAAAAGAAATCGACTACAACTAAAAAGCCAAAAACAACGAAATCGACAACCACTAAGAAGCCAAAAACAACAAAATCTACTACAACAAAGAAGCCAAAAACAACGAAATCGACAACGACTGAGGAGCCAACGACAACAGAATCGACAACCACCACAGGAGAAACAACGGAGACAACGCCTACTACTGAAGAGACAACTACGATATCCTCCACATCAGAAACAACAACTCCTGAGGAGTCGACATCAACAACAAATAATGCGGAGACCACAACTACCGAAAAGTCTATAACTACAGACCGTCCAACAACAACAAAGAAAACTACAAGATCGACTACCACAAAGAAGCCAAAAACAACGAAATCGACTACAACTAAAAAGCCAAAAACAACGAAATCGACAACCACTAAGAAGCCAAAAACAACAAAATCTACTACAACAAAGAAGCCAAAAACAACGAAATCGACAACGACTGAGGAGCCAACGACAACAGAATCGACAACCACCACAGGAGAAACAACGGAGACAACGCCTACTACTGAAGAGACAACTACGATATCCTCCACATCAGAAACAACAACTCCTGAGGAGTCGACATCAACAACAAATAATGCGGAGACCACAACTACCGAAAAGTCTATAACTACAGACCGTCCAACAACAACAAAGAAAACTACAAGATCGACTACCACAAAGAAGCCAAAAACAACGAAATCGACTACAACTAAAAAGCCAAAAACAACGAAATCGACAACCACTAAGAAGCCAAAAACAACAAAATCTACTACAACAAAGAAGCCAAAAACAACGAAATCGACAACGACTGAGGAGCCAACGACAACAGAATCGACAACCACCACAGGAGAAACAACGGAGACAACGCCTACTACTGAAGAGACAACTACGATATCCTCCACATCAGAAACAACAACTCCTGAGGAGTCGACATCAACAACAAATAATGCGGAGACCACAACTACCGAAAAGTCTATAACTACAGACCGTCCAACAACAACAAAGAAAACTACAAGATCGACTACCACAAAGAAGCCAAAAACAACGAAATCGACTACAACTAAAAAGCCAAAAACAACGAAATCGACAACCACTAAGAAGCCAAAAACAACAAAATCTACTACAACAATCAACAACAGGAATCACAACACTAAGAAGCCAAAAACAACGAAATCACAACAAAACAACGAAATCGACAACGACTGAGGAGCCAACGACAACAGAATCGACAACCACCACAGGAGAAACAACGGAGACAACGCCTACTACTGAAGAGACAACTACGATATCCTCCACATCAGAAACAACAACTCCTGAGGAGTCGACATCAACAACAAATAATGCGGAGACCACAACTACCGAAAAGTCTATAACTACAGACCGTCCAACAACAACAAAGAAAACTACAAGATCGACTACCACAAAGAAGCCAAAAACAACGAAATCGACTACAACTAAAAAGCCAAAAACAACGAAATCGACAACCACTAAGAAGCCAAAAACAACAAAATCTACTACAACAAAGAAGCCAAAAACAACGAAATCGACAACGACTGAGGAGCCAACGACAACAGAATCGACAACCACCACAGGAGAAACAACGGAGACAACGCCTACTACTGAAGAGACAACTACGATATCCTCCACATCAGAAACAACAACTCCTGAGGAGTCGACATCAACAACAAATAATGCGGAGACCACAACTACCGAAAAGTCTATAACTACAGACCGTCCAACAACAACAAAGAAAACTACAAGATCGACTACCACAAAGAAGCCAAAAACAACGAAATCGACTACAACTAAAAAGCCAAAAACAACGAAATCGACAACCACTAAGAAGCCAAAAACAACAAAATCTACTACAACAAAGAAGCCAAAAACAACGAAATCGACAACGACTGAGGAGCCAACGACAACAGAATCGACAACCACCACAGGAGAAACAACGGAGACAACGCCTACTACTGAAGAGACAACTACGATATCCTCCACATCAGAAACAACAACTCCTGAGGAGTCGACATCAACAACAAATAATGCGGAGACCACAACTACCGAAAAGTCTATAACTACAGACCGTCCAACAACAACAAAGAAAACTACAAGATCGACTACCACAAAGAAGCCAAAAACAACGAAATCGACTACAACTAAAAAGCCAAAAACAACGAAATCGACAACCACTAAGAAGCCAAAAACAACAAAATCTACTACAACAAAGAAGCCAAAAACAACGAAATCGACAACGACTGAGGAGCCAACGACAACAGAATCGACAACCACCACAGGAGAAACAACGGAGACAACGCCTACTACTGAAGAGACAACTACGATATCCTCCACATCAGAAACAACAACTCCTGAGGAGTCGACATCAACAACAAATAATGCGGAGACCACAACTACCGAAAAGTCTATAACTACAGACCGTCCAACAACAACAAAGAAAACTACAAGATCGACTACCACAAAGAAGCCAAAAACAACGAAATCGACTACAACTAAAAAGCCAAAAACAACGAAATCGACAACCACTAAGAAGCCAAAAACAACAAAATCTACTACAACAAAGAAGCCAAAAACAACGAAATCGACAACGACTGAGGAGCCAACGACAACAGAATCGACAACCACCACAGGAGAAACAACGGAGACAACGCCTACTACTGAAGAGACAACTACGATATCCTCCACATCAGAAACAACAACTCCTGAGGAGTCGACATCAACAACAAATAATGCGGAGACCACAACTACCGAAAAGTCTATAACTACAGACCGTCCAACAACAACAAAGAAAACTACAAGATCGACTACCACAAAGAAGCCAAAAACAACGAAATCGACTACAACTAAAAAGCCAAAAACAACGAAATCGACAACCACTAAGAAGCCAAAAACCAACAAAATCTACTACAACAAAGAAGCCAAAAACAACGAAATCGACAACGACTGAGAAGCCAACGACAACAGAATCGACAACCACCACAGGAGAAACAACGGAGACAACGCCTACTACTGAAAAGACAACTACGATATCCTCCACATCAGAAATAACAACTCCTGAGCAGTCGACATCAACAACAAATAATACGGAGACCACAACTACCGAAAAGTCTATAACTACTGAACGTCCAACAACAACAAAAACCGCGTTCACCTCTGGTGAACCAACAACGACTTTGAAGACAACAACTAAATCGACAAAAGCGACCATGCCGCAGCATCATTTTCACCATCATCATCATCATCATAATTCCGGTGACCCGTTCTTACCATTTCCATTGCCAGGTTTTCCTCTTCCGCCTCTGCCTCTCCCAGCAATTCCCTTACCAGCTTTACCCGTGCCTGCTTTACCCCTGCCTGCTTTACCTCTGCCTGCTTTACCTTTGCCAGCCTTACCTCTTCTAAATCTAACTCTTCCATCGTTACCTGAGGTGGACTTACCTGTTATTGAAATTGAACTACCTCCACCGCCTCCACCACCGCCTCTTCCTCCGTTTTTCCCCTTTGAAGGCTTGTTTGGAAGAAAATTAAAAAACAATAATTAAAATTATTCATTAACAAATAGGTAAAACGAAAAATTTCAGTGGCGGTGCTTTATACACTTAAATATTGATTTCGCATAAAGATTGAGCCTTCTAACATTCGGGACGATGATCGCTTAATCTAATACTGGTTAGCATAAGCATAAGGATTGTCTGATCGTTTAAGAGACTCACCTGTTTCTCATTTTTCCCTAAAATTCTAATGAAAATGGCTCTTAATGTTAATAATAATAAAAAAGTATTGCGGGCGAACTGGCCTAAATGAAAATTGATAACAAACTAATTTGAAATATAAATAATATCTTTCAAACCAATTGCAGTACGCTTTCCAGCCCGATCCCAATCAAATTGTTGTTGTTGTTTTTATTTTTCTAATTATTTGTGTGGGTACAGTAGAGTGCCCGGTTTTTTTGCACGTTAAGACATAAAACAAATACTCGATCTGCAAGAGATTCAATGAATAATGGTTCTTTCAAGTTAAGTTAATCATTTAATCATTTTGGATAGAAAGCTAAGTAAAAGCGCTGTAGTTCCTTCGGGATGACTTCGCAGATGTAGTTGTCGGCGTTTTAATGGGCAAAACATTTCCGTTAGAAAGCTATAAATGCGTTAAACGTAGATGCACGTGCCTAGAGAATACCTATAAATGCAGGGTTGTATATCTCGGATTCAGCCGGATCGGACCACTATATCATATAGCTTCCACACAAACGGCAAAGTCACGAGCAGTGACTTTTCTCAATAACTTCGTTGTTTTCTCAGCTATTGTCGTGAAATTTAATATTAGTAAATTCATTATAGCTCTAGACGACTGTGCCGAATTTGCTAAAGATCGGGTGACTATGTCAGATAGATCCCATAGGTGGAAAACAGTGACTTTGATCAAAAACTTCGTTATTTCCTATGTTAAGATTGTGGACCGTTCTTTCGCAAACATTACTCTTTGTAGATAAAATGTTTTTCCTTTTTGACGGCTGGCTATACTTGCAAGGGTAGTTAGACCCGGCCCTCTGGTTTTTTTTATACAATCTCCCACTACTAAAGAAAAATAAAAGTCTTTAGTTTAAGACATTAAAGTCTCTCGGATTAAAAACAGAAGACTATACCAAATCCAAACAAGCCATAGAAAACGAAATCGACAACCACCACGGAAAAAACAACGAAGACAACGCCAACTACTGCTAAAACAACTACGGTATCAACTTTTGAACAATCTATAACGAAGGCGAAAACGAAGCCAACCAGAAGAACCAACAACAACAACGACACCTACTGAGCCAACAACAACAGCGGAGACATCAACTGATTCAATCCCGACACCATCATCGCTATAATCCTGGCGGCCCTTTTTACGTATTTCCAGATCTTTTTCCTTTACCTGTCGTTAATATCCCAGTTAAGATATTCTGCTTCTAAAACTTTAAAAATTATGAGTAGACTTTCGGACGCGCCATATTTTGCTGTTATGGTAAAAATATAAATTATTAAATTTAAAATTGCGTCAAACGTAACAAAGTTATGGAGAAAAGTCACAGTCACCCATCCGTTTATATGGAAGCTTACCATAAAGTGATCTGATCCGGTTGAGTTCGAGATATACAAACCCTGCAGTATATGTACATAAAAAGCTCATGTGCACCAAAATTAATACACATTTTTTGCAAGGATATAAAAGAATATAACGAAACTATCACTTACAATACTAGTTGTTTAGAGTACATGTATGTACATAGTTATAGTTTTTTAGATGAAGAAAAAAAAAATAAACAAAAAAAGGTTTTTAAATTTACTAGTTATAATCTAATTATTATAACTGACCCCTAAAGCTACATACATTGTTTTTGCCTTTGTGTGGACAAGTTGAATTAGTTCATCTACTTGTAAACTTATAAAATACGAATAAGTCTCTCTGTTAAAAAGCCCGATGTTTGCTTTGTTCCTAGTAAAACTGATTGAATCATTTGTTTTTTAAGATTTTTAAATAAGTTATGACTTTTTATACCCTTGCAAAAAAGGTTTATTAATTTTGGTCAGCAGTGTGCAACGCATAGAAGGAAGCATCTCCGACTATATAAAGTATATATATTCTTGATCAGCACGACGAGACGAGTTCAAATAGCCATGTCCGTTCGTCTATCCGTCTGACCGTCTGTCCGTCAGTCTGGATCAGCGCAAACTCCTCCCTAGACCGTGAGAGCTAAATAGCTGAAATTTTTCATGAAGGCTTATCACTATCACCAAGTGTTAATAAAATTTTTTTACTTCATTATAATCTTATTTCTTAATTAAACAAATTGATAAATTGGCAACTTTATGTATGTATACTAATGGGAAATCATTAAACTTTGATTATAAATTAAAACCAAGTTAATAGTATAAAGAGTTTTGACATGCCAGAACGAATAAAAACAAATTTTGGGTGTTCTTATTCAAGTGGCTGGCAGTGTATGTATATAGAGGGAACTTGAAATTCTTTCCAACAGCACTTAACTTAAGCGAGATTACTGTCTATCAGTATAAATTGTCCAACTGGAAAGCGTATGTACATACATACATTGACTCGGATAGGTTCAGATCAGAGCTGTAAGACTATCATTCTTTTTACTTTTTTCATAATATTTGTTCACAAGGGGCTGTAATACTCGGAATTGTATGAGAATGTCTCTCGTTTGATATTTTAAATGTATTATTTTATGTGCATATGTACATATATATCATATGATGTTCATCCAAAAGAATATTCCCTGTTATGCATTAAGCCCGCCATAAATATTTCATGGACATTAATTGGTTGTCATCCCTTATCTTTTGGAACTGTCGCAGAGTTGACACATTTCAACTGGTAAAGTTGTAGCTACCTCATGTAATATAGACAAGGTTTAACTGGATATGTAAAAGCAGGTTCCTGAATTGATAAATCCACGGTAAATGCATCATTACTTTGCTGATGTTTGAACTCGCTTTAATTTAAATTTATTTTCAACCTTTGCCCCAATCGTGCACCTCGTGCACTGATCTATCTTTTGAAATATCCACCTTGATGCTGTCAGTGCTGTTGGCAGGGTTGCCATGGAGGGCAAAAGGGAACATGAGCTGCTGCTGCTGTCTCGTTAGTGTTGCTCCACACACAAAGGTTAAGGCAAATGGAGCAGCAATTTACGAAGCGAAATTCAATTCGCTATATGACGGGATGCAGAGAGAGAGATCCTTCAGATGCACTCCCGTTTTGCTACATACAATATTAAATTACCAGCAGTTAATGAAACTGGCCAAAGCCCTGCTCTCTGAGAAATTAAAGACGTAAATTGGGAAAAATTATTGAGAAATTTCACAGAGCATAAAGAAGCAAATAGGAAAGCGATAAGCAATCATATCTAATGGATATTTTGCGAGTGGAATATTATGTTTAGAATTAAAATTCAGGCGACACTTTGCTCAAAGAATACAAAACGGGAGAGGGACACAAAGATTGGGAAAGCGAAAGAGCTTGAGAGTGAGAGATGCCTGGCAAACGGAATCAAACAAATACACAT
The DNA here is from genome assembly GCA_018150345.1 of Drosophila equinoxialis. Lineage (NCBI taxonomy): Eukaryota > Metazoa > Arthropoda > Insecta > Diptera > Drosophilidae > Drosophila > Drosophila equinoxialis. The sequence continues at coordinate 38,765 of JAECWI010000531.1, read as the reverse complement.
ACACACACAAACCATTCACACACACATGCGTCTATCTATCGATTGTGTGTGTGTGAGAGAGTAATGGAATTTTTGAAAGCGAAAAAAAGGAAGACTGGGGTGGGAGGAAAGAGAGAAAGGAAGATAAGCAAAATGGCCGACGAAAGTGTTGAAACTAAGAATGGCTGACATCAAAAAGGAGAGAATGAATAAAAGAGAGGTTAGATCCAGATAGCAAAAGAGTGAGAGGGGGACTGGGAGTGGGAGAGTGAGTGCGGGAGAAAAGCCCAAAAATAAAAAATAAATCGATAAATATATATTTTTGCTCACACAAATGGCGCTGTCATGGCGACAGGACAAGTATTTAAAGTCTGCGAATTAATTGCAAATGTCGCTGCTACACACATAAACACATATGTATACGTATATATATGTACATACATATGTATACATATGAATACTTGTGTATATGTTTATGTGCGTGTATGTCAACACAATGTCATGGCATGAGAATGGGACATGCGTGTTGCATGTGTTGTTGTTGTGGGTCCCGTTATCGTATCGAACATATGCAACTTTTGACATTTCGATGACCTTACCTAAGCTAGTTACAAAGCGAAACACTTGCAGTTAATTTTTTTCCACCCCCTCTTCTGGTCTCTACCGTTCACACAATTTCATACTTCTCTCTCTCTCTCCCTATCTGTTTATTTCTCTCGGTCGCTTGTAACCTAAATTTTTATTACTAAGTAGCATTTCAATTCACCAAATCGTTTCGCCTGTTCCACTGCCATTCTGGTCCTCTTCGATTTAAAAAGCTTCTCATTTCTCGTGTTTTTTTTTTTTTTTGCTTTCTTTTGGCTTTTCATTTTGATTTTGCCTGTCATTTCATTCAAACATGGCCGCGTGGGTGTGGCCTTGTCAACGTACTCAGACCAAACTGGATGGCGGTAGGCGGAGCCGACTTGGAGCTCGGCTAAATGTTCCGAGCCGAGAGAATGAATTTTCCTTCCATCATTCAGGATATACGGCAGGGGTCCATATTCCAGTTCTCACTGAGTCTAAGAGTCATATGTGCCTTCCCATGGACTTCCAGCTGTTCCATCAGCTGTTCAACCAAAAACCACTGGAATAGAGGGGTAAAAGTGTGGTGAAAGCTTTCAAATTAAAAAAGTTACAATTTTCTTGACTTCGTTGTGAGTGTCAGTAAAGTTGTTATACCAATTGCATTGTAAATTGTCAGACGATATTTTTATTTCAGGTTTTTTAAATATTGTCGCGGAAATGCTAACGTAATTGGTTTCAGACAAACCGTTTTTCATTGTTTTCAAGTGAACTTCTTAACACAATTTCCTACCTGACTACGCATATTAATTTTTAAATGCCGGGGACCACTTGAGAGGCATTAAGTTTTAATGCATATAGATTGCGTATTTTCAGATGAATTATTTATGGGCGTCAAAGTAATCATTTATTTGTTTAATTTCCTCCACTCAAACGCGACACGTTTTTGGTAGCATCAGGTGTAACTGAGGTGGATGCCGATGCCGATGCCACAAATGTGGATGCTTAATTGATGTGGGTACAGGAAATATACAAATCTACATAGATACACTCGGGTCAGATGTTCTAGCCTATGACGTCAGCAACGGACTTGAACTCGACTCTGTTGTTGGAGTTGTGGGTTTGACTTACTTGCGAACTTTGACCTATGCTCAAATTTTAGCTACCGGCCAAGAGCTAATTTGTTAGATGGATCGCTCGGGGGAGGATTTTTTGTTTTTTCTTTATTTGATAAGAAACCTTGTCGCTTTGAATTTATTTGTTAGCTTGATGAGAGGTCATTTGGATTTTCGTTTTTGTATCTATCTGTCTGCCTGTCTGTTGTAGATTTATCATTTTTCCGACATGTCAATTTGTCATTCACCTGGCTCGACTGTTTTCGCATTGCTTTTGTGCCCTTGTCAGTTGGTACATTTGATTTTGGCCAAAGAGATCCATCGAAGAAGTTTACCAACTTTACTTTATCCAACGAAAGGACTGACATTCTCTGGGAACGGTGATATGATGGCCCCACTTAATGATATTTCTAAAAACTATATCTTGGTTCAATCATGCCAGTGAACAGACTTTTCTGGGTTTACTTCTATAAATTTACAGAGTATCGAATATTCGATACGCTTCTCTAACTAGATTCAACCAACTACCTACCTACACACATGTAGGTTGTTTTATCAGTAAAATCACAAAAGCCATCAATCAAATCCATCGTGAAGGTGTGCTAGATAGATAGAGATAGATTGCGATACATAATTAGAGTCGAAACAGAAGCTGCAAAGAACGCCCCTAAAGAACTTGTTAGTCTTTTTTGTAAAAGGAAAAGAAAATGTCAAATATCAATTGATTTAATTATTTCAGGCCAAAAACCAACATTCACTTGATAAATTCGCGGAAATTCTCAATGGAATTTAGTGGCTATGTTTTTGATTTATTCGGATCCGACATGCAGCAGTAAAATTAATAAAGTTAAAACTGAAGTACTAGTTTATCTATATGTACACACACATATGTATATCACATATATATCACATATGTATATCTATGTGATGATAAAAAAAATCGATCAAAAGACGACACGATATTTGATTTTAGAAATGACACTAAAATAATTAATATAAAGACGAAAACGTTGTGTATATGTATGTATTGTACATACTCATAAATATTCCTTACGTAGTGCAAGCATTTAAGAGATCTTCCAATGACAATTTCTCAAGGAAAATTAATAATATGACTTGAGCGACTTGAGCATATTGAAACCAAATTAACCGTAATGATAATGACAATAAAGAACTATTAACTAATTAAACTATGCAATTTTTTGGCTTTGCAACCATATAAATCTTTCTTTTTGCCATATTCAAAAAACAAAGCATGCCATTAATAGCTTATTCCAAAAGTCTTATGTCGAGATACTTCAAAAGTTGAGCTAAGTTATTTGAATTCATATTTTATGACGACGCACAATGGCAAACGAAAAATGTACTTTAAATAAAATTAAGCTTGCTCATCCCAAGGCGAAAAAATGGATTGTAACTATGGCTAATGCCAATTGCCATGAGCTAGCTAAATTAGCTGTCCAATTCCCAGAGTTGGTAGATTTAAAGGATCCCGCAACTGGCTATACCGCCCTACATTGGGCTGCGAAGCATGGCAATGAAGATGTTGTTAAACTATTGTCCGGCACCTTTAGAGCCGATGTGAATGCTATAACGAATGGTGGATATACATCCCTTCACATTGCCAGTCAATTCCAGAGATATGGCACGTGTGAGCTTCTGTGCAATGTATACAAGGCCAATTTAGATATTATGGACTGGAATGGGAACAAGCCACTGGACTACATGCTACAAGATATATCGGCATTAACTTGCAGTGAAAAAAAGCATATCAACCACAAAAACCTGGAAATTCAACGGACCAAATCGCTGAATGTTCCCCTCAAGAACGCAACTAACGTCTTTAGACATTGCATAGGAGTTGCAAATTTCTGTAGTCCATCACGGGGCGCACTATATGCATCGGACAGCTACTTGGTCAAATCTCGGGAATGAATGATTTTGCGTATAAGTCGTGGGCATCATCTGATAATATAACTTACAATATCCACGAGAAAATCTAGACACACCATCGATTCAATCTGAACGCATTCGCTCGTCTAATGATCCAAATCGAAATCACTTGCCGATAGAATTGACATAATTCCAGCAGACTCTGATTCGGACACAGATCCATACATTGACAAAGACACCTGAAGCAATCGAGGATTAACTCCACTATGAAGAATATTTTACTTTCAGTTCCACACATCATGTTAGTAATATTAAACAACTACAAGCCGGTAAAATCCATTCTCTGCCAAAAGTTTCTATGAAATGGTCTATGTGAGCATAAAGAAAAAAATAAATCTTCTCTTCAAAGTCTATATTTGTAGCGTGCGAATTTCTTAGTTTTTTATACCCTTGCAAATAGGGTATTCTAATTTTGATCAGAAGTGTGCAACGCATAGAAGGCAGCGTCTCCGACCATAAAAAGTATATATATTCTTGATCAGCACGACGAGACGAGTTCAAATAGCCATGTCCGTCCGTCCGTCTGGATCAACGCAAACTCCTCCTAGACCGTAAGAGCTACAGAGCTGAAATTTTGAACGTAGGCTTGTATATACTGCAGGCATTGTATATCTCGGATTCAGCCAGATCGGACCACTATGGGTAAGGAGAGAGTTACCAAAACAGTTGCAGGGGTATACAAACTTTGACGCGGTCGAAGTAAGAATATGAAGTCTTTTCCAAATTCAATTTTTGCTCCAACTATAATACTAATTGCCCATTTTCAATATAAAAATGTGTTTTGATATAGAGTTTCAAGTTTGAGTGCGTACAAATGTGACACAGGAGAATCGCCCGCATAGAAATCCTATTTGGAAGTGCTCTTATTTTGTAGGTTTTGCTTTACTTCTTGCCTATACAAAATCTCTAACATTTGATGCCGATTAGATGATATTTTAGAGAAGCATCTAATTATGTATTATCTTTATTTCTTAATATTTCGACTGTCTTAATATTTGAATTGTTTTCATAAAATTGAAGCTTTTCCAGCCTTTCTCTGGAATAATTAATCATCTTCAATGGAACAAAATATAACCAACATAGGTAACTAAATTTAAAATCCCAAATACAGTTTTTGTTGGAAATTCTTAGCTAACGTTTGTCAGTCAGGGTTATTGCCAGAGGGAATGCATATCAGTTGATTGATTATGATTCTTTCGTTTGACAACCTATTATTATCAATCAAGCCATTTGGTGTTTAATTGGCTCTGCCACATTAATGATGATTGGATGATTAGGTCTGCATCACACATTGATATACATATAGTTCATAGATGCCTACATAATGTTCTAATATGCCTCAAACTGCTGTCATTTGCAGTCAATGAAATCTTTGCCAGATAAACACGATTCAACGTTTTTTACCTCAAAACTGAAAAAAATAGTTCAATGTCGATTGCTGTGTATTGAATCACGCTGAACAATAAACTTCTTCAAATGCCTCTTCCCTTTTCGGCACTTACTCTTATAGCGTATTTGCACAACTGCGTTTTAAATTTATTGAAATAGTCATAAATACATAATAGAAATAACAATTGTTATTATAATTGTCATTGCTGTTGTCATGTAATTGCTAGAGCCAAGTGCGGCACTTGAGAGTGTTGTCTTGGCTTTGGCCTGGGTGCTCTTTGCGTTTTGGCGTTTTGGCACTGCAGCAAACTTAACCCAGAAATATGGAAATGAGGCAGTCCTCAGTCATGTCAGTCAGACAGCCGATGCGACCAACTGATAAATATGCAAAACCCACACAGACATACCCATTAACTATATTGTTTAAAGATATTGCCAAATGAACTGATTGCTACTGGTAGGGCTGCTACTGCTGCTGCAATACCTGACAAGTGCTTAGTTTCCATGCCCCATTGTCATTGTCAAAGCCATTAGTTGGAGTCTTTATCTATGCGGATAATGAAACTTCTGCCTTGTCAAGGCCGTGGTAACTTTCTTCAGAGCAGAGACACCTACCGCCCCAACCACCCGCATAGCCCATTGATGAGCACAAGCACTTCAATTGCCGTGGGCAATGCCTTACAAACATACATTTGTAGGTATGTACATATGTACCTACTTACATATATATTTATGGATGTATACATATATGTATGTATCTTTCATATACACACGTACATACATGCATTCATACATACATAACAAGTGAGCCACTTCAGCCCCAATACCAAAGTCACAGTTCGAGTCGTCGTCTCCCGCTTGTTTACATTACGGCAATGATTTCTAACAAAATTTATTGAAGTACTTTTCACTTTTAATGCGAACGAATGTGTGGTTGTTGGTTTTTTTTCTTCTTCTCATCTTTCCATCGAGGCCTTCACTTTGATATTTATGACTTTTACTTGTAAAAAGAAAAAAAAGGTAAAATTAAGAGAGGAAAATAACAAACCTACCAATTTTTATAATGCTAAGCTTCAAATTGGAGCACTGGTCCCTCAATTTGGTATTTGTCTTGTTAGAGATGATCAACTCAACTTACTTGGGTACAATGCACTCCGATACCCTTACATATCTCTTAATGTTCAAAAAGACAAACAAGATGTTAAAATGTTAAATAAAATATTAAAAATGTTGTATAAAGCTAATTTCTACGTTTATTAAATATTACTAAATGTAAGTTGTATAAAGAATGGGTATATCTTACATTTCCTAATATTAGAACATTAGAAACCACTATAATCCATTTGGATAATTTAATAGACATGTTTGCCAATGTATACAAATATCTATTAATATCATTGCAAATCAAACTTTATAGCCATAAAGACCTAGTTTGAAAGCCATATGCTATTTAGTATAAAATATTTGCTGGTATATCTCGTATTCTTGGCAGCTTTAAAATGGGCAATTAAATTATCTCTGAGAGACTGTGACTTGTTTTTTTTTTCGAATGATTGTGAAAAAACCGTATATTGGAAAATAATCATTTAATCCCGATTAGTTTTGATATCATGTTTATAGTCACTGATATGATGGGAATCATTAATTTAGTGTGGCGATTTGGTTGTCAGAAGAAGTCACTGTCCCATTATTTTGGCCATCCCTAATAATTTTTTTTTTGAACAATCTTTCATGTCTACACATACGTACATACATACATTTTGAAGATAGGTGTTTGTATGTATGTACATACATGGCTTACAATACAAGTTGATTGATTGTAGTAGCAGCAGCAGCAGCACTCAAAGCGTCGGCATCAGCTTTTGATTGGCAATCGAAGGTGTTAGATAACATTACAAGCGCAACAGACACGCACTGCCTAATTATCGTTTATCAAACATATATCTCATACGTCTCTTCGGTTGGGGCCCCTGTGGGAAAACGCGAGTAACTCTAGGCGTAACAGTAACCGAAATAGAGCCACAGACAAAGTGGCTGAGGCTGTTCATGTGTCTTTTAATTAAAAGTTCTGCATCATGTGAACTTTTGGGCAAGGATACGAACGGTGTTTGGACAATGGGGGACGATACCTTACCCTTCCTCCATGTTTGAACATACAATTAATTTATTTTACCACCCAGATAGCCATCGAATCTAATCAAAAACTTGGCCAAACTTATTGGCAAACACAGGCTGAGTTCGAAACGGTCTTTGGTTTGTTTTTTTTTTTTTTTGTGTTTTTTTTATGGTGTTGGTTTTGCTTTAGTCGGACAAATGCCAAAAGTTTATTTAGTATAGGGCTCTATCCATTTCCATTCTTCCCAGGCGACGCAGCCCTGCTCGGGCTCCATGAAAGCGTGATTGTCGGGGCATTGAATGTAATCGGCCTTCTCCTGGCCCTCTGGACAGACCCAGTAATGTGTGGGATCGGAAATGTCGCGGAATTTGCGGGAATGGTCCTTAACAATGTCACAATTCGGCTCGGCATAGATATCCTGTCCGTTGTAGGCCGTGCACACAGCCAGGAACAAGCCCAAAAGTAGGCAGCAAAGCAAAGAGGCTACAACACATGGGATGGCAATCTTAGAATCATGTTACATACGGTGAACTTGCGAGAAAAGTCGCCCCTACCTTTAAGCATTTTGTTGAGACGGTTTGACTACGAATGCTGCAAACAAGGGCAAAATATTGGCATATTTATAGTGATTGCGTATGATACAAGCAGCCATCTTACCACTTCTCGGAATTCTCGGAAAAGGCTGAACACATGAAAAATCACTTAGTCCAAATTACTTTCTACCAACAACTCACACATACACATAAACATCGATATATCTATTTATGGTGTTTTTTTTTATTGTTGTTGGGGATCGGTTTGTGCAATCATAATGAGACGCATTTCACTTGCTCCCAATAATTGGATTTACTCAAGCCCCAAACCGTAACCGACCTACCTAATCGATAATTAGGCGCTGCACTAAAATCACCCGCAGACAAGCTGATGACTAGTTACTGGTCACTGGTTATTGGTGATCAACTGACATCAACGGACAGCGGGTATGCTGCGTCATCTTCGGCAGTTTGTCTCAGTCTATGGACACATCATTACTTACCCAAAAGAGGAGACATAGACTGAGTTGATTGGCAACGGCGGCCCAACACCTCTCCCCCATCCTATTCGTGCATTCATCGCCCCTCTCATTTCCAATTTCTTGCAACTTTTCGTTGTTTGGTCACCACTTCAATGCGGAAACTGTAATTAAATCTTAAACATTTTGTAAGCGATTTTCGTTCGGTTTTTTTTTTTTTTTTGCTTTTTTTGTTTTCGTTAAACTTGTGCTGTTAAATGATTTTTTCATGAATCTTTGGTTTTGTTTTACTTTTTTGTTGTCCACACTTGGCCATTTATGTTGGTCAAGTGGCTGGCGCTGAAAATGCTTGAGGCGGCGGCAATCGAAAATCGAAATCCAAAACCAAAACCAAACAATGGCCAAAACGATACAAAGAGATAAACCAAAAGAGCCAACACTAATGTAAAATACTTTGCAAAATGACAAAGGCAAGCAATAACAAAAACAATATTATATGTATGTATAAATAAAATAACTAAGAGAAACAACAACAAAAAATATAAAAAAATTCCATGCAAAAATAAAAATGGTTTGCAATTAATGGGCCGATGATTTTTGTTTCACAATTTAAATGAATTCAGATTCGTTTCGTTATGATATCATTATGATAATTATTGATTATTGTAATAGGCCGCCAGCTTGATGGCATTCCCTCAATCGGTGGTTGAGCTAACAAACTTGTGACATATTATTAATCATTAACTTTAAAAACATAGAATGAAATTAACTCGACAGTTAAGACATTTACTATTTCAAAAGTTGTCAATGATATATAATGATATTTATTTTCATATACTCCAAATCAAGAGAGTCTTAAAATTAATGAGAAATCATTGAATGATACATTTAAGTAAAGGTTTGTAATTATTATGATTTCTTCTAAATTTCGATTAAGACATACTAAAAAAGTCATCTACTAATTTTTAATTGGCATTTCCGAATTGAATTATTTCTTATCTTAAATTGAAATCAGCTTGTACCATTAAATATATATACATATATCGGAAATAAATCAACCATCCCATTTTAACATTTTCCTTCTATGAACTTTTACCCTGACGAATGACAGCATCCATTTCGACTTCTTATCTAGATGCAACAAAATGGCATCAATTACTTTAATAATTTGCTCAGCCCGCCTATAACACCGCACGTCCCCTCTTTTCTCTCCATTGTTCCATCGATTTTGTTGCTTCTATTTTGGACAATTTTCCTCTGCGTCTTATCGCTGTCATGTTGTCTATTTTGGGTTCCTATTGATAATAATCAACGGAAGCGCGTGTCAATTTTTTGCGTGTTCTTGCCTAGCCTATAAAAGACGCATTTACCCAGAGTCGAGCGCACAGTTCTTACATTTTCTGTGTGTGCTTTTCCGGGGGAACTTTCTTACTTGCTGAACATGAAGTCCGGTGGGTGTGAACAGATTATTAGAGTCTAAAGGATAATTTCATTCTCGTACTATTGTTTCTATGAATTTTCCAGTATTCGTTGTGTGCGCCATTCTGGCTGGCATTTTTGTCGTTATCTCTGCTGACGCGGGACGCTCAGCCTGCAAGGATGAGTCCGAGCTGGGTCAAACCTACACACATCACTTTGATCCGGCTAAGTATTGGCTCTGCGAGAAATTGGGCGAAGCGGCCACTGAAGTGGACTGCCCCAATGGCATGGCCTATATGCATCTACTCAAGGAGTGCATACCCTGGGCCAGTTATATCTGGAAGAAGCCTGAGATGCCTCCAACAGTGGCCTAAATAAATCAAATGTTGACAACAGCAATGAAAATAATTTAATTGGGTTTGCGTGGCGTATACGCAATGTGAATTTCTACAACATTTACCGTTAGCCATTGACAGATTCCGCCACTGAACTTGGCCCGGCAAACGGCAAACGGTTAGGATGCCGGCGGCTACCAACCACGATCTGGTTTTGGGTTTTTGTTTTTTCGTTTATCAATGCAAAAACCGCAAAAGCAAAACAAAAAACAGAAGAAAAAAGCTCCATTTGGCAGATGAGCGCCACAATAGAGGGAGCAAGCGCGGCAGCTTTTTTTCGATTTTAATAATGTTAGTGTTAGTGTTTGTTGTTGTTGTTTCTCTGCGGAGAGTGAGTGCATTTGAAGTTACATAAAGTAGCCGAAAAAAATAACCTAACATAGTGGATAGTGGAACTGCCGCTGCCTCTGCCAATGACTATGGAAGCTTTGTTATTTTTGACTTTGGCTTTTACTATTTGTGTTGGCTATAAAAGTGCATGCTGCGCATCAGTCGACAGTATAGTTTCAATCCGTCCATCGGCTGAGCCTAACATCTCCAAGTGAAATCACCCGCACAGACCACAGAGATCATCGTCATTTTTGTGGGTGCTTAACGAACGGTTAGTGTGGCAGCAGTGCCAAGGATAAATTTTAAGAACTCGAAGTGAACCCGCTGCAGCGAATTAATGTGCACAGAATAAAGGAAACAAAGCTATCAATAGGTATTCGCAGGACTAATAGCCCAGATACCCAGTGAATTGAGTTATAGACCCCGCATCGATAAGTGTTAACATCTCAATAGTGAGCTAACTAATCAATCAGATAAGTCGTATTCCAGTCCAATCATATAAGAACTGATCAAGTGATCAATTTTCTTAATGTTTAATAACTCGTTAAATCATATGTGTATGTTCTATGAAACTAGCGTTTTAATTTAATATATATTTTAACAAGAACTCTTGCAAAAAATAACAAGGCAAACCACTTATAATATTCGAGTTTATAAACTTCTTTTTTTTAGCAGATTTAGCTTTGACCAATTTGTGTCGCAAACTGCCTGAATCGGTTTGGTCCTTTTGTGAGATATTTTTATTGAGAAGAAGAAGAATCATTGCCATTAATTGGAAAATCGTATCTATTTAAGTACAAATCACTTTCAGTTGGCTGAACGTATGTAGTCGGTGCTGCCTCGCGTGGCATCTAAGCTCATTAGCTATGGATGCTTGCATAAGAAGCATAACCAATTAGAAACTCAACCAATGCAACATGAAGACACTTAAGTTGCCTCACTGGCACGGGTCAAAGTAGTCAAGACACTTGCAAGAGTAGAGAAAATAATTTACTAAATATATGTAGGTATGTAAGTAAATATTTTTGCAACACGAGCCATAGTGGAAGCAATATGAAGCAGCAGAAAGTGTAGAAGTGGGGAGAAAGAAAAAAAATTAAGTTAAAGAGGAGAAACAATAATTGGCAGCCGTTAAGAAAAATATATGTCACTCGGTGCTGCACGCACACGAATCCATGATGACTAGGCGAGGAGGCGGAGATGTTTAAGGTGCAGGAGTACGGGGAGAGAGTACATTGGAAAGGGGGGCCAACTTCAAAGTAATGGATGAAAAGTCAAGCCAACTTAAGTCTTGTCAGTTGGCAATTTCTCACTGTTGTTTTTTTTTTGTGTTTCTGTACAATTTTGCAATGTCATAAAATCTGCGACTGCACGCCCACACATCTCTAAGCATAGCCATAGAGAGACCTAGAGGCGGCTTTGGTCTTTTAGCCGGCAGCTTCTATTCAATTGCCCTGATATAAAAGAAAAGTTTCACTTTATATCGCGTCAGATGATGATGATGATGATTATGGGATTTAACTGCGGCAGTGGCTTTGACTTTGGCTTTGCTTTGGATTTTGCCAAGTGAATGGAGTAGTTTAGCATAAAAGCAAAACAACTATTCGGTTTCGGCAGTTGGCCAAAAAAAAAACCCCAATTAGGGGCGAATCTTTCACGCTCGGCTAGTTGGCCAGTTCTTGGCATTGGCCATCTGTCGACATTAGAAGATTGATGAGCGATTGAAGGCTTTCATTTCTCGGTCATAGCCATTAGGTGCTGGGGTGGCTGGGTCAACTGGCCAACTGGCCAACCAGTCCATACCTTTGTACATAAGAAAAAAAGTTATGCAATATTAATGTAATTTACTTTATAAAGACTCACTTTCTTTGGCGCTTCTCTTTCATTTTTATGCATTTGATTTTCTTTTCTTTTTTTGTTTTTATTTTTGCATCGGCAGTTTGGATAATTTGCATTTGAAACGCAGCAGCAGCAACAGCAGCAGCCATGCGAGTGGTAAGCAAATAAATGCCATTGACCGAGGCGGCACAGAAAACTAATTTCCTCATTTGCAGTTTTTTCGTATTCTCGCCGTCGCCGTCCTCATTGTGGCTCTCGGCTACAATGTGGCTGCAGTTAAACGTGAGGCACCACTGAATAACGGTTATCTGCCGCCGTCATCAGCGCCACAGAGACCATCCAGCAAGTATGGAGCTCCTCCTGCTAGTTCTTATTTGCCGCCAGCCTCGGGACCGGCTCCATCATTCGGTTCCCATTCCCATTCGCACTCTCATTCCCATTCTAATCATGGATCTAGTGCTCCATCTAGTAGCTATTCGGCTCCATCGTTGGGCGGATCTTCAGGAGGTCCTTATCCTGCTCCGGCTGCGCGACCTTCCAGTTCGTACGGTGCTCCCGCCCGACCATCTGCTAGCTACGGTCCACCACCCAGTCGTCCCAGTCAATCGTATGGAGCACCACCACCACCCCGAAAGCATCAACCTCGTCGTCCTTCTTCGAACTATGGCCCACCTAAATCAAACCCTGCTCCACCCTCTCAGAGCTATGGCGCACCAGCTCCACCTTCTTCGAACTATGGCCCTCCCAAATCAGCGCCGCCGTCCCAAAGCTATGGCGCTCCAGCACCACCATCATCGAAGTACGGCCCACCCAAGACATCCTACGGAGCTCCACCATCTTCGAGCTATGGACCACCTAAATCGAATCCTGCTCCACCCTCTCAGAGCTATGGCGCACCAGCTCCACCATCTTCCAACTACGGCCCACCCAAATCAGCGCCGCCATCCCAAAGCTACGGCGCACCAGCACCACCTTCGGCTAGCTACGGTGCTCCAGCGAAAGCACCAACATCTTCTTATCTCCCACCTTCCTCTCGTCCATCGAAACCCTCTTCCTCATATGGAACTCCAAGTGTGAGCAGTTTTGTGCCCTTGCCCTCAGCTCCGTCCTCCAACTATGGTGCTCCATCCAAGACTCAAACTCTGGGAAGTAGTGGATACACTTCTGGTCCTGCCGCTTCCTATGAGGCACCAGCTGCCCCCTCTTCTTCGTATGGCGCTCCGTCAGGCTCATCAAGCTTAAGCTTCACTTCGTCGCCTTCGTTCCAGCCTATATCTGCGCCCTCGTCTAGTTATGGGGCTCCCAGTGCTGGTTCCAGCAGTGGAAGCTTCTCGTCATCATACTCTGCCCCCGGATCGGGACCTTCCAACGGTGGTTCTTTCGCATCGGCCCCAGCCTCTTCGTACTCGGCGCCCAGTCCAAGTGCCAATGTAGGCGGCTCTTATCCAGCTGCTCCTTCCAGCTCATATTCGGCCCCCAGTTCGGGGTCTTCAAGTGGAGGGCCTTACCCATCGGCGCCATCGTCTTCCTACTCGGCACCAAGTCTCAGTGCGAATCGTGGTGGTTCCTATCCAGCTGCCGCTCCTTCAAGCTCGTACTCTGCTCCCAGTCCTGGATCAAACGGTGGTGGACCCTACCCATCCGCGCCATCATCTTCTTACTCCGCACCAAGTCCAAGTGCCAATGTAGGCGGATCTTACCCAGCAGCAGCTCCTTCCAGTTCGTATTCTGCGCCTAGCTCGGACTCCTCAAACGGTGGACCTTATCCATCGGCGCCATCATCTTCTTACTCCGCACCAAGTCCAAGTGCCAGTGTTGGCGGATCTTACCCAGCAGCAGCTCCTTCAAGTTCGTATTCTGCTCCTAGCTCAGACTCTTCAAGCGGAGGGCCTTACCCATCGGCGGCATCGTCTTCCTACTCGGCACCAAGTCCTAATGCAAATCGTGGTGGATCCTACCCAGCTGCCGGTCCTTCCAGCTCGTATTCTGCTCCCAGTTCTGGATCAAACAATGGTGGACCTTATCCTTCGGCGCCATCATCTTACTCAGCACCGAGTCCAAGTGCCAATGTAGGAGGTTCTTACCCAGCGGCAGCTCCCTCCAGTTCGTATTCCGCCCCTAGTTCGGAGTCTTCAAGCGGCGGACCTTACCCATCGGCGCCATCATCTTCTTACTCGGCACCCAGTCCGAGTGCCAATGTAGGCGGATCATATCCAGCAGCCCCATCGTCTTCTTATGGTGCTCCCTCATCTGGTGGTAGTTTCGGCTCCAGCAGCTTCAGTTCTTCAAGCGGTAGCTTCTCTTCAGCCCCATCTCCTTCGTACAGTGCTCCCAGCGCCCCATCCAGCTCCTATGGAGCTCCATCCACTAATGGTGGTTCATCGTCATCTTCACATAGTTTCTCTAGCAGCGGTCCTTCCTCCAGCTACAGTGCTCCACCATCTGGCGGTTCTTCTGCGTCTGGCCCCTACCCAAGTGCCCCATCAAACTCCTATGACGCACCTGCCCAGGATTCCGGCTATGCCTATTCGGGACCCAGTCAGGATGTACCTGACACCATTCAGCAGGGCTACAGCTCCGATGGCGGGTACACCTATCGCAAGAAGTGAGGATCATTGAATCTCGATTAAGTACCTTCGAATACTCGTCGTATCCACACGCATGCATCCACAATACCATCTCGCCATCTGTATCTACTTGTAAATTATTTTCTCCCAAATTGACAAAAAACAAAAACGAATTAATTATCTTCTCTTTATCATATGTACTTCTACTCATATATTCTTATATATCCTCTACCCCCACTGAAATCCATTAAAATTTTAGTTATAATTCATTTATTCGTTAGATATACGTACATCCACGACATCATTTCAACATTTATTCAAATAAAATTGAGAAATTTATATATATGCGTTAGCTTTACTTTTCCTTGAATTGATTAATCGTTGCTGAACGATCGGCTAACCCTTCACATTCACGACATGACTTGAAATTCTTGCGGTCTGCTAATTGGCAGATCAAACAAACGACAGTTGAAGGTTCCACCCAAGTATGCAAATATTGTTTGCAAAATACCGGATATAACTACATCTGCCATAACATCAACTTTGAGCGCCAATTCATCTAATACTAGCCAAGTCAGCAGCAGCAACGACAATTAGAGGGGACGATTCTTGAGCGACAGCAGTTATGAGCCCATTTTGCCGATTCCAATCTAAGATCGAGATTACCAGTTAATTGCCTGCAATGTGTAGCATTGTCATTATTAGCTAGCTAATTGACTCCCCCCGACTTGTCTTGACTCCCTTCGAAGCAGTCTTCAGCCGAATTAACAAACTAGTTATTGTGACTAACTGTGACATCTATTTAACTGCAGTAACTATTTCCACATAGATCTCTTTTGGATCTTCTTGTGTGAACGCATTGTTCCAGCAAACACTGAAACGCCAACCAAGATCTGCATTTTTATTATGAGAAATTTCCGTTCGTCTATTGTCTCAAATTGTCATTGGACTAGGTTCAGCTTGACGGATTGTCTACCGATTACACAAGCATAAGGCGCTTACTTTACCTTAGTATATTATTCAGCTAAATTACTATAAATAAATTACAGGAGCTTTCAAAACATTTCGATTATGTAGAACTTTTTAATTAAAGACTCCAGTTTAACCAAGATGTCACAAAAAAGATGTGACGTCTTCAAAAATATTCAATATTAATTCAGGTGTCAGCTTTGTAAGGAGTGATGAAAATATGAAATGAAATGAAAATATGGCTCTACGGTCAAAATTGTAAAGCATTGGTAAAAAAAAAGGGGACAGCGGACAGTATTTTAAGCACTAATGAATGTGTATTTGCCTACCTCAATGACCTCTGATTTCTTTATCAGACTTCTTGTCTAGAATGAAACGAGACTTGGATATAATCCCTGACATTTAACCAAACTTTAAATGCTTTTATCACTGGCCAATTCAATACCTTTAGTCCAGGTGACAGTTAAATATAATTGCGAATCTGTTGGACCAATTTTCATTGCACTAAAATCCCTAAAACATTTTTTTTCCGATTGCTACAGGCCACGAATAGGCCTAATCCGGCACTGGCATTTGCCAACCGCACATAAACTAGGTACGGACTCAGTGATTACAACAATTGGATCATACGACTGCGTTTCAATATTTTTCTTTTTGATATTTGGAAGTTTGCAGCTTCCATTGAAATTTACAGCGTAATTATTATAATCCCAAATTTTAGTCATTATGCAGCCTATCTAGCACAATTTGCATTTTATATTTTTATACCCTTTTTGAACATCTATATTATAATTTAATTTCAGCACGACGAGTCGATTTCAAATAGCCATGTCTCTCCGTCCGTCGGGATCAACGCGAAGCTGTATGCTTACATACAGTTTGTATAAGTCTGATTCAGCCGGATCGCACCACTATATCATATAGCTCTTATACAAACGGCAAAGTTAAGAAAAGGCACGTTTCTTAATAACTTCGTTATTTCAAGCAATTGTTATAAAAAATTTTTATTTTGCGGTTTAACACAGCTATTAATGACTATGCTAAATTGATCAAGATCGGGTGACTCTATCATAGAGCTTTTGTCAATAACTTCATTCTTTCGCAACATCCGACATTTTAGATACAACAAAAATCTCGGAAGGGTATATAGGGGAAAGTGGGGCTAATCGGTGCATGCGGCAACCCGGCGCAGTCGAATTATCTTGAAATATAATAGTACGATCCAAAAAGTGATAAGTGTCCTAAGATCCCATTTTGGCAGGTTATATTTGGATAATAAACTTAGACGTATCCAATTCGTAGTATCCGAAATTTTTGGGATTATGTAATTTTTAACCACAAAAATAAATTTTGGTTCGCCAACAAAATGTTTTGAAAACATTGATTAAATTTTTAATTTTGATCGATGTTAACTAAAATAGGTTCCGAAATGTATTAACTTATGATGTGTAATTCGATTATTTTAAATAAGTAACACAATTTTAAAATTTTTAGTTGTAGAACCTAGAAGCTAGGGTGGGGCAAAATGGCGCATTTGGTGATTGGGTAATATGGCGCGGTAATTTTACACATGTAAAGATCAGCCAAATAACTAAAATCAAGAGAAAATATATTGTTTACTGTTATTAAAGATTGCATATAAGATAATGAAAAAAAGGCTAAGACTTCGAAATAATTTTTGTTAACTTTTTGAAATATCCAACTTGTTTCATGGTTTTAAGATGTTTTTCTTACTTGACATAAATTTTTGTAATAACTTTATTTCTAGGAACTCGGTTTCTATTTTTGGCTGAAAAAATTTATTAATTTGAACAAAAAGCATAAATAAATAAATAAATTTAAGTGCTTAATGAATTGGATTTTTGAAAACTTATAGCTTTAACGCACTGACTTTTGAGCAATTTATATGAGAGGATACGAGCTCCCGATCAGGATATATGAAGGACTAAAAAAATGCGCCGATTAGCCCCACCCTCCCCACGATAGCATTTTTGGCGGCAAAGGATTGACTTGCAATTTAAAATACATTTTTCTGGACATCTTGTTAGCTTAGAATATATAACATTCATACCGAACTATCGTAGATCCGATGTCAAGTATAAGAAGAGTCAAAATTAAATGTGCTGATAGGAGGACCTTAATTAAGCCAATTCTGGTAAACATCATGACAATAAAAAATTACGTATACGCCAGGTGAAATGTATATGAATACTAATATATTTAAATGATAAATATATTAATATAAATGGTTTACCGATTTCAAAAACTTTTACTTTGCATTTTTTATTTCTGTCTGAAATTCCATCGCTGAACACTGGACTACTTTTTGGCCCAAAGCACTTTGATGAGAATAAATATTATTATAATTAAAAATAAATTTATAAAGACGACTGATTGTTTGTTTATTTGCAAATAGTTTGTTGACTCAAGGTCTGAAAGTAAACTTAATATCTCCATAACATCTTCAAAATTTGTTCAAGTAAAAAATAATATTGAACAAATAGAAAATTTGATCACTAATTTAAATAACAAGCAAAACATAGCTAAAGAGAATCAAATAATTAAAAGATTGAATTGAGCTATGGAAATTTCATTATATGAAATTCGTGTAACTTTGATCCAAAAATCTTCAAAAACTGTTTTGATCGAACTTTTTTTCACTGAGTAAATCTTCCTAGGTCCATCTGAAAACTTAGATTTTTGTTTAATGCGTGCAAATGATATGCTCCTACCATTTGAAATTTCAGTCAATCGAGTGATCTTTTCATTTTTGAATAAAATCAGAAATGCACAGCCAACAACTGGAAGCTCTTTAACACATCCTATTAAATATTTTGTTTTTATGATTTAATTATTTTATGACTCCCAAACAATTCGCATAAAGTCGAAAAGTGTAATTTTAGTTTAATGGATTAAATGTCCATATATGATGAATCATTAACTAATATATTCCAAAGGCATCTCTGTAATTTTATCGATTTTCAAAGGCAGGATATTAGTCACGGTGTGTTAAACCAATATTCTAAATATTGGATGATAGAGAGAAGGGTACTAAACAAAAAACATATTATAGTAAAGTTTGTTTTATGTTGTATATAAATTTTAATCGTCAAAAAAAATAAAACCAAACATTGTAAGTTTTTTTGTTACTCTTCCTACTCTATGAATAATCGTCAACATAAATAAGGCTTTTTAGACATGCCCATTCATCATTAGTTTATATAACAGATAGATAATATACTTACTTATATTTTGATCAGATTTGGCACAGTCATCAAACTGAAAAATATTAAAGTTAGGACAATCATGATAAAAGTACCGAAGTTATTGAGTTATACTTCCTATATTGTATGCCAAACTTCAGCTCTATAGCTCTTACGGTCTAGAAGGAGTTTGTGCTGATCCAGACGGACGTACGGACAGACGGAAGGATAGACGGAGGGACATGGCTATTTGATCTCGTTTAGTGGTGTTTCTCTTTATATGGTCGGAGAAGCTGCTTTCTATGCGTTGGACACCTCTGACCAAAATGAATATAACCTTTTTGTAAGGGTATAAAAAACTGGGTTCGAAGACTTGTCTTCTGGGGAGTATAATCTTATGTTTTGCATGTTTCTGTGAATCGTAATGCATGTCAAAATAAAGAATATAAAGTATGTGTATAAAGTATGAACTCAACTTGAAGATGCATATTGATGCTCTAACTCAACTTTGCAGTTTAAGTTGACTTTAGGCCAAATACTTGGGGACTTGGCCCAGTGCGCGATTCTTGCTGAAATGTATTAATACAATGTTTAATCTGGCTTTCAGGCTAAAATCACCCAGAAAATATGAAATTAATATTTATATTTTATTGAAAATTTTGAAAAAACTCTTTAAAAGAAATATAAATTAAGCCCCAAAAGTATGCAAAAATGCATTTTGAGCAATTCCGCATGAAACCGTTGCCCAATTCAGACCAATTGCATTTCAATCTGGCCCACTGTGCCAAGATAAGAGCCGCCAGTGGCTCTCTTGCAAATTTTTGGCCATAAAACGTTTACTGCCTAGATTGAACAACTATTTTGCAGGTCTGTCGAGGCGGGAAAACATTTGTAATTTGAATTAAAAAAATTCGATTATATCATTAATCGTTTCAACACTCAAAGTACTACTGATTTAATAAGTTTGTAAATATTCTCACGAATCTTACCTTCCACCACTTTGTAGAATTTCCTAAAGAGTCAATAAAGCAAACAAAAACCAGAGGGACGGGGTTAACTTCGACCGCGTCGAAGTTTTTATACCCTTGCAACTGTTTTGGTAATTCTTTCCTTACCCATAGATATCAAAGTGTAAAAACGTTTTATCCAAAAAGTCTAATGTTTGCGAAAGAACGGCCTTCAATCTTAGCTTAGGATATAACGAACTTTTTGACAAAAGTCACTGTTTTCGACCGATCGTTCCTATGGGAGCTATATGATATAGTCACCTGATCTTGATCAAATTTGGCACAATTATTAACAAGAACACAAAACTGACAAATACCAACTTTTATGACAATAGCTATAAAATTAATGAAGTTATTGAGAAAGTCACGGTTCGTGACTTTGCCGTTTGTATGGGAGCTATATGATATAGTCACCCGATCTTGATCAAATTTGGCACAGTTGTTTATAGGTGCAATAAACTCACCAATATTAAATTTCATGACGATAGCTCAGAAAAAAGCGAAGTTATTCAGAAAAGTCACTGTTCGTGACTTTGACGTTTGTATGGGAGCTATATGATATAGTGGTCCGATCCGGCTGAATCCGAGATATACCTGCAGTATATACAAGCCTACGTGCACAATTTCAGCTCTGTAGCTCTTACGGTCTCGGAGGAGTTCGCGTTGATCCAGACGGACGGACGGACATGGCTATTTGAACTCGTCTCGTCGTGCTGATCAAGAATATATATACTTTATATGGTCTCAGATGATCCGTTCTATGCGTTGCACACTTCTGACCAAAATTAATATACCCTTTTTGCAAGGGTATAAAAAAAACACACAAACAAATTCATTCTGCATAACAAAGAAACCGCTTTAATTTATATATATTTTTTTATTGAATACTTTGTTTTGTTGTTTATTGTTTTTGTTGGTTTTTCGTAAGGTTTCTATGATTTAAACATTGATATGTATTCATTTGCTTAGATTCAGGATGTCATTATGAATTGGTTTTTTGTTTCTTGATTAACATAATGCCGCTAAAAATTATAATTAGGTATATTTAATTACATTTTGAATACATCAAATCGAATATGCCAAAGTTTGAGTAACAACAAATAACTAATAGATAGATAGATAGGTAATTAATAGTAATTGGTATACATATACGATAGAGGTCCAACAAAATGGGGTAATATCAGGGAATCTTTACTTAGGTAGGTAAAACATTTGGTGGTTTTTCTTGTTAGTTAGTAAATTTGCTTGAAACAAACGATTTAATTCAAGTTCGATTCTTATGTACACATATTGGTTTATATATATATTAATATTCATTTTTATTTATTTAATGTTTTTTAGTGCTTTCATTTTGTTTTGTCAGAAAAAGAGTTGAAGACTCTATTGAACTTTAGCCGAAAATATACACTCAGATCGGATGTAAGGGTAACAATAGGTAACAACAAACAAATTAAAGTATTTTATGTATTTTATGTATGTATTTCCCATGTATTAAGTTGATCAAACATTTCATTTATGTAAACGTTAAAAATAACTTTTACCCCAATACAACAAACATATGAGGCTCAAGCTCAATCAAAAAGCAGTCAACATTTATTACAATTAAGTAGGTTAGTTTACAAACATTTATATTCATTCATAGTTTCTTGGTTAAGTAACAATTAATTCTCAAGTTAGTTATGCAACGAGCCAAGTGAATCAAATACAAATACAAATAGGTACTCAATGAATAGTTTCAAAAACACTTTGAATTCATTCTCAGAAATTGGATTGGGTTTGACGGGATTTAGGCAGCGTGTGTATACAATTGAGTTAGTTTTTTTTTGCCCAGAAAATTGATCTTCGGCAGGTTTTTCCTTTTCTTCTTCATAGTTTTTTAGGGGGGTTTTGGGACTCTAAATTCAGTATATGACATTTCTCTATAATATATATATATAGGTTTATGTATAGGTATATTTTAGGTACTACGACGCAACATGTTCGAATTACTTTTATGCCTAGTTCTTGGTTTTCGTTAATGCGTTAACTCTGATGTTTTTTTTTTGTTTTTGTTTCCTTTTATACTTTGTGGTTTTTGCTCTTTGAGAGCAGCTAAAATTCCTTTTTCTATATATATATATATATATATAACTCAATAGATGCTTTTAATTTTTATATGCTTAGACTAACAGTGATATGTATGTATATATAGTACGATATGTAGATAGATATTATGATATCCAATGTATATATATATAGATATTCTCTCTTATATATTAAACAGTTACATTTATGATATGTAGTTGTTGTCTGTCTTTATTTTGATATGTATTTATTATTTATCGTTTGCTCATTTTTGTAGTTTTGGTTGATTTTGTCATCGTTTGTTTTCTTCTTTTATTTTGGAAGGACACATGATTCACATTATTTTCTTTGTGTATTTAAGGGGAATGCGGCTTTGTATTGCTTTTGTTTTTGGTTCCAAATATGATTTGCAAGTTGCCAAAACTTTTTCAATAAATACGTATATTTAAATGTCCATTTCTCAGTTTTTCTTTTCTTCGTTTGTCATGGGAAATGCATTTGATATGTTTTTAGTTTCGTTTGTTGTTTCATAGGATTCTTAGTAATGGTATGTCGGTTTGTCGTTTCAAACATAAAATTCTACACAACAAATTTGCAAAATTATAAATAAGTTCTACGTTCTCAACATTCTGCACTGTTTTACCTGAGCACTTGTGTGTTTCAAAATACTTTTCACTATCAAATCATCAGCCCCGCACACTCTGGTTTAGTCCGCCACCGTTTTTAAACAAGCGCAACTCAATCAAATGAAGTTTAAACAAAATCTATTGCATAGTTGTAGGCGGACTAGTTAAAATACTTTGCGATTCAATCTAGTCCCTAATGCATTGCCATTGCTCAGAAAGCCGTATTGTCCTGCTCTGGCGTGGGCATGGACTGACTCACCTGGCCACCTCCACCGCCCGTGGCCTTGTCCAGCATTTTTTGCACTTGAGCCTGGGCTGTTTGCTGATTTAGGCGTCTGGCCTCGGCAACGGGTAGGTCATCATCGGATTCCAGAGCTGGATTAATCCGCCCATTTCGCTCATCCTTGCCGGCCATTGTTGCAGCACCGTAGGATCGCGCCAGGGGACCAGCCATTACCGACAATTGCTCGCCAGACTCTGACTGGTCGTCCACGCGTTGCACATCCTCGGGTATGTTGACCACACAGCGGAAGTAATCGTAGCTTGGCGGCAATTTACCCGACTCAAACATCATTCTAGGAAAAGGAACCAAAAAGTGAAGGAACTGAGGTAGAAAGCAGTGATATAGTAAACTCACTTAGTCCACCAGGAGACAAAGACCAGTGTGATTAGGCTGAGCAACATTGCCATTGTGCGAAAGGGGAACATCTGTTGCTTTTCCTCCTCATCATATCCGGGATACTTGATAAAGGCGGGTAATCCTAAGATGGCCTCGCCACCGGACAGGCGGATTAACAAGGCCACAATGTAGGCGGCCAAACTTCCATAAGTGTTGCAGTGTTTCTTAAAGTGCACCACCATCAGCAGTTGGGGAAACAGGATAACGTAGACCAAGTCCGAACACATGGACCTGAAAGAAGCCGGGGTGCACTTATGCAGATGTCAATCAGTCTAAATTATGCAATTCAATTACCATAAGCCGTATATCGAGGGAATGGTGAGGGCCATTATGGTGGCCAATATGCCAACCACAATGATGGCGACGCGCATTACCCAAATGATTTCCATTTCGGACGCCTTTTGACGGAAAATCAATTTGTAAACATTGCGTGCAAACATGGAGGCGGCAGAGAGCACAGAGGAGTCGGCCGAGGACATGACTGCGGCAGAGACGGCTCCCAGACCAAAGAATGAGACAAAATCTGGCGTCAGATATTGCAATACCATTGGCAAAATCATGCTTGTCTCGTCCACGGTGAGGGGATAGGGACCTTTATAATCTGTCTCATTCCAAGCTGCAAGACGCAAACAAAATCAATGGAAAATCATGTCAAAGATTGATGAACATCTTCTTTTTTATGTAGGACATGTCCAACTCACGCGTTGCCTTGGCTATTGCTCCAATCAGGACGGGCGGTATGGCCATTAGAATGCATCCCGCTGCAGCTACATAGGACAACAATTGGGCCCTCCCTGCTGTCTTACTGGAGAGAACACGCTGGAAATATACCTGCCAGGGAATACCACCGAAGACTAAAAGTAGACCATAGTCTATGTAAAACCACCGCTGCTTCGGCTCCACATGCCCAATCCAGTCTACATCCATGTCGCTAAGACTGCGCACATGCTCATTGGTCCAGGCAAATGGTATGCACATCCAGAGACCAATGAAAATACAGAATAGCTGGATCACATCCGTATAGGCCACTGAATAAAGACCGCCGAAGAGTGTGTAAAAAATGGCAATGCATGACGACAAAATCACCGAAGTGCGATGATCCATGTCTATGATGACCGACAAAGTGGCACCCAGTGCCGCCAGAATTCCTGCAGCCCAGAAAACCTCGCCACAGAGGGCAGGTAAGAAGAGAAGGCCACCCATTCGCTCGCCAAACGAGTCCTGCAATGGATCCAGCATGGTAATATAGCCCTGTTTGCGCATCGGATTGGCGAAGAAGATGCCACCTAAAGATAAGAGACACAACAAAAGTCATATCTTAAAGTTGTCATGTCACTCAAGTTGAACTCACCAAACACCAAACTGAGGGCATAGCCAAAGGGCGCCTGACACCACACCAGGCCCGAAGTATAGATCGCCTCTGCAGTGCCATTAATGTATCCGCCACCCACCCAGGTGGCTGTCATGGTGAAAATGCCCACAAACAATCCAATGGAACGTCCAGCCAACATCACCTCCTCTTCTGAATCATTGCCCGACTGTTTCTTGCGGCCAGCCCAAATACCGACCACCAGAATCAGCATATAGAAGAGCACAATGCTCACAACGCCAGCCACGTTAATCATTGTTGAAGTTTATGGGAAGACCACCCACTAGCTAGAGTCCAATTTATTTCACCCGCTTTCGTTCTGCCTCGTTGTAACTTGATACTCTTGGAATAAGTTTGACCTTTAGCCGCTAAAAGGGAAGAAGAAGAATGTAAAAGGTGTACTATAATATTATTTTCATTACAATATTTCCAAGTCTAGATTTATGCACAATCCAAATTAACCACTTTCATCCATGGCACAAGTAACTAATTAGCGTAATAGTTGGGTGCATTAAGTTACTTTTGCCTGCAGTTTATTATAATTAACTGCCCTCTTCCCGGTGCACAACATTAAATATTTAATCCTTACATTGGCCATGGTTAACAAAATATAGCAGCTGACCTTTCACCAAGGATGGAGCCCTCAATTGTCCAACCCTAAACTAAGTTATGATGTGCGTTAATATAATCGCAATTAACTTGAAATCGTTCGGTTTGTGCCTCTTACATAACGAGATCAGAAATACTAAAGAGCGGATTATCAATGTATTGATGAGCACGTTACCTTTGGCCAAATGCATTAACAATTTATAAGCACACACTCAACTACGTCACACCTCAACCAGCCCCTCGAACCACCCCCTTCCCGAGTATTTGTATAAAGTCTTCATTCACAAAAAACCTGCCAAAGCTCTGAGCGCAGACAAAAGACCTTCGAGAGACCCTATACTCATATTTACAAAGGTTCGATTGCTCTCTGCGCATGATTTTGGAGCAACTCAAACTCACCTTTACCACCAAGTTCAAATGGCAGCGTTGTAGCAAGGCCTGTGGGCGACGCGTTGTTGTTTAGTCGTCTCGATGGCAAAAGACGCGCGCGCCAATCAAATGTGCCTCAACCTCAACTTATGCAACATTTTCTTTTATAAAGCAAACTTTTCTTTTATAAACTTCACCGTTCCGATCACAGATCCTCCGAAGCGAACCACAATAATACAATTCGATACTAATAACAATAATAACAGTTTCGACTAGATTCTACTTTAATATAGGAATTAACAATGCGATTTTAGGAATTACACCGGCGGCACCAGCAGCAGTCGCCCCAACGGAGGGACGTCTTTTGAGACGGACTGTTACGCGTTTTAAAGTGTAGCCCGCACATGGGAGACGGGAGACGGCTGCATTTAACTAATGTTTTTATATCACTCTTACGCCAACTTTCAATACTTTATGGGGAAAATGTGTACGTAAAAAAAAAAAACTTTTCCAATGTGCGCATCAAAGTATGCTACAACTTTGCAATCGTTTTCCCCGCACTCAACTAAAAACTATGATTTCGACTTCGACTGTTTCAATGGCTTAGCCAACTAGTTGGGTGAAATCAAAAAGAAGGAAACCCACGCTAGCCACACTCAGCCGTTCCGCGTGCTAACGTTTCGAGCGACAAAATACTAACTGAATTGGAAGTTTAAGTGCTGGAGTCCCAACAGCGGCAACGATGACCTCGTGAACACGAAACGCCGACGAGTTCATTTTCTGTATGTGCGCAGGAATTTCACACGTTCACTCACTCAGGCACATGCCTGGAAAAGGGGGTAGTGTTTATCCATTTCCAGCGCTCCAACATTTGGAATAACCAGCTTAGGAGAAATTCCATCTATGACTGTGGAAGTGGAAATGTGGTGAAAAGCTTCTGTAACCACCCTGTGCAGACATCGTTAAATACATGAACGCATGATGCATCTGAACAGAGAAACTGCCTTCTACGAAAGCGAAAGACTGTAGAATATATGTTTTGGAATTGACCATCGAATTACCAAACATTATAAATACATATCTGAATATATATTATTTTTACAATTATAATGTTACATATTATGACAATCTTTCCAAGATGTACAAAATCTGCAGGCTTAACTTTAAATAAATGTAATTATGGGTAGTGATAAACCCGGCTCGAAGGACCAAAATGAATAGGGATTCCCGGAGAGAAGGAAAATACCCCAGTCTTCATTCGATGAATTCAAAATGTGAACTGATTTTATTTAAAAACTCTTAAACTCTAAGAAGCGACAATTGTTCTAAAAAATACCTACTTATTCTAATGCACCACGTTTTCGGGGGTTGAAAATTGTTTATATTTCATGCTAAGCTCAGTTACTTGATACCGCGCCGCTGTTATAATCTTACGTGTTTTCCACAGAGTGTGGATGCATGTTTTGTTTGGTATTAAGCAATAATTGTCATATGAATTTTATTTTTTTTTTTTTTTTTTTTTTTTTGTATATTTCTTTAGCCAATCTCATTTGGTAAAGCCATTTCAGTTGAGTAAGTATACATTGGTATATATTCATATTTTAGAAAAGATACAAAATGAAACTATTCAAGTTTATTTCGCTGTCGTTTCGGCAGGTAAGCCAGGACAATCTATCCAAACTAAACAAAAACCATAGGACCGAGCTCGCTTCGACCTCATCAAAGTTTGTATACCCTTTTTTGGTAACTCTCTGGGTATGGACCCATAGCCATCAAAGTGGAAAAACGTTTTATCTAAAATGACTGTTTGCGAAAGAACGGCCTACCATCTTAGCATAGGAAATAACCAAGATATTGATCAAAGTCACTGTATTCGACGGATACTTTCTATGGGAGCTATATGATATAGTCACAACTCACTAATATTAAATTTCACGACAGCTTAGAACCTAACGAAGGTAATGAGTAAAGTCACTGTTCGTGAATTTGCCGTTTGTATGGAAGCTAAGCTATATGATATAGTGGTCCGATCCGGCTGAATCCGAGATATACAACCCCTGCAGTATATACAAGCCTACGTGCAAAATTTCAGCTCTGTAGCTCTTACGGTCTAGGAGGAGTTTGCGTTGATCCAGACAGATGGACAGACAGACGACGGACGGACGCTATGTCCATAGCTATATGAACTCGTCTCGTCGTGCTGATCAAGAATATATATACTTTATATGGTCGGAGATGCATCCTTCTATGCGTTGCACACTTCTGACCAAAATTAATATACCCTTTTTTGCAAGGGTATAAAAATACAAGTTTACAACTATATCCTATATTTTAATAATAATAATAATGTTATTCATACTCTAGAATATTTGTTTATCACACCGTGTAAAATTGCCAAGCACACACTGTAAATAAAAATTTGCCGCCAATTTTTTCAAAAATCACAAATGAACCCTACTTTAAGGCCATTGAATCAAAATAACAATTTTCTTGTATGAAATGTGCAGAGCACATCGCGTATACGTAATAAGCAAATTGTGCTGTAGAATTTATAAATACCTTCAAGTAAATGATAAATGAAGGCTTACAAAATTAATAACTAACCTCTTAACACACATTCTACCTTTGTTTTGTTTACAGTTAA
Source organism: Drosophila equinoxialis (assembly GCA_018150345.1). Taxonomy (NCBI): domain Eukaryota; kingdom Metazoa; phylum Arthropoda; class Insecta; order Diptera; family Drosophilidae; genus Drosophila; species Drosophila equinoxialis. Next base: position 10,548 of record JAECWI010000531.1, on the reverse strand, counting down.
TACATTTCGATACTGTAAAAAGGCTGGGGGATCAGCTACCATTTCTTAACAAGAAACAACTTTGTATTATTTTTATACCCTTGCAGAGGGTATTATAAAATTGGTCAGATGTTTGTAACGCACAGAAGGAGACGTTTCCGACACCATAAAGTATATATATTCTTGATCAGCATGAGAAGCTGAGTCGATATAGCCATGTCCGTCTGTCCGTCTGTCTGTGCGTACGCGTTTTACTCAGCCATCTTAAGTTTTGTGGGCTTTTTATTACCCGGTTGAGATAAAGTATGAAAATTATAAGGATCGGACCACTATATCATGTAACGAACACGCGGGTGTCGGAGTGCACTCTCTGTCTTTCTAACATGTGGCTCGGCTGAGCTCAGGGAAAATGGGGGGGTTCTTGTGCTCTCCCAAAACATGCGCTACATAAATAAAACGAAGACAGAGATAAGGAATGAAGGACTACACCTAAATAGAGATCTGTGAGCAGAGGTGACGGATGTTATTTGAAGGACCTAGATGTCATGGCCTTCTCTTTACCCACCCAACCTTGTAAAACCTAAGAAATCTCGGTATTACCCATATTATGGCTGTTAAGCCTCTTACATCAGGTGCCCAAATAAACTAAATCAGCAATTCATTATTTAATACATAGATATATTCAATTCAATGGAAAAAAATGGCATATGCCTTTAAGATAGGAAGTTAACATCGGATTTCGTATCCAACTTATATAATCATAATATTAACAATAATTTCAAACATATTTAAATCCTAATAAATTCGGTAGGGAGTATCGTACAAAAATGTGTGGACAGATTTATAAGTCTGAATTTGATTTAAACTAAATTTTACGTTAAGCAGTTATTTCACTTTCAAAAATCACAAAAAAACAAACTAACTCTGCGGTCACGGCAAGCGGTTATATTTTGCCAAAAGATTTTCTGCGGCTATGCCGTACTTACAATTGCATGGTCCAATCCAGTCAGCAGGCCTGATGATGGGTGGAGCACTAGATGCTGTTAAAAATATGAATAGTGGTGGCACCGAAATATAACTGGCTTCTCATTACCAACAAGAATCACTTTTAACACCTGCTATATAGAAAGTAATTAGAAATTGCAAGCTTATAAATTTTAACACATGTTTGTACGATACTTAAATAACAAAAGAGAACTGCTGGTTGAAGGCCAACTACGGGCTGGGGCGAGGTTAGGGTTCCTCAACGATGGGTTTTGAGTCTGCGACAACGTCTTCCACTAGAAATCTCCAGTGAGGGTGGGGCGGAGCTATCCCGTGTCCTAAGGTGAATCATCCACTCCAACGAGGGTTCGCCTAGGAATTAGGCTGGTTGGCTACGCTCCCCACAACTATATGTGTGAGCACTTATGGCCAAATAGCTCTCCAAAACTTATCCGCGGGTCAAGTCAAGAACCGGGTCGACATTTATTTGGTCGCATTCCCAAAAGTTCGACTTGAAACCATGGATGGGGTCGTCGTCTGGCACTGGTCTCTCTGGCCTTATATGGCTAACATTAAGAGTACGCGCTTGCAGTTATTGAAGGCAAGACCGCGCTGGCAGTGGCGAATAAATTTTATTATGTTCCTTTATTATAATGGGAACTTGTGAAAGAGGCGTGGACGTAGGCGATGTCCACGAGGGGTACGGAGTATTACGTAACTCCACGTGCATTTCTTGCACTTGCGATTTTTCTTTCGCTTTCTCCCTCCTCTTTTTCGCACGACCGCACTCTCGCTCAGACCATTCTAGACTCCCCGCACACTATTCAAGCTCATTCTTTTGCTATGAGCTTTTCTATGGAAGTGGATCGTGTAAGCTCGGTTCCAAAAAAAAAAGCTCAAGGTCAATTCGCCGTTGAAATAGTGTATGTCAAATAAGTTCGTCTAGCTAGCAGATTTATAAAATTTAATGTTGGAAACAGCGCACCTTACACCACAGATTTGAATGACACGCCCTTATAAGTGGAGGCTCAAGGCTGAAAAGAAATCAAAGGGGCTAAGCTGTTTACCAAAGATCCTTGGCATGGAAAGTTCCAAGCTCTTTTCCTGAAAGGTTTTCAACTACATACAAATGATTTCCGAGTTTTTTCCTGATCTTGACCTTAATACCGACTGGTGCTAACTTCGCATTAAAATTATTGGCGAGGTTGCTGAGTTTGAAGTTACGCTTAGTGACTGTTTGGCCCACTTCAAAGTTGCGTATTTTACTTCTCAAGTTATAAGTCCGTTGATTTGCATCATAAGCTTTGTCTAAATATTTTTGAATATCAGATCTTATTCGTACGAAATTGTCGAGTCTATCTAGCCGAACCGTAGCTTCATTCAGTAGATTGAGGTTGGTCAGTAATTTGTAGTCTTTTCCATGGGTTATCATGTTTTGACCAAACACCGCCACATAGGGTGATATTCCAATTGATTGATGAATGTGATTACGTAAAGCACTGTTTATACTGCTGAGAAACTTATCCCAGTGACTTTGGTCTGAACGGAGATAGGACCGTAAGGCCGCATTAATTGATCGGTTTACTCGTTCAGCCGCATTGGCCTGTGGAGAGTAAGCAGCGGTAAATACGTGCTGCACTCCATAATCCCTAAGAAATGTTGTAAATTCATGGCTTTTAAACTGAGTGCCATTATCACTGACTATATACTGTGGCACTCCAAAGCAGCTAAAGATATCATCCCTTAAGATAGATATTATTACATTCGAGTTAAATTTCTTTACAGGTTTTAAGAAGGTAAATTTACTAAAGTGATCTAGAATGATGAAAATTCCGATGTTTCCCTGTTTTGTGCGAGGGAAGGGACCTATAAAATCCACATACAGTCTTTGGAATGGTCGTTCGCTTATGGTTTGGTTCCCCATAGGTGGTTTTAGTTTACATGTTGGGTATTTGCAAGTTTGGCATATCTCACACTGTTGAATGTACTTCCTAACGTCTACAACTAATCGTGGCCAGAAAAAGTTACGTCGAATACGCTCTAAACATTTTGCTATGCCGCAATGGGCTGAGTTGGGTTGGTCGTGAGCGGCTCTAATGACACTATCACGGAGTTCTTCAGGCACTAGCAACTTCCACACGCGATCGTTATCCGCTACATTCCTAGTCATAAAGTCAGTGCGATGATATATATATTGATCACTAACTTGAAAATCCGGTAGATTTGCCTGAACATATTTGTCTCTCAGAGTTCTATATTCTTCGGATTGAAATGCCGACGAGGACAAGTCGATTTCAGGAAGTAATTCAATTTCTAGGGAAGCTATTTCATTCTCAAATGATCGCGACAAAGCGTCCGCAACAACATTTTCACTACCTTTCCGGTGTTCTATCTGAAAGTTATATCCCTGCAGTTTCATTGGCCAGCGGGCTAATCGACCGCTTAGTTCTTGTTGGTTCATTAGCCACCGCAAACTAGCGTGATCAGTCACGACTTTAAACTCATGGCCTTCGATATACATCCGAAATCTTTTAATAGCCAAAACTACAGCAAGACATTCGAGTTCGGTAACCGAATAGTTACGTTGCGCTTTGTTAAGTTTTTTAGACATAAACGTGATGGGTCGTTCGAATCCGTACTCATCCACTTGGGCTAAAACCGCGCCTATTCCAAGCATACAGGCATCACATTGCACTACAAACGGTTTCTTATAATTTGGGTGTGCTAAAAACGGAGCCGTGCTAAGTTTAGACTTGATGTTCTCAAAAGCACATTGTGCTTCTTCGTTCCAAGAAAAAGAATTGCCACGTAATAATTCTGTTAATGCGAAGGTGATAGTTGCATATTGTGAGATAAATCGCTGGTACCATCCTGTCATTCCTAAAAATCTCTTAAGCTGTCGCTTGGTTTTTGGGACTGGGAACTCGGATATGGCTTTGACCTTGTCTGGGTTAACTCTCAATGTGCCCTCTCCGACTATATATCCTAGGTATTCTACTTTTCGCAGACAAAATTGGCTCTTCTGGATATTAATGGTTAGCCCTGCCTGTTTCAGACGAGCAGATATTTCACTGAGATGTACGAGATGTTCATCGAAATGATTTGATAATATCAATAAGTCATCAAGGTAGACTGATACTTGAGTTTTGAGCTGATACGGAATAACTTGGTCCATTAGACGACACATCGTTTGGGGGGCATTACACAGTCCGAATGGCATTCTTCTAAATTGGTACAAGGGACGGTTGGGAACTGTAAATGCTGTCTTTCCTTTCGATGATTCTTCTAGACCGATTTGCCAAAAGGCGTCTTTAAGATCTATCTTGGAAATGCAATGTACAGGGGGAAGTCTACTTAACAAGCCTTCTAAATTAGGTATTGGATATGCGTCTTTTACTGTAACATCATTTAATTTACGAGAATCAAGGCAGAATCTCACTTTACCTGGTTTGACTAACAAGACGCAAGGGGAAGACCAGGAGGACGCGGGCGCTTCTTCTATCACTCCTAGCTCTAACATTTTGTCTATCTCCAGACATAATAAGTTTTCCTTCGCTGGTGATATTGGGTAAAATTTTTGTTTAATTGGCTTTGCGTTTTCGGTATCGATAACATGTTCTATCAGGGTCGTAAAACCTAAGCCCTCTCTTTCAAAAGTTGGAAATCCGTTTATTACAGTTTGTAATTGACTATGTTGATTAGCTGTCAATGGAACTTGATCCTCTTCAAAAGAAATTTCAGCGATTTCAGGGTCTGATTGGACGTGAGAAATTGAAAGACCAAACGTTCTCCAGAAGTCCATGCCACAAATTATATTTTGAGTAATGGTCGGTACTATGAGAAATTCTAAGTTGGCGTTTTTCGAGTTATAAGTGAGATTGCTCGTGATTGTACCAACTACCTGTTGCGATTGTCCATCGGCTGTCCTAACGTTACCGCTCGTTTTGGGGCAATATTGCTTGGTGGTCATAATATTTTTTGCTAATTCTCCTCCTACTACACTTTTGTTAGCACCACTGTCTAGTAAAGCAGTATAAATTTGTCCACCTATTGATAAATCAATAAAAGGTCGTAAATCGTTCTCCGGGTTAATTATGGCTGATATGGTAATTTTCTTTAGCTTGTGTCTATTTGTCCAAAACGTTCGCAATCGTTGATTAGATCGCGAGTGCCGCACAGTATCCTTAAATATTTCAGATCTTCGCTTTGTATACTCTTGCAAGCGCACATGATATGGTTTGAACTGTTTAGTATTAGGTAAGTCCGAGTTTTTAGTTAAAGTCACGTCTGAGTTGATTATTAAATTAATTGGTTTATCCAAGACTACGGGCGGACATCCCCCTTCACTAATCGGCGGATATCCTGAGACTGGTTTCCCGTACGCGGATTACATTTTAAACAATTTGGTTTATACACATCTAGTAGACCACACCCATAACAAAATATGCGGCGTTGTTGCAAACAGTTCTGATAACCATGTCCTAATTCGTCACAATTCCAGCATTTTATTTTCTCTGGTGCACGCAATGCGCACACATCAATAAGATCATCTGATTCGTCATCTAGCTGTTCAATTACTGGTTCCTCATGCAATATCGCATTCACCATACGTTTACTGCCTATTTGACGCGTTAGCTGTCTTGACCGAAAGCTACGGAAAAATTCTTCATGCTTATGACATTCCCTACGCAAGGCAGCTAGGTTTGGGGTCTCTACATGCAAAATTTCATGAAATAAGTCGGGTCTTAAATTGTTTCGCACTTCGGCTATAAATTCTGAATCGTTTAAAGGTTCTCGCAAAGCATCTGTAATAGCCAACATCGAGTCGAGGAATTCATCAAAATTTTCGTTGGAGGCCTGCTTACGTCTGCGAAGGGCATCCATAATGTCTCTGTCTGATCTTTGGTCTTTATACCTATCTCTTAAACGATGGCATAGATCGAACCAGTTCATTTCATTCGATGTTCGATGACATCGCCAGAAAAATGTTAGGGCTGGTCCCGAGAAAAGCAGATTAGCGAATTTATAAAGCAAGTTAAAGTCTCCATTCAAACTTTGATTGGTTAAACAATTTACACGATATATAAAATCTTCTACAGTTATATCTTTTGAAGACCCCGTGAATCGTATATGCCAGTTAAAAATTATACTGGATACTCGATCGGGTCTTTCTGGTACTATCTCTTGGTCAGTTGCAGTTGGATTACTCCGGATATTAAATGGTCGAGTTCTAATACTATTTTCGAGACTTCTTCGAGGAGCAACTGAGGGTGCTGGAAAGTCCCACTCTAGTTGAGGTTCATCATTGGATTCCGCCTGAACTCCCGTGATGCTTAAATTCCTCATGGCGTTACGAATTTCATCGGTAATTACCGATGCCATATTAACTCGATACGTTTCTAATGAGTTCGAAATTAGTTGTTGAATGCGTTCTTCTGACACTACTGGGGGGCTGGTTTGCAATTGGATTCCGTGATTGTTCACGTCGAGGTAGTCCCACAGTTCTTGAATTCTGATTTGGGTTTGCACGAGTATTTGCTCTTGTATTGGGTCTTTTTGGTATTGCTCCTGAGGCGGTAGAATTTTCTGCTCCAAGGGAAACTCGTGGAGGTTGAACATTTGTAGTCAATCTATCGTTGCTGCCTACTAGACTTTTCGAACAAGGTTGCCTACAATTTGGGCAGGATTCATTGCTCTCGAGCCAGATCTTGAGACAATGTTTATGAAATGTGTGCCGACATAGGGTCTCTACGATATCTGTCTGTCCGCTGGTATCATTGCAAATTACGCATACCAGTGTATTTTCACTTGGCATAGCCGAAGCCAAGTTTTCAAGGCTTCGTCTAACTGCCATATTTGTATAACAAGAAAACTAAAGCTAAATATATATCTATTTCGTATCCACGAAAAATAAACGACAACTGACAATAATTTGATGATTCTATTCCGTAAACACGAACTCTGGATTCAACTTCTAAATATCAAAATTAATTTCCTTATAAATTTGGGACTTCTCCTTCAATAAGAGTTTAACAGCATTAATACACCCACCACTCTTCACTTTATTTTCATCAGCTGCATTTGAATGTGTAACTCGTTGAAAGAGGGACTTGCCAGTAGTGATTCCAGCAAGAACAATTCTCAATTTCAACTTACTACCACAATTTTATTTGATATCTAGGAAACTGCATGGCCTGGTAGGTATCCGAACTGTATCCAGAAACATATTCCTAAGCTAAATAATTTCCCATACTTTGTTCTATTTATTTAAAATGATTGGTCGAAAATTAAGAAAACATTATTGAAAAGGTATATAATTTCACTTGGTCCAGCTATAATCTGATACTCATAGGCTGGCCTCTCCAAAGTGATATATATTACCATACTATTACAAGGTATAAGGTGTTGAGGAAATTAAAGGAGGGGTTTAAGGACACGTAGGGCAAAAAAATCCTTGCTTCTTCGTGCCCCACGTTGGGCGCCATTTATTATGTAACGAACACGCGGGTGTCGGAGTGCACTCTCTGTCTTTCTAACATGTGGCTCGGCTGAGCTCAGGGAAAATGGGGGGGTTCTTGTGCTCTCCCAAAACATGCGCTACATAAATAAAACGAAGACAGAGATAAGGAATGAAGGACTACACCTAAATAGAGATCTGTGAGCAGAGGTGACGGATGTTATTTGAAGGACCTAGATGTCATGGCCTTCTCTTTACCCACCCAACCTTGTAAAACCTAAGAAATCTCGGTATTACCCATATTATGGCTGTTAAGCCTCTTACATCAGGTGCCCAAATAAACTAAATCAGCAATTCATTATTTAATACATAGATATATTCAATTCAATGGAAAAAATGGCATATGCCTTTAAGATAGGAAGTTAACATCGGATTTCGTATCCAACTTATATAATCATAATATTAACAATAATTTCAAACATATTTAAATCCTAATAAATTCGGTAGGGAGTATCGTACAAAAATGTGTGGACAGATTTATAAGTCTGAATTTGATTTAAACTAAATTTTACGTTAAGCAGTTATTTCACTTTCAAAAATCACAAAAAAAACAAACTAACTCTGCGGTCACGGCAAGCGGTTATATTTTGCCAAAAGATTTTCTGCGGCTATGCCGTACTTACAATTGCATGGTCCAATCCAGTCAGCAGGCCTGATGATGGGTGGAGCACTAGATGCTGTTAAAAATATGAATAGTGGTGGCACCGAAATATAACTGGCTTCTCATTACCAACAAGAATCACTTTTAACACCTGCTATATAGAAAGTAATTAGAAATTGCAAGCTTATAAATTTTAACACATGTTTGTACGATACTTAAATAACAAAAGAGAACTGCTGGTTGAAGGCCAACTACGGGCTGGGGCGAGGTTAGGGTTCCTCAACGATGGGTTTTGAGTCTGCGACAACGTCTTCCACTAGAAATCTCCAGTGAGGGTGGGGCGGAGCTATCCCGTGTCCTAAGGTGAATCATCCACTCCAACGAGGGTTCGCCTAGGAATTAGGCTGGTTGGCTACGCTCCCCACAACTATATGTGTGAGCACTTATGGCCAAATAGCTCTCCAAAACTTATCCGCGGGTCAAGTCAAGAACCGGGTCGACATTTATTTGGTCGCATTCCCAAAAGTTCGACTTGAAACCATGGATGGGGTCGTCGTCTGGCACTGGTCTCTCTGGCCTTATATGGCTAACATTAAGAGTACGCGCTTGCAGTTATTGAAGGCAAGACCGCGCTGGCAGTGGCGAATAAATTTTATTATGTTCCTTTATTATAATGGGAACTTGTGAAAGAGGCGTGGACGTAGGCGATGTCCACGAGGGGTACGGAGTATTACGTAACTCCACGTGCATTTCTTGCACTTGCGATTTTTCTTTCGCTTTCTCCCTCCTCTTTTTCGCACGACCGCACTCTCGCTCAGACCATTCTAGACTCCCCCGCACACTATTCAAGCTCATTCTTTTGCTATGAGCTTTTCTATGGAAGTGGATCGTGTAAGCTCGGTTCCAAAAAAAAAGCTCAAGGTCAATTCGCCGTTGAAATAGTGTATGTCAAATAAGTTCGTCTAGCTAGCAGATTTATAAAATTTAATGTTGGAAACAGCGCACCTTACAATCATATAGTTCTAGAACAAACATTTTTGCAAAAATTGGAGTATCCCCATGAAATTTACCAATATGATAGTATTTAACATAAATTGACAGATCCCAAAATTTGAATCTGATCGGATAAATAGAACAGAAGTTACAATCAACACAAATCGGCTGCCGGCAGCGCTGCTTGCTGCCTACTACGTCATCATGAAATCAAAAAGAGCACATGCATAAACACACAGACGCAGCGCTACAAGAACTGTATGTGTATGCGTGTTGGGCTTCGCTTAGGGAATGATGCAAGAAGAAGAAAAATATTAATATTATAATTTGATTGTTTTGTTTGTGTATTGATGAATTCAGTTGCAGGGAAAGAAATTTCAAAATGTAAAAAAATTATAGCCAAGGACTGCAAGGGTATATAAACTTCGGCATTGCCGAAGTTAGCTGTTTTGATATTTAAATTTAATATTCAATGTTAACTTTTATTGAAAATAAAAGAGTTTTAAAAAAATTTAACCAAATATGTAGGTTTTTAAGAATGCAAAAAATTTAGAAAATTGTAATTTTAAAGGAACATAATTTATTTATTTAGCGGCTAAACAAGTCGAAAGCTTTTTTTAATGGGTCATCAAAAAAATAGAAAACATACAAGAACACAACTTTTATTCATAAATTTTTGTTTTCAACAGTCTGAATTGATGTTTGAGTGTTGCAAAATAATGGTTTATTAACAAAAATTTTGGATTGGAAAGTGTTTTTCCTTAACGCTAGCAATTTTTTGTTTGATGCTAATACGAAAAAACGAACGACATCATCTTGAGATGTGCTATCTTGGAAAATAAACCGATATTGTTCAATAGGCTCCAAAAATGTTTCGTACAAAAATGATGAACCGATTTGAATATTTAAGCAAACCCTTATGACTTATTTTTTATACCATACACCCATAGGGTGAAATGGTATATTAAAGTCGCCAAAATGTATGTAACAGGCAGAAGGAAGCTTTTCCGACCCCATAAAGTATATATATTCTTGATCAGTATCAACAGCCGAGTCGATATAAACATGTCCGTCCGTCCGTCCGTCCGTCCGTCCGTCTGTCCGTATGAACACGTAGATCTCAGAGACTATAAGAGCTAGAGTCACCAAATTTGGTACGTAGACTCGTGTATTACCTACGGTGGTCAAGTTTATTTCAAATTTTTGCCACGCCCCCTTCCGCCCACGAAATTTAAACAAATTTGATTTTCTTAAAGACTATAATAGCTAGAGGCACCAAATTTGGTATGTGTATTTGTTTAATAAATGCGCATATATTGTATATGCAACGATTTTGCCACGCCCCTTTCCGCCCCCCGTAATTTGGAAAAACTCGATTATCTCACGTAATTTTCTACCTTTTGTAATTAAATTTGGCACACTTGAATTTGATACTAATACCCAGCAAAACACCAAATTTGATCAAAATCGAACA